>JAMJFZ010000056.1:33702500-34302500 GCA_026225945.1 Cricetomys ansorgei
AACACTGTCTGGGATGCTCCGTTAGACTCAAGAAAGCTCCCAAATAAGGGGTGCTTAAAATACAACACTCGCATTGCAGAGAATTAATTAGTATGAGAACACTAATTTCTTCTTACACACGTTGGTCTCTCCAATATTTGATGCAAAAGGTGAGAAAGATAGTAACATGAGGCCACTCTGAGAGATAAACGTTTGATGACTGCCTTATATTGAAGTATTATTCTTCTTGCTTCATGTTTCAAGAATGTTTTGTAACAAGTTGTATAATCTATATATTAAAAAAAAAAAGACTTTATTACAGCCGGGTTGGAAGCGTTACTGAGTTCTCAACATTATTTACAGGCACTTTGCTTCAACTTCAGAAAGACAGACCTCTTACAAGTGTTTTTTCTTACATATGATACAAATTCTGTCACAGCTAAGTTGGTTAATCTCCCCCAAATCACCTCTGATCCCATAGATAACTAGATGTAACTATGCTTTCTTTTTTCCCTCTTGCATCCATCAGATGCCTTAGCAAAGCCAAGGGAAAGGAAAATATATTCTTGTTTATCAGTGTTGAAAGACCGCCTTTGTCACTATATGCCAAACATTTTTAAAACAACTTCTCACACAATTGAAAACCCCTGCCCTTTCGTGCTTCATTTGTATGTGTGACTGTGGGGGGCTGGTATTTGGAACGAAAACCAGTCTTGCACATGCTATGCAAATACCGTCACTAAAAGTTACACTCTCAGGCGGTGCTTCCTTGAACAAGGCCTCATGAAGCTGCCCTGGCTGACCCAGAACTTGGGGTCCTTCTTTCTCAGCCTCCTAAGCGTCTGACATTATTTCTGGGTGCCACCACTCTGGCTCCTAATTCTTTTCGTTTTGTTCACCTGTATAAAGCAAACTGAAGGATTATTTGGATTATGAAAGTAAATTTGGTATGTAATGAATGAATCTGTGCCAAGAACCAGAGATTAAATTGCTTTGTCTTCCAGCTCTTAGTATTTGGACTTTGGACACATGTTTAAATGTTTCAGTTTTGGAGGAAATATGATATTCCCAAGAATTATGGTACTAGTTCACTTCTATGTAACAGTAGAGTGATAATTATATCCTTCTTCCTAGGATTGTTGTCCTTATGAGAGCAAATTATCCACTCGTTGAAAAGTAACCTCAAAAGAATGGCTTAATCAAAATAAAAGAGAATCTTAACTTTAATTAGGTTCATGTTTGAATGTACTGAATTATACCCTCATGTTTAAAGCAGGTGAAGTCCCTAAGGAGTTCATTGTTTAAACTCTGATCGGCTTCCTCATGTAGGATGTAGGAAATCTTAATCTAAAGTAAAAGAGGAGCAAACCATTCCTTTCAACTGTCAAGTGTCAACGTCAGTGACTGAATGGTGGTAAGTGGGAAGAAAAGCTTACCTCTCTAGGAGTGCCAGATGAGAGATACATGAGGCCGTTGTCTTTCTGGGTTTGGCTTACTCCACTCAACATATATTCGTGGTCCACCCATTTACCTGAAAATGTCACGATCTCGTTTTTTCTTTGCAACTGAATAGTATTCCATTTTGTACACTAACCACAGTTTCATTATCTATTCATCGGATGAAAGACATTTAGGTTGTTTCCATTTCCTACCTCTTGTTAATTGGCTGTCTTGTAACATTGTTGAGCAAATATTTGTGACATAGGATGTCAAGTCCTTTGGTCATAAACCAAGGTGTGGTATGGCTGGGCCATGTGTCAGGTTTCATTTTAGTTTTCTGAAGATTCTCTATAATGATTTCCAGAGTGTCTGAACCAAAATTCGTCCCCACCAACAGGGAGTGAGCATTCCTTGTCTTCTACAAACTCACCAGCATTTGTTGTTGACCTTAGCCATTCTGACTGGCATGAGATGTAATTGTAGATATTTTAATTTGTATTTTTCTAGTCACTAAGGATAATGAACACTTTTGGAGCTATTTCTTGGCCACTTTTATTTCTTCTATTGTGAACTCTGTTTAAACTCCTAGCCTATATTTTGATTGGGTCATTTGGGTTTTTTTTTTTTTTTGGCCAACTGTTTATTTAATTCTTTGTATATTCTGGATATTAATTCTCTGTCAGATGTATAACTGTCAAAAATTCTACCTCATTCTGTGGGTTTATTCTTCGCTCTTGTTTCGTTAGCTGTACGGAAGCCTTTCAGTTTCACAAGTTCCCAGTTGTCGATTGTTGCCTTAATATTTGGCAAATGGAGTCCTTCTCAGGAAGTCCTTTCCTATGCCTATGTCTTGTCACATACTATGTTTTCTCCTAGTGGTTTTGGTGTTTCTGGTTTCAAATCGAGGTCTTTGATCCACTTGGACAAATAATACCAAGGTTGTTTGATAAAGCCTCAAGGAATCACATTATTTTATATTTACCTAAAATTACACACTGAGTGCATGTGTCTCTCTCTATCTCTATCTCTGTGTGTGTGTGAGTGTGGGGGTGGGGGGGACACGTTAAGCCACTTGGGCTGATAATGCTCTTCACAAGAACCATAGACTAACAAAACTTCTAGTATCAAGCATGGGACACATCCTTGGTCACTTTAGTCCAAAAAACCAATATTCTTTATAGATGTAGGTTTTGGTTGTCTCTCAGAGGTTGGGTGATTGCTGAAGACACTGCACGCTTAGGGCACAGGACACAGATGATTCAAGTTGGATTTGACCTGAAAGCCCCTTTCCTAGTATCTATCTTCCACGGTTCCAAAAAATATGCAGGCTGCCAAGGGACAAAAACAGTTTACAGTCCTACCCAGCTGCAAAGTTACAAATCAAGATAATTACAAGCACAGCGAGATACGCATGAAGTCATGGCAAGTGGCAGCCATGCGTCAGTGCCAACCAACAGCTGTGTAATTGAATTTAAGACCCGCTCGACAAGGGGCAAATTATGTCTGGTACTGAAAAGCTAGCCAGTCTCCCCAGGGCTAGTGAGGCTATGGACCTTACAAGAACCTGACACTGTCACTTTTCTAGACCAGTACACTTCCTTACTACATTCTAGATCTTATCCTACCGCCCCTCAGCAAAGAAACACCTCTTTACAGAAAATGGAGACCATCACAGAAAACCACAAGTGGGCATGAGGCAGCGATCAACAGATTGAAGACAGTGCAACCACAAAGGATACATGTAAATCAAAGTTCCTGCATCCCTCTTGCTCAAGCATCATCGTGGAAGAGGGGGAAAGATTGCAAGAGCCGGAATACCAGGAGGTGTGGTTTAAAAAGTCTTTCCTAGAAATGTCTGCATAAACAAGACTGGAATAATGACAAAATTAATGGATATTTTAACATGGAAGGGGAAATTCTCACAGGGTCCCACCCATAGACAAAGAACAGCAGGCAACTAATGACTGCTGGGAGAAAGAAACTTGCCGTCTCCCAAGGATAAGTCGCCTTATTAGTTAGTTATTCAAAGCAAAGTGATTAACCTTGGAACCATACACATAAAAGCAAGCAAAGCAAACAAAACACCGGCTAAACAGGCTGGATTTATATATTTGTGCCTACACATACACACACATATATGCATGTGCTAAAAAAAAATAAAAGAGGTTACCAACTTGAGAGTAGAGGTTCATGGGAGGAGTTTGAGGGAAGGTAGTTAGAAGGGTCTATAGGGAGGAATGGGGGTGGATAAGGTGATTGAATTCTATTTCAATTAGAGATATAGTTTTTAAATTGATAATTTCTAAAATATTAACTAATTTAACCCTTTTTAAGCCTTTTCCATTCTGTTAACTATAGGTAGAATATCCTTGCTTGAAAAAGAAAAGAAAAGAAAGGCAAAGCAAAGAAAAGAGAAACAAACAAACAAAATTCAAAATACCACAAAATCTGAAACTTTTGAGCACCAACATGAAACCACAGGTGGGAAACCCTACACATTAAACTGTGCTTCCTGAATTAAAACATTTTAAAGTAGTTTACAAAACCATCTTCAACATAATTTCGTGTTTCCTTGGGCCCATTTCTAAGATATCTTCCTGTGTATATCCAAATATTCTAAAACTACACAGAGTCTGATGCCTGAGGCACTTCCTGCCCTGTGCATTACAGGTAGTAAGTAATACAGTAGGCACACAGGGGTATATGTCTTGCATTCTATGACAGTTGGCTTCTGTCTTTTTGTTCATCCTGGGAATAATTTCTCAACACGCAGCAACTGAGTCCTGATGCCTCTCCGAATCCCACTGTGTGAGACTCACCCTGTTCCCTAAATCCAGTCACTCTGCTGCTCCTTAGTGGCTTCATGACTAGAAGTGGACTGGTCTTGATGTCCTCTCAAATAATGACAGGTTGATTGCATCCCTTTAAAAAATTTTTATCTTCCAAAATAATTTTTAGAATCATAAGGATGGAATACATTTAAAATCCTAGTTAGATTAAACTCTTATTCTTTCTATAAGGAAGTTTTATCAATGAAATACATGCTTGGTTATATTAAATCCTTTGAATCGGACATGACTTATCTGAGAAATCCCAAAATTATTTTTAAATAAAACTGTAAATCTTCTACATATACACACCTACCAATACAGTATTTACCACTAGGCATTCAAAATCTCTAAAATGAGAAAGTATATATATAGTAACTTTAATTGACTGCGACACTTTAAAGTCACATTTCATCTTGAAGGAATTTATGCAGATATCAGAAACAGTTTAAAAGCCTAGTGAAGCAACAGGTAAAGATGTTGCCTTAAATTCTCGTTAATTAAAGTAAAAAATATAGCTACCAGTCAAGGTACCCAAACGTACAGAAGCTCATGATTAAGGAATGAAATTTCAGATATATGGATGCTCATTTTTTTCTGACTATCTTTCACATATTTTTGAGCTAATCTTGGATCCAACTATCATATAGTTTTTCAAATAAGAAATGAAATAAAATAAAATGTAACGCTAAAAATGAATCTGCTAGAACAGATTTGAAGTAGTTGCTTCTTTTTGTCGGGGAAAGAAAGATAACCAGGAAGCTTCCCACTCTGTGCTGGGATGCTGACCATGGCGTTCGTGTAATTTCCTGGCAGAGGAGTTGGTTATACACAATTTTATTGTGTATATTTGAAATGTACACAACGATGTTATGAGAGGGTACAAGTTGTTGAGATCAGAAGAGAGTAGCTGGGACAGGGAGAGGCCAGAAAGAAGAGGCCAAATTTCTTGCACCGATTTCTGCTCTCCTCACAGTGAGTGCTTTCTTTCATAATGAATGCTTTGCTCTAATACATCATAATGAAAAAATATAGAAAAGACAGACATAACAAATAGAACCCATCACACTGCTGTGTCTAGAACTTTGTTTTGATATTCTTCATCCACGTGACCGTCAACTCAGTGGCGCTAGGAACTGCACGCAGCTATAATCATTTTACCAGTAAAATTATGGATTTTTAAAGATAGACTGTTACTGTAAATAAAAGCAGGAAAGTTTCAGAAACATCGGTATGTATTGATATACACAAGATGATGCTTTCGGTGTAAACAGACCCTAAGAGTTGGTGGGGTGTAGAAAAGAACACAGAGGCTTAGCTCATTCACAGGCCACGCCCTCATCCACAGGCCACGCCCTCATTCTCCACAGTCCAAAGAACACGTGTACGCGATGAAGGAATAGTCACAAGATTAAATACACAGCTCCTAATCTTCAGGAGCCCCAAAGGCAATTTTCACTGTATCTGAATCATATTCACAAATACTGGAAGACCCATTCTTTAAAATGAATGAAAAATAAAAATTCAACTGAAAGTAGATACGCCCCCCAGTTTTATGGTCCTTGTATATTACTGACATACGACACAGAGTACTAAAGAGGTCTTCATTTCACCACTAGACAGATGCCTACCTGCAGTTAAACATTACAGGAACTCCAAACTACATTTCAGGCAAACTTTTACATGGTAAGATTTAAAGGACTGGAGCGATGGCTTAGCAAATAAGAACATGCACTGCTCTCACGGAAGACCTGGAGTTCAGCACCCGACACTGACGTTGACTGGCTCACAACCACCTGTAACTTCAGGTTCAGGGTATCCTACACCCTCTCCTGAGCTCCAGGGACACTGCATTCCTGGGTGTACACACACACACACACACACACACACACACACAGTTAAAAATAAATCTGTAAAAAAGATAAGCATAAAATAAAAACAAAGAGTACAAGTTTCTTAAAACAAGGATATTTTCTAACTATTTTTTCTTGAACTATATTTTATAATTTGACCAGGACTAGATTACACAAACTTACTTCAAAAAAGAAAATTTACTATAATGTTACATTTCTACTCTCTTCCCTTTTTTTTCATTTCCCGTTCTTCTTCCTCATCCTTGGTGTCTTGTATCTTTGCCCCAACTTTCAGAATGTTGTCCCAAATGTGTTCAGAAAGTCTGGAGATCCTCAAAGCCCAAGGAGTTTGACTTCTGCATCTGCTGGGGACACTTAGAAAGCAGAAGCAGTAGTCACACAATTAAGTACTTTACAGAGAAAAAAAAAAAGATATGGAACAATGCAGATACAGAATTTGATAACCATTACCCCCAAAGCTAGGACTGCTTTTTCTCTGTTAAATTATGATGTAGAAAGAAAAGTAGGCAACTTACTACTGAATTAGACTTTTCTCCTAGTGTCTCTGTACGTCGGAAGTACTTTCAGTCTATTGGTTATGTAGTATTTAACCCACTGAATAAGGGAAAGGCAGCCCTTTGACCAAAGAAAGAACATTTTGCAATGTTTCTTTATGATGGGGCAGAAAGACAAGTATTTCTATGTGTGGCACGTGAGGTGCTGTATGTGTTTGGTGGCGAGAAAGATTAACAATAAAGGGACATTAACAAAAGAATGCTATACATTTTTTTTTTTTTACTACATTTGAAATGAGTTCCAGAGTTCAGTGGTAAAGGCAGCTCCCATTGGCTGCCATTTGACTGCTAAGCATTTTAGATTACTGATGGAAAAATGCCTGTGTTACACAACAGATAAGAGTGAACCTTAAGATCAGCATTTATTGTATAAGCACATGTAATTTCTCTTTAAAGAAATATTAGAATCAATGTTTTCACAATGATAAGGAAAGCAGCGCTTGGCCTGCTGCTTTGAGAAAATAATAGTTTTCTAAACCATGCTCCTTTCCTTGAGGTGGTGCGGTAGGCGGATATCATTGGACCTGCTCACAGTCCCTGCCCTGTGATACAGGGGAACACTGTATGTAGCATCAGCCTTCACAATAAATGTTAACTGTGCTCAAATTCTCACTTCTCAGCTGGTGAGATGCTTCACGTGGACCCCTGGGAGAGGGTTTTCTTCCCTTCCCATGTCCGGCAAATATTTCCTGTCTTTCACTTGCACCAAATGTCTCCCGCTTTCTCTCATCTCACTTAATCATTTCAGCCTCGTACCGAAGCACGAGTTCATCTCCTGCTTTAAATCTAAATTATTATGTTTAAATTAGTCTATCAGGGGTCATTATGGTAAAGTACTGTGACTTGGGCACTGGAGAAAAGGTTGAACAGTTAAGAGCACGCCTACTCCTTGGGAGCACCTGATTTCAGTTCCCAGAACCCGCACAGGTGGCTCACAGCCAGCTGTTGGCAGTACCACACACCCTCTTCCACACTCTACAGGTACCTGCATACATGTGGCATACATGCACAAACACGCACATACATACAGATAAACACAAACAAACCTTAAGAATTATAGACTTTATAAGAGAAACAAGAGAATCTGATTTTGTATATTGAAAATCCAAGATCAAGGTGCAAGCCACTGTTACTCTGTAGTAAGAGCAAGCAAGCTCCCAGTGGTCCTTCTTCTACAATGGTACTCATTCCAGCCAATAAGGGCTCTGATCTCATAATGCCACTGTTTCACAAATGGCACCACATAGAAATATTATTTAAAGCAGATACATATGCACGTGTGTACGTACATATATGTGTATATACATACATACATGTATATATGTATATGTATACATATATGTGTGTAGATGTATGTACATATATGTATATGTATGCATATATGCATACACATATATGTGTGTGTGTATATATATATATAGAGAGAGAGAGAGAGAAAAAAAGAGAGAGAGAGAGAGAACTTGATAATCATTTCCCCCAAGGCTGGAACTGCTTTTTCTTTGTTAGATTATGACACAGAAAGAAACTATAGTTTTCTATAGTTTTCTTCTAGTATCTCTGAGGGTCAGAAGTGCTTTCGAGTCTATTGGTTATGTAGTATTTAACCCACTGAGTAAATACAGAGCATAAGCTTTCATACCAATATTTTAAACAGTACACGAATTTAAATTTAAACGGACATTATTATATTCCTTAATGACAGTTGCTTTGGACCTTAGATTTTTAAATGGACATGAACTTGATCTTAGAAGCCACAAATTTAGAAGGGACCCTAAAGAGCACTTATACTAATCTAATCCTAATTTTTAATAACTGTCCAAACTGCCGCCATTTCCCATCACTAATGGTGTGCTGTGGCCCATTAGAATGCAGCTGCCATGGAATGGAACTAGAAATACTGGCGATTACAGTGTTCAGGGGACTATAGCATGTGTAGAGCAAACACTATTTAACATGTGTGACTCGTAACAGCTGATGTATGTGATTCAATTAGGGAGATGTCTCTAGAAAAACACGTGAGGACTGTGAATTCTTAGGCTGAGATAACAAACCATGTTTACCAGGCACCTATACTTAGAGGATGGAGAGTTGGAGGATAAAAGCGGCACACACCGTCTCCATCCAAGACTGAGAGTCAGTGAGAAAAGAGAGAAGAAGCATCATGTTATCTCCAAAACCCACTGCAACTCCCCAGAGCTAGAGCTTCGGCTGGCAGTTTGGTCCAGATCCTCAGGACTACCCCCCATCTAAAGATGTTTCAGCCGCAAACTACAGGGAGTTTGGCCTGTGCTTTTGACCACCTGGCTGTACATTAAGTTTCCAATAGCTCTCTCCTTGGGTTTAGCTGATTTTCTTAAACAGTTCCCAGAACTGAACAGGTTTAGCTGTCCTACAAATGTTACAAAGGACAGGAATAGAGAGATCCACAGAGTGAGGTGTATGTGTGAAGTAATCAAAGCTTCGTACTCTCTCTAGGTAAACCTCCATCCAGGACTTTCTACATCGGAGCCCTAAGAGTCTGTCCTTCCTGGTTTTAATGATGACTTCGTTGTATTGGCACGAGGAAAGCACTGATAAATATGTCAAGATGAGATTAGAGATGCCTGTGAACTGGGCAGGAAATTCCAAGCAAGGATTGTTGTTCTTTGACCATGTTACACACACGTCCAACATGCACAGTGCAAAGCAGGCAAAAGGAGTCTTATGACCTCTTAACAGACAAAGGAAAGTCAGAGGCTTTATGGACAACTTAAAGACAAAGTTCAGGCACAGTTGAAGTTTCTACGACATGCTTGGGAGAAGAGAAACTCCTTGAATCAGGGAAGAAGTTATGAATCGGGACCTACAGATGAGAACCAGATTTGTATATTATAAAATCCTAGTTATGTAGGAATATGTTCATCGATTAAATACAAAATACATAGTGTTACCAAAGAATGGGTCAAATTGCTCTGAAAGACACAAACTTTGTTGTTCGACACACGGGTTTGGTTTCTAAAAGTGTCTGTGTTCTAAGTAATTGGCCAAAGGTAAGTCACTTACTCCTGAAACTTGTTCTTTCAACAACTGGAAGCAAACTCACCCTGCTGGATAATGCTTAGGTAATGGTTGTAAATACCTTAACTGCCAGTTAAATATTCTAGATTAGGGCTGATAGGAGCAGCATCAAGATAAGGCCAAATCTCAATGTGACCTTGCCCAAATACTTAACTTCATTATGCTTTAGAGCTTTTATTTGTCTAACTATAAAAATTGGGTGATAACTGGTACATAGATTTCTCTGTGACAGTACAGCCAAATAGCATACATAAAACACCTGGGCCTAATGCTTCTGAAGGGGTTCAGAACACACCACCCCAATACACAAGGTTGTGACATTTTAAGCTAAAAAGAACTGAGCAAAAGCAGATGAGAGAAGGGCTCTCTGGATCTCACCCAGGATATGGTACTTATCATGCGCAGAGTGCCCTCCTTATACATGGAAGAGGAGAATGTCCTATAACTGCAGACTGGAAGTAGATGCTAAAGTGAATTTGTGCAATCAAACCTGTGGTATGGCCTTTATTGCCAGCTGGTTTTCTCCACATATATATCCTAGTCACTTCCTTGTATGTTCCCCTCTAAAACTAGCCTATATCTTGTTAGCTTTTTGTAAAATTCTTTATTTAAAAAGTATATTAGACCTTGGCTATAGTTTCTTCTTTGGATTTTTTTCTGTGTGTATGGAAAATACTAAATAAATTTTGTTTGGCTCCTATTTGCCTATTAGTTCAGTTTATCGGCACAAGTCACAGAGAACTTCAGAGAAGTGTGATTTCACCAGGATGGAACATCATTAACCAGGATACCCTGCTTACTCTTACGCTACAGCTGACATTTTGGAGACATCAGAATCAACAGATGGCAAGAAAATTCTGTATCATCTTCCCACATGTCTGCCTGTAGAGTGTGGTCAATCAAAGCTATCGCTGGAGCATACTTTCTGGGAAACAAGGAAACCACCCCAAACCACTATTCCTTATGGGGTATTTGAAATCTAGGAATTTTTCATCCTTTCTGATATTCTTATTACACATGAGCATATACTTGCTAATATTCATTTGCATTCTAAAAATCACAATTTATCCATCACCAAGCCCATACCTAGGAAATCTCTTGAGAATAAAAGAACTGACAAAGTTGCTATTATATGCAGCTGAAAAAATGACCCCTTGCTTCCTTTCTCCACCCAGTTTGCAAGCCTACTTTTTCCCCGATTGATATTATTTACATTCAGGGGAATCTGGAAATAATAATAAATGCATAAGGCTGCTGAAATATCAGCAGACGGTTTATACCCTAGGCTGGAAAAACTTCTCGTTGTCTTTCTCGTTTTGATCATTGATTTGCACTTATCTCCCAGTGGATAAGATGCACATACAAGCAGTGAGAATTAACTAAAATGCAATTGATTCTGCCCCGGCTTTCATATGCTGAGCAAATTCTTTCCTGTTTTACTAATTTTAAATATAACAAAACTTTCAGGAAGAAACCACTCTGTCCTTATGAGGTTCTCACAGCACCCTGATGACACGCCACACCACATACTCTTACAGCCCGATCTCCTGCTCTCAGCTAGTATTTGCTGCATGTTCGGTGGACGGACTGTACGTAACCCACGTATTCATGCCGACACTATGACAGTGGCAAAGATATTGGGGACAGATCATCCCTCACCTTGACATTCCGTTATAGGTTGAATTGGACTAAGAGACAATAACTATTTTACACTCAGAATTGTGTAACTGATACCATCCTTAAGAATCAGGACAAGTATGACATAAAAGTTTAAACATAAAAATTAAAAAATGCTTAGGAGGAAAATCTCAGTCAAGAAATCGGACTTAAATTACCAAAAGCATTATATGGGGCTTTTCTAAAACTAAAACCATCTGTTGTGAGGTATAAATACTTTCGGTGACTTCATACTTAGCAGCATCCCCAAACTTCCCGCTCCTGGATTGAGTGAACTTTCCAGGCAGTTGGTCGAAGAATCAGATGCTACGATTTGCAATATACAAGAACTAACTAGTACATTTGAGACATAACATACGTGAACAAAGTAGAGCCTCCCTTGAACAATTTTTGTCATCACGTTCAAACAAGAAATCAAATGTATATCAGGAAGCTTAGAAAATACCATGCACTGATACCTTTCTGGGAAGGGCCTTATGAAGAACTCCTCACCACCTGCACTTCTGTCATAATAAAAGACACTTCTCTTGCATTCATGTGAACCATGGCCTAGCTAGACTCACCAACATTCCCAGAACAGCTGGAATGCCATCTCTACAGGTGACCTCATAGAAAGGATTTCAGAGTCAGGTCAAGGTCCTAGAAGCAGATGACATCACAAAGTACATGGATTTTCCCAAGACGGCAAATCAAGGAACTTTACTTCCATCTCCTCTTTAGCGTCTTTTGGCCTCTCACTTCCCTAAGGGGGAAAATATTTCTAATACAAATCTCTCTCTCTTTCTTCTTCTCTCCTCAATCTATCCTGCTCAGTTTCTGACCTGGGGTGGGCTTTGTTTCAAACTTTCTTTCCTACCAGCCTTACTGTTTTCTTAAGTGAAGTGCAATTTTTATTCTGCCTCACAATAGTTGTCCAAACCTGTGTCATGGCAACTAATCAGTCTGATCGTTAGTAATGCCAATACCTAGCTAGTGTCAAAAGAATCTGAGCTACATTCATCTCTGCCAGTGCGATCATCAGATAGACTCATGGTAGCAGATGGATGAATGGATGGACGGTACCTATGAGCAGACAAGAGCATTCTGCTAGCCTTCCTACATGTGAGAGCCTAATGCGTAACACTCTGCAAAAACTCATGGGATGTTTCTTGCTTACCGTCTATGATACTCCAGAATTGTCACCCTATAGGTACATGACCACCGGCAGAGAAGAGCCACAGTGAGAAGATGCTGCGTCACTATTAATTATATGAGATGAAGTATGTATTTTGTGGACCTGAGCAGAAGGCACCAGCACTATCCGACAATTGAGTTTCAACCATTTTATTGGACTGACATTCTCACAAGGTTGGAAGATACATTTAATTGAATTTGGGTTAGTGTGCCCACATTTGTTCTTTTCCATATATTTTATCCTAACATATGCTTTCCACTTCCTTTGCAGAGCCCTGACTACTCAGTTACTAACCAGATTTCCCCCCATAGACAGCAATTCAGCTTTTACTATTTGATAAGGTACACTGGAATTTTAGACAAAATGGAGAGCTTTAGAACGCTCAACCACAAAATACATTGCTTTGGCATATCAGGCATTTTGAGCTAACAGTTATGAAGGAACAGCAAATATACAAAGGACGTATAGGAAGGCATCCCTGAAGTGGTGAGAAGAGACTATTTTGAACACTTGACTCTTGGAGTGGATACTAAAACGGATGAGGATAAGCAAGCCTAGCAAAGTGAGCCTCACCTCCCATTAATTTCCAATATACAGTTTACTTTCTTACAAAGCACTATGACTTACAAGCTGAAACTCCCTTTTCCCCTTGTATTTTCAACTCTCACGGCTTAGAATTCTTTGTTTTTAAAGTATTAAAGCTCTTGGTTCTAATATATATATATATATATATATATATATATATATACATATATATATGTATATACATATATATATTAATAGTATATATATTCATATAATTTATAATGAAGCAGCATTGCTCCTTTGCTTTTGATCTTCCTTATCTCATGAAGTCTTCTTTGTGTCTGTAAAAATATAGAAAAAAAATATATATTCTCTGTCTGATAATCTAGCTTTCATTTATTCAATTCAGCTACACAGAACTTAAAAAGAGTAAAAATAAGATTTGTTGTTTTCATACCTGGCACACACAAAAAACAAAACTGTTTTCTCCAGTGGAGTTTTTGTTTGTTTTGATTTTTTTTAAAAAAGAACATAAGAACATAAAAAGAACATTTTTTTTTCAAAGAACACAAGGTTGGATAGTTAGAGAGGTGGAGAGGATCTAGTCTGGGTAGGGGAGGGGAAGCATGAAAACACTTTCAAATACATTGCAAAAATAACTTAAATAAGAAAACACTCGAACCTATATTTGTAAATTATATTTTCCCTTGCCCTCTCTTTTATATCTAAGGCAGTAGTAGCAGGTATGAAAAGAGATATAAATCCCAAACTCATTTAATGACTCATAAATCTGTCAGCACTAAAACTAAAACTCCCCCCAAAATTAGAAAAAAATAAAAAAGGGACTCTAAAGAGGTGAACCATGGAGGAATTGTCCTGGAGGAAATGAAACACTCCAGGAAGTTGATACTGCAACAGAGCAGATCTGACGATGCTCTGCCTCTGTGATGATTCTCAGGAACCAAACTTTGTGGTCCTGAGACACAACAACCTGCGTGAGAAAACCCTTATGGATCAGGACTCTGTCAACACATTGGACTGACGTCAGCCTCTTTGTGGGCTGCCTTCTCTGGCTACTTCTCAGCTTCTTTGAGAGCATGGTAAGAAAATGTCCTACTCAAAGTTAGGCTTTAAGTTGCCTCTGTTTAATCCAATTAGAATAGCTTTCTGACCAGAAAAAATGGAACTTATCTGAAATTTTTTTTACTCCTTTGAATTAGATTGTTAAGATAAGTTACATACAAATAAGTAACATAAGTTACAAACAAATAAGTAGCAAGCTGTCTGATTAATATAGAGTCCAGATATTTTTCCAGTGTCAGGAGGTTATATTTTAATCCAGCCAAATAAACTGATTGTGCTTCTAAGTTCACAAAATCAAAGCAAAGTTAGTTATAAGATTATTTATCAGTATTAAACTTAGGCCATCTTTCTTTGGCTATTATTTTGGTTACTGCATCTGTAAGAACTGGGCAAGCAGCAAGCAAAATTTCAGTGTAAATGTGAGACAGGTGCCATACAAAAAGAAAATGAACTAAAATTTCAATCTCGTAATGCCATTATAAATATGTGTCAATAGAATCTCTCTGCCTCTCTGTATTCCATAGAAATCTGGAGACCAGAAATGAGAAGACCAGCCAAAAGTGTTTGTCTCATCACCAAGAACAAGGGAAAGTAGAAAATTCGCAGTGCTCCTGAGATAAAGAAACAGAAACTTGGAGCTAGAGCTACAGGAAAGTAAGAATCTGGTTAAGTAACGACCAGGGGAGTCTCAGGCACAGGAAAGAAAGTAACTTCCAAGTGTTGTGGAGTTTAGTCCAAGAACAAGGTTGGAGGATGGAGACAAGAGCTTCATAAAATCTACACTTATGCTTAAAAAGCAAACATAACAAAGTTCTAAAATATGAGGAAATAGCTCAGAGCAGAGAGATTGATAACTCTGAAAATTTAAAAAAAAAAAAAACTTCAAATGGCACAGCCTCCATTGTAAACATAATTACAAGGCAGCCAACGCCTCGGAAGTTGCATCTAATTAGTTCTTCAGCTACTTAACTAATGTTGTGGTTGACAAAATGCGTATTTTTATGTATTATTTTGGTTGCATGTGGCTTATTTGTCTTTAATTCTTTGCTTGCAATAGCTGCATTTTTTAAAGACTAATTCTAACTAAGCAAAGTAAAATAAATACTACTAAAAGTGGAATTTGCTGATAATCATTTTTAATAAGATTGATATATTTGTTATAATTTTAAATATGAAGATAAATACAACAATTCTTTCAATAAGGTCTCATTGAAACATTAACAAGAAATTAATTATATCAAAGCTCTAAAAACACGATCTATATATGATTGTGAAATCATTTAAGAATTTTCAGCAAAACTTGGATTAAACTATCATTGCAATTTTTTTCCCAAATATAGCAATAAGAAGTAAAAAAAAAAAAAACCTTAGTACTTTGCTTTCCAATTCAACTAGTAAATCCAGGTCTAACTACCTCCTTCTAAGTGAGTCACTGTTGTTACAGAGATAAAAAGTTGAAACCAACATAAGACATTCCAGGTTGAATGATTTGTCCTGAACAGCGTGTAAATAATGGAGATCTTTCTGCTTGTAAAGTAACCAAAAAACTTTGCTTTTAGCATCCAGTTTGTTTAAGCAGGAGAGTCAGGAGGAGTGGAATTAAGCCCATAATCTGGACATCTTCAAAGATATTAATTCAGTTAGACTCCAATATAGTGCTTTATCTTTGAATTTTCATTCAACAATAGGTTTTATTTAGCTACATGCTGAGAGATGTGAGTGCAACAATCAAGTTGCATGTTGTGTTTGAAATGACCCTCTTATGATCAGAAAAGTAGGAGTCTACATTCACACACACGTACTTTTACTTCTGTGGGACTTAGTAATCAGAATAAGAGCTTTGTACTGAGACCAAGTCTTTACCTAATCAAATGTAAGTTTCGAGGCTGGGGAAATGGGCCAGTGGGTAATGTGTTTGCTTCATAAGCATGAAGACTTGAGTTTGGACCCCTAATGACACCTTAAAGGCCAGGTTTAATGGTGCATGCTGCTAACATAGAGCCGGGATATGAAACAAGAGAATCCTGGGAGTCTTGCTAAAATGAGTGTCCGGCATTCAGTGGAGATCCTACCTTAAACAATGATATGTAGAAAAAGACAACTGATGTCATCTGTGGCCTCCATACATGCTTCCCTGAGTGGCCACACCTGTACACACACACACACACACACACACACACACACACACACACACACACATATGGTTATAGAGAGAGAGGGACAAAAAAGAGAGAGACAGATACAAAAGGTAAATTTCATTTATTTACAGGGATCTTTTATCTTCTTGTTATTGTAGCCAAGTAATTGACAGAAGGTATGGAAGGTTATACTTGTTATATAATTTCTCAGGTAAATCTGATGATAATTATGATACTTGGTCAGGTATGGTGGCACACATCTTTAATTCCAGCACTCTGGAAGCAGAGGCAGGCAAATCTCTTGAGTTACCAGCTAGCCTGGTCTACAGAGCAAGTCCCAGGACAGCCAGGGCTACACATGGAAATCCTGACCCCCCCCCAAAAAAAAATTCAAGTTAAAATACTGCGTATATTCTTGTCATATAAAATACGATGAGGAAACAATACAATTGTTATTATCTCTAGTCTAGCCTTAGTTCTAAAACTGAGTTAAATAATCGTTAACTTTTTTTTTGCTCCTCCTTCTCCTTCTTTCTCTTTCTCCCACATTTTTACAAATATCAAAACGCTTCACTCTTCATGTGTAGCTCCCACTCTACAGATGAAGCTTCGCTCCTTCTGATCTCAAGACACCATTGGTAAAGCTCTGGAGGATGGGGGCGTGTCAAGGGGGAGCTTGGTTCATTACTTTAGGTGAGGGAAACAAACCAGTTTGGGTGAGGCCAGTGGACCTTCAAGAGATCAGAACCATCGAAAAGCTAAGTTGAGATCAGGCAGAGCAGCACACACCTGTGGTCCCCAGACTTGGGAATCAGAGGCAGGTGCATTGCAGCAAACTGACGGCTGGTATGGTCTATGTAGTGAATTCCAGACCAGCTAATGCTACACGACATTTGTGTCAGTAATAAAAGGGGAGGGGCAGGTAAGTGAGTGATATGTGTGCTCTTTCCAGTAGATGTAAGGTTCAGATGAACTTCCTCTAAACTCTGAGGGAGAGAAGTTTTAAGAAGCACAAGAGTGAAGCATGGAGTGAGGTGGGATAGAGAAGTGAATACTTATTAGACACCAAACACCAGAATCATAGGTTACCCAAAACCAGATATGCCTAAGGACTTTTGGTTTCTCATACCGTCAAAATCCGTAATCCGTTGTAATTGTTTAAAAAAAAAATTACAGTGATCACAGCTGTGCTACAGTAGCTTTCATGGTGTCTGCGATCAGCCAAGAAAAAGCTCATTTGCCTGTTTTGTTACAGGTTCTCACTCTGCTCTACTCATTATGTAGCCTCAGGTGGTCTTGAACTTAGATCCTCCTGCCTCAGGTTTCTGAGTGCTGGGTATTCCGGTTGAGAAACTTCACACCCAGCTCAAGGAGAGGTTTCCAAAGCTGTGTGTTTTTAGTGTAATCCCTTAAACAAAAAAATTCCAGAGGCTGATGTGTCACAATCTACAGTAAGTTAGAAGTGGGTTACTTATAGGTAAGAGTCCAGAATTTGGAAGCATTAGCACACTAATATATTTTTTATGCTTATGGGCCTGAGAGAATAACCCAGATCGTAGATATGTCCTCAGGAACGCAGAACAGAGCAGTCAATATAACCTGGGAACCTGAGAGGACACTGACCACAGCATCGTTCCCCCTCCGTGAGTGATGAGCCTTTGACAGACCTAGTCTCAGGTATGGAACTTCCTAGTTTAGCCAAATGGAGGTGTGGCTGTTGAGGACACCAGTAAACTTCAGAAGTAGTGAAGGATACCAGAGGCCCAAAGAAATAAATGCAGATGAATGAGTATCCAAAAAAAAAAAAAATCCTCAATGCATAGACAGGTGAAATGTCTCAGATGTAAGCTATAAATTTATAAGCGTGGTCAATTTCTGAATATGAGCTACACTGGGGTCAATGGTTTAGAGTGTGGAGTAAGATTGTTGCATTACAGGGCATTCTAGTTCCAAGCCTACTCTCGCATCCCCTGAGAAAGGCCATTACTGAGGAGGGAGACATTTTCAGAGTAATTTTGGTGGCATTGCCTCTGTGGCCCAACTACAAACCATGGTTCATTTTGTACACGTCAATATTTGAGTCCTTATAAACCTCCTAAATTCGAATGACTGAATTTTGTAGAGTAGGGTTTGTTTCATAAGGAAAAATGATAAGAACATCCAAATTATTTGGGGAGCATGAGAAATGCATGAATGGTTAAGAGAACTTACTGCTGCCAAAATATTGGCGTTCAGACCCCAGCACCCACATCAAGGTGGCTCAAAAAAAAAAAAATTCCTAAAACTATCTGGAACCTTCTAAATGGAAAAATAGAGATAGGTTCTTGCAGCACTTCACCTGGCCAAAAGCTATATAAGCCCGATTAGACAAGGACAGCAAAGTTGACCACCTGCTCAAACGTAGGCCCCTCCAGTACCTGACTAGGGAGTTCCGTTTGCACAGTAGATGAAGAGCTTACATATTAAGAATTCTGTTTTGTTACAGCTTCGACGGAGACGATGACAACAACAGACAGGTATACCCTTCTAGGTTTTGTATTTGAGGGTATGCCCAACACTTTAGCTGGCCTGTAGAAAATGCAGTTTTGCTTATCACAGGGATGAGGAAGCGGTCGGTTTGGAATGGATCTGGTAGCAGACACAAGGCAGACAGAACGATGAGCAGCTCACTGTCAGCTGGTAAAGCGGACAAGCCCAGCACTGAGTGGGAAGCACAGGCGTCCCAACAGGTAAGCAGAGGCCATGAATAGCGGCCCACTTTTGCTATGGTAGAGAATTCCTCTGCTAAAGAGGAATTTCTTATCTGTTTTTATGAGACACTTTAAGTCCTCTGTGGGTTCACACTTCCTGGATGCCTACGATGGATCTTCTAGGGCTCTGCAGGAGGGGAGGAAGGCTTACTTGGCTTGTGAGTGAACAATTCAGCTGCAAAGCATTAGTATCTCCATTGCCATGAGGGTGGAAAGCCTCAGGAGTAATAGGAGCTTTCCAATTGGCCAGGGGAACCCAGCTTTCTAGCTCTTGATGACCACTTGATGTCCTGGTTAGTAAAGGAAAGGTTTCATTTGCCTAAAAGAGCCATTATGTCATAGACCTATGTGGCCTCTTGAAATTACCCCAGAGAGACCTGTTGAGCTAGACTAATTGATTCAGAATCAACAAGAGCCATGGGTGAAGACTGCCCTCCCATACGAAAGCACAAGGGATGCTGGTTGTGGTGGTGTATGCCAGTAGGGTTTGCTGAAGGATGCAGAGGCAGGAGAATCATGCGTTCAAGGCCAGCCTGGGCTACATAAAAGCATAAGGGAGTTAAGTTTTGATGAGACCTACATCTGGTCTGCATTCTGAGACATTCCACTGGAGAAGCTCCAGGCAAGGCTGTGGTACTGCAGGGCACAGTCTGCTCAGGGTGCTCTTTCAGGCACGGCTAGAACACCCACTGGCTCCTGAGGACTGTGATCTCCGTGAGGAAGGTATCCTGGGATATAAAAGATGACACATTTTCATTCTATAGAGATCAAGGAAGCCCAAAGCTGGGAACCATTTCCTTTGTGAGCACTGTAACCAATCCCTAAGCCTTTTCTACCAGGATTGGAAATCTAGCCACACAGTAGGGTGTCAAATCATCAGAAGTAGGGCACCTGTAGCCTTCCTAGGAGGGTACCTGATAAAGTACTCCTCCCACTTTTCTCAGAGACTTGAGCACCATATGTTGGTCATGCTGAACCAGGAAAGGCCACATTGCCCCTTGAAATTGTAATTACTTTGCTTACATCCCTAACAGATTGACCACAGATTTACTTCTGTTTCCAGAGGAGTGGAGGAAAAGAGGTACTTTTGTGGTCTTTTTTGTTGGTCTTTCTTTCTGTTTCTGTTTTGAGACATGGCTTCATGTAACCCAACTTTGTGCTTACTATATAGCAGAGGCTGGTCTTGAACTTCTGACCTTCCTGCCTTTACTTCCTAAGTGCTGAGATTATGGACATGTACTATCATATCTGGTTCCCTGTGGGTTTTTCAAGTTCCTGCCCTCTGTGTCCTTTACTATTTATACGAAATAAATCTCACTCGTTTCCATTTCAAGTTTTATGTCACTTTCAATGTCTGCGTGCGGGTGAAGGAGAGAAAGGGACAAGGAAAGTCAGGTAAACGTATGTGATGAAGACATAAATGGCTTTTGGTTTCTTCGGAGCAATATTTTTATAATTATTTGGGGTTGTTTTTGAGATTATAACATAATTACATTATTTCCCCCTTACCTTTCCTCTTTCCAAGGCCTCTTGTATGTTTTATTGCTGTGTAATATATAATTATATATAATTTTATCATGTTATATTTTATTGTATATAATTATATTATATATAATTACATTATATTGTATATTATAATTATATATTATTTTATATATTATATATTGCATATCTTATGTATTATATATTGTACTATTGTAATATGTATTATATAATATATATTATGTATTGCATTATATATTATATAACATAATATATAATGACATATAATATGATGTAATATAACTATATATATATATACATATAGGTCCTGAATATATATAAAACCTGAATCTACATCTACAAAAGTTTCCACAGTAGCCTGAGGAAGAGTATGCACACCAGTGACAGATTACAGATCCAAGTCTTTAGTAAATAACATCCCACTCTTTCTGTCTCCTCCCTGGTCACTAAGCGTGGTCTGTGGGACATTCTGTCCTAAATCGACTCACAGACTTGTCCCCTGGACTAATTATGCTTCTTCTACCATTCCTCTTAGATGTCTGATCGCCTTAGTCCACGCCCCAACTCCCCAACTTCCACACGCAGCCACAGTACCTGTGTACATCGTGTTATCCCGACACTTGGACTTTGACCACTGACTTTCACTTTGCCCCACCTTACCTCCTCTTTATCCCACTTTAGCCCCATGCCTCTTGCAAAGAAAGGGACAAAACATAAATTTAACCTCTTCGTCTCCCAAAGTTTTTATTCGTGTAAGTATCTGTGTGTCCGCCATTTGTGTGGAGTTGCCTGTGGAAGCCAGACAAGCCTTCCTACCTCCTGAAGCCTGGGTTACAGGCAGTTGTGGATACAGTATGGATAATTTGAACTCAGGTCCTCCAGAAGATCTGTAAGTGCCTTTAACCACTTGGGATTCCTTCATCACAAAACTGTTATGCCATCCATGAAAATAAAATGATGTGGTTTACTAGATGGAAAGTAACCCAGATGGAAAGTCATTAAAAAATGACCACTGCTGCTTCCACTAGATTTCCTTATTCAACAAATATTTAATGGGCTCTTCCTATGCCCCAGGTACTGTTTGTCACACACAAGAGATATATTTATGAACAAAACAGACCGAATAACAATTTTCATGGTGCTTACAACTTAGGAGTAAAGGTAGTTCCCTTATGTTGTATGTGGGGAAAATAGAACAGGCCTAAAGATGTGTGAGGGTCTTTATTACAAACCCCCAGTTCTTGGGGTGGATCCATAAGGTTTCATTACTTGATTATCTTTTTCTTTACGCCACTCTAATAAGCAAAATCAATAATCCCCTCCTCTGAAGATCTTTCTCTCCTATGCGACCTATTAAGTATTCACACATCAAAACAACTTTCACAGACTGGAGAGATGTCTCAGTGGTTATGAGAACTGAGGAGCTCAAGTGGAAGACCAGAGTACAGAAACCAGAATCCTTATGGTGACTTACAACCACCTCTAACTCCAAATCCATGAGATCTGACACCTTCTTCTAGCCTGTGCATACATAATGCATGCTCAGCATACGTACACACAAACATATTAATAAAATAAAATTAATTAATTATTAAAACATAAAATAATACACTCAACTTTTCTACCCAGCTTGGTCCTGCTGTTGCACCAGGACCCAGCCAGGCAAGTCCTCCTGATCTGCCCCTCCATGTACCATCCCCAGTCTCCACACCTGACCTGGGGGGAGGAGATTCCCATATCCAGTGATCCAGTCTAGTCTGGTCAACACTGCTTCCACAGTCACCAAACACCAGGTTTCGCCCAGGATAAACATCAGCCCAGGATAAATCAGACCTTCCTCCTACCACCTGATTTCACCTTTCAAGACACACCCAATCTCTCCACTCCGACAAGCCCTGCACATCACATACCAGGGCTGAGCCAGGTCAGTCGACCTGATCCTGCCCTCTACACACCGTTCAACTACCTCAGGTCACATACCCTGCCCGAATGTGGTCAGCCCTGCCAGTCCCACCCCCACACTCCAAGGCTTTGGCCAAGGTACACACCTTACACATCGGGCCAGACTCTCCCTTCCCCGTCACCTGATTTCATCCCCGCTGTGCCACATCCAACTTTCAAGTCTAGTCCAGCTCTGCATATCTTTCTCCAAGGCCAAGCCACGTAAGTCCACTAGATTTTTCCTTCCATGCGTCCTCCTCAATCCCCAGATCTAGCCAGATTCCACACCCAGTGCTGCTGAAGGTAGAGCCCCAGCAAGAGTTCAGTCACCCAGAAGGAGAGGCAGAGTCGGCGAAATAATATGAATAAAACACACCTCTATGGATGGGACAGACTTCTCTTTTTATTCAGGCTTTTCTCTCTCCTTCTCTCTTCTCTTTCTTCTCTCTTCTTTCCCTATATCTTTTCCGTAAAACCACGCGTATACACATCCACACAATCTTGTAGAAGAAGCAAAGCTCCACACACATAGATCTTACCCACACTCTTGCAAGCGTCCTTTTTCTGATCTCTCATCTTTTGTGTGTCTCATTATTTCCTATACACCTATATACCTTTTAAACAATACCCTCTGCGTAAGAAGAAATATCATAATCATGAGTCCTATTTTTCCCAGTGAATGATTACAACTTACACGTTTAAAAAACAGGTTATTTTCAACACTCATACATGACTATGCACGAACACCCAGTTTTAAATGTACTTATTCTCTACAATGCATCTATATCCAAGAAACAATAACTTTGTTATTATAGATTAACAGAGTTCAAGCAAGCCAAGTAATCTCACAGCCAGCTTCTATATTACCTGGCAGGTAGCAGTCTTACAGTTACTAGGAAAAAAAGTACACATCGTAGTATCCCAACATACACAATTCTTATTTAGTTGACACAGTGAAACAAGTTTGTTACTAAATAGAAAACCTCAAGTCATGGGTCTTATTGTTTTGCTTAGGTAAAGGAGAATCTGTCCATGTCTACATGCCACATGGCCCTATGTCTCCAAGGCGTGCACACGCGCACACACACACACACACACACACACAAAAATGCATCAGTAATTTTACAATTGTAAAAACTATGAAAATATCAAATTAGTTGTGATCAAGGAAGTTCAAACTTAGCAGTGGGCATTGAAACTCATTTGTTATGCCTAGGCATGTTCCTCATAGATGAAACTCGTGGGCCCCAGCAACCAGGCTTTCTTTTGTTCTTGTTTGCCAACCCTGACCAAGTCTTCAGCTACCAAGAATGTGTTTTCCTATGTAGTTCCCCAGGTACTTGTTTCAAAGCAGCATGGCAGAACACCCTCATCTGATGTTATCAATTAGTCTTTCCGGAGTTTCAATAGTGTCACCAATTCAACTGAGACCAAGTGGCATTGCTGGAGGGAAAATCATCACCATTGTTATGTGTGCCAGTAACACTGCCCAGTGAGGGTCTAGAGACCCTCATAGAACTTTCATACCACAAGAGAGACACGGAGTTCGTGGTAGATAAGGCCCAGCATTGGCAAAGGGCATTCAGGAGACAATCCCCAGGACTTCATCAAACAGAGGTTGGATCATTTTAGTCTTTGCTAATCTGGTGAGCTGTGCTTCTGAAGCTCCAATGCTAGCTGCTGTTCCCTCACATTGCTCCCAGTAATTCCCCCTTTGTTTTTTTTTGGGGGGGGGTTTGTTTTGTTTTTTTTTTTAGTAAAGGGTATGAATTTTTCTGTGGGCTGAGCAGATTGTAGCTCTCAAGATCTTAAATGCCTGAAGATGACTGGAAGGAAAAACAAAGGCAAAACAACCACTCTAATAATGATTTCTCAATTTACTACAAAACTCCAAAAACAGTTGTCCCTAACAAAACTTTTAATAGAACCAATAAGAGAGGTAGCTACCTCCTCTGCTGAAGAGACTTGTAATCTATCATGACTAATAGCACTAATCTAAAACTGAAGAATATCTATGTTAACTAAAAGGTGAGCACTATTTTAAACACCCTTAAAATTATCTAATCTATCATAGGACATAGAAGTAACACATATCCATCTAAAATTAGCATGGCAGGAAATAGTTAAACATGTCTAAATATCCTGAATTTGATAGGAAGCAAGGAATAGCTTCCTCCAGATCATTAACTCTATTAGCAATCAATACCAAAGGAGCATTTCAAGATAGGGAATTTACATGATCAGCTTCATACACCTGTTGAACAAAAGCATCAGCAGAGGCTAACACAGATAATTAATGTGGCAATTTTTAAGAAAAATTTGTAGTAAATTATTTTGACTATAAGAGGGCATTAGTAACCAAGTCTGAAATAAATTTGTTAATAACAAAATATAAGGAAGTTATCTAACAATAAATGTGTTTGGAGACATAGGGGAATTAACGCATATTATACAATTTTCTTAGGGAAAATAACATCTGTAAAACCTTTAAATGGTCTCTAAGTAGGCATAGAGCTGGATCAAGCAGAAGCTCAATCCTTTGTGAGGCTGCTGCACCCAGCTGTAATTCAGAGAGGAGTGTAGGTAGTTCCTACATAGGAGACTGGTCACCATCAGAAGATTTAGTTTCAGGCAGAAAAGTGGAGACTCCTGGCAAGCATCAGTGGAAGTCGTTGTGGGGTGCCCCAGATGGTCAGGGAAGTCCCAGTCATTCTTTGAATAGAGCTCATCACAAGATCTAGTCTGGAGCCGAGAGTGGCACTCCAGTGTCCTGTGGAAAAAACATAGGCATACTCTCTCTGGAGGCCAGCATGAATGAAGGCTAACTTTTTAAAAGCTGGGACATGAGTAATTTTTTAGTCCCTATCAATTTTTGTTTTTGGCAAGCAAACTGAAAGTGTAGCCTCCCGAGCAGCCATAAAGGGACTGTGTTGGCGAGCCTGCCAACTGGTTCAATGAGGAAAAATATGTGGGATGAGTGCAACCACAATACAGCAGTTAGTTTTACTCTATGAGACACAGTTTTAGAAGCTGGTCAATTACATCAGACTCAAGTAGAGGTCAGATGGAAAAATAATTGATTGTAATATAATGCCTAATCAACAAATTTTTGACATAGAGTTAGACTATTTTTTCTTTTAATAACTAGAAGAAATTCTTACCCAGGTATAGCCACAGGTGAAGGGAGACCAGGTTTAAGCAAGCCAAATATCCTCTCAGCCAGCTTCTATTGTAGCTAGCAAGTAGCATTCTTACAGTTATTAGGAAAAGAGTACACATCGTAGTATCCCAACATACACAATTCTTATTTAGTTGACACAGTGAAACAAGTTTGTTACTAAATAGAAAACCTCAAGTCATGGGTCTTATTGTTTTGCTTAGGTAAAGGAGAATCTGTCCAGTCTACATGCCACATGGCCCTATGTCTCCAAGGCGTGCACACGCGCACACACACACACACACACACACAAAAATGCATCAGTAATTTTACAATTGTAAAAACTATGAAAATATCAAATTAGTTGTGATCAAGGAAGTTCAAACTTAGCAGTGGGCATTGAAACTCATTTGTTATGCCTAGGCATGTTCCTCATAGATGAAACTCGTGGGCCCCAGCAACCAGGCTTTCTTTTGTTCTTGTTTGCCAACCCTGACCAAGTCTTCAGCTACCAAGAATGTGTTTTCCTATGTAGTTCCCCAGGTACTTGTTTCAAAGCAGCATGGCAGAACACCCTAATCTGATGTTATCAATTAGTCTTTCCGGAGTTTCAATAGTGTCACCAATTCAACTGAGTGGCACTGCCTTGCCCAAGTGGCATTGCTGGAGGGAAAATCATCACCATTGTTATGTGTGCCAGTAACACTGCCCAGTAAGGCATGAGAGACCCCCATAGAACTTTCATACCACAAGAGAGACAGGGAGACCATGGTAGCAACACACATGATAAAGCTCACAGTGGCAAAGAACATTCATGAGACAAACCCACAGGACTTTGTCAAACTGAGGTAGACTCATCATAGTCTTTGCTAAACTGGTGAGCTGTGCTTCTGAAGCTCCAATGCTAGCTGCTGTTCCCCTGCATTGCTTCCAGCACAGTGCCTGGACCTACTCTGGTCAGCTTGCCCACACCACCCCCAACCTCCAGGCTTGAACAGGGCATGCATCCTGTATGTGAGCTAAGGACTATCCACCTGATTTTGCCCCACTTGTGCCGTTTTCAACCTCCAGGTCCAACCAAGCCTACACCATCTGTGTTCCCTCCAAGTCCACATACCCAGATACAATCATATGAACACAAATAAAATGAAATATCAAAACACACTGCACCCCCTAATTACCCAACACCACAGAAATCTTCCCCAGTAAGAATTACCTAGATGAACCCCAACTCAAAAGAACGACCATAAACTTCATCAAAGAATTCAAGTTTAGAGAGGATGCAACAAAACAGATGGATGAGCTTAAAAAAAAAATATGCACTTAGAATAGATGGCTGAATGGTGCCAAAGAAGTCATAAACATGACGCTGGGTGAAATAACGAAGACAACCTAGGAATTCATAATGTAATTAAGTAAAATGGTATGAAAGGTGAAGAGAATTAGAACTGAAATTGGCATGGGACTGAGATACTCAGTAATCCAACTAAAAAGTTCAAGGGAAGACCTTACAAGTAGAATGGACCAAGTAGAACAAAGGCCATCCAGGCTTCAGATAAATAGAGGAATTGAACTGGGCGACGCCATCAATAGGTCAAAACTTCATATATGCAGGAGGGAAAAGAATCCAAGGTCAATCCTCATAGGTCATACCTTCAACAAGATCATAGAAGAAAACTTCCCAAATAAAATAAGATCAAACCATACAGATATAAGCTCATGGAACACTAAATGGACAAATCCAGTAACTTCCCATGGCGCATTATAATTAAAATACTAAATGTGAATAACCAGAGTATGGAAAGCTGAAATAGAAAAAAAACACAAGTCAGATATAAAGGAAAACACATCCTCAAGACAAACAACTACAAGCAACTAAGGAAAGCTGAGAGTGAGAGAAATAGTCTTCCCTAGGTATCAGCCTTCTAATGGGTTATCCAATACAAACTGGTCAGTACAAGAATTATATGCAGACAAGTAACACTACTCACCTTGCATTTACATATTTATCTGTTTACATATATATGTAACAATAACAAAAAAAGGCCATGCATTCAAGAAGAAGCTAAGAGGGCATGGGTGGGATTGGAGGAAGGAAAGGGAAGAGAGAAAATTATGTAGTTTTATTAATTTTATTTCATCTAATTAATTAATTATTAGTTTTTAAACAATAAAATTTGAAAATAAAACAATTTTACCTCATCTGTCTCAAAAATTTCTGATGCTCTCAAAATTTTATTGGCATACCGGAACACTCAAAACTTACATAGCATTGAAAACACACTATATGTCATTTTCAACATTCATTTATTTATGTCCCTTTCAAACATACAACAAACTCACATTTGGTGATACTGAATGCCAAGCTTGAGAGAAATAGTCAATAGATGTTTTGAAGCAAGTGATCATGTGGATGATGAGAGAAACTACTTTATAAAAGTGGTTTCTGAAGACATATCATGTACAAAAATAGGTAAGATTGTCCTTCGTAAAGTTTGTCTTGCTAAAAAATAAAAACATTTTATTTAAAAGGTATAAAAAAATCATAGCTCTGTACGTGGGCTGAATAGCACACTTCAAACATAGTCCTTTTTAATAAAAAAAAGTTTATCTTAATACTTAGCTGATCATTTTTAAACTATGACAAACTACAAACAAAGACACTCATTTATAGTAATTCAATTTTATTCAATCTTCATTCTTTTGAGATTAAAAAAAAAATTAAAATTAAACTTTAAAAAAATCGCCTTTTTTGCTACCAGTCTTTCTTAAAATAGACATTTGCCTTTAAATGTCAAAATAGAATCTAGGCTGTTAAAATAGAATTACTTTTGTAAAATAGGATCTCATTTTACATTTCTGAGTTAGCACAAAATTATCACAAATATTTCTGATACAGGACGGTAACTAAGTGGCCCCCACTGATATCTTTCCTAGGACATTCAAGGGTCCCTGGAGCAGATGAAAGAGTATGTGAGTGACAGCTGTAAGAGAAGGTTTCTTCCAGATAGAAGGTAGAATGCTGGGCTGGGTTCTATGTGGGTATTTATACAAATATTGTTTTCAGTGCATACTGTAACATTTCCCACATTTTCTGTATCGTCTCTCTCCTTACAGCCCATGTTGGCATAACAGCTGCATTTAAAATGCCTGGAAAAGTACTTCAGGTCTCCGACTGTGGGGTTGCCAACTACTTCAAACTTCCCGTTTTCTAAAAGAATAATGGCTAAGTTATTGGGGTTCAACTGAATATAGTGATCTGAATCAACATCTTTCCTTGTACACATGCCTTTATGATCGCAAAGGGTTTGGCTGCACATTTCTGCTGCTAGGGTGATGTTGATTATATACGGATTCAGGGTCGTCCTCATGTATTTGTGAAGGCTCGGACAACCTGTCTGTAAAATAATAACACAGTCAGCATAACAGGGCACAAGTTCTTATGTGAGGAGATACATTGCAGTAAGAAAGGGAGAATGAAACATCAGACTGAACAAGCAGAAGAAAATGCACACATTTACCTTAACAAGCAAAGTTATTCCAACTGTATTTTGACATTTGTAAGTTTTGTAGGCCATTTCATGCCACTGAAGAACTGTCTTGCTGGAGTTTAACTTATCCTAGACTTCATCTTCCCCAATAATTCGTAAATTAATCAGGAGGATGGAGTGTTACAGATGTTAGACTAAGGGTTTGAGGTTAACTTGCCTGAGAGGAGTACCACCTTCATGAATGATTATGTCTGCCAACCTGGAGTATCTCAAGCTTTCTAAATCTTAGTTTGCTATCTAGGTCACATCAGGAAAATTAGTTAATTTGGTTATGCTTTAGTTTCATCACTTGTAAAATAGGGATGATTTTGGAGCCTGCCTTCATAGGGCTATTTTGATCATTAATGACAAGATTGTGTGTGTGTGTGTGTGTGTGTGTGTGTGTGTGTGTGTGTGTGTGTTGTTTAATATGGGCCCACTGTTTCTTCAGTCAATCCTAAATAAATCATAAATAAATGTAATAAGAATTGTATTTGTCAGATGAGTGAAACATAAACAGAGATTCAAAATTGGTGTCTCTAAATACTAAAATAGGTTCAACTATGTAAACCTTATCTAAATGTTACACAGGCAAATGTGTGCATAATTACAATTCTTATGTGTAGACTAGAGAGATAAAGAACATAAGTGGACTATCTTAAAACTACTGTCTTCTAAAACATGACCATTGGTCATTAAAAACTAATTATTGATCATGATCTGTCAGAATCAGTTCTACTGAATGAGTTAACTGTGATAGTGCATTGACAGGAAAGGCAAGGAATCTTGGCAGCTCTGACTTGAATCTATTTGCTGTTTTCATTGTGGTAAGGCTATTTTTTTTCAATAATGGCCTGGCAAAGATATCTGCCCTCCTGTCCCCGGAACATGTGACCATGTGAGCTTACGACAGATTAGTCTCTAGATATGATTAGAGCATGTTGGCTGAAAAGGAGAGATTATTTTGAATTATCTAAGAGGGATTAATCTAATTACACAAGGCCTTAAAAGTTTAGGAAATTTTCTGACTGGATTAGTATAATAACATGGGAAGAAGAGGTGAGACTCAAAGTGCAAAGGAGAGTTCTGCTTCTGCAGAGGTACACAGTGACACATGCCGGTAATCCTGAGAGAGCCGGAAGGAGCAGGAGTTCATTGAGCATGTTCTCTAAAAGACCTCTAAGAAAATAAACAAGCAAATAAAGCACTACTACCGATAGTATAAAAGGACTGGAAGCCAAAGAACTTAGGGACCCCTAGAAGATGCAAATGCCTTTTTGCAATAACCTGAGAGATGGAGACCTTACTAAAGCCACAAGGAACTGAATCTTGAAACAAACCAAAAGAAAAATACTTTTTTCCTAGAAAGAATTGCAGCTGGCTAACAACTTAATGCAAGCCCCTTGAGACCCATGTTGGGCTTTGGATTCAGAACTTTAAGTTGATAAATTTTTGTTGCTTAAGCTACAGGATGTAATTAGATAAAATGGCAAGACATCTCTAACCAACACTTCATTTAAGTCAGTTTAAGCAACTTTAAAAAAAATAGGAGTGAGAGTAGAGTTGCAAAATGGTTTGTGGCAACTTCACGATGGTAATATGAAACTAATCCATCATCTGTATTAACTCCCAATGGCCTTTCGTGGTTTTACATTAAAATCCAGCTTCTTCTCTTGACTTGCAAATATTCTGATGTAGTATATACGCTCTACATCCATGCTTGTTGGCCGTAGTACTGGTTCCACTAGTGTGCTGATTAGTTTTTGTTTCTATTTTATTATTTTATTTTATTATTTTGGCTTTTGTTACTCCACAGAAGATAGAATCATCAGATAAGAGGGACTGTCCATTAAGATTGGCTGGTTTCTAAGTCTACAGGGCAGTTTCTTGATGAAACTAGTAGTTGGTGAGGAGGCCCCAGCCCATTATGGACAGGTCGTCTCAACCCTGGGCCCAAAATCCTGGGAGATATAAGACTGGTAGATGAACATGGTCCTGGAGAGCCAGCTACCAAGTGATCCCTACCAATTCAACTTACCACACGTTGTCTTATAGATGTAGAATCCCATATTATAACTCCACTGGTACCCAGAGCGACAGCTTCACCAATTACATTCACAAGGTCCTCCTGACAAAGAGTTATCAAGGAGGAATAACTGGCAGCGTTTACACAGGACAAGATCGCCAAGCTAAGCCTGATGACCCGACAGTAGCACTGTAAATGTCTCTATACTCTTTAAATGCTTTACTCAGGCATTTCTTTACTATATAAGAGTTTATTGTTGTTTTAATGACTTCTGCTAGAAAAAGACACAGATCCCTGGAAGGAAAAAAAAAAAAAAAGCTAAAATATCGTCTACGTTTTGTAGTTCTCCATGGCTGCTAACAGATCATATGATTATATTAACACTAAAAATGTAGCAATTTTGCCTCCTTTGGAGAACATAGGACTATGGATGTGTATATTCCTAAATGATACACGTAGCTGAATTATATTTTTGAATAACATTACATTCCGGTTGACACTTCTGCACAGTAGCACATCGTTGTAATACTGTAATTGACTTACGCTAGAGAGGAATTCCCACGTCTGGTCAGCAAAAATCATGCGAGTGTACAGAAAAATAGGAAGTGGATTATTTTCTCCAGGCACTTTAGAAACCCTGATGCTTTCTAATATACGATGGTGGTTACAGAGTTTTCCTTTTGGAGTTAACTTAGTATCTCTCCTCAGATGTGTCGATGGATAAAGGGCGGAGCTTTCTTTCCAGATCCAGCTAAGTTCATTCTTTCTGACCCTTTCTATCTCGGGGCATTTTCAATCATAGTTTGGATCTCGAAAATGGTTATTATAACAATCAGGAAAAAGATAATAACCCCATAGGTATTTGGGCTTAAGGTTTTTCCCCAGTCTTAATATCTCTTCCACGAACGATCTTGCCGCCTGTTCGAACTGCTGCTTGGCTTTGACGGTTGCTTGTGAAGTGTTCATTCTAGGATGTTGGCTCTGTACCAACTCAATAGACTTATTCTTATAAATACCCTTGGGTTTCCAGTTTCTCATCCAGGTGGGCCTCCATTCTTCCCAGTCAATGACAGCCAAGCCAAATCTGTCTACTGTAAGGTACTGCTCTATGTCAGTCCTAGCTTTAGTCAAATGAGCTTGCAAACCCCTGACTGAGGTAATCCTCCATTATGTTCTACTTGGTTTTCGTCTATGTGAGGACAGAGGCCAAGTCTGTCAGTATAAAACATTGTGACACTCTGCCCTGTGGCAGTTTTTCGTGTGCTTCCCATCAAAGAGAAGAAACTCATCCAACGAGTGACTAACGTTGCCAATACCAGGTTCAGACGGGACATTCCTGACCCATAGGAAAGTCTCATTTGGCATCAAGGGGGCTGCCCTGTAGTCCGCTGTCGAGCAACATGGAAGGAGAAGGAAGAGTAACACTGTCTGGAATGACCCCCCAGCAGCAACAAAGCTCCCCCGACAGAGATGCTTAAATATCAACCCTCCCATCGCAGAGAGTTACAAGATAGCGGGACATGAACCCACTCTGAGGGATGAAAGTGTGATGACTGTTTCACACGGGAGATGATTCTTCCTGTGTCACATTTCAGAAAGATTTCGCAGTAAGTTAAATCATCCAGACCTGAAAAACAGACAAATACAGAACTCACTGTAGTGAGGAAGAGAACTTTCCCAAGTCCTCAATAGTTCATACAGGCAGTTTTCCTCCATTTCAAAAGATGAAAGACCTGCTATTGTGTTTAAGGGGTAAGATTTTTTCTCTTATGTATCATACAAAAATCTGTTAACAGTCATCAATTAATCTTCCAAAATTATTCCTGATCCCACACAGAACTATGACTATTTTTCCCTTTCATCTTGTATACGACTGTCTCAAGCAATGCTTTCGGGAAAAAAAAAAAAAAAACAGTTAAATGTTTATTGGTCTTAAAAGATCACTGTGTAATAATCTACTAAACTTGAAAAAAACTTTCACAAAAACAGTTTTCAGGAATGAAATAAATTATTTTTTTTTTAAATTCAATGCATGCAACTAGTTTGAGGGAGTCTCTAGAGGTCAGCCATGAAACCATACACACAAACAATAAAAATGAACCCAGGAAGTTGTATTTATGTGTATAACATAATAATCAAAGAAAAAGAGGCTATCAACTTGAGAGTGAGGGGAGACTTGGAAGGAGTTAGGGGAGACTATCTGGGAGAGACTGGAAGGAGAAAAGTGAAGGGGTGGGATGTAATTGTTTTAACTAAAATCTATAAAAACTGGAAAAATGTCCACTGCAACCATTAAACTGAATTTGTGACAGGTATGTCACAGTTGTAGTGGACATTTTAATAAGAATGTTGATAATATAATATCTGAATAGATTAAAGTAGAATAAATTAGGATGGACTGGGCTTGGGCAGGAAGAACCAGAGTAGCCGGGCAATAACAAGATGCTATTCTATGAATGTTTTCTATCACTTATTTCGTGTTAGGAAAACAAAACTTCCCATTTTTTCTCTGCTTTTGCACCATATGCAAGAAAAACAAAACTTTCTGCCTTTTCATCCACTCTTGCACTGACCTTAAGAGGAATGAAAATCTCTCTCTTGAGGAAGAAGCCTATGAATTCTGAAGGAGACACCAGATGAATGTCTCCTCATCCAATGTTACTTGACGCTCGCTACCTAAAGACAGAGCCCACAGGCTGGCTTCATAGTCACCAGGAGGGCTCCTCCTGTTCTGATGAGAGTCACAAGACACAAGCAATTGTGATCAACTGGCTCTCCAGAAGGCTTCTTACAGACCTGTCCTTGCATTTAATTAACTCTCTTAAGCAACTCACAGGGCTCAAGGAAACAGGTTTAAGGGTCTGTCGTAACAGATACTACGAAAGACAGATGAGGAAATATATACAGACAGATTGGGAGAGTGAATATCCATCCAGGAATCTCTACATTGATCTGGGGCCCCAAGAGCTCCCAAACTCTGTTCTTCTGGGTTTTTATTATGATTTCATTGAATAGCCATGATGCTAGCATTGGTAATGATGTCAAAATGATATTATTCAATATAGGACAGTTCAACTGCCTATAAACTGGAACTTGGAAAGAGAGGCAAAGATTGTCATTCTTCACAGCCTCAAAGTAGAAGCTTCTGCCATATGTAGTGTGGAGCAAGACACTTTTAGAAAAAAAGAGCCTTGTGGTATCTTGTGGTATCTAATTAGATAAAGGGAAATCAGAGAATTTATTACCAGTTCAAAGACAAAATCCAAGGACAATAAGAGAGTCCATGACTTTTAACAGGGGGTTGTGAACCAGGAGCTAATGATGAAAACCAAATTTTATGTATTATAATGTCACAATTAAGAATTAAGTTTCCTTCCCTCAACTTAACTGAAATAAATTTCTAACTGGTGAAACGCAGCTTAAATTAAAAGTTTGTATAGTTTCTAAATAAATTATTGGAATAAGATATGTTTTAATAAGTAACATTTAAAACAAGTAATAGCAAAATAATACTGAAGTAAAGTTTGTGTATTTTATAGTGCTGAGTCATTATGTATTAATCTATCCAAACAATCTGTGTGATGATTAATATTGACTTTCAATTTAATGAGACCTAAAACCATCTAGAAGACAAACCACTGGACATGATTGTGAGCAAATTTTATCATGTCACACAATAGTGCAATTCCTTCAGGACTGAGATGAGTTTGCAGGTTGTCTTTCCAATCTGTCAGGATATTCATTGGTGTGTATGTATGGCCACTGGAAAAGAGTCCTGGAGCCTTAATTCCTAATGAGATAGGAACAGTGTGTGCCTTCAAAAACACCTAACTATAAAAAAGGCATTTTTACCACCCAGAGGCATACAGTGAACAACTATTCTTCCTGTTCCCCCATGTATAATTCCCCAACTAACCCTGGTTCCTCGTGTATAATTCTCCAACCTGTACTAACTGTAAAAGAGTTAGATTTATACAACACCAGCCTGATGTTGTCTGCTATACACCTACTCTAATACTCTTGGAGCCAGAAACTTTGAACTTCAAAATCTTTCCAGGAAAGAGTCTCATAGTGAGCCTCCTGCCTCAGCCTTCTGTGTGCTAGGGTTACAAATGTCAGTCTTTACACCCAGCCTCTTAATGACAGATTTTCAGTGCTATGCTCTCATAGTGGAGTCCTACAACTAGAACCAGAAAGAAAAAACAAAAGGGAGGAGGGGGAGAATTGCAGTAAATGCTGTCAGGTTCTATGGTGACCTATATGTATAGGCTACCTATAGCCAAAATTTCAAAATTTATAATTATTGGTAAAATAATCTCTTTTGTTTATACTTAGAGTCAAACTGAGAAAAGAACCCAGATTTAGGATATTTTCTGGGGAAGAAAGAACAGTGAAATCAATAATAAGAACACCAAGGAAAATAGTGACCACAGAGTAGTTTCCTTTCCATGAATGTTGAAATGTAGACAATACCCTTCCTTCCACCCAGAAAACCTCAAGTCTCTGAAAGAAAATCTTTGCTGGAGGTCCCAGTAGCCAAGGACTGTTGGGGCTACCACTGAAATTTAGAAGCATCCTAGGGGTCCCAAGAGTTAAAGATGCATGTGTATCAAAAACAATAATAACCACCAATACTTAGAATAGTAATTAAAGTTTAGATGTGAGTTACAGGTTTGTGGAGTATGTGAATATGAGCTGTATGCAGGAAACTGGTTGAGAGCAAGGGGTAAAGTTGCCATTTAAATGATATAACATTGCAGTCCTCAAGTCTTGTATCACCCTTGTATCACCTGAGAAAGATAACTATTGAGGGGATAGATACCTTCAGAGTCATTTTTGGTTCCATTGTTTTCATTGTTGCCCTCCTATAAGGTACAGTTTACTCTATACACATCAAATGAATCACAGTCATTTTAAGACTCCCAATTTTGATTTACTGCATTTATTCTAGGGTGTTTGTATATAAGCAAAGTCCAATGACTCCTTGAAATGTCCTGGAACCTTTGGCTTGGTGAAAACAAAGATTAGCTTTGGCAACAATTCACCTGGTTAAATCAGCACATTTAGTACAGTGTAGGTACCTCATATGACCTGTAACTGATAGTCAGACAATCTCTGTATGAAAAGTACTGGAGTGTTGAGGAAGTTTCTTTATAGCTGTGTTTAAAATAATTGTTTTATGCACTGTTGGGGAAAGGGGTGCATAGGCCTTGGCATTTTGTATTGTTTGCAGATTTTGGATTTCTGGGGGGGTTTTTAAATTGCTTATGATCTGCACATGGTATCAGTAGAACACCTAAGGAATTCTGAATGAATAAAAACACCTGAGCTCAGAGCTCAGGGTTCCATTGTCTGTTGGTATGGCACTGGTGGTGCCACTGGTGTATGGCACAGTGGTCCCCTTTGCTGAGGCCTATCAGAGTTTACGCCTCTGAAAAATGCCTCTGTGTTCTTCCTAGTGACCTACCCAGTAGACATACAACTACATTAGAGTGCCTGAAGAGATAGCTCAGTAGGTAAAGCAGCAAGTATGAAGATCTGGGTTCCATGCCCTGAACACACGTACAGCCAGACATGATAGCATACATTGGCAATCACACTTCCGGGGCAAGTTCAGAATGGAGACAGGAGAATCCCAGGAATCTGACAGCCAGTTAGCTTTGTGTGCACAACAGCAAAACAAGAGGCAATTTAAGTAGCTTTCTCGATATCACAGCAGAAATCCAAAATCAAATCTTGTGGTTGTCTTTGGTTTTAGAACCATCAAAATGCACCTAAGAAAATTTACATTAGCAGAAAAACAGGTCAGAGAAAACTTTCATTATAGAGTTTAGATATCTCTATAAATAAATTGCATAGATAGATAGATAGATAGATAGATAGATAGATAGATAGATAGATGATAGATAGATAGATAGATAGATAGATGATAGATAGATAGATGATAGATAGATAGATAGATAGATAGATAGATAGATAGATAGATGAATGTGGTTCTTTTTCTCAGCTTTTACTTCATTTGCCTAGTGTTGTTACATTTAAACCTTTAGTGATTGGAAGTTCAAGTTGCATACGGAGCTTTTGTGAGCAAGCATAAGGCATGGGGTTTGATTTCACCATAAAGAAAAAAAAAAGCTAAATAAGAACACTATGCCAATAAAACTAGTGCTGCTTAAAAGAGTAAGATGACACCAAAGAGTAGCGTGTTGCAGTAAGCAATGCTAGTTTAGATTGAATAATCAGAGAGGAAGAATTCTTGAGACCTTACTTTTCATCCAAGGGAAATCATTCTAGGTAGACTACAGCTCTAAACAGGAGCTGTGAAACAGTGACGCTAACCATGGCGCCATCTAGATTATAGGAACAGCCATGGTGCAAGCAAAGATTTTTAAGTAGAACAAAATACTATAGGGCGGGGGGGGGGGATAACTCATCAGTCAAGTTATATTGAAACTATGAACTTCTGGGTGAGGGTGAGAGTGTGTACTTACCTCAGTATGTACAGCTTCCTTTGTTCCACCACCGGAACCACGAAGGAACAGAAAGGGAAGAACGGAGGATGTAGGAGATTATGTTCTTCACACAAGACTGCTAGGAGAGAAGAGAAAGCTTCCAGACTCATGGGAAGTTCTTGTCAAACACAGATTGGACCAGCACAGCTACGGGTATCCTACAACTGGTTTTCTACAAATCTCTAAATGAGCAAGGAGTAGCTTATTGGGTAAACCTATATATAAACCCATATATTACACAATATTTAAAATGAACCAGTGATTACCAAAACAATGTAAGCAAAATCTCACAAAAAAAGTAATGCTGGCGGAGGAAGCAGGAATAAAATGGTGCATATTATAATTTCATCTAAATACATGTGTAGAGCAAGAAAGCACATATAGGGAGATAGAATCAAATAATGTTGATGAGATACTAGGTCCTCATCAAAATTATCTCGTGAAAATGCTTTAAACTATAGATATGTGATCTATACACTGTGTACATTTATGCTTTGTTAATGAAAAAGATAGACATACACAGTAGCAATAATAATCACTGATCGTGATCCAACAGTGCTTCACAGTGCGATGATCTAAATTAATCATGAAACCTCAGGTGAGTTATTTACTGAACATAAAACTCCATACATTTCAGGTTGCAGAGGTTATTTGCTATTATATATAGTAGCTACTTTCCTCATTGCTATCAAAAAGTACATGATCAAGTCTTAATAAAGGGTTTGCTTTGGCTCACAGTTACAGGGAAGTCAACTAGGGTGAAGAAGACATGAGAGGCAGTTGGTTACATAGCAACCATACTCAGGAAGCGAAGAAGTGTGTGTGTGTGTGTGTGTGTGTGTGTGTGTGTATGTGTGGGTGGTGATATAGGTTTTTGCTATATAGATCTGACTAGCCTGGTACTCATTGGGTTTCCAAGGCTGGCTTATCGTTATTGAAATCTCTGATTCAGCCTCCTGACTGCTGACTTTATAGGCACATGACACCCCACTTGGCTGACCATCATAGTTTGGACCATAAAGATATCCATGTGTTCTTTAACATTTGATTTTTTTCACAATATTTCAAAAAAAGAGGAAGTTAATTATTTTGCTGCCTTAAGGAGAGGCCTCAACAAAATGATTTTGCACCTCTGTCCACTGCTGTGTGGTGTTTCCATGGACACTGATGGAATAGCATTCCATGTTACTTGGAGGATCCTCTAGCAGGCCTGCATCCATGTCCACATGTAAGGCACACAAAGGCCCTCCTCACCCTTCTCAGCTTCTATCTTGAACTGCTTCATATAGTTCCAGAAGGCCACCGTCACCTGGTGAAAACATTGTCTCCTGTCACAGAACAGCGGGCAGTTGACTGTCACCTTCCAGAGACTTCAGGAAAGAGTGGTTTCTGTAAGTGAAAAGTTGGTACCTTTGAAACTACAGTTCCAATGAATTGACAGAGTAAGGATGAGAGTTCTCTGTCCCCAAGGAAGTGTGGATCTCATTCCAGCCTGCAAGGGACACTGCGGAAGCATCTTAATCAGGAGTTACTGATGATGCCACAGGGATCCTCCTCCTAGGTCTCAAACTTAGCATTGACCAGGTTGTCTCATTCAATCAATCAGACTGGAGCTGGTGGAACCACAGCTGGTTCTCATCACCTAAGCTGCGAAACTGGTTCTAGCTGATTACTTCAGTTCACTGGAGTCCTCCTGTGTTGCCTCTCCTGCCTGGCAGCTCCAGTCTGTGCCTGGGCTGCAAGTTCGTTTCCAGGGGAATATCTGAGTGTTTGTGTTTTCACACAGTCCTATCTGTGATCCTCCTGAAAGTGGTGTTAACAAATAAGCCTTTTATATTATTAGGTTATGAGGGCAGAATCTTCATGACTGGCATTGATTGTCTTTTGAGGAAGGTCTTAAGAGAATTGTCTTTTCTCCAAGTGGGGTCACAGACAGATGTTTCTATGAGCAGAAAGTGAACCCACAGAAAGAATCTACTGTTCCATTGAGCTTGGATGTTCCGTTCTCCAGAAATATGGGACATACCTTTCTATTATTTAAATGGTACCCAGTGTTAGTATTTTGTTATAGTACTTTAAAACAGACTAAGGAAATGCAGCCTACTATTTTAGTTTGTAAGAAAGTGAAAAAGAGACATAAGAACTTAAATCATTACCCAACAAAGAATACAGTTTTTGGTGAAATGGATCCTCAAGATATAGAATGTGGTGTGGTCTCATTATCTCAGATACCTGTCCTCCCATTTTCTGTGCACTGATTATTCACAGCAGCCAAGTTATGGGAAAGGCTAAACAGTGGCAAAAGAATATATAAAATAGCAGAGGAACCTGACCCTGTCTAGCAGCATGGGAGGAGCCTGATGGACAAGCTGCCATGTGCAATCCACCTGATACATAAATACACATACTTGATGATCTCGCTCATTAAATGGTATCTGAAATGATAAAATCCATTGACACCAGGAGGAAAAGGGTGGTCACTGAGGCCTGAGGCTGAGTGGTGGAGGAAAATGGAAAGATGCTGGTCAAAATGTACAGAGTTTCAGCCGTGGAAGGGGAGTAAAATCAGGAAATCTAAGCACAGCAGTGTGAGTGTAACAAATATTGTATGACGTCATATACTTGAAATTTATCAGCAAGATAGCCTTTAAGCGTTCTTAACACACACAAAAAAATGTAATAGTATCTATGTGAGGTGAGAGGTATGTTAAGTAGTTTGATGGTTATTATTTCATATTAGCATATATCAAGACACAAAAATATACACATTAAGTATATGCAGGGTTCCCCATTGTAAAGCTAAGGAGAAGAACTCACTGGTGGAATAAGAGGTGTGGCAAGGAGGGCACCAGTTGTTATTCATCCATGTTGTCATGCTGCCAAAAAATAGTCCACTGTATGTTCACACTCTATTCACTATTTATTATCCCATTAATGATCCATTCATTATGATGATCCCACTAATGATCCATTCATCAATTAATACATCAATTCAACCAGAATTCATCAATTAATCTGTGAGTTTGGGGACAATATGTATACATTTTTTAATCCACAAAATTCTTTATAGGGACTCAAGTTTTTGTTGTTTGTTGAGTAAGCACCTAAAAGTAAAATGTCTGGATGTGTATTTATAACAAGGAATCAGAAATATTTTGAAGTTGTTGCAGCATTAGATTCCTGCAAACAATCTGTGAGAGGGGAGTTGTTCTATATCTTAACAATTACTGGAGACTTAATCATAGTAGTCTGTGTGTAGTGCTATCTTACTGTGTTTTAATTTCTGTAGAGGAATACACTGTGTGAAAGCCAGGAACAGACTGTATTCTAGGGGTCTATATGAGGGAATTGCATTCAGAGGCCTGTGTGGTCCTGGTGGAATGTAGAAAGAATGTTAAGAATGTTGGTACACCACCTTTAATCCCAGTGTTCAGAAAGCAGTGTTAGCAAACATCTTTAATCCCAGTTTTCAGAAGACAGTGGTGGTCCATGTCTTTAATCCCTAAGACACAGAGTGTGGAAGCAGACACAGGAAGTAGAGCTCAGAAGTCAGTGTCAGAGTGGAAGTGACATCTGAGATGAGTCAGATTGAAGAAAAGTGAAGAAAAGGCAAAGTGACTAATCAGTAGGAAGACTAATCAGAGCAGAGTGAGTCAGAGTGAGGACATGCCCAACTCTCATGATAGAAAGGTAGGCTCTCAGCTCAGAACAGAGTCAGTTACAGCAGGCAGTATGGAGCACTGAGTAAGTAGATGGGGGATAAGACACAGGGACAATGAAGCAGTCTGACTGATGAGGACAGAAGCTAACTGAAGCAATATGGAGCAATAATTGCTCAGAGAAAGACACAGAGGCAGCTCAGCAGAAGTCAATATCAGACAGGAAGAGGGAGTCTCAGATTTGAAACTGAGCAGAGCAATTCAGTCTGAGGCAGTCAGACAATCAGCCAGAGTCAGAAGAGTTCAGGCAGAAACAGTCAGCTGGCTCAGAGGGTCAGTTTAAACCAATCAGCTTAGAGAAGAGTTTGAGCCAGAACAGGGAGTGAATTAAACCAGAAGAGAGAGTTCAGAAGGGTTAGGGTTCAGAAGTCAAAGTGGATAAGCCTCGGAGGCTGAGGCTAAATCCTGCTAGGTCCAACATAGCATACTTAAGAGTATATTGTATGAGGCCGAAAAGTTCCAGGCCTCCAGGCTCCAGGACTAAGAACTAGTGATTTAATTAGGCAAAGAATAAAAAATCTTTCACCCTGAATTAACTCCTACATCTGGTGAATCGGCAGCAAAAATTTCAACTTAAGTGCAGCAAAATACAATGGACAACAGAGATCAGAAGCAGAATTTGTTTTCAAACATCCTGGGTAAGTTGCTTAAACTCTCTATGCCTGAAGTTCCTTCTCCTCTAGTTGTGGGTAACCATAGTATGAGCATATAGGATAATTTTCAGGATTGGATGCATTAAATGTATGAAATCCCTAGAATAGCGTATAGGGTCTAGCATCTAGAATAGTGTCTAGAATCATGTTTAAGCCATGATTGTGTACCACTACAGCTTACAGGGCAATATTTTGTGCTAGTGAAATGCATGAGTTTGGGAGTCAAAGTCACTTACCCAGATCTTTATGGCTCCTGGATGTGTTAGCTGTGTTATCTGAAGCAAATCACTTAGTCTAAGGCTAAGTTTCTTTATTAGGAAAATGATGTTTAATGAAAGTGTGGCTTTAAAGGATTCAAATGTTGAACAAGAGATCAACTTGCTTTTGAGAAATTATAAAGTATGATTTTAATTTCAGTCCAGCTGATTCCAGAATCTCACAGAAACAATATTTTACCAATATTATTGCTCACTGAAGTTTATCTTAACTATCTAGGACTTGAGCTGTCCAGAGGGTATAAAAAGTTCGCCTTTGGCTCCTCGGTCACTACAAGATGTACCATAATGAGTACTCAAAATACATACTTGCATGGAAAAGTGAGGTCTAGAAAGCAGTACACAGCATAGCACGATATACCATAGATCTGTGTGTCCATATTTTTTTAATATGCATACCAAAACCAACCAGGAATTATCTCTGGCAGATGGATGGAAGGAGATATTTTTGTTTCTACTCTGCATTTTATTGTGGGGAGCATCAGTTTATTTATGCAGATGAAAATGATTTCAGACATGTGATGTAGCAGACGAAAGGATTTTGATTTTTTTAAAAGCTTAGAAGCATAATTTGGATCGTTTATATTGCTTTCATAACTCCACCCCACTTCACATTCTAATAAACCAGTCAATATATCCCAGCCTTTCCCAGTCATTGTCAAATACTTTTTCAATAACTGACAAAAGCATGAAGTTTGAAAATAGAAACATAACAGCAGCGGAAGCCACAGCTTCAAGTCACACCTAGAAACGTGGGAGTATCTTCCCTGTAAAGACCCAAACCTTGTTTTCATTTACGTTTTCAAATTACCGCAGTCTGTTAAAAAAAAAAATACCATAAATGCTGTGCCTAGAGAGACCACTAAAGAGCAACTACTAGCATCTTCCCCAGAAAACAAATATATCGTGTGGTAGATGATGCAGTCTATGAGTAAGTGTGGTGAGAAAGAGAAGGCTTTTGCCGGGTAAGAGGTAGAATGCTGGGTTGGGTTCTATGTGGGCATTTATACAGACAGTATATTTTCAGTGCGGGTCACAAAAGTCACACAGTTTAGTCATTTGTTTTATACCACATTAAACAATACATTCCATGACTCTTCTTTCTGAAGTTCTTTCTTTCTGATCTGTCACGATTAGCTATTTTATGTAACTTTGACATCCTCTTCCAGGAATCTCTGATACCACCCAAATTGTTCATTGCATGTCAGAGCACTTGAAACTTATCGTAGAGTGGGAAAACACACTATGTAGTCTTTTCAACATTCATTTCTTTCATCTTTAAATTTATAACAAACCCCCTGATATCAAGAATACACTACTTCACTTGGTACTGAATACAAATACTGAATTACTGTTTAAGGAAGAAGTTGATAAGACATGAGGTGTCATCTTGGCTATCAGATGAACAGTGACATTTCTGCTATCAGATGAATGGGGACTGTAGAATTTTGCAAATTCCAGTTAGTGATGAAACACCTCTGACTCAATATCATTGCAGTCATTAACTGGAACAAAATAGTCAGAAGATAATTCACTGCTTTCTTCCTGGAAGTTCTGAGGAACAACACTTCATAATCACTGTATAAAACAGATGAAGGATTGATGGAATAAGCCACCTCAAATAAACAAATTCAATTTAACAATCAGTACTGAGAAGAAATTAGAGTACTTTATAAAAGTACATTCTGAAAATATATTAAATCATACACAAAAATAGGATTGTCATTTTTAAAGTTGAGCTTTCTGTAAAACACAGTTATAAAAGTTTCTCAACATGACATAGCTGAGAACCATAGTTCAATAAATGGACCGACTAGAAAACCTGAGGCATCCATTTTAAACAATGGAAGCTTTCATCTTAATATTTGCTTGGTCATTTTTTTAAGCAATGACAGACTACTTAAAAAAGACATTAATTTATAATTATTTTATTTTATTCAGTCTTCCTTCGCTTTAAACCAAATCTAACCTCCAAGAGCAGCAGCCAATCTTGCAATCAGTCTTTGGTGTAAGAATAGATACTTTCCCTTTGAAACTCAATAGAGTCTTGATTATTAAAATAGAATTACTTTTACAAAATAGGGTGCCTTCTTATGCTTTCAAATTACCGCAGCCTGTAAAAAAAATATATACTGTAAATGCTGTGCATACAGAGAGAACTATGGAGTACCTACTAGCATCTTCCCCAGGAAGACAAATGTATCTTGTGGTAGATGATGCAGTATATGAGTCAGGGCGGTAAGAAAGAGAAGGCTTTTGCCAGGTAGGAGGTAGAATGCTGGGTTGGGTTCTACACTGGCATTTATACAGACATTGTTGTTTGTGCACACACTAACGTTTGCTACGTTTTCAATATCAGATTTCTTTGTACACGTCATGCCAGCAAAACAGCTGCATTGAAAATGTCTATAAAAATACTTCAGGTCTCCAATTCTTGGGTTGCCACGGACTTCATACCTTCCTTCATTTGTTAATTCAATATCAAAATATTTTGAGTTCAAGTGAAGATATACATCTGAAATGTCAGTTTTCTTTGAACATGCGCCTTTTCCTCCACAAAGGGTTTGGCTGCACATTTTGGCTGCTAGGGTAACATTGATTATGTACGGATTCAGAATCTTCTCCATGTATTTCTGTAGGATCGGACAACCTGGCTGTAAAGTAATAAGATAGTCAGCATAACAAGTCATAAGTTCCTCTGTAAACAGATATACTATAGATTCTATAGTAAATGACTGGAAGGAATGAAACATCAGACTGAACAAGTGGTGGGAAATACTTTTTCACTTTAAACTATTTCAAACTATTTTTGTAATGTGTAAGCTTCTTAGCCCACTGAAGAATTGTTCAATTGAGGCTTAACTTATTCTAGCCTACATCTTGCCCAATAATATATAAATTAAGACTATGGGCTGTTACAGCTGTTAGACTATGTCATTTAAGGTTAACTTGCCTGATAGGAATATTACCTTCATTAATGTGCAGGTCTGCTAACCTGGGATATCTCAGCCTTTCTAAATCTTAGTTTGCGATCTAGGCCACATCAGGAAAATTAGTTAATTTGATTATGGTTCGGTTTCCTCACTTGTTAAATAGGGATGATTTTTGGAGCCTGTCTCATAGAGTTATTATGAAGATAAATAGAAAGATATATGTGGGATCTACCATTTCTTCAGTTAACCTTCAATAAATTATAAATTGTAAACAGAATTCCATTTGTCAAATGGGTTTAAACATCATTAAATACAGTTCCAAAACTGATGGCTCAAGTGACACAAATCAAACAAAAATGACAGTTCCTTGACAAACTGTGGACAAGAGTTATTAGGAGCAGAAGCAATCCACCCTAACAGTACTGTATTCTAAAACTTGCTCATTGGCCTTGAAAACAAATTGAAGACAGTTTTGGTCTCTCATGATCAACAGTTCTATTGGATGAACTGACTGTGGTAACATATTTGGCAAAAAGGGCAGGGAATTTTGGCAGCTCTGATTTGAGTCTGCATTTGATATTTTCCTTGTGTCAAGATTCTTTATTGTTGAGGTCAGGAATTGCCTGGCAAAGGTATCTGCCCTTCAGTCCCTAGAGTCTACTACAATGGAGGGGGCTGTAGATGTGATTGGAACATGGTGGTTGACAAGAGAAGATTATCCTTGGTTATCTAAGAGGGCTCAGTATAACTAAACAGAATCCTTTAAGTACAGAAACTTTTCCAACTTTGTTCGTGGATAACACGGGCAGAGGCTGTGCAATAAAAGTATAAGAAAGAACGGTATCTACACAGAAGAGTATAGTGACACACTCAGTAAGCCCAAGAGAATCCAAAGGTCATCCTCAGCTACAAAGCAAATTCATGACCAGCCTGCATATGTTACACGGGACCTTGAAAACACACATACAAATATCATTATACAGGCTGAGTAGGTTATATTTAGGAATGCATATGTATATGTACATATGTTTGTAATAACAATTAATGGAAAAGAGGTCATTAATTTGAAAGATAGTGAGGAGGGGTATTTGGAAGGGTTTGGAGGGAGGAAGCAGAAGGTAGAAATGTAATTATAATCTCAAAACTAAAAAAATAAATAAAATCAATCACTACTACTAACTCTATAATGGAAGATAGGATCCAGGACCTTAAGAAGCCCAAGGCCTCTAAAAGATAGAAACGACACTCAGTCAACAACCAAATGGATGAAGGCAGAGACAAGGGTTAGACAAAAGGCAGACTAGAGAAATGGTGATTTGATAATCATTTTATATGTACCCTATGGAAAGATTTAAACTGTCAATGTAAGAGATACTGTATAATTATACCTACAATAGCCAAGTTCATGCTACCAATCAATAATACTAAATGCAGAGTTGGGAACTGAGCACACCATGAGTATACAGCATGAGCAAGTAAAGCAGGTAGCATCCATTCTAGAGTGCTCCACGCATGCAGATACAACAGATAGACACAACCTTTGGTGTGACAATGCATGTGAAGTGAAGAACTGGCACATTTGGAGCATTCGTTATTTGGGTTTTCAACACAATTTATCTTATTGTATCTTTCTATCTTTAAATTTTGATAACGACTGTGTTCTGCAACTGGCTCACAAAATTCCTTAATATTAAAAATCAAGTTTCAGAAGGAAGGACTGATGGAGCTTGCTTCTTCACGCCACTTGGCGTGATCAAGTGAGGTGATAGAAAATGGCTTAAGTGACACTTTTTATGGAAAGTTGTAGCAACTGAAAAAAAAATCAGCTATCAGAGCGATGGGGTAGGAGTGGACTAGGGAAATGGCTCAGTCTGTAAATTGGTTTCTATGCACACATAATTATCTGACTTTGATCCCCAAACCTACTTAGAAAAGGCAGACACAGTGTCATTTTTGTGTAAGGCCCTCCCTGGAGAGGGAGAGACAAGAGAATCCTTAGGGCTCACTGGCTGGCTGGCCAGACAGTCTAGCTAAACTGCTGATTTCCAAGCTCTGTGTAACTCTAGAGATAAGGGAGAGAACACTTAGGATGAGCTCTTGCCTCTGGTTCTACATACACACATGCATACACTAGAGAGAGGGGGGGGAGAAGAGAGAGAGAGAGAGAGAGAGAAGTGCACACATACAAATTATACTTGCATTTGTCGTTTTCTCGGTGAATCTAAGGAACTACAAAAGGGCACAAAATAAAAGAGGCACGATGATAAAGCTTAAAATTATCATGAATGGGGGAGAGAGGGAGAGAGAAGCAGAAATATGTAGAAAGGGTCAATAGGGAACAACGTCAAGGCAGTACCAAAGATGAAAATCAATGACATAGAAGTCTATCCTGGAATGAGTCATGCAGCAGAGCTTGGAGGAATGGCAAAACAATGGGTGTGGCTAGGATTAAAGTGACATTAAAAATAAATATGACCACTAAAGAGTGTCCTCTCGTCCTACTCATTGTGAATGCCTGATTGCTCCTTCTCAAATGAAGGGTGGAATTCTCAATTGTTTTATTTTTTTAAGGTGTTAGTATACATAAATTATAAATGGATCCCTCACTGGATTAATATGGAAAAAGTATGTGTAGTTTTAGAAGAACAACAGCAGAGCTGGGAATATACCTTAGAAGATTCTAATTTTAAGGTAACTTTCTGCAACTTAAAGGGTTTTACCAGGAGACGTACCTTTCCCTGCCATGCATTTTCTTTACTTATATTCTATTCTGCTGGTCAAATTGAAGATAATAAAATCATACAAAATAGGCAGGGAGGGTGCGAGGGCCCTGAAATATATCTGTTTTAAATACTGTTAAATGTATTTTGCTATTCTGTCTAAATGATAATATCCTCTCTAAAAGACAAGAGACAAATGTAATACTATTTAGAGGCCTCTCCTGGACTGATGGCATAAAATCTAATCTCTACAAAAGCAGTTCAGGACTCCTGGACCGTGAGCTTCTCTGAGAATCTCCATGGCATATACAACTCCAGGTTAACAATGTTTACATTCAGACACACACACATACACACACACACACACACACACACACACACAAAACACATACACAATACACACACACTCTTTTATCCAAGGGGATTGTGGAAATGGAGACATATATTTGATATGGGGATGTAAATCACAGAGACCTATTGTCTGACACTAAACATCCAGTCAGAACACAGAAACTGTAGTCCTCGCATTGCTACTTATAAACCATAGAGCCAAGAGCATTTCTGTTAATCTCATTGAATATCTGATTCCCCATTGGAATACGGGTACAAAATTTCCCACTTCATAAAAAAAGATACAACACAACTTGATTCAGCAAATACTGAGAACCTACTGCTTACCAAGAATAGTAACACCAGGTGTTCAGAAACATTAAAGACAGAATTGTTTTTATCTATTGCCTATGAGTTCAGCTTACCAGACGTTGTGCTAAAGTCATAGCATCCCATATTATAATTCCAGCGGGACCCAGGGCAACAATTTCACCAATTGTATTCACAAGGTCTTCCTGGCAAAGGCGATACAAAGAGTTAGCAAGGAGTAATAAAGTAGAAATGTTTACGCAGGACACCACCACAAAACTAAGCATCCCGATTCAACAATAACATTTTAAATATTTCTATACTTTCTAAGAAATCTTTTACTTGGGCATTTCTTTACTATTAAGAAGAGGCTTATTACTATAATTACTTCTGCTGGCAATATCCATGAAATGAAAATAAAACAGTTAAAATATTGTCTATATTTTATGATTCTCCATGGCTGCTCACAGGTCAGACAAATCAAATAAGCACTAAGAATGTAGTAATTTTATCTCTTTGGGACAACTAGCCCTGTGTATATTCTTAAGTGGTATATGAGGCTGAATTCCATGTCCTTTAAAAATATTTCCAGTGAACATTATTTGCAAACACTAGGTCATAGATACATGCATCACTTATTTACCTCCTGAAGGTATTCAGTAATCTTATCTGTAAAAACAAGACGGATGTAGACAAAAATCGGGACAGGATTCTCTTCATTCCGGACTTTGGACACTCTGACAGATTCCACTACTCGATAGCGGACATAGAGCGCAGCTTGTCGATTCGACTTCAAGTCTCTCTTCAAATAGACAGATGGGTAAAGGCCAGTGCTTTCTCGCCACATCCAGCTAAGATCGTCATTTCTTTTCTTTTCCACACTAGGGCATTGCCCATCATACTTTGGGTCTTGAAATTTATTATTATAACAATCAGGGAAAAGATAATAACCCCATAAGTGTTTTGGTCTAGTTGTTTTTCCCAATTTTAAGGTCTCTTCCATGAACTGCCTGCCTGATTCTTCAAATTGCTCTTTGGCTTTCTTGGTAGCATCTGCAACACTAAGTCCTGGATTACTTGACATGACCAACTCAATAGACTTATTTCTGTAATTATCCTTGGGTTTCCAGTTTCTCAGCCAGGTGGGCCTCCATTCTTCCCAGTCAATGATAGCTAAGCCAAATCTGTCTACTGGAATGTAGTGCTCGATGTCAGTCCTAGCTTTAGTCAAATGAGCTTGCAAATCCCCTGACTGAGGTAATCCCCCGTGGTGTTCTACTTGTTTTGCATCTATGTGAGGATAGAGGCCAAGTCGGTCAACATAAAATAATGTAACAGGCTGCCCTGTGGCAGTTTTTCGAGGACTTCCAATTAAAGAGAAGAGGCTCAGATCTATTGAGTGGCTAAAGTTTCCAACACACGGTTCAGTGGGGACATTCCAGACCCAAATCAAAGTCTCATTTGGCATCAAGGGGGCTGCCCTGTAGTCCGCTGTCGAGCAACATGGAAGGAGAAGGAAGATTAACACTGTCTGGAATGACCCCCCAACAGCAACAAAGCTCCCCTGACAGAGGTGCTTAAATACCAACCCTCCCATCGCAGAGGGTAACTAGTACTTGTTTCTTCTCACACACTTGAGTCTGTCCAGTATTTGATGTAAAAGGAGAGAGAAAACGGGACATGAACCCACTCTGAGGGATGAAAGTGTGATGACCGCTTCACACTGGAGATGATTCTTCCTGTGTCGCGTTTCAGAAAGATTTGGCAGTAAGTGAAGTCATCCAGGCCTGAAAAAAAGACAAATACAGAACTCACTGTAGTGAGGAGGAGAGCTTTCCCAAGTCCTCAATAGTTCATACAGGCAGTTTACCTCCATTTCAAAAGATGAAAGACTTATTTACAATATTTAAGGCAGTCAGATTTTTTTCCTTGTGTTTGATATAAATTCCTTAACAGTCAACACTTAAGTTAGTCTTCCAAAACCATTACTGATCCCACAGAGAACTGAAGGATAACTATTTTTCTTATTTTACTCCCAGGTACACAGGATACTATATCTAGCAATACCTTAGCAAATACCAGGTAAAGGAATATAAATTTGTATTTATTGGTTTTGAAAAACCACTGTCATGATCTGCCAAATTTTGAAAACCATCTGTCACAGAATTGGAAAAACATTTTCATCTTTGTAATTCGTGTGTGTGTGTGTGTGTGTGTGTGTGTGTGTGTGTGCATGTGAGGGTGGTATTGGGAATTGAACCTTATATATGCTAGGCAAACATTCAAGTGAGTTATATCCCCCGTAAGTTGTTTGTTTGTTTATCGACTTATTTATTGGGTCATGGTATTGTTAAGTTTCCCTGGCTGGCCTAGAATTCATGATCCTTCTGCCTCAGCTCCCAAATACTTAGGAATATTTCTTTACCACCATCCCTGATTATAATACTTTGTCTTTATGATTTTTATTTTTCTTGTAGTAGACAGTATGAGTGAAAGGAAAATCCAGTTTTTTCACAGATAATTATTCAATATGAGTTAAAGATCTCCTTAGAATTCTGCTGAATCAAATTTTACAGTGATGTCCTCTCACTATTAAAATTAAAATGTTACTATATATTGATTGACTCTAATCTTGTTAAACAAAAATAAAATAGGAATTCTGCTGTTTAAATACTGTTTCAAAAGATAGACTGTGTTGTCATTCTAACTGATACCAAATTAAAGTGTAACAGCAATGCAATAGTCTGCAATAAGAACCAGAGATTTAAAGTGAGGAAGTTCAGCATTAATTAAACTGTCCCTTAATCTTTCCAATAAGAGATTGCTAATTTGCTGTTGTTTTCACCTCATCAAAGGTCATATGTCTTATGTGGAAGGACAATCAGACAGTGAAGTAACCTCTTCCACAGGCGTGTTCAATCAGCCCCTGAACCTGAGAACACTTCTCAATGAATCTAAATAAAAGGCCATTTAAGAATGTAGCATCAGGCAGTGATGACTCACACCTTTAATCCCAGCACTCAGCAGGCAAAGGCAGGTGGATCTCTGTGAGTTCGAGGCCAGCCTGGTCTACAGAGTGAGTTCCAGGACAGCCAGAGTTACAATAGGAAAGAACCCACTGTAGGTGGTACCATTCCCTAGACTGAACTTTAAGCCAACAAGCAAACCAGAAGGTATTTATTTTCTTTTATCTTGACTGGAATATGACTAGCTGCTCAAGTTCTTGCCTTGACTTTCTGAAACGATGAGCTGTAATCTGGAACCTAATCCGAATAAACCCTCCCTTCCCTTTGTTGCTTCTGGTCAAGATATTTTTTTCACAGCAACAGAAATGAAGCCAGAGTGCCCTCCTTTCATGACCATGCCTCTGAATAACTTCAGATATCTCTGGTTATAGTTCCTGTCATGTATCCAACAGTCCTCATTTTTCTGTCCTTCTGTAGCTAATAAGGCTCCTGTCACATCAGGGCCAATCACCAGTTGATTTCTACTTCTTCCTTCATGAGAGAGGGATAGATAGATGATGGATAGATAGATAGATAGATAGATAGATAGATAGATAGTTAGATAGATGATAGATAGATAGATAGATAGATAGATAGATAGATGATGGATAGATAGATAGTTAGATAGATGATGGATAGATAGATAGATAGATGATGGATAGATAGATGATGGATAGATAGATGATGGATAGATAGATAGATAGATAGATAGATAGATAGATAGATAGATAGATAGATAATGGATAGATAGATGATAGATAGATAGATAGATAGATAGATGATAGATAGATAGATAGATAGATAGATAGATAGATAGATAGATAGTTAGATAGATGATGGATAGATAGATAGATAGATGATGGATAGATAGATGATGGATAGATAGATAGATAGATAGATAGATAGATAGATAGATAGATAATGGATAGATGATGGATAGATAGATAGATAGATAGATAGATAGATAGATAGATAGATAGATAGAAAATAGATACGAAAAATATCAAATACCTCTATATGTGTTTGTGAGCATGTACGTGTCTAGGATATATATGAGTGTGTACATGTATGTGGAAGCCAATGGCCCAAGGTCCCCATTGAGTGACCTCCTCAGTAGCTCCTCCTTATTTTCTGAGATAGGTTTACTGAACCTGGAGCTTACTGGATAGCTAGTGACTTCAGCATTTCCTTGGTTAGCTTCTCCCTCTCTAGTGCAAAGGTTGCAGATCTGCCAAACTCAGGCTACCATGCTTCTGCGGCAATCACTTTACCATCTGAGCCAACTCCTCAACCCATTTCCATCTTATTTTATGAAAGATGGGCTCTCTCACTGAACCTTGCCAAATCAGCTAGACTGGCTGGCCAGCAATCCTGAAGATGACCCTATCTCTGTATCCCTAGTGCTGGGACTCTGTGTGTGTGCTGCTGCACCTGATGTGTTTTATGTGGGGATCCCAATTCAAGTCATCACGGTTGCATAGTAAACAGTTTACTGACTAAGCCATTTCCTCAGCCCTGATTTCCATTTCTTAACTTCTTATTTACCCCGGGAAATTTACTTTGCTGACCGTCTCATATATCCACCTTTGCAGGAAAGGACCTTTCATTGTCCGTTTGGTGTTTGGTCCAGTGTAGTGACATGGTTTTGAAGTTACGTGGGCTACACAGGTAGGCACAGATGACTGGCATGAGAGTGTCCGGTGGGACCACTGTGTATAAAACTGTCATTGCTGTCATCGAAGGTCCCAGTGGTCTTTCCTAAAAACAGCCATGTTAATTCTCCCTTAGCCAATTTTGTGGTTGTGTTTTGTAGATGATTTTTGTGGACATTGGCCTTCATGAGCAAAGCTCTCACAACCCAGGGAGTGGAGAGTGTGGTCCAGCTCAGTGTGGGACTTCTCTGGTGGCAGCTTCCCCACCTCTCTAGTGGTAAAATATTTGCTCCATCCCTCCAGTTTGACCCAAAGCAGCCAATTGCTTTATCTTTTCCACAGTAGTGGAAACCATTAGCATTCTCTTAAGGAATACCTGTAAGCCATCCCTTAAGTGGAGCATACATTTGAAAGTTGATTTGATCGAGCTTTAATTTGAACGTAATAAAACACACTGATTTTAAACTTATCTTTGGATGTACTTTGACAAATTCCTGGGTTCATGTAGCCACCACAACGTCAAAATAGAACATTTTCTCCACCCTGATTCCCTGTGCCTTTCTGTGCCAACATCACTGAGACCACTAGCCACCAAGTCACCAGTGATGTGTGCAGAATGTATGAAATCTAGAATACATCTATAAATGCTGTCAATTTGACCGTGCAGAATACGTGCCGTGCCTGTGGATCTGTTTTTCCCTGTTCATCATCATCATATTTGGTTGGCCCTCCATGGTAGTTTACTTCTCTGCACGGCTGAGTCATGGTTTAAGGTACCAATGCACTGTGATTCTTCATTTCGTCCTCTCATCAACTGAAGGACAGCTGAGATGTTCATGATGTTGGATGGATACAGTGGCTGCAGATGTTTAAGTTTTCCTGTAAACTGTTTTTCTCCATGCCAAATTCTCTCAACGTCCACTAATTTAGTGAATAGAGCCATGTTTCTGGAGGTAACCGCCACCCCTGAGAGAATCCCCCCAAGTCTCACACTGCCTTTTATAAAACGCATGTTTTATAAACTCCACATGATTTTGTAAACCTACCTTCTGCCCTTGGCAGTTACCACTTTTGATTTATTGTCTGTACGTTAGGTGGATAGACTAAATGCAAATTCAAATAACCGTGCTGACATTATGACACTGGAAGGGTTTTAGTAACTGAGATCATTCCCCCCTTTGGTATTCTTTAGGAATTGAATCTTGTCTAAAGGAGTCATTCTCATGGATAAGCCACTTGTTCTAAAAGTATCTGTGGTACTCCTATTAGTGTTCCATCCCATGACAATATTAATAATTGGAACTAGTAGAACATAAAATCTAAATATAGAAATAAGTTTAGATTAAAAACTCAGTTAGTTGGACCCAAATGTTCAAAAGCCTTACATTGGTCCTTATAAAACACTGTACTTCAATTATGAGGCATAAATAAAAAGTTTCTGGGTTAGCTTTAGGAAGCTTTATAATTAACAGAGTCTCTGAATCTTGGGTTCCTGAGTTAAATGGCCTTTAATGAGGCTTGAATGGATAATTTGATAACTTACAATTTATAATAATTAAGTAATGCATTAGGGGCATATTATGTGAAAAAAGTATACCTACCCTCCATTGAGTGACAATTCTTTTCATCGTGTTCACCCAAAAATCAAAAGAATATCAAGAAGTTTATAAAAGAGCATGTACTATTACCTTGCTGGAAAGAACTTTATGAAGACCTGCCCATTGTCTGCATTTTCAACATAAGTTTAAAATCTCTTCTTAATTCATGTAAGCTGTGGCCAAACTAAACTACACCAGAACTCCTAAGGCAGAGCAATAGAAAGGTTATCCCTGTAAGTGGCCTCATAGTCTGGATTTCACAGCAAATTCTAAAGTCCTAGAAGTAGATGACATCACAAAGTAGACATTCTCCCAAGATCACAGACCAAGATGTTTTATTTCCACCTCTTTCCTTCTGTTTTCTCCCATCCTTTAGGGGAGGAAATTCTTTTCAAACAAAAGCTCCCTTTTTTTTCTCTCCTTTCCTTGGAAGTTTGACTGGCAACTACTTTTCTCCATTTATTCAGCTTTCAGACATGTGTCTCTCCTACTAACTTTATTGTTTTCTGAATCAAGCACCAACTCGCACAACCCAAGCCCATTGCCATATTAATTAATTGTTCTGATAATAATTTCAGCATATAGGTAGAATGACCAGTTCTGGCATTACCTGTCATCCATGCCGATGTAGCTAGTAAAACTACTGTTGAAGATAGTGGGTTGAAACTGGTTAGCATTTGTGACCAGAGAATAACATCACTGTACCTTTCCTCCGAATGAAGTCTTCATGCCTAGGAAATACTCCGGTAGAGCTCAAATCTGTTCCTTGATCAAAAGATGACCGTGGAAGATCATTTTTCCCTTCTATTGAATATAGACTTGACTTTTCTTAGCCCATAAAGCAGAGCAATATTGCAATTAAACCCCTGTGATTGTTTTCACAGGCTGGACCTTAAATTCTTGACAAAGACCTTAAGTTCTTCTCGCCTACGTTATGTTGCCAAATATACAGATACATCAGATGACTCACGTAACATGGAGTAACTTAGCTATTCCCTTGACTAGGTTACCTAATTCTAAAATATTTACATGAGAAGATCAAAACCCATGTGAAACTCAAGTAATTAATAAAATTACTATAAGAAAAAAGAAGATGATCAAAACTCGGTGGTGGGCCAGAGAAATAGCTCAGCTTGCCTGTTTTCTGTTAATCTGTCAATTCAATTCCTAGACATAGAACCTAAAAAGAGTATACATTTATTTTTCCTCTGTTATACCTGACACATAGAAATTGCTGAATAAATCTAAGTTGTTTCTATTACTATTAGTAATAGTCTCCCTTGCCCCTCCCACCCTTTTCTTTGTATAAGACAGTACCATAAATAGAAAAGAAAACTTCCTCTTCTGTATGGCAGAGGACACCATCATTCTGGCAAAGTGACGGTATACAGCATGGGAAAAGCATCCAATAGAAGATCGGTGCTTCACTCAGCCATCATTAGAGAAGCCTCTTCTAGTAGATGGGGACTAACAGAGAACCACAACTGAACGATTATAGTAGAGAGTACGAGATTTTAGAATACTTAGCCCTAGATAGACTGTGTCCATCAAAAGTTCCTCCCCTTAAGGGTCAAGGAGCCGTGCAGAAGAGGAGATAGAAAGGTTGTCAGAGCCAGAGGGGATGGATGACTCCAAGTAAACAGTGTCCTTTCAAGAAAACAGGACTGATGCACATATGAATTCACAAAGACTAGGGTTAGCATGCATAAAGCCTGCACGTGTTCAGCCAGACGGGGCCAACGTACAAAGGGGGAAATGGGAATCGGCTCCCAGCTCTAGCCAAGAAGCTATGTCCAATTGACACTCACAAAGGAAAAGTTAGTTTTCTCCTATAGAGTCTCACTGGGTATATTAAACACATCTCAGAGAGGCCCCATGACCAGCAGTAGATGGCCAATACAAAGCAAACTCAATAGTATTTTTGTAGATTTTTTGTCTCAAATTGCTTTGTTTGGGCTTTTTTTTTTTTTTTTATCTTATTGGTCTCTTGCTTATATATTCTGGTTTCTGTTTTAGTAGGTTGTGTTTTGTTTTTCCTTTGTGTGTTTTGTAATATCTAGTCCTTTGCTTCAAAATAAATATACCAAAATAAAAAATATTTTTTAAAAAATAGATATCAAGGCAGTTTCATAGAGTTAAAAAACGAACAAACATACAAAACCTTCAAAAGACACAGGCTTAATTATAAACACAATTGCAGGCCAGCCAGTGTCCTGGAAGTTGCATCTAATTAAAGCTTTATATTTAATGCGTATGTATGAAAGGCAGAAAATGCGTTGTTGATATTTGGTTGTGAATGGCTTATTATATGCTTTTAAGCCCTAGCATACAAAAGCTACATTAAAATCCAAGTTTATACCCTAAGCTATTTCATCAAATTGTGATCTTTGTTATCATTTTAAATATTTAGATAAATGAGTTTCATTGCAATTTCTTTGAAACATTGATAACAAGAAAGCAGTTCTACTAAATCTAAAAGCGTGACAATGGATGTCAGATTTTTAAATCATTTAAGGATTTCCAATAAAACAAGGGTAAAATTACCACTTTAATCCTCCAAATGAAGAATTGAGTACTAAGGGAAAAAAATTCAATTATTTGCCTACTAACACCAAACTAAAAAAAAAAATCAGATCTCAGTAAAAATGCAAACTCAAACATAGGACATTCTATACTGACAATTTGTTTGTCTTACAGCGTGTGGATGGTGAGAATCTTTCTGTTTAGATAATTAAGCACCACACTTCACTCCCAGAGCCAGCATTCTTGGAACAAGGGAGACCTCAGTCTTGTGGTCTAGATGAGAGATGTGCATTTAGTCAGACTCCTGCACAGTGCTCTTTCTTTAAAACATCTGATTGTTTGGAGCTTCGGTAACTTCAACAAAGTTACTGATTCTTAGTTTCCACTTTACCATGCTTGATCGTTACCTCCACGATTCTAGAAGTCTCAGTACAGCAGGAAAGTTGTGTTTCATGCTTCAACTCATCCACTTGGGGTAAGAAAATAGAAGAGCTGAATTCATGCTTGCCCATGTTTTATCTCAATGAGGCCTGAAGAACCAGAATGAGCCTTTAAATTCAGATGAATGTTTGACCTAACTCACAGATAAATTTCACTCATTTTGGAAGGATGATGCTGTCTTCTGATTACCGTGACTGACATCAATTGACTGAATATTGACTCTCGATATAACTCTCTTAGATAAATTGTATAAAAAAAATAGAATTGCCAAGACATTTGTAGGACGTAAAGCCCCAAGGATATGGGACAAAGACCAATACCTTGAGACTGACATTACTGAATAATCATCAACTTTTAGAGTATGTCTCTCTCTCACTCTCTCCCTAATTTTGAAAAGTGTTCATATAGTACATTCTAGTACCTCATGGCGAATGTCGCTCCACGGGTGTGGACATTCCACAGGTGAGTGACATTCTCACTCCACAGGTGACAGTCCACTTCCTTTTACCTCGAGACAAGCAAACCTGTCTCTTCCTTTGGATCCGAACATCAGAACCACGCCCCCTCCACTAATGAATCCCTACAAGGCTTCCTTTCATCATTCAGGTGAGGAAGATAGACCAATTAGGGTCAAACCAGGTGGGTCATCAAGACCTCTGCTCCATCTTCTAAAGCCTGGCTATTGTGGGATTCTTTTGCCTGTTTGTTGGGATATTGATAAGGCATTGGGTAGCTATTGGGAGAGGGAGAGTGTCCTAGAGTCTAATATCTGATACAGTGGAAACATTCAAACTGCAGCTTCAAGGGTACCTAACTACAGAGAGACACTCTAATCACTAGGAGACCCAATTACCTAATATGTAACTCTATAACTAACCCATCAGGATGTATATAGCCATAAAAAAGGGCAGATTTATGTGACACCCTTGTTGTAGAAGTTTATTTCTAGTTATGTTTAAAATGGTGATTTTGTGAACTGTTGGGTGAAGGGCTGCCTAGGCCTTGGCATTTTTATTGTCTGCAAGTGTTGGCTTTATGTAAAAGATGTTTGATTGCTCATGATCTGCACATGCTATCAACAAAACACCTGAGGAACTTAAGTATTAATAAAACCCCCTAAGATGAAATGTTCAGGGTTCCACTGTCCAGGATGGTGCTTGCCATGATAGTGGTTCTCTCTGTCTGGCAGGGTTTGCACCTATGAAAATGCTTCTATGTCTTCCTTGGTGAGCCACCACTGTGAATGTCCAACTACACACCCTCCTGCTCATTTTTGCCTTTCTACCCACTCTTCCTTCCTTCTCTAAAACTCAGAACTCTGAAACAGGAATAAGGCAAGGTGATGATTTGGTTCTCTAAATCAAGACTTTCGACTTGAATGGGGTGCTTTTACCTCCAATGTGCAGGGCTTTGCCACCTATCAAGAAGCAAAGATCAAATCACTTTACACTCTCAGATCACCAATGCCCAGATATCCAGATCTTCTAGGAAGTGGGTGAAAACCTGGGAAATCTTGTCTGGTTCCATCTAATGCTGAGTATACCAAGGCAGTACACCATCCGGGGGAAACTGATTGGTCATCTTCAGTAAGAGCAGTTCATGTTTGATAGCTCTTTTTGTTTAAATGGGAAATGTTCCACCCAGGCTCCTGTGATTGAACACTTGGTCCCCAACTGGTGGCAGGTTGGGGAGCTAATGAAATGTTCGAGACTGTGGCTTCTGTACAAGAAGTAGGAGATGTCCCACCTGGAGCAGGGTAGGGTCTGAGATGATACTCACTTTTGGTTCTGGCTTCAACTCTCTGTTTCCTGAAATGTCAGGACGTGAAGATCTTCCAACTCAAGATTCCATTGCTATGGAGGAAGCTACCAAAGCCTTCCAAACCTTCCTTACTATAATGGACACTCTGCCCCAAAACTTCATGCCAGAACAAACCTCCTCTCTCTTTAAATATATTTTTGAAAATATTTTGTCTCAGCAATGAAAAAATACACCTATTTGGTAGCCAAAAAGTAAGAAAAACAAGTTTAGATGGAAGGTATGCAGAAGGGACCAAAACTGAAAAGTCGAAAAGGGAGTCCTAGTAGTGACAGGAGTGCCAGCCATGACATAATCAGTCAAAAGGTATTAAGGGAAACTGACCCACGAACAATCCTTAATCCTCTATTTTGTGGAACCAACCAACCAGTGAAGGGATGCTGGCCTTATTCTCACACATATTTTTCCCGCCATCCCAGAGGTATTAACGAAGAGACAGCCATTCTCATTCAGCACTGGACTGGCTCCAGCTGTGTCAAACCACTGACCTGCTGAGGCTACAGTGGCTGTAGAAGTGTCTGCTATCAGTGAGGAGACTGTTGTTTGTTTGTATATAGAGTCTCACTCTGTAGTCTAAGCTGCTCTGAAATCCACAGCTCAATCTTGAATGGATCCTCCTGCCCCAGCCTCCTGAGTGCTAGGTAAACCCTCACGCCCTGCACAGGGAGAGGTTTATGATGTTGTGCTTTGGTAGTGGGACTCCTGAAAACTATCCCCCATATCACACACATTTTTTCCCCTGATAAGCATCATTCAATCCATTCCCCAGTAAAGATCTTTCTGTTGCTGAGCCCCGTGACCTCAAAGAAGTGTGGCTAGTGGGAAAACTACTAAACTTTATGAATTTTAAAGGGTCCCAGGCACCCCTGAATTTAAAAGTAAAGGGACCTGAAAAATGATCATCTGTTCATAGATGAATAAAATTTCTCAAAGATGATTTGTGGGTAATGGGGAAATTTGCATCTGAGACATTTGAATGTGTGCTGTGTTTGGGGAAATGGTTAAGAGAAAGGAATAAAGTTGTAAGTTGGGTTGCAGAGCATTCCACTCTATGCCTATTTCAAGCGTGTCTTGAGAAAGAGTTACTGAATGGGTAGGTTTTGTCACGGCCAAATTTGGTTGTCTGGTTTTTATGATTGCCCTTCCATAAGCTGTGGTTCACATAAGATGTTGGCATCAAAGAGTCACGGTCATCCTAAGGTTTCTTTATTTGATTGGCTGAATTAGGTGGCATGATGTGGTCACATAAACAAGATGGCAGAAATCCCAAGAATATATGAAGACCTTCTGTAGTGGAAACGGAGAGGCTTACCTCGGCAGCACTCTAACAGATTGAACAATGCACCAGACTGGGTAGGGACTGTGAAGTTGACTAGCGATGGGGCGTTGGAATCGCTCAAACCTCTGATCATTTAATTTGTGTGTGCAAAGTGCATAAGAAGCCTGAATATCATGCATTCCTTTCTGCTGTGGTTTGGAGGGAGGCTGGGAAGCCAAAAAACTAATATTTTCTTCTAGATTGTTCCATGGAGGGCATATTCAACACTTATTCTGGCCTGTTACATTTCATTTGTTTTGGGGAAAACAAGTCACTAGTTTCCAGGGCGTCTTATAGCTGCCACAGCTCAGGCAGAACAAGCATTACGGACTCAGTCTCTTCCTGTCCATTCAGGAAGCAGACTGAGAAACGCCCAAGTCGGAACAAACAGAGGCCATGAGTGGAGTCCCCACTTAGGTTATCATAGAAGATTCCTGGGGGAACAGAATCACTTCTCTATGTCTTCAAGAGGTCTTTTAAGTCCTCGTAGGTTCACAGTTCCTGGAAAACAGAATTTCTTAGAAGGCGAATCTTTTTCTGGTTCCAAAAGGGAGGTGTAGATTTGACTTGTGAGTGATGAATCCAGCTGGATAGCACAAGCACTGTGATGGCTGTGAACGTAGGAAGGAGCACAGTAAAGGAACTTTCATGGGAATTCATTGTGATCCGGTGAAACTGAGTAAGGAATATTGCTATGAGCTTGAGGCCAGCCATGGGCTGTAATGTAAATCCAGTCCAAATCTGACTATACTGTAAAACCCTGTCTCAAAAAAAAAAAGAATGAAAGAAAAGACAAGGGAAGGGAAGGGAAGGGAAGGGAAGGGAAGAGAAGAGAAGAAGAAGAGAAAGAAAAGAAAAGAAAAGAAAAGAAAAGAAAAGAAAAGAAAAGAAAAGAAAAGAAAAGAAAAGAAAAGAAAAGAAATATGGTGATATGATGGAATGGTATGTTTCTGGACCAGTGGAAAATTATTAAATCTTTTTATGGTTCTTGGCACATTGGGAGAAATAATTTGCATCAATTCTGTTGAAAGTTGTAACCACAAAAGGACTCTATAAAACCATAGGCAGAGCATTTGATGTATGTGGCACATTTGATGTGGTGGCACATGCCTATAATCTGAATACTTAGGAAACGGGGGTAGGAGAATCAGGAGTTCAAAACTCTTCACTGTTGCATAGTGAGTTCAAGGCCAGCCTGGACTACAAGACACTCTATCTCAAGCAAATAAACAAAATAGAACTCCTCAACTCCAGGAAGAAAAAAAAAGTCATATTCTTTCAGACAGAGCTCGGGTTGCAGACATTTTTGAATAAGTCCTGGGATCCTAGCTCAGACAGAACCTCATACCTGTTTGGCATGTGCCTTACCCAGGAAGCCACTTCCCAAATCCCTCAAGCAGGTCTTGAGTGCTCCAGCATATGGAGGTTTAACAAAAGTTAAGGCTGTTGTGTTGCTCTAAATGTGTGCTTTTTCTTGTTTTCTTATTTAATTTCTTGGTGGGGGGGAGCAGTGAAACTCTATTTTCACTCAAACACAAAATGTCCTTTGAAACTGAAACCATTGTAAAAAAAACAGATCACCCAGATTTCACAGAGATAACCACAAAATAAGCGAACATTTTGATTTTTAAATGTGGAAAGCAAGAAAGCTGGGTCTTTGGGTCACTTTGTTTCATTCTTGTTAATTATATATGAGTCTGGCTTTGCTTCTTAGATCGATATCATTAATATATTATTAGATGTAAAAATGCCAGCTGTCGCACATAAGTTTAATTTGGAAAAGAAAGCAAGTCACTACTGATGTCATGCCAGTAGATAACGTTTTATACTTGTAAAAACCACATCATCGTGTTGACGAAGTTGTCTCTTACACCAATGGGAACAGTAACTGCTCAGTGACGGACGTAACACAGGTAGCCAGTTCCCAGTCTTTCTGTGTAGTTCTATACTTAACGCCAAATTTATAAATAATTTTGAAAATGAATGGATGATGTAGTCAGTGATAACTTAAATTGGGTACCCTGGGGTAGGGGGGATGGCACATTTGAAAAAAATTATGCCTTTTTAATGAGTTTCCAGCAGAATGCTACCTAGTTTAGCGTTATCCTCAACTGAACTGTCACACATACCCATGTAGATACACGTATACATGCTTTCACAGAACCTGACCACAAAACTGAATTGTTTCTATAAGTGTATGTGAATAAGGTCTTGGGCGTAACATTGGGTTCTAAACTATCTAGACATAACCTGCTCATCGTGCAGATCATTGACACAAAAGCTGCCTTTATTCTCTTTAAAAATTTTCGTCTTCAAGGGAAGGAGAAACTTCTGTCATGACACATATAGGCCACGCGACAGAAATGAAAGTCTTAGCTCTTCTTCCCTAGAAGAAGGAACTGTCCAGGGACCAGAAAGCCTTTGCAAAAACCCCAATGGAAACTCATTTGAAAGTAGAATATCTAAAAAGATTACCTGAGAAGAAAGACACACCTGAGATGCCCTGCTTTAAAATGGCTACATAAAGAATTGTTTTCCCATAAGGCACACTGACACCACTACATACGTGGTACAATGGATCTGTGGGTAAACCTGGACAGAACAGCAGAATTAGGGGTACCCCACATAGTGCTGAGTTTGTAGGGGTATAGAATGCAAGGGACATGGGTCACAGAGGCTTCTTCCAAGGTTCCAGAAAATCTGAGGTAAGGCAATATGCAGTAAGATCAGAGTCTTTTCACCAAGTTCTTGAGTGGGTTGAGCACACACTGTGAAGGGGAGACCTCATTGCGATGGTAACCAGAAGATAACAGAGATGCAAGGCATGTGAAATGTCTGCAGAGGAAAGCTGCAGGCGTGGACAGGGGAAGCCCAAAAGAGAGTGCGCAGACGCTGTAATGGATATGTAGGAGAGAGGCTACCCAAGCCACTCGGAGACTGGGTTATGTCGTCACAATCCCAAGATGGCACACAGGAAGCTATAAGGCTTCATGTTTTCTGGCCTTGGTCAAATCTCCCTTTGCTATGTCCCCAACTTCTTCATTTCAGAATTGGAATACTTACTCTTTACCATTGTATATAACTTTGTACATATGTGTGTGTGTGTATGTATGTATGTATATATATGTGTGTGTGTGTGTTTATATATATATATATACACTTTGAATATATATATATATGTGTATATATATATATATATAACTTTGTATGTAACTTTGGTTTGGTCGGTTTGTTCATTTGAAAGATCTCAGCACTAAAAAAATTACGTTTGGGGCCTAGACGGATGGCTAGGCAGTTAAGAGCACCAGCTGCTCTTCCAGAGGACTTGGCTTCAATTCCTAACACCTACATAATGATTAACAACTCTGTGCCTCCAGTTCCAGAGGATCTGGATATCTTTCTTCTCCTTAAGAAGGTTCGCCAATCATTTAATTATGTTCTCATTCCCTTTCTTCAGCATTATCCCTCTGAAACTCATAATTTTTTATTCACTTAATAGTTTCCTTTTGGTCTTATGGATATCCTTCACTCTTTATGTTCCTTGTTTTTTAACCTTCCAAAAGCAAAAACAGACAAACCAGCTAACATCAAATTAAAATATTTATGCAAAGCAAAGGGAGCGATTAAAGTGTAAAAAAAAAAAAAAAAAAAACCACTGCAAAGACTACAAGAAAGTATTTTTATTTATTTTTTTTGAGATTATAGTATAAGTATACAATTTTCCCCTTCATTTTCCTGCTTCCAAACACTCCCACATACCCTCCCTGCTCTCTTTCAAATTCATGGCCTCTTGTTTCATTAATTGTTGTTACATGCATACAGACATACTCCAAAATACATAAATACTATCTGAAGGGTTAATATATGAAATACATAACGAGCTGAAACAACACAGTAACAAGAAAAATCCCAAATACCAAACTGGCAAAAGACTTGCACAGATATTTCTAGAAGAAAAAAATAATTAAAATCACAGTACAGTATCATCTGTTACCTGTCATAGTGAGTATTATTAGAGACAAAAACAAGCAAGCATTTGACAAAAATATGGAGAAAGTAGAAACTGCACTTTTGGTGAGAATGTAAATTACTAATTCAATATGGAAAACTATACGGTAATTCCTAAAACACTTAAAATATAATTTCCATATGATGTAGCAATCCCGCATTTATTTACCTAAAGATTAGCAATAAGTTCGTTAAACAAGTATCTGTATTTCCACCGTAGTCATTGAAGATTCAGTGGCAACAGCCAAAATGCAAAGTCAGCAGTTTCCACCAACAGATAAGCAAAGAGGGGGAAATGTTGTTTGTATGCGTAATGGTCTTTGGGGATGCTGTCACTTGTGTTAACATGGGTAGAATTGCAGAAAGTCATGCTAAACAGAGTGAGGAAAGACCAAATATCACATGTTCATAGCTACACAGCAGGTTCCAGGTCTAATTTATGCTCTAACTCAAAATAAAAATAAGTGTTAAAGCATTTGCTCAGTTTGTGTAAGTCCTTACCCTCAACCCCTCTACTGGAAGTGCAAAAAAAATTTTAAGCAGTATGCACGAAGATTATGAAACTATGTGAACACCACTCATATCATCAACTGAAAACACAGGATTATAAAATATGCATGTATTATGATTACGGCAATATAAAAGTCATTTTACAAGAAACATTAGGAAAGACTACACCAACAGTTACCTGTGTATAACAGTGATTATCGGTGATTTCTTTGGTTAGTCCTTCAGTTTTGTAAATATTCTAGAGTAGAACTCATATTTTCCTTGATGTAAAAATTAATTTGATTTCTTACATAGTTCATTTATGTACGTAATCATACTTCTCATTCACAGCATTATGAAAGCTTTGTTTGTTTGTATCTTACATTCCAGAATTAAACTTCCACGATGCAGTAACTTCTGACAAGCAGGGATCCTGAGTTGTAAAGGGTTAAGGAAAGAGAGGAGAAGGCATTGGCTTCCATTCCTCTTTATCAGTGTCATATCTTTCTTGAGTTTACCTTCCCATTAAATTATCAGCATGGAAAGAAAATCCTACCCCTTGAGACTGTCTCTCAAGACCACATCACAATGCAAAAGTGATTACAAACGGCCCCTGGCTATGGAAGGAAAGAGCTTGACTGTCTCATCCTCACCTTTTCTACTGCTTTGGTGATCAAGAGATTATCCTGCACGGGCTACAAGTACTGGGAACCCAAAAATGCAAAGTAGGTTACTATATTTGCTCCCCAGAATAATTTGCTGAGGTAAAAATTATATTACCAAATTTCAGATAAAAGTGGGGGTGGGGGGAATGTGGAAGAGCTTGCTGAGATTTATGCTACTACATAGATAGTGAAAGCATAATTCAAATCAGGTTCGAAGTGACTCTAAATCCAAATCTGCTACTTGAAATTTGTATGGGGAGCACGGAGAGACAAAAACAATCAGTTTTCCCCATAGATTTCTTTGTCAGCAGCACCTTGTATTATTTAATAGATCTCCTTCATTTAAAAACAGCTTCACTTTCAAAAGTCATCGGCTGCATTTTATCAACATGGCTCCTGTGTTTGTGTCTACAGCACTGTCAGCCTGGACAACATTTGTGCAGTGTTCAGACTGGGGGGGTCTGTGAGAGAGGCCTTGGTAATGAGTTGGGAGCAGCTCCCTGAACTCTCATAAGAAGCCACACCGGTAGTAATTCTGTCCTCTGTGAGTTCGGCAGGGAAGCAGACACACGTGAAGCAGAGGCCAGCGCAGAAGCCCTGCACCTCATATTCTCTAATGAGCTGGTTTGCCAGGTCATGGCTGAAGTGACCCCATTTCTTGAATCATGTGATCACTTAGTAATCTATCAAACTGATATCTAGAAAATATCCTTGAAATCAAAAGCTTAACATTCATTGGTAGAATTTCATGGATGTGCGATTAGAAAAAGAACAAAATTTGATTCAAATACAATTTAAATATTCAAGTAAGGAAACAATGTACATTACTTTGTGCTCTTAGATCTGGTTTCTAACCAAAGTGTAGCAAATAAAGAAATAGGTTCCAATTTATGTTGCGACACATATGTCGACTTATAACACCTCTCAGAGAAGCGCATAAGAGGAAAAAATTGTAAAATCCATCTGTTCTATAACACTCTTCTTAAGAGGACACAATTCCCTTCAAACTCAATTATGTCACAACTGAATGCTTTGATAACCTGCTAACACTAGCAGACACAGTGTTATTACTAAGCCTGGGAAAACAGAAAACCCAGAGCAGCCATTGGCCTCTTGCATTTCTCTACAATCAGCCCCTTCATATCCCTGATAACAATGACATAAAAAATTCTCCACCATCTCAGCTAGGTCTGCATCTGATGCTCTTCCCTTCACTGTGAATTCTCCATCCTTGGAGGCCTCTATTTGGTAACTTGCAGGGTTCAGGTGAAGGTAATGAGGTGCTTTCCATGACTTCCGAATGCACCTCCCATTATTCTTGCAAAGGTGGTAACTGCACACCTCAGCTGCTCTGGAGACGTTGGTTAGGTAGCTCCCTAAATCAGAATCCACAAAGCGGTTCACCTTTGTACAGGTCTCCTGTAAAGGTAAAAAGAAAAACAACCATATCAAGGGGTTAGCTCTTTAGACTGAACTGAACCTGGATGGCTTTGTTCTAGTGGGTAACCTCTTGGACTCTACTTTAACCCAATGGTCTCAGATCAGAAACGAGAAAGACCCTACATGCATATTATATGGTAAGGGGAATTAACTAAACCAGCCAGTTGGCCTGAGTCAGCAGGTAAGTCTTTGTCTTTGTTCTGTTTACACATTGTTTTCTTCTCCTTCTAGCTCTCAGGATAATGAGTAGTGTGAGAACTAGAGGAGAAGACACAGAGTAGAGGCTATTCCAGAGCTGCTGCTCTAGCCTGTCTCTCAGGAATGAGTTATTCTTTCTTGTTGTGTTGGAATCTGAGTTGTCACATTCACTGACTTATTGTAGATGCTCCCACCTGAAGCATCCTGGACTTCTCTGGTAACTATGCCAAACGTAACCTTTTGCGGGTTCTACATTCCTACACGCAATGAGACACGGGAAAGCTGGCAACGCTAGGTCATGTGTGTGTGTTCTCTAGTACATGTTCTTCATGGAGGCCACCTTGGTCATGTACACTATTTTCTGATGAAGCTTTTCCTTGGGAGCCACGAGTCCACAGCTGAACCTCTGGCTCTCTGTAAAATGCTCACAGATGAGTGTGATAGTTATTCTTGATTATCAACTTGGCTACATCTGGAATCAACTAAAACCCTGACTACATCTAGAATCAAGTAAAACCCAAATGACTGGGCACACCTGTGAGGAATTTTTTTCTTAAATCATTTGACATGGGAAGATACACTTTTAATCTGGATCCCATCTTCTACTGGCAACCTATATAAAGGACACGGAAGAAAGAAGATAGCTTTCTTTGTCTGCTTGTTCTCACTCTTGCTAGCAACTCCATTCCTTCACCGGCATGAAAGCCTAAGTCTTCAGGATTCAGATATATATGGAAGATTAGCCGAGACAGCCAGCCTCTTGAACTGAACAACTACTAGATTCCTGAACCTTCTGTCGATAGACAGACATTGGTGAACTAGCTGGACCACAGCCTGTAAGCCATTCTAATAAATACCCCATACATATGTATATGTATGTGTATATGTGTGTGTGCATATATACATAATATATGTATATATAATATATATATGTATACATATATTCATTCTATAAGTTCTGTTCCTCTAGAGAACCCTAACTAATACAGTAAACACAGTTACAAATATTTTCATGAACAATGTCTCAATAATAACAAATTGAGCCAATGAAGTCCTAAAATTAATAACAGATTGACATAGAATGTTTTCTCAATTTAACCCAAAAATGTGAGAATTACAGCCACGATAATTCTGGGTAAAATGTGTTATAGTGATGCTTCAGATAAATAAAACAAAAACAACTGGAGATACGTAAGACTCAGATTACTGTGGCTTGAGGAAAACCAGAAGATTTCTTGAAGGAAATGCTATTTTATCTGGGAGAAAATTGAAAACATGTCTTAATCTCGTTTTAAAGGCTATCAATTTTCAGTTGGCTTCTCTATAAGGGAAAAATTACTTTGAATGGGAAGATTTAAAAGTTAGCATTTGTTTCAGTTTCTCCAGCTAGGATACAACACATTTCATGTAGTGGTTCAATGCAGGGGACCCAGCCTCAAAAAAATCTGTAGTGGTTAATAACAGTTCTACTACTAACTAGCCTGGCGAGCTGACACGCTGCTAGATTTCCTTTCCTTGTCTATGAATGAAGAGAATCGTCAGTAGCTGACATGACCAATAAGTGGGCAGATCCAAAACAAACAAACAAACTTACTCTCTTAGCACATAATAAATATCAAACGAATATCGGTGCCATGATTACTGTCTTTTAAAGTTAATATTTTTAGCCTTCTCTAAGTACCAAGCGCTGATTTTGACCTTTATCCTAAATCCGGCTTGCTATGGGAATAATAAGAGCTTTGATTAGAGTTATCTCTACAGGAAAACAGAACAGTATACCCTTGAGGTACCAACTTACCGCCGATGAAGTTAAATTCATGTCTCCCCAAACAACAATGCCTGCAGCTCCCAGCGCAGCGCTTTCTCCTATGATACTAATTAGATCTTGCTAGATGGGAGAGAACAGAGTTCATTAGTCAATTACTGACGCCTGCTGTGCTTCTGCCTGTGGTCTTTGGATTCTAGTCAGTGTTTCTAAAGTTAAGCGCTTTGGTTGTAGGACAAAGAGAAAGAAACCAATCTGAAATTGACCAGAAAACTTCTTCCATCCCTGCTAGCTGGCTCTCATAGTGCCAAGACTGTACCCAGGTCACTGGAGAAGAAAAGACATCAGTGACCTAGCTGGGTGAAACGGCTGCTATACTGACAGCCCCATCAAGATGTGCCCCTGGTACGATAATGTCACAACTGTTAGAGGGGTAAGCAACCGCTTTGTGCTTGGATTAGAGGCCTACTCTGCATGGGGGAATTCACGTCAAGTATTGTAAACTTGGCCAAAGGCCTGTGGCTGTGGAGACCGTAGGCCATAGAAAAGTGGTTGTCAACCTTCCTGATGTTGCGACCTTTAATACAGTTCTTGGGTGTTTGTATGTGGTTATATCTGTATGCAAGCAGACCCACCTGGAAACAGATGAGTAGCAGTGTCTCTTTTCCTAAGATCATGGGAAATAATTTTCCGATGTTCTAAGGTGACCTCTGTAGGAGTCACAATCCCCATGTTGAGAACTGCTATCCTAGAGAGAAACCTGCCACTGCAGTCTTGCTGAGTGGTCTTATTGTCAAACGGCGTTGAATCGTTTGTATTTCTTGTATCCATAAATATACGATAATCCCAACTTCAGTCAGAGAAGCGTCTTTTTGCAGCGAGTGATTCAAACAGATTCATAACGGGTTAGAGTGCTGAGAAAAAAAGTCTACGAGCACTAAGCCCTCACTGGGACTTTATGTCAAGCCTCCACACCCTCTACTGGCGTGAGGTTCGGATACGATCGAGGAAGCGGGGCAGAAAGAACGCAAGAGCTGATAGATGAGAAGGAACGCTTTGAGATGCTGTCGCACTTATGAACCAACAGCAGCTGTGGTATGCTGAGCAGGATCAAACTTGTCAAAATTCTAGTTCGGTTGGCGGCAGGGAGCCCATGTGGCTCCATTCCCAGCTGAGGGGCTTTTGGCACTTATAGTTGCTGGGGAAAGAGTGAATCATTTTTCTTTGAGTGTGGGCCCCTGCTCCAGGGGATGGACTCAGACCCACGTACAAGCAGGTGTCACTCACTGGACCAAGTGTGTTATTGTTAAAAAGAAGATTTGACATTGGGAGGGACTGGTGTTGAGGGGAAGATCACGTAGAGTTTCGGGGCAAAAAGAAGGTGGATATGAGCAAAACACTTCGTATATATTCGAGGGGCAAAGAACGTAAAGGGTCGGATGCCTAGAAGAACTGTCCTCCATACTTGGTTTTTGGTCCCCGATGCTTAGCAGAATTTGTGTTAGAAAACAGTCGACTAGAGGGAGACATAACGAAGTAACAGACTCGCTATGGAACTTGCTTTGTATGCTACCAGAGAAACTAATTTCTTACAGAAAGATGCTTGAGTCTTCAGCCACAGAAACTCCTTTCGTTGCCTTTATATAGCATGACATCACATTATGTCTAGATTCGATTTATATATTGGTAGTGCAGGCCATCCTCCCGATGAAATGAGATGCTACTGCTTCTGTATTATTCCCCCAAGCTATGACTGCTGCCTGAGATTCTTAGAAGGTCCATGGTTAAGTGCAAGGCTTTGATACTTGTTTAAAAAAAAATACAGCCATTCCACATGTATTTCTAAAATGATTCAAATTTCTGCAAACCTTTTCTCATTTGATTTTTATCATACATCTGTTAGATCAGTAGGGTAGGTGATAGTGTCCATTCCCCTACCCTGTTTTTTTGCATTAGGAACAAAGTTAACAGAGTTCTAGGGAGGTTAAGAGATTTGCTACCCAATCCTAACTGCACGTGTACATGCATTCTAGGATGCAGACATACTGGAGAAAGAACTAGAAGCCCTTCATAGTCATTCAGACTTGGGAACAAATAAACATCAGATTTAGGGTTGGTTTGTTTTTTTTTAATTTGTGAGTAGATTTTTTTTATGGCAGATTGAATGCAGTGGAGTGTATGCTGATGTTTTTACACATTCAAAACAAAACAAAAGAAAAAGCTGCCCTTTCAGAAGAGAAGACACAGAATGAGATGAGGTCCAAGTGCTGGTGCTGCTTTCCTGGGAGAAAGGAGGGGCATTTCTGAGCTACCTACTGAAAATGAGTTACCTAAGCCACACAACGCACAGAAAGTACAAACATACTAAGCTACCCATTCCAAATGAACGCTGCTCCTTTAAATTTCAGTATTCTTTTTTTCAAAAATATATTAATCATCACAATAAGAGGGAATATTGTTGAGCTAAATATACAAATATATATTGAAAGTCAAAACATTCCTTCTGATATATACATGTATATATAGTATATTCCATATACTATATGGAATATATATTCCTATATGTACATATGCCAGAGTCACAATGATTCTGTAAAAATTTAGATAGCTTTTCCAAACCTTCCAGAAATGGTGTCTTGCCGTTCTTCATTCAACATTCTCAGCTGATCTGAGTAATGTGAGTCTCAGCCCACAGTGAAGGAAGTCCTCCCCCTTCTGCATAGCTTCGGAGGCATAGTATTTTCCATACCTCACACCTATGCACTGCTTCTCCTTCAAATGAGCCTGCATGGTCAAGCTCACACCTGAATGTCTCCTAAGCATCCACCTGAGGATGTCGAGCACCCAGAACATCTTTTGTTTTTAGTACAGGCTGGTCGATGATTGAAATTTCTAACTGAGGAGAGAAAAGAAATGTCTGTGTTGAAATACATCAAATCCTTGGTGGCGAATAAAACGGTAAAAATGCTACCGCATCATAAATGGGATGGCTGAAACAGGTTTCCAGTCTTCTCAGTGCAGGAAAATGTTCATAAAAGTACTCAAATCCACTCTTTTTCCTGGAAGTTTTTGTTTCAATGACTGAACCAGCAATGAGAGAAAAAAATGAGGCTGAAAGCCTGCCTGGTTTAAAGGCTACTCTTCTGGAACAGATGAGGTCTCTGGCAACATATGTAACTTGGGTGAGAATAATCAGGGACAAAGACAATTCTCTCAGAGTTTTAACCTGGATTGTGAAACTATTAATAGTTAACGTTGAACCTACAAGCCCACACCACTCTACAGTTTTCCATTAGCAGTGATTGGAGATGCAACTATATCTAAGATGACTCAGTCTTCAGACTTACATGCTTATAGTAAATTTATGATTGCTTCATACTTTTAAGACTGTTTTTAAGTTAGTTATAATTTTAAACCATTAAAGCATGGGTATAGCTTACTTAGTAAAAGCTGGGGTTACATACTGAAGAGAAAACAAATTCCCCTTTCTTTTTGAGATGGTGAAGCCAGAAACAGGAATGTCTTTCATTCTAGTTTCATGTGTATAAGCAAACAACCCCATTTTGAAACCTCCTTTCTAATTTCTTAACGTGTTCGCCACAAACTATTTCAATAGTCTCCCACACCAATCAGTCATAGGGAATTCAGTAGCTGCTGGCATCATACGTTAGCTCTTTGCTGCCTCCCTGAGTTCATTTAAAATGATATTAATAAGCAAGATAACAAAGTTAGTTCCCAAAAAGGAAGAGTCTAACCAGATCAGTTGTCTAGGAAGAATGAGCCGTTTGCTCTCCACTAACTGGGTCTTCTTCAATGGGCATAATTAACAAAGAAATGTTTTGTTTAGAGATAAGAGGAACTCCTCCACCGTGAGGCAAGGAGAGCCTTACCTTAGAAAGAAAAAGCAAAGGTTCATCTCTGTAGGTCAGCCGTGTGTAGAGGAATACAGGCAAAGCATAATCGTGAGATGTCATGGTGGAAATCCTTATTGATTCATGCACCCGAAATTGTGAGAAGAGCAAAAGAATCTCACTGTCTCTAAGGAATTTCTTGATTCCAACAGAAGGATACAGAGCAGCACTGGTGTTCCAGAGCCAAGAGAGCTCATTGTTCCTCATAAAGTCCTCTTTTAGGCATTCCCCAGTATAGTTTGTGTCATAAAAATTATAATTGTAGCAATCAGGATATAAGTAATATCCCCAAAGGCCCTTGGGTCGGGTCCTAATTCCCAATTTGATAGTTTCCTCCATGAAAGCTTTTGCACTTTTCTCAAAAGTTGTTTTGGCTAAATACTCAATATCATCAGCTGATACATTCGCTTTCGTGTCAGAAATAAATGTTCTTGACTTCTGTCTGTAGATATTCTTTGAATCCCAGTTCCGGGCCCACTGGGGGCGCCAATATTCCCAATCTATAACAGCAAGTCCACTGAAATTCTCAGCAGGGATGTAATAATTAATATCCTGGGTAGCTTTTTCCAGGTGTGCTTGTAAGCTTGTGTTTTGGGGAAGACCCCCATTGATGGGGACTCCTTCTGCTGTATACCACGGGTAATATCCCAATCTGTTGAAATAAAATATAGTAACATTTTCTCCCCTGGCTTTAAGCCGAGGGCTTCCAATCATCTGAAACACTTTCAAATTCAGTGTTAAATTATATTTTGTCAAACACATATCTGTTGGAGCATTCCAAGCAGCTATAAAGGGTTTCCTTTGGTAAGCTGGAAGTCGGGCAGGTTTTAGAGACGAGATAGACTTCAGGATGAATAATATGAGCAGCCCTGATGGAAGATGTACTGGCTGAAAAACGCTGGGCCTTAATTGTCCTTCAGATAATAGTTTCATGATAAGGTAGAAGCTTACACTACCTCTTCTTCAACGTAATCCCAAAGGCCTGTGGAGAGATTTAGTTCCCCATTAGTGATTACTTCCAAGAGAAGGGGTGCTGTTGCTGTTTATATTTTCAGAGCACAATTTATTGTAAAGTCATAATGATTCCTGTAAATAAATTGAGATGTAAAATCAAGCATCAAGATCAGGTTTCTACTAGGGTACAAGCAAAAAGATTCTAGAAGTATCCAAGGAGTACAAAACCTGTCTGTGCACCATGAAATATGAATCAAATGTGAAAAGCAAATGTGAAATACTACTTAATCACTTTGGGAAGCTTGCCGATATCAGGCATCACATGAACTCATGTGATTTAGCTGTTTTATTATAACAATTATGTAACAGTTTTAATTACATTTCCATTCTCCATAAAAGGATGCTGAGACCGAAACGATACCCTGGTGGATGTCACATTGCATGAAAGATAAAGCAATGCAAACAAATACCAGGCAAAATGCATGATGAGTTACTGGAGTGATAACTCTGTCTGTGAGGGAGATAAGAAGAGAAGGGAGATGAGTGGCAAGGGGAGTGAACTGGGGGGTGGGGGTGCGTTCAGGATGACTCAAGATGGTAAGAGAATTGTCACCTTTCCCTTTTAGTTTTCTGGGGGGGAAAACTACAAAAGAATTACTTTTAGATAACCACAGCAAACATCTTAATGGTATAAAATGTTCTGCTGTACCAATCAAATGGATATGCCTTGTCCTTAAGTATAATACTATGATATTAAGACCTATAGTAGACATTTGCTAATTAATGTCCAGGAAACTGATCCCTTTCCTTCTCCTCTGTGGTGAGTTCTGTACCATCGGTCTTGGTGAAATGTGGAGTCTCTGATTTACTAAATAAGCCCTAAAGTCCAAATGCTTCCACAACTTTCAATGCAATATGGTGCTGATTTGGACCTCTTCTAGCCTTTGAATTGAGGTCTTGGGATTCAAAGACTCTATGAGGTAGGTTGATAATAGTGATAAAAGTACCAACACCCAGGGGGGTAGAGAGATGGTTCAGTAATGCTTGTTGGAGAAGTACAAGGACCTGAGTCTGGATCCACAGCAACCACATTAAAGCAGGTGTAGTGGAACTGGCCTGTAACCCCAGCACCAGGGAAATGTAGACAGGTGGGTCCCGAGAGGTCGCTACCCAGCAGCCTGGCTGAATTAATTAGCTTAAGGTTCAGAGAGAGACCCTGTCTTAAAAACTAAGACGGAGAGGGATGAAGGAAGACACTGGGCACTGGCATCTGTCCTCACATGTTCATGAGCAGGCAGGCAAGTGCACCTATACACACACACACATACACTTTTCATTGTCCAGAAGTGACCGGATTTGGGGGGCATCTAATATCCTTGGTTCTGCTCTTTGGTGTCAGCATTGTTCCGGTAGTACAGAACTTTCATTCACATTCGGTAGGTTTTATTTCACACTAGAGACTGTGATAGCGGCTCTTTTCCATGGGATTTTCGGGCTCATGAGGATTCCCAGAAGTCCAAGTCATTGTGTGTAATTATCATTTTAACCACCAGAGGTCACCAACCAAACCTCATAGCATTTCTCAGGCCTAGCATTATTGAAGTGGACAAAAAAAATCCTAAGTGACTTAAAAATTCTAAGTAACCATTAAAAGACGTTTGAAAAGTCCTAGGTAAACCAATGCATTCAAATGCCACTTTTTAAAACTGAATGTCTACTCCTCCACAGCCCAAATATGAACAAAATCGCTCTGCTTACTAACACACAGCTGACCTTTGCTTCAGACTTCCGCAGGTCCTCTTCCCCACACCCCGCCCATGCAACCACATTCCCTGCTTCTAAGCCCTGCTTTTTCTGGACCAGTCAAAGCCCAGATCTCCGTGTGATTGCTACATCTAATCATAAACCTCCCATAGCAACCTGCCTTTGCTTTCTGACCTCCCCCTCTCACGCTCTTCCCGTGAAGGTATCTTCCTTGAAACTAAGCAGTAGAACTGAGGAAGCATGGACCATGTATCGACAGTATCGATGAGGGAGGAGTTTAACCTGAGTCTGTCCCCTAAATTTTATCACCGACTTCTCTCTGCTTAGGGACCAGGAGTATCTGGGAACACTTAGGAGAGCCATCGGGGAAGACATTTTGGAGGCCGCCACACAAAAGATAAAGGAAGAAGATTTCTTCTCGGATCTCTTTGCCTTGTAGAGGAAGGACTCACTCAAGGTTTCTCTACTACTACACAGGGACTTTTGGCTTCACAGTTCTGATCTTGCTCACTCAAAGATGAGCACAACAAAGATAACAGACAGGTGGGGTGTGTTTCTTGGAAGCTGCCCCCTGCCGCCCCCCCCCCCCCGAGATCTTACCTCCTTGGCTCACTGTTCCTGAAGGCGAATAGATGTCCCTTGGGTGGAGACAGGTCTGTCACATACATGGAGTCTGTTAAGAAGCCGTGTCCTCTATTCCTCTCACTAGAGCCGTTGGGATAAATTGCATTTGAAAACTAAAATGAATAACACCGAGACTCGAAAGCTGCTGAGACCACAGTGCTTCACGTTAGATGTGGGCAGTTTCCAGGAGAGCAAAGCTAGGTAAGCTCATTGTCAGCCCACAATCAAGTGAGCCAGCGTAAGACCCCCTTTAAATCTTTTTCAAGCATGGGGCGGGTGGGGGTTATGCAACATACAAATAACAAACTCTCCTGTCACTGAGGGACAAATGACTACAGGAATGGTTCTGCTCTTGCTGCTTTCTGGTTTTTTTTGCTTGTTTGTAGTCCAAGGAATAAAACCCAGGGTCCTGCACACAACCATTCCACTCCCTCTGCACCTACTCCCTCTGCCTCCAGGCTACGGCTAATCTCCCCCCACCCCCATTCTTAGACTCTCAAGTCACACAACCAAAGCAGAAATCCTGCAGGTGGTTCTCCCTGACATCCTTTTTGCCCATGGCTCCTACTGGTGTAAGCCCCCACAGTTAGGAACAAGTGTGACCTGGTGGTCTTTGAAGTTCTGGCTCCTATATGAAGGCAAAGACACTGAGGGTTCATTCCAGAAATATTTTAGTAAGAAGAACTGAGCCTGGTTCTGTAAGCACCACGATGACTATAAAGAAGTTCCTGTGATGGCCTGCCAGAGGAATTGTTCCAAAGAGTTAGAGGTAACAGTCTTGTGGTATTTTCTAACAATCATCACGTTAAAAACAAAGACAAAAGAAAATCTGAATGTTTTGTTCTTTGGTTCTGATGAGAAACAAACCCAGAGCCTTGCGCATGGAAGACAGCACTCTGACCCTGGCCACATCCCTAACCCTCCTTTATTTTTCTCTTGGTTGGGTTTAAGTTTTGTCTTATTGTTTTGTTTGGGGGGGCCTAGATCATTCTCTGTGTCCAGGCTGACTTTGACCTTGTGACGCTCCTGTCAAGTGCTGCCATTATATTGCCTGCCGTTGTCTTGATCTTGACTGCATTAAATTAAAGCAGTAGTCGACAGGCAGTGGTGGTGGCACAGCCTTTAATCCCAGCACTCTGGAGGTGGACGCAGCCTGTGAGTTCAAGGCCAGCCTGGTCTACAGAGTGAGTTCCAGGACAGCCAGAGTTACAACAGAGAAACCCTCTCTCAAAAACCCAAAAGAAGAAGAAAGAAAAGAAAAAAACAAACAAACAAGCAAACGAAAGATTTAAGCAATTACCCAGGAAAGACTTGTAAAAGCATACACTCCTGACTCCATGTAAACGCATTATGGAAGAAATCTGATGCCCTGATTTATAATCTTTCTTTCTCTTTTTCATGATATTGGGATTTTGTTTTTAAATACCAAGTAGATGTCAAGTAAAATGCACAAAGGTTCACAGAGATGTCCTAGAGTTTCTACTCTCTTGGGAATGGAAAAAAAAAAAAAGTGATTTCCTTCCAAACTTTCAAAGACTCATTGTGCTGCTTTATTGAGCATTGTAAATTACATAAATATTTGTCAAACTGAAAGGCAGAGTAGAACCAGTGGTCTCAAGGCAGCAACCCCAATTATGCATCAGTAAACGCTATCTACTCTTCAGTAACGGTTCATTGGAGCAACGGCCAGTAAGAGGCACCTTTTTATCCTGATTAATTCCTTCTCTTTTAAATGCCATTGCTAAATAAGCAGCACTTATGTCTTCCAGAAAGAAAAAAAAATAGAAAAAGATATAGATATATAGGTATCTATATATATATAGATATGTATAAATAGATAGATAGATAGATAGATAGATAGATAGATAGATAGAGATATATATATAGATATATACACAGGTTTCTCTATGGTTTGGGTTTTTTTCCCCATAATTTTAAAAATATTTAGCACCAATTGTGTTGGGATGCAATCCGTCTTGTCACTGTGTCTCTTGAAGGCCCATCATTCAGCAGTTTCTCCTGAATTTATTATCAGTCTATTGCACATTAAGATCATAGAACACTGGTGTGCCTTCTTCTGAACAAATTTTAGAACTATTGTGCTATCTGGGTTCTATAAAATCATTTCATTTTCATTCTTAAAAAAAAAATAAGCTTAACTTTATAAATGCCTAAAAATGACTATTTTGGTGTCACCTGTCACGTAGCTGTTTCCTCTGGGTTGAAATCTTCCCTCGAAGGAGGACAGGTGTTCAGGAGGCACAGAAAATTCACAAGAAACTCCCAAGAGGCTCAAGGTCCCTCCTCAAGGCTCTGTAATTCCAAACAGCTGTTGGGAGGAAACCTCTCAGTGGTGAGGAGGAACTGGCCACACAGCTTTTATGAGTAATCAGCCATGCTAGGGTGGGGCTTAGACTCCATGGTGCAGCTTCCTGCATCATCCCAGGCTGGGGTGGAGGGGTGAAGCTTTCCAATGATGGGCAGGTGCCCCAGAGCCACAAAAACTGATACGAAGCCACAAAATGGAAAAAAAAAAAAAACTTCCAAAACATTTTTTTTCTTATCAGATTCTTCCAAATTATTCTGTCTGCTGACAAATGTTTTCGAGGAGATTATTTTTTTACCTGTTATAGTAAACAGTATACTGATACGTACTGCATTACATGGTACGAATCCTAATGTCTGTAACCCTGTCATCAGTATTCTTGCTAAATACTTACTAACCATTAGCCTCCTGCTGGCTTTTCCTCACCATGTGTAATCAATCAATCTATAATTAACTATTAATACTCATATGTCCAAACAGAGCCTTTAATCCCAAAGCATTTCCCTTCAATTAAAATAAAGTCTTTCTTATTTTCTGAAAAGGGCTGTTTACTTGCCCTTTGGTTGAAAAAATAAAAAATAAAAGAGCTAACACTTTGTAAAACAGCAATACTGAATTGTTTTCTGTCACAAAATCCAACTGAGGTACAACCTTGTTCAGGAGCCCGGCTGATAACCTTGTGATCAGAATTAGTTTGCATCCTGTATTTTCAAAACACAAGACTTTATAGACTGTTTTCATTAAACAAATGGTTCTTAATAGCAACCACAGCAATAAATACGAACTCCCAATATGCCCCCTAAAGAAACTTCACCCCACCTTTGTCCATTAATCTCATTCACTATACCTGCTCAAGCGGTATAGCCATTTTCACGGAATTTCTCCAGAGATATTGCTCAGAACATAAATTATACATATATGTATATGTATGTGTGTGTTTATAATACATGTCTATTCTTAGTCAAACGGAAATAATCTAGATTTCTCTTTTCTTAATTTGAAGCATATGTACCAGTAAGTGTAAATTTTATTTTAGAGAATATTTTAATTCGTATGTAACGTTCACAGTAATCTGTAGAGGCAAATGTACTCTTTATATACCCCTTTGTGTAGAAGGAGAAGGCCTGGCTTTAACAGCCTTCCTTTTAATGATGGATATTATTTTTCAATCTTGCAATTTACAAGCAATGGTACAATGAACAAAGCATTTGTAAACGGGAGGCTTCGTGCATTTGTGATTCATACCTGTTTCCCAGGAATTCTGTTCTTCCTTCATGGATTTCAAGCTGGAGCCAATGCTTCATGTTCATATATATATATATATAACATGTTGCTCTCCCTCTCTCTCTTTGTGTGCTAAAGTGTGTTTATATAACTGCAAATGGCATCAAATGGGCAAACCCTAATTCTAAGCCATGTTCGTCAGGATGCGATAGAATTTGTAGTCAAGCCATGCTCACTTAATGTACTTTGAATTCTCTCCAATATCCCTGATGTTTTTATAACACAAAATGAAAACAATCTTTGCCCTATACGTAGAAGCCAGCAAAGAGATTGAAATTTTGTATTCTGAAGTTCATTACCATCATCAACACACTAGACCCGACCCCCCCCCCAAAAAAGATGATTGTCTTACAATTTAACTTCTTTTTACTCTTTTAATCGTCCTTTCAGATTATCAGAATTGTGTTTCTTTGAGATAGTTCCAATTAAAAACTTGATGCCATCTATATGTACAGACATGGTATTGATGATCTATTTTCTGCCTCTGAACTGAAATCTGAAGTCTTAAAACTTACATTTGTGGACTAGAATTTAAACCCCCCTTTTCCAGCTTGAACACATGATAGTTCTGCCCGCTGTGTCCCTATCTGAAGTCCTGTGCCTCACTCTTTGATTGGCATTTCCTCAGAGACAGCTTTCTATCCCACACAGTCATCTCACTGAATTAGACGAACTGTGGACATTTTTACAGGTATGCTCTGACCTCCCATATTTGATTCATGCCTGACCTTGCAATCTCCTTTGACTTTACAACCATCCTCTACCTGAAATATCTCTGCCAACCTTCAGCACACTTGACTGTAAGTTATCGAGTCCATTAAAACAACATAATCTGAAAAGATTTTGGTACCCAAGCATCAGATGTTTTATCCTAAGGTCCCAGGCCTATAATTTTGGCGCACTTTCTGCATTAATGATAAGCCCTGATGTAGCAACTGGATGGGCCTAGTTGTAGTAGCAAATAGTTTATGCTATCTGATAACCAGGTTAATCACACTTCCACTGAAGAATTAACAAAATAGTTAGCTAAATACTAATTTGTGTACATTTTTAAAAGATCTTTAGATAACTTGATCTCCACTTTTGGTGGCACTGACACATAGTGTTTAACACTTGTGCATTAGTAAAGAAGGTGAGTTTCTGTATTAGTTACAGAAACATAAACTAATCATAAATGCAAAGTAAATACCCTTTCAAACAAATTAGCTGTTTTTAACAATAATTTTATTTTCCCAACACTGATAGTTGTGTTCAGGATGGTTATAAACCTTGCAACTTGAAAACATGCTAATTTAAATTATAATTATAATATGGGAGGATCTTCTAACACAGTAAGAGAATTGAGAAATGTACATATCATAAATTCTGGGTCAGAATAAGATTACAATAAGTGTTTTTGAAATACCTATTCAAAGGCAGAAGGCACTCCAGCCTGGAACAACAGCCTGTTCTTGACACACCCACATACTCTACAAAAGAAACATTGCTTCTTTGTTGATATTGTTGTTGCTACTGTTATTGTTTTACAATATATATTAGCAGTAACATGGGATTATTCTTTTGACTCTATTGTGACTCTCTTGTACCTGGTACATAAGGTGCTTTATTTTGTGAAAAAGATAACCAGAGATTCTTCTCATTAGAAACGTACATCTAAAATCCTACTACATATCAAAAAAAAAAAAAAAACTTTCAAGAAAGATGAGAAAATAAGGAGACAAGACTTCAACAAACAAGTAGTGTAGATAAAGGTATAGGTATAAATAAAACTTTAAATACTAAACTTGTTAAAGTGTTTCCCAAGAAAGAATCAGATCTTTTATTTATTTATTTATTTTTAGCTAAGGAAAGGTTGCATATTATGAGTCTCAAAAATAAATAAATGAATAAGTCATGAAGAATGAACCTTGAATGTCTCCACATGATTGTTTTTAGGGCTTGTTTTTGTTTGTTTGGTTTTTTGGGGTTTTTTTGCTTTTTTTAAGTTTTCCTAACTTCATGAAACAAATGTTTAATTCTTTACCTATGACTGCTTTAAGAGTTACTTAAGGATTAGGACTTCAATGAGAGTGCTTGCTTTCATCAGGGTGAATGCTAATTGGCAGGTCAAGTGGCCATAAATCTTGCGCCTACGATGGATGTCTTGGCTAGTGCTGCAAGAACACCGCCTTTGTCAGCAGGTATGACAGGTGACAGCTGCTCTCTTGCATGCATAGCCCAGATACCGGAGGAGTCAAAGGAGCCATGAAACAAACAGGAAAACCCAGTGTCACTCTAATTCTGGTTGACACAAGAGAGCATGTTCTAGAGAAACCATGTAAAATAGAAAATAAATACGATTATCACCCCAGTGAATGTGGGCCTGTGGTGGATAAAACTTTCTTTAAAAGGATTCTGTTTTAGTTTATCCTTAAGTGAAAACCTATAGACTACTTGTTCATCTGGGGATGAAGGAGTACAAAACAATACATTTTATTGCCTGAGTCATTCTGTTCAGCTAATTATTTCTCAAACTTTCACTTTCTGTTTGATGTATATAGCCATTATGTAGAGACCTTTGGCTCCATTCTAACAAAATTTCTTGACTTTAAGCTTTTACCTCTCCAATATACTTAATGATTTAAAATTTATCTGCCTCGTACCATTTTGTGCTTATCCTTTCTTTTCTAGGAAAATACATGGGTTTATGTTTACCCTCTTGCTAGTTATTATGAGATTTTTTTCTTTCACAAAATGCCTACTGGTGATCATTTCTAACTATCCAGTCATTTCCTGAGTATTCAGATAAAATTTAAATTTATTTTTATGACGGAAACATCTAGTTTCTAAGTCCTTTCTAATGTTACATGTTTCCCAAGAACTGTAGCATTTGTTATAAATAGCAACCCTCCAGTGTTGATCATCATGGTAGATATAATAACTATAGAATGAAATACAAAACATTATTAAAGATTATAAAAAGTATTTTATAAAATAAATACACTGTTATTGTAATATAAGTTGTTAGCATGAGGTATTTTTTACCATTATTAACTATAAAAATTTAAAGAGTATAGCCCGCTCATAAAGCCATACTGCAGCTGTTTACTAAGCCTACTCTGTGGAATACCATTTAAGATACCAGAAGATAAGTATTAGATCATGAAACATACTGCAAAAATTCGCTTATCAGAGAAGCTATGAACATAAAAGAGAAACAAGCCAGTCTTGACTAAACACAAAAGTGAAAATATTTTCAAATCTAAATATATAATGGATAAATTTTTACTTTAATTTACAACTGTGAATGTAAAGCACATTTTTTTAAAGATGTTAGATTTCCCCTAAACAGCTCATATTTTAGAAGGCATTTCATTTGAACAATAAAGTTAGGCTAAAAGAAGAAACTGGAATATTCAAGTACATGAAGATCAGTTTTCTTCTATCTGTTGAAAGAAGACATTTCTGAAAACAACCTTTAAATTTTTTCAGACTGATCATAAAGTATAGTTTACCTTTGCTTTTGTTTGCCTGGTGCTCCTTTATTCACCTGGTAAAAAGCAGAGTCTGAGTGGCAAAGGATGCCCCACTGGTCCAAGAAGCCTGTCATTATAGGGCTGACTCAGTCCTCTAAGCTAAACAGGAGGCTTGCATTGAATCTCGTTATAATCAAAGTCGGGCTCCCTTAAAAACTATCTTAGTATAAATGACCATTGCTTTCTTAAAATATCCACCTTAAATTCACTGACCTGAGGAGAAAAGAAAACTGACATTTCAATGGGGAAAGGGGGCCGAAGGCTTTGTGTACTGTGTGTTATTTTAACAAACAGATCCTTATGTGCTGGCCTTAATAACAATAGGATAAATGACTCTTAATGGGACACTAAGTATCATCCTGAGACGATTTATGAATCAACTAGAACTCGTGGCTCAAGATGGTATATTGAGCACGTCTTTAATGCATCATTCTCTGCCCATGTCATTAGAACAGAATAAACATAGAGCTGAAGATGAGAAGGATTGGCATAGCTCCCATGCTGGAAACAGATGGAACTGAATAAGGAAATAGGAAGGATAAAATGACAGTAAGCAAGGTCCGTAGCAAGACAGAACTTTGGAGGCCATGGCTGTCCTTTCCTTAAAAGAGAAACCCTAAGGCTGAAATGAGAAAACCGTGGGCATGGGTGGAAGGCAGTCATCAGAGCAATCAGCCGGAATAATGTTCACAGATCGGAAAACCAGTTAGACTACTTCCTCATTCCCAAAGTATGTGGACCAGGACGTGGAACAGATAACCTTGACCTCAGAATGTTTACACGGCTCTTCCTACATGGGGCTCCACTTGTGTGTTGGACCAAATACAAAAGTGTAGTTAAAAAGCAGAAAAGTGGCCTCCCTAGGGAGCGCAGAAAGCAGGAAAGACCGTCCAGCTCTCCAGGAAGGGCACTCTCCTTCCAAAATGATAATGTCCTCCTTCCTTTGATAATTTGAGTTCCTACCCACGTGCACCACACTGAACGCTGCTTGTCTCCCTGATCCCTCCCCTTTTACAGAGTCCTTCCCGGACAGCACAAGAATTCTGTTGAGTAAATAATTTAAGCACGGGAGTGAAATTCCTATGATGGATTTTTTCAACTACTGAGTCCTTCAAAGAGATGATGACCAAGGACAACAAGACACACAATACTGCCCAACAGTGTGAAAGACAGGGAACTCGGGAAGGGAACAATGCACACCAGAGAATGGGAAAAGGGAGAAGTAGATAAAAGTGGTAACATTTAAAAGACAGAATAAAGTATCCAGTCTACACTCAGGAGGCAGAAGCAGAAGGATCCTGAGTTCAAGGCCAGCCTGGACACCATAAGGTGCTGACCCTGTCTCAGAAAACAATTAAGCAATAACCAAAATCTCATATTTTCAGAGAGATTCAAGAGGCTGCTAAATCTAATACGAAAACAAGACTACCATGAGAAAGGAGGAATGATATGTATCTTTCAAAAAGCAGCGAGTAACTAAGTTGGTATTATAGAGGAAAAAAAGGTGAATAAATATAGAATACAGCAAAAGTTTCATAAAAGCTTGGAATACAGGAGAGGTAAGCAACACAGGACTGGTTCAGAAGAGCCAGGACTCAGTCTAACAGAAATGCCATAAATGAACAGAGAAAACAAGAGAACAGGGAATCGCTTAAAAAATAATAATAAAGAAAATTCTCCTGAACCAAGGACAGAAGTCTGTATCTGAAGAGAACTTCAAGAGGCATGGTAAAGAATGACTTTCATATAAAAAATTACCACGCCACAAATTTGCTAAGAGCCAAAGGGGATAATTGCAATCTTCTGTTTGTGAGATGAAGATGTGCATTTCTTCTGATTGGAAAGAATGAGTTATGGGGAGTGGTAACAGAGAAGAACAAGCCGCTAATCCAAAGGGTTTTGTCTAAATAAACAGTGCTGTGGGTTTTTTTGTTTGTTTGTTTTTTGGATTTTTTGTTTGTTTTTGTTTTTTGTTTTTAACAATGAATGGGAGGTAAAGGGTGATATCCTCAACAAGAGCCTGCTGCTGCTCAGGTGACTCAGGTTAAAGATAATCCCGCCTGCAATTTTCTAACTTAATCTTTATCATCTTCTAAAATGTTCCCTTTACTGAAGTCATTTGTGATACTTGATTAGACATGTGGGCAGCAAAGGATCCTTTGGCTCATTTCCCTTAGACATATGTCTTGACTAGATATAAAAAAACACGTATGTGTCACATAACTTCTCATTTGCAGGAGGCTGCTGATTAAACACAGCCTGGGAGTACAAACGTATGGAGGCCAAATGAAGGGACGACAAGCCCAGAAAATCCCTCATCGTCTACATCTGACCTCAGGTTTACAAACTGCAGTTTGAAGAATCCACTATTGGAAACGTGATCATCAGGGCTGGGGCGATGGCTCAGCAGTTAAGAGCACTCCCTGCTCTAGCAGAGGACCTGGGTTGGGTCACCAGCACCCACATGGCATCTCACAAATGTCTGTAATTCCGTTTCTAGAGGATCTGAAACTCTCTTCTTGCCTCTGCGGGCACTGCATGCACACGATCCACATACATACATACAAGTAAAACAGTCATACACATAAAATAAATCTTTTTGTAAAAATAAAAAATGAAATGTGGTATGGGTCTTTATTTTACTTTATAATACCGGTGAAATAAAATTTAATAATGTTCTTATTTAGAGAATGATAAATGACTGTACACAGACATTAGCATTTCTTCTACTAATTTATCACATTTTCTCTTCTGTGTACGTCCACCCTCTTTAATGTGCCCTAATTACTTCAGAGGCGTTTTAAAGTTTAAAAGATAGATTCTACCTCCGATGTATTCGCTGGTGGCTGGAAGGAACCAGGTGTGCCTCAATTATTCTGTCAGTATTCTGTTTCCTTCCTCTCCAAGATGGTGGCAACACCTCATATTTGCCTTTCTTGCTTTATTGGAATGGTTTCTGAACCCTGATGTAAAGATTTTAAATAACAATTTTTCCATCACTGGAAGACTGGTCAGAGCCATTGTTTCTTGAAAGACACGTAGTAGCCAGTTGAATACTTATAAAAAGAAAATTGCATGCATGTGCCTGAGATTTTAATTCCTGTAAATATGGCTTTTGTGCTACAGCAGAGCTTAAACATCTCCTGCCATCTGGCTTTCTATACTTCATTGCTTCTTTTGTTTTACTTTTTTCCTAGTTAATGAAAAAAAAAATCAATGAATTAGCATGACAATCTGAATGTGATCTTTTATAAAGGCCTGCATGTGTGTTAGTCTGTAGTCTACCTGATAGCGCCATATTTGGAACATAACAGACAGAAAAAAACAATACCTTTCCTAACCTTAGGGAGTAAATAATACCTGGGGTGCCACACTCTCTGTTGAGACTTTGTGAAATCAAATTATTTGGATTACAGCGAGGTTAAGTCAAGTCACCATTAGTGAGATTTCCAAATGAATTACCATCTAGTAAAAACTGAGCAACGGTCTGGACATAGCATATTTTAATAAACCAAGAAGCATCCAATGAAAGAATTTCCCACATAAATTACACTATGTAGGAGGCTAGTGGGGTTTATCTTTTGGTACTGATGAGCCCAATGAATATCCCAGGTACCCTGGGTAAAGTCAATTCCCATTGTACACATTTAGAGTCATTTTCATCCCCAGAGGTTAGTGGTCTGGAGGTGGTGTTCATTGGTTTTCTTCTTGTTCTTGTCCTTGGTGTATTGCTCACTATTTAAAAGTTCACAATCCCCTGAATGCAAAGAGTTGTTTCCTCTGGATTTGCTTTTTCTTATTTTAAGAACACTTTCTCCAGATAATTTTTTTGGATTTTTTTTCTTTTTTGTTTTTATTTTCCTTTCTTTTTTTTTTTTTTTTTTTTTTTTTTTTTCTTCTTGAGACAAACTCTCACTTTGTTGTCTTGATTGGCTTTAAACTCACTATGTGGGCCAAGGTGGCCTTGAACTTGCAATCCACCTCTACTTTCCAGGTGCTCAGATTACAGGAGGAGACTGTGCCGTCTGGCTCCCTGAGTGCTGACCTGTTCCTTCTGTTGTCTGATTGTCTCACCATAAAGACCTTCTGTGACTATCTTATATAAAATTACCAGTGCTCTCTAATACTTCCTAGTTCCTTAAGCCTGTTTTCTCTTTATTCTATTTAAGTATGATCACCATCAGATATACTTGTCTATTTATCTTATTCTTAATCATTTTCCAAGCTCCGTGAGAACAGGTCTGTTCTTTCTTCATCCTTATTGCCTGGCATGGACTTTAAAACTTAAAATACTTTAGAGAAGGCTTAGAATCAAAGAGAGATACCATTTTTCTATTCTTTAGTATTTTGAGAAAAAATTGACATTGTAGTAGAACATAAGAAAAAAATTCATCAAAATGACAGATGAGGTCACGTCAACAAAAACTAATGAATTAAATGCAGTTCCAGGAGCCTTGTTCCTCCAACTCAAGAGATTTGGAGAATGAGAACTGCAGGACTCTCCTTGCCAGCCATAGTAACAGTGACACACAAATCTTTTCTTCATATCCGTTATTGTCTTCTGCTTACTCCTTACAGAAATGACAAATTTGAAGCCCTTGTTTATGACATAATTCTTGTAGCTATCTCCAGGCATATGCAGATAAGAGGAGGACTCGGGTGCCTTTCGAACACATCTTCCATGACTGTTACATAGACTTCGACTGCAGAGCTTCGCTGCAGCCGTCACATTGAGAGCATAGGGGCCCAGTCGCCCTTGAATAGTTTGCTGCACAGATAAGCAAGTCTCCTGTAGGAGAAAACATGAGAGATGCTTACAAAATTAAATGGAGTCCAGAAATAAACTCACACATGAACAATCAACTGATCTTTGGACAAGAGTGTCAAGAACACACAATATGGAAAAGACCAACTTGTCAACAGATAAGTGTTGGGAAAAATTATCCAAACAATTTTTGGGCCACTAACATATACAAAACTTAACAAAAAGTGGATTAGACTTAAACAAACAAACAAAAAAAACTCATAAAACTTTAGCAAAAACAGGTTTTTCTTCTTCCTGTGTCCTGTCAATTGTGACAATTTTCTTACATGAAACCAAAAGCATGGTGAACAAACAAGTGGAACTATGTCAGACTAAACACATCTGCGTGTGTACACAGAGAGAGAGAGAGAGAACCGTCAACAGAATGAAAGACATCCTACAGAGTAATGGAAAATATAAATAGGTACAAAACTCCTATTTCCTACAGTAACCAGCAGATTATCCAAAATCTAAATGACCCAAAATGACACACACAATAACTGAATGAAAAAAATAAACAAAGTTGCCAGGCTTGGTGGAATTCTGGAGACTCTCAAGTCTGAGCCTTGAGTAGCCTATAGACATGAGTTCAAGGCTTTCCAAGGTAACTTAATAAAAGCTTACCTCAAAATCTGAAGTAAAATGAGAGCTTTGAATATAGCTCACTTTGACTATAGCATGCGTGAGACCTTAGGTTCAATCCCTAATGTAGAAAATGTGTTTAAATAAGAAGATCCAGGCATAGTGACACTTATCTGTAATTTTAACCCTTAATTGGAAGGCAGAGTCAGGTGGATCAATGCCAGACTAGTTCATATAGAGAGTTCTAGGCCAGTTGCATAATGAGATTTTTGTCTCAAGAAGAAGAAAAAAAAAAGTTGGGTAACTCACTTTGTTGTCTGTACAAATAAATAGAAAGCACTTGAATGAACATTTTTAACTCCCAGAAAAGTGCAAATCAGAGCTACAATGAGACGCTAGCACATTCCCGTAAGGCTGCCTGATATCAAAACATGCGTAGAGATTACACGTGTTGATGGCATTGTTTGGAACATCTTCAACCTGTTGAGCCAAATGTAAAATGATACAAGACCTATGGATACAGTACAGAAGTTCTTCAAAAATTAAAGATAGAGCTATCATATGATACATACACACAAATGCACACACACATGAGTATGTGTGCGTATACTCAGTCGTGGGCATATATACAGAAGAGTTTAAATCGTGATCTAGAAGCGACATCCTCATTGCAGTAGTCAGTCGAGCTATTCATAGTAGTCAAGAGCTGTAACCAATCCAAGTGTCCATCAAGAGAGGAATAGATAATTATCATGTGACACATGCAACGGACTGTAATTCGATCTTTAAAAATAGAAGGACGTTCTGCCATTTAGGACAATGCTAAATGAATCCAGAAAACATTATGCTAAGTAAAATATGAAATCAAAGAAGAATACCGTATGAGTTCATTTATACTTGAATTATCTGAATAGTCAAACCAATACATTGAAAGGTGCATACACGCTAGACAAACAAATGCTGGAAATCTGCTGCATAGCATATCCGTAATTAACAATGCTGGATTTTATGAACTTCCAAATCTGCTATAAAAGTCTAAGTGCAAAATATAAAAAATACCAATCATCTATTGTATAGATCCAGTTTTCCTTCTATGTAAATTTTTATTATAAGCTACCATCAAAATAAAAATTAACCTTAATAAAATATAATCCATTCTTCATAATATTTTCAAAATTTCACAATAACTTACATCAGGTATATATACAATAGCATTTATTTGACTAAAATTCCTGCGCTGTGGGTTTAATTCTTGCACAATTTTTGAACGAAGAAGGTAAGACTGAGAGCAGTTACTTAACATGACCCAAATGATACCCTTGGAATGTACTAATGAGCTTCCTGCTTTCGGCTGCCCAATAGAAGATTCCGTTTGTCCACTCTTCTGTTAACCACAAGGTCTGGTGTAGAACTGGGTGACCCGTTTTGATCCCTCCAGTCTTTGAACTTTGTTGAGCCAAGAAAACAAATAGTCAGCAGCCACCGGATGTGAGAAAACTTTTTTAAAAATCATTATCTAGAATGTAATACTAACAGAGAAATCCCTACTGACCTTTGAATCCGAATATTCATATCCTCCCCACAATATTATTCCCGATGCTCCCAGCGCAGCGCTTTCGCCAATTGTATGCACGAAGTCCTCCTGTAAAAGAGAAGGACCGGGAGAAAGTGCTGTCAAGTCATGGCGGGTGTCGCTTATTCAATAAGAAGATGTTTTGTTCGTAAAGCAAACAGCCATAGAAAACCCGGAAAAGGTGATCTTGTTCATTTTTTTTAAGTTATCTGATAAGTACTCCAGGTGTTCAAAGCAATGCTCTAGATAACGAGCCTATAAAATAGATTCCAGTCTCTTGTCTGGAGTTCTGTAAAAGGGTTAAGGCAGACACATGAAGAAGTCATGACGATACAGTGAACTAATATCCATAGTTGTAGACCCCATCCAGTATCAGCGGATTAAGGGAATCAGAGCATAGTCTGGGAAGGCTTCCTCGAACAGATGACATTTCAGATAGGTCCCTGAGAATGTGAATGTTTTCATAAAACATATTAGAGAGAGTAGAGCTGGCTTCCTGTTCAAAGGGAAGACAAAAGGCAGATGCATACTCAACTAAGAATACAGTAGCCCAGAGAGCTACTTCTTGTGATAAAGCACACAGGATCTGAGAGAGTAAAAAATATGTGAATCCTTGTAAATGAACAGAACCAAGTGCAAGACAAGTCATCTACTTATAAGTACTAAGAGAGTGCTGCTCCTGAAAGCCATTGCACATTGAACAAAACCTGCAGTACCAGGTATGTGCTACCTCATCACGAGCTGACAGTCAGGAAGCCCCCAGAAGCCTTGTAACACAAGCTCTTGCTTTTCCTCTTAGTTGCCCTACTACTTGATGAGACCCTAATGGCAACCACACCATGCCTTGCTTGTAAGATATAGGGAAACAAGCCAGGACTGAACTAAAAGTGTCCTCTTGGCTGGCTAGATTCTCTAGTCCTGGAAGGTCCCAGAAGCAACTATGATTGTTGCTAAGGGAAAGAGGGCATCTTAGTGATCTCACCCAGCTGTGGACCCTACAAATCAGGAGACCAACACACCCAGGCAAAATGTGTCTGTTATTTGTATGGAGGTAACCAACTGCTTTGTCTGATTGGATTTGAGGCCTGCTCCACAGGAAAGAATTCATGTATGTTACTATAAACCTTGTCAGAAGCCAACGTATTTCTAATTAGAATTCAGGCCTGATCAATAGCTCAACAAGAGGAAGACCACACCTGGTGCTAGAAACTAGCTAACTAACTCCTTAATGCTAGTGAAGACATGGTTAGTGGAGGAGAATCTACAACTTCTAAACCAGCGTAATCTATGACAACGTTTAGTAAACATTTGTCCTTAGACCTGTAGTCTTCACCCCCACATCATGAGAACTTCTTTGCAACAGAAACCTTTACAGAAACCACAACCAACCAAAACACAGAGTTGTGGAGCCCAGTCCCAACAGATGCATCCACAAAGCATTCCAGCACCTGAGGCTCAGGAAACACCCTTGAAGAGAGAATCGAAAAGACTGTAAAAGCCAGGGGATCCGGAAGTTTACTGTGAGATTACATCTCCTAGCAATATCAGACGCTATACCTAGAAAGTCTCACCAACGTGACTGCCCAAATGTGGGTCAAACAAGGATGACACCCAATAACCATGTCCAACAGGATGGAGAAAAGCCCATGAGGCCTCAACTCTACACAACAACTATAGGCAACTGAGAAAATCTAGAAATGAGAGAGATGACCTTCCCCAGGGAAGAGCACACCAACTGGTTATCCAGTGCCAAACATTAACTCCAAAAACATACGTACAGGTAGCATTATATGGACTATACAAGTTATATTGAGAAATACTATGTGTATATAAATATACAAATATGCATGCAGCAACAACTACTTTTTTAAGAAGAGGCTGTGGATTCGAAAGAGAGTGGGGAAGTGTATATAGATGTATATAGGAGGGTTTGGAGGGATGAGAGGAAAAGAAGAAATGTTATAATCAGATTGTAATCTCAAAATAAAAATAAAAACCCATGGTAAGGGAAGTCAGGCTGTATAAAGGAACTGAATACTATTGTTTAACCACACTTAAACGTCAAACTGCCTTCTTAATATTTATGCTTATGTTCATGGACAGATGCCCATAGACTCTCGGCCTTGACAGAGAAGCCCCTCAGTGCAAGACTTTGTGAATGCAGAGGTCAGTGGCTGCTCAAGGTGCTGAGACTAAGTGGCAGTTGAGTACTCAGCCCTAAACAGAACAGTTATACCACCTCCTCTAAGGTTCTGGACAGAAAGATGGGACTACGGCTGCAAAATTCTGTCTTCAAAGCATGACGCAGCTGTAGGGGGTCCCGAAATGTGGGGGTCCCTAGTAAATAAAAAGATAGAAAAAGCAGCTAAGCAGCCAAACTTTAGTCAGGCTTCTAAGAGCACCAAAATTGTGTAGGCCCAAGTCAGGGGCAGTGTGACCCAGAACAGTTCCCAGAGTTAAAGAAAAACAATTTCTAAGACAAACAAGACGGCCTTGGGCTAAAAGAGTTTCCCCACATAGACAGCCCATGGCCTCGGGCTAAGGGTCTTCCCCCCACCCGCATTGACTAAGACCCTAAAGTTTACATTTTCTAGGAGCCGGCAACCTTGCTATATGCCAGCACCAATCAGTTTAAAGGTTAACTGGCCCCTACCTATCAAAATGGGAAAACAATTTGGGGACCAATCAACTTGTCCCAACTCGGTTTGTGCCTAGCAACCGTTTCAACTGTATAAAAAGCTTCACCATTTGCTCCTCGTGGCTGCTTCTATCCTGCGTGTTAGAACGGCCCCAGTATACTGGAATAAATCCTCTTGCTATTTGCATCGATATCTCGTCTGTGAGTCTCTGTGGGGGTGCAGCGTTCCGGTTTGGGCCCTGGGGGTCCCAGTTTGGATCTCTGAGGTCCAACAGCAGCCATTTCAAATATGATGTCATAGCAGCTACAGCCGCCTTCACTGAGCTGGCACCACGGTAGACCTGTCAACAGCAGATCATGAGATCATGGATGGGGGAAGGGGGCTTGCAGGTCCCTATCCTCTTTGCCGTTCTATTGGCTACTGGGAGATTCTAGGGAGAGTGAGTCTTAACACCCCCTCCACCCTCCCACCCCACCCACCCCCGTGGTATGTCCTCCAGGTGCCAGCGGAAGTTCCAAGCCCATAGACAGCCCTTGTGAAGACCAAGATCACAAAACAAAATACAAAGACATGAATGTGGGAAAGAGATTCGTAGAAGGGGAACGTCACAGGAGATGAGGAAACTATCAGAGGACTGAGAATGAGAGTAGTCAATATCCATTCCATAATGTATGAAATTGTCAAAAGGCCAAAGTCATAATAGAACAAAGGCTTACCTACAAGGTTTATTACCGGAAAGAAACCAATTCGCAACATTAGTAAGACACATGGATGGCAGCCATGTAAAGAAATCTTCGGATAGAAATGTCAAGGTGTCAGGGATCAATAATAACTAGGGTTGATGGAAATTGTTTCGTGGGAAAAAAAATGGTAGAGGCCCAACACATGCAATGTCAGCCCACAAAATGAAGAGGGAACCTATTAGAGTCATTGCTAATCCAGATATATAATTGATTTCTATAAATATAATCTATTTATCTAAACTACTCAGTCCATCGCACTATCAGACCATATTGTAGACTCCTAAGAAATACTCAACAGAATCCATGCCAGTAAACCTAATACCCTGGACAGAAAAATACTGTATAATGAAAGGTTCAATCAATTAATACCTTAACCCTAAAGTCTCCATTTTATATATTTCCAATCTGGAGAATCACCAGAACTCCTTGTTAGAAACTCTTGTGAGTTCTAAAACTTTAGATGCGTGTCTAACAACCAGTTGTTTGGAATTTAGAATTGGGTTCACATTTTAATACACATATTCCTTTAATTCTAGAATAACGTATTAATCAGAAAGAAAGAGGCCCCCAAAGATTTCTTTCTAAACTTTACATATATTCTACTAACCTTCTATTGTTTTTAATGTGGCTTTTTTTTTTTTCCTTACCTCTGACAGAGCTTCAATACTTTGCAAATAAAATGGTCTGGAAAAAACGAAAACTGGCAAAACATAGTCTTTGCTAGCCGTCTCAGCAACTCTCAGGGCTTCTCTCACTCGAAAATGAACAAACTTCAGGGCATTTAAGCTCGATTTTAATATTTTACTCAAATATATGGAAGGGTAAAGTGCCGCACTTTTTTCCCACAGCCACAGGAGTTGGTCATTGCGGGCAGTTTCGTCATCTGGACAACTACCGGTATAGAATTCTGGATTTATCCTGTAATCGTAATTGTAGCAATCCGGATAAAGATAGACGCCCCATAAACGCCTTGGTCTCATTTCTAAAGCCAATGTGAGGGTAACGTTCATAAAACTCCTTCCGGCGTTTTCAAATTCCCGTTGGGCAACCTCTCTCACTTTGATTTCTGACCATTCGGGATGGTGGTGTCTAGTGAAGGCTAAGGAGTGGTTTTTATACACCATTCTCCTGCCCCAATTCCTATCCCACTGGGGTTGCCAGCTCTCCCAGACAATAACAGCAAGTCCTTCCGATCTCCACCAAGTGACCCCGTCTGCAATGTCGCCGGCACTTTTCCTGAGGTGCTCGGAGAGGTCCACACTCTGAGGTATCCCCCCATAGAAGGATGTTCCATCTTCAGAGACATAAGGGTAATATCCGAGTTTATTTGGATAAAATATGGCAATCGTGGATCCACTCTGGGTCTCTAAAGGATTTGGAATGATGTCGAATACTTGAAGATTCATATATACATCGAAATGATCCTTACAAAACACACTAGGGACAGCCCAGAAAATGTTGAAAGGCTGGTTCTTAATCACTGGAGGCATTGCTGGTTTGCGAGCTGCCTGAGTGACCAGAATGAAGAGCATCAGTTCACCAAGTCGCACCACCCGCGGGCTACACATGGATTGTCGTTCTCAGCATGACGAAAGTGTACTAAAGGCAAAACAAATGTTTACATGAAGGACTCAAATGCCAGAGTCGTTTTATAGTATAAAATGAATAAATTGAATTTCGAGGCTTATTAACATGTTTGGTCGTGGTGCCATCTGAACAAGAGAAGAAAAATGAGACTCTTGTTCCCTCCTTGAAATGTTGGGAGGAGAGAAATATAATGAAAGTTTCATGAAAATCCTCATCTAGGCAAACCCTGTGCTCATCTCTACAAGCTTGCCTTTGTTCCGAATTTAATTTCCTATAATTCTGAGTGTATGACCCAAACCATCACACACCAACAAGCCTTTGGTTTGAAAAAAGAGCCTCAATGAGCTGTTACATTATCCTATTAATTACTAGAAAAGGGACTCTAAGAACGTGCCCACTTGGAATGTATGACAAAAGCTAACAATAAATTATATTAACAAAAAATAATACCCTGTATAGAATTCAAAATGTACTGACCTCAGGGGATTATTTGATTGCTTCCAAAACACAGAAGCATTCCCTCAGGAATAGCATAAGAAGGCACAGAAACCGGAGGTGTCAATTATCTGTTGTTGATTATAGATTTGGCTAACATCTTTTCCTAGGCACATAAATAACCCTTTAAAAACGGTTACTTCCTTAAGACCATTATTCTCCTCTGAAGGAATTAGGCCATATTCTCAGCAGCTAAGTTGCAGGTAAGACTTGGCTTTTTAGTCACACATAGTCAGTTAAGACAAAAACTGCCAGAGAATCTTGATGGAGCATGAGGACTGGAGCATGATGCATTCCAGCCAATCAGATCTTACCCTGAGAGCAATATGGCTGAAGTTGTATAAAAGTTGTATAAAAGAGTCTCCCTTGAGGAACTGTCTACATGGAAATTGGCCAGTGGGCATGTCTATGAAGGCTTTCCTTGGTTGTTTCTTTTTTGGTGTAGAAGGACCCAGACCAGTGTGCTGTACCATTTCATGAACTGAACTCTCTAAGAGTAAAGAAAACTAGCTGAGCATAAAGAAGCAGAAGGCATTTGTTTCTCTCTGCTCTTGACTATGCATGCAATCAACTAGCTCTTGAGCTCTTGATGTGACTTTCCCTGAAATGACGGACTGTAGCCTAGAATTGTAGGGTAAATAAACCCCTTTTTTCCTACTGTTCCTTTTAGTTAAGATATTTCATTGCTGCAACAGAAATTAAACCAGCATATGAATATATCATAGATTTTCTTTGAAGTAGTTGAATTGTGTCTATTCTTAAGATTTATACATTGCCCAGTATATATATCTTATTTACTTTATTTAATCTAGCAAAGGCAGAAAGACACCAACCAAAATCAGATGTAAATTCTGACAACAAAGCACCCAAAGTTTGAAGAAGAAAAAAAAAAGAACTTGAAAACATCAAGAGCTTTCTATACACTCACTGTCCAAATCTGCAAACTGTCAATGATTTACTCTAGAATATTCTGGATTTTACTGACATGATTGACTTCAGGGGACTTTGCATTGTGGGAATTGGCTAAATTGTGAGGCCATTTATTAAAATGAAAGAGAGTGAGAAAAAGAATTAAAATTGTGGGTAATCAGGTGTTCTTTACTCACTAGATGAGATTCCTTATACTTTCTAAATATCTAAGATACAATGTCAGGCATCCTGAAAATTCTGAGTTCATTTTTAACTCAACATTTATTAAGCACTTCCAGACCTGTAACAGAATCATAAATATTAGAATTCGTATACATATATATGTGTGTATTCAGAAAACATAACATCTTAGCTTTAAATGCAACCATTCTGGCTTGCAACTTGAATAGCCTATACATGAATAGGAAACAAAACAAAAACACAAACACTAAAGCCAGCCATGGTAGCACAAGGCTATAACCTGAGCCCTCAGGAGACAGGTATAGGAGGATCAGAAGTTGAAGGTCACCTTGGACTATATGAGAGGCTGTCATGAAGAAAAGTTAACTAAATTCCAATTCTGTTTAAATTTTTTCTAAAGAGCATTTGACAAGTATAATGTCCCTTTCTACATAGTTAAAAATCTACAGTCTCTCATAAGTCGTCTCCATTCTTTTATGTCCCTTTTTAAATAAAATGTATTGGTTTGCTCATCGTCATTGCTGCGGTTGGTCAGGGGATTTGGCTTTGGGCTTGGTTGACTTTTGATGCAGGATCTCATAGAACTTCTGATCTCCCTGCCTCTAAGTGCTGGCTGAATAAACTTTTACTTTTATCACATTAGATGTCTCAAACTCTTTGTAGTACTGGAAATTGGACTCAGGACCTCACACATAGTGAGCACATTGCCAAAGAACTACATCCACAGCAGAAGGAAGGGGTAGAGGAACACTTGGAAGAAGTTTTTGTTATTTTGGTTTCTTTAAAAATGCAAAATGGTGTTTGGATTAGGTTTGTGTTCCCAGCTGTGGTAGAGTTGTTTACAATTTTGGTTTGGAATGCTTGATGCAGGTGGCTATAATTTAATTAGGTGCAGTTGTTCTGGCACCTGTAGATTGCTTGGGGGATTGGGTGCCGCATGGATTTATAGGAACTTTTGGCTTAAGTTTTAAAAAGTCTGACGCCCCGAGAATTGGGGTGGGCGTTAGTTGATGGTTCATTGGTTGAGTCGCTGTCGTTAGTGTGATAATTCCTAAAAGAACAAAGGTTGGAGAGATTGAGTTTACAGTGAACTGAGACACTAGTCTAACTCACTGTCAGCTAGTCCTCTTCAAGCTTAGAACAGCCTAAAAAGAGGTTATGAAGATTTCTACCTTTCTCTCATGCTATATCAAGGCTGCTTGCAAAAGCAGTGAAGATTTCTATTTTTTCTTTCTCCTCCCCTAAATAGAGGGTAAAAGATTGCAGCATACTGCCACAGGAAGGAATCCGTTAACAGAGTAAATGGAGGGACCTTGTACAAGCTTCCAACAGCAGAGAAAATATCAAGGGTCTTGAAAGTAATGCTTTGAGCCTCTTCCTGTTTCTCATATAATATTATTTGCCCAATTCATATTATTAATCTTACTTCATGCTAAAGTTTAAGTCTAGCATAATCTAGATTATGTTTTTTAGCCTCATTTGTGGTTTGGTTACGATCTTTAGAGTCTAGGTCCCATGCTGGTCCTGCTGGTCCAGCTAACTACTCGGGATCTGGCTGTATCTCCCATGTAGTACCTAGCTCCTCTAAAATATCACTAGGAATCTTGTTCTGCTGTGATGATGTCCTCTAGCAAGTTCTCTCCAAAAACTTGATCAGTCTAGATCACTTAGGAGCAGAACCTGCTCTGGAAAGCTATGAAAGCTATACTGCCAGGCCTTCCTTCCCCTGATCCTGTCTGACTATTGACTCTGCCCCAGTTGGTATATTACACCAGCTGCTTTGCTTCCTCCCTTTGTCATAAATACTGAGTGAGAGAGTGTGAGAGTATCTCTCTGCCCTCCATGTCTTCTCGAATAGTTAAAGAATGTCCATTTCTCAGTGGAACCAAAAATTCTGAGAGAGAAAACTAGACAGAGTTTTCTTCTCTTCTTCCTGAAAGTCTGCTGAGCTCAAAACACTGGAGAAATGTGTGTGTCACGTATCCTCCATATGGAAAGATACCCTTATATGCACTAATATTTCATTGGTCAGAACAGTCCTTTCAGACCCCCATAAGGGGACCAGCCAGCTAAAAGAGTAAATGGAATGATTGATCTGTGTCTGTCACAAAACCAAGAGTGTGATTCATACACCCAGCCACCCACTGTCTCCTACCTGCAGCTTTCTTTTCAAGGTTACTTTTAAGTCCAAGATAAATGTCATTATCTTTGGATAAAAGCGGTTCTATCTTTTGTGGTTGCAAAAGAATATTGCAATATCATTATAAATCTTTATGGGTTTGAAATCATTATAAGTATATGTACTTAGTAATGAATTTTTATTGCATGAGGAAACACCTATTCTTACACTCCTTAAGAATAAAGTACAAAATAACTAGGAAGGTGGTATTTTTAAAATCACAAGGATGACTGAAGCTAAGCTTTGCTGTCTTGCTACTGGCTGGCCAACCTCCACTGACAGGTGTCTAATTATAAAATTTCTATCACACCACAGAGTCTTGGATTACACATCCTTGTAACTTTAAACAGTATTAACAGAAAGTCATTAAAACTCACTGTAAAATGTCCTTTCAAAAGTATTGCTGTCTTTGGGATCTGTAAGGAGGTAGCACCATCTGGTGGTATAATTTTAGACATTTGTTAAGATTAGTAATATCACCGGTGAATTTTTTTCCAAACAAAGCCTTTCAGAGAGTTTTGGAATTGAAACTTGAGAGATGGAATCCTCTTTTCAAGAAACAGGATAAACAGAAAGTATAGGACTTTTTGAAGTGTCACTCCTGATGCATACTACTAAAATGAAATCAGGTAAATTAAAACAGTAATGGTGCATTGTTTATTTATAATCATAAAAAATTCTCATCAAACAAGCAAGTGCCTTAATTTTTAAGAAAGTTTACATTTAGGCCAATTTGGTCTTTGTGAATTCCTGATTCACAAAGGGATTATTAGGAAATGGCCAGCAGGGGGCCCTCATTCCTGAGGGTTTTGTTTTTGTTGTTTTCTTTTTGGGGGGGAGAAGGGAGCAGCAATACAAATGACATATTTATTTTAACAAAGACAATAAAAACAAAGTCTCTGTACCCCATTCCTTTAGCAGCCATTTTTCTTGAAACTTTAACCTTGCTTTGAGAAATCAGTCTTAAAATTATATTTGATGATTGTTGAGAAATTAACTTAGAGGACATATGTGACTTAACTCTCAGCCACCTACCCTTCAGATGCCCTTCCTCCTGCTCTAAGCAATCACTCCTCTGCTTTCTGTCTTTATAGATTTGCATACATTAAAAACTTTGTACGAATAGAAATCCATTTGTCTGAATGGAATCATGCATAATAAGGGTCATCTGTGACTTGGTGTTTTAATTTAACACAATGTTTTCAGGCTCATCCATGTTGTAGTATGAATGAGAGCTCATTCCTTTCTGTGGCAAAGTACTATTTATTTAGATGGGAGTCTTGTTATGTAGCCCAGGGTGTCCTCAAATCTGTGATCTGCTTCAGACTACCATACCACTGGGGTCAATGAAGTTTAACATCACCATGCCCAGCTGGAAGGATTGATTTTTTTTACTGGTCAAACAAGTGTGGACTCAAAGTCTTGACATTTAAGACTTTATTACATCTGTGAAATATGTCCTGAGATGTAAAACCTAAGACAATATGAATTGTGTATAATTGAATCGAAAAAGTAGTTTATAAAAGAAACACATAAGTGCTTTACCTAAATGAATAATGGTAATAAAAGACAGATCCAATAATTAAAACTTTTATTCTGCTCCCAATAATGGTGATAAAAGACACATAAGCTGGACAGTTGCTGTATGCTATGTGGTTTTCTTGGGCAGTAGTGTAATTGATGCACAAATTTGTCAGCATTTTTTATTATACTTTTATCAGTTAAAGAATGAGGTCAGGCCCATCTATAGTCCCGAGTCTAGATTGTCCATACCCCCAGAGAAAAGACTAGAAAGACTCATTTCAAAGCCATCATTCAATTAAAAATTTAACTGGATTATGTCCAAAAAGAACAAAAATAGAAGTTTTGGGTTCAACTCTGGTGTTGATTCCTTGGCAGGGAATATAAGGAGAATATGATTTTGTTATGTAGCAACTTCTTTAGAGTGCAAACATTCAATCCTTAAGATTGAAGAAGGGACCAAAGCTTCTGGGTTCAGGAAGAAAACAATTCATAAGTCTCAGGAAGTTCCTAAAATTTGCCAGATTCACAAAATCTCTCTTCAAGGTTATATACCCAGTATGTACTGTTGTGGGTGAGAGGCTCCAACCTGTTAAACGGCCTGAAACTTGTATAGGGAGCTATAGGGATGCAACATTCATGAATAACTGTCCAGCTTGTGTGAGCTTTTCAGTGACTCTGCCTTTCAGTCATCCATGGCCCTGTAAGTAAGTCCTTATCCATTTTCTTCTAAGAAACCCCACTGAATTCATTGGTTTACCAAGTTGGACTTTGGTAGAATGGCTTCTTTGGTGTGTCATCAGTTCCTTATCTGGAGGAAGTAGACATTTGCTCTCATCTCCCCAGAAAAAACTCAGACCACACAACAGGGCTGCTTCAGGTACTTGAACTCAGCATTCTAGAGTCATTAAATTCTAATATGGGAAGAGATGCATGAGTAAGGATAATAATTGACAGTTGACAGTTGTCACCTTGTATAAAATAATGGTGACTAAGTAGTCAGCAGAAAGAGATACTTTGAGTAGACATCATGATAACCATCCCATGGAAGTCATCTTCAGTGTCTGAAATAGAAGCAGAGTTGAAGGAGTAATGAGCATTTAAAAGAATAAACCTCAAAAGAAAAAAAAAAGTAAGATGATGGTGACACACGCCTTTAATCCCAGCACTCGGGAGGCAGAGGCAGGCAGATCTCTGTGAATTCAAGGCCAGCTTGATCTATAGAGTGAGTTCCAGGATAGCCAGAACATAGAAACCTTGCCTCAGGAAAAAAAACAAACAAGTCTTCACCCATACGTATAAAAAGATGTGGAAAGTGTGTGCCAAGAGACAATCTCAGGATGTCAAGGTAAACATCTGTGGACCAGAGTTCATACTCTCTCCCATCTTCCCAAGATGATATAAGCCTACAGATTTCATGAACATCAAGGAAGATACTCCCAGTTAGTAACTCATTGACTTATTGGACTTACCGTTGGTGCATTGTAATTGGAGATGGCTTCCTTTAGTAAACAAAGACACACAAATTCCTTGCATCTTGAATATCAAAGAGTTCTTCATACTTTACATACACAGTAACTCAGTCATATCACACACCACCAAAGCTTTATTATCTTCCTTTCTACAGAAAAAGAAATTAGCCCTCTAAGTCGGGCTATTTGCTTATATTCACTCAGCCATAATAAGCCTTTATAAATATGAACAATTTAGGACGTTCTGAGTTGTCAACATTACGAAAAGCAACACACAAAGCTCATCCACATGCCTTAAAAATAATTCAAAATGTCTGTCAGATGAACAAATTGTTACCTAACAAGAGTAGAAATTATGGTAGAATGTATTCTGTAAAAATAAATGCACTGGTATTCAATTCTATGTGATATATCATAGAGTTTTTTGGTAAATAAATATGCCTTTAAATTACCTGGATATAGAGTATGTGTAAACAAACACAACATGAACAAAGTTACAAGAAAAGATTAAATACAATAATGCTACAGGGATTTAGGATTTAGTAATGACAGTCCAACAAAAAGATGACTAATTGACCCATCAGAAGACATCAGCTCTGATTCTGTTACCCCCTGTACCCCTCCTAGCTCCATAAACTCAAAGGTCCCTAATTTCTCTGCACTTGAAATTAGCCGCTTAAAATCTGATGATAGTCACATGTTCCTTTCTTTAACACTGTATATCCAGAACAGCTTATGAAAAATCATGAACCGTCTAAATAAATAAAAATGGCTATTTCCTCCTCTTCTCATAAGCCATGTCTTCATGACTCACAATACTCATACATATATTCATTTGTATACATACAAATGTATACATACTATATAGTAGGGTGTGTGTGTGTGTGTGTGTGTGTGTGTGTGTGTGTGTGTGTATGAGGTCTATATACATGGCTCTGTTTCTCCAGACAACACTAATACAAGAGTTGTCCTAAGGAAAGAATTTAGATCAATAGGAAAATATAAAAAGCTATCAAAGAGACTTCAGAATTTATTGTCTATATATTTTTGTTAGTTAATTTTTGAACATTTAAAAAGCAGTAGATAATAGAGTGTACGTTTGATAATGCCACCTTCCATTATCCTAATGAAAAATGCACATCTAATGCATCTATGTAGGCAACATGATGACATAGGGCTCGTTACCATCGTCGGGGATAGCTGATTTTCATGTTAATAGTCAAGTGTTTGTTTAAGGTGTTCCTTGAATCAGATACCTTCCCTCCTAGTCACCCTCTTGTCCAAACATGTACTGTCCATTCTCTAAGGCACAGTTCACCTTCGAGACTAAAATGCCCACCCAGTTCCTGTATCTGAATAGGGTCCCTTCCTTTTCTGAGCTCTCTTCCTGTAATAGTATTCACTACTACCTGTCTCAAATTTAAATTACAGTTATTTGTGTATTTGTGTTATTTCCACCCATAGAAAATAACGATCCCCGGGAGGGTAGTATTAACTAATAAATCATAGTTTTTACTATAACCCACTGCAGCTCTTTTTTGAAGATATCTAGATAAATATGTGCTGAGTAAGAACTGGTGGTTCATTTAAGTCTTCAGTTTTGGCTGTGTTCTTTAGTTGGTGCTATAACAGACTCTATACATAATTCAGACCACAGGGACCATCATCTTTTATGTATGATGATCTGGAGGGGAATATTGATTAGATCCTGACAGGATGAATCAGTATCACAAGACTTTGGCCATCTAAAAACTGAGCTTGACCATTGAAATAAAATGATATTCTAAATGAGGGTATTTTATGAATCGAGATGGTTTTTCTTTTTTCAGCAGAGGCTTTGAAATGTTCGCTTGTGACTCCACACTGATCAGGGAACTTCCTAGTTCTCCCACAAAATGTTCCTGATATTAATCAGTGATAGAAACTGACTGCTAAATATGTATCAAAAACAGAGTACGAGATCTGTGCACCCACTCAACATCTAACTTCAATGATATTTCTGTACCCTGAATGAACAGGGTGTACTTTTCATCTAAATTCAGAACACTTCACAGTATGTGGCACAAAAGGATAGAATGTCTTCTCGGGGTAAAAAGCAGAACCCAGAGCTATTTTAGATCTCAGAATTTGAAAGTTGAAATTTAACATTTGTCTTGTACATCTGGGGGGGAAATGCATTCAAATGTTATAGGTGGAGTCCAGTTGTATTCTTGAGCTCATTTCAACTAATTACACACTTTAATTTACCTAAAAAAATTTCTGTGGTAAGTTTATCATAGAAGACAAGACTGATGATAACTCAGCGTGCGTTCAGTTCTTTGAGTCATTTATGTACTGGCAATTTGTGTGTACTGTGTCTAATGTTGGGGACTTATTCATGAAGAAATATGCTTCCTTCATCAAGACTGTCTATTGAGAGTGGACACACACACCAATCCAACTATTAAGCCACTGTTGTCACCCAGTTGCTATTTTGAGTCTCTGCTGTTCAATCTTTTCTCCTGCCTTTTGTGTGAAAAGATACTGCTCACCATCATTCTGTCAATTACCCTTCAGTGTCTACTCAATAAACACAAAATTGTGGTTCTGCCCCACCTAAGACTATGAACGTCCTACTCTGGGAGTGGAGGGAAGTTACTGTTTGTAATTGAATGGGAAGGATCTGACTTGGCCTAGAGGTGATTTCCTGGGAGTGTTAGGAGTGGGTCCTATTCTCACTCTTGGGTTTAAGTGGCTGGAGGCAGAGAGGTAGCAGACAGCAGAAGAGGGAATAGGGTAGATCAAATTATATATGAAAAGCCATAAGGAAACTTAATACTGTGTAAACTAATTAAAAGCAAAGGTAAAAGAAGAGCGACCAAGCCCATGGCAAACCAATGAGAACAAATATATTAACTACTCAATCCCAAGTGTGTTGGCTTAGTGAGCCCAGGACGAAGACCCTAGCCCCGAGCTGAATGTGCAGGAGTAAAGCAGCCAGACTCCAGGAGGGTTACATGGACTTGAGCAGTTGGTATGGTGATTAGGCAACTAGAAAAACACCCTCCAAAACCCTTCCTCCATGGTGATATAGAATGAGCCGTGCATGCCATGCCTCAACCAATTTTATCAATCAATTTTAGGCAGGTAGACCAAGGGATTCAGAGTAGCATGTTTTGGTATTTTAAAATAAAATGATAATAACTTCTGTTTCACTATTACCTAATGCACCAAATTCATAACCTTTATCCTTAGACTAGATATAGATCTGCAAATACAGATATAGTTGTAATAAATATTGGAGTAGAGAAGGTATTGCATGCAGCCAGCATATCGCCAAAGTCAGGTGCTTTGGCCACGTCAGTGTTCTCTAAATGCAACATGTCTTAAAAGTTATTGTATTCATTTAATATTCTGTTTATTTTGTTTTGCTGGCATTTTAAGATTAGATAGTTTTAGAATTCACTTGACTGAACTGGGAGGGGAAGGCAGTGTACTGGCAGGTCTGAGGTCATTTTAACTGTGTTAAAAGTGTGACGAACAGAGTAAGCTCCATATGCGCAGAGGTGAGCGTTCATGAAAACACTCATAGTGCACACAAGGAACCCTGGGCAGCGTTGGTAGCCACAATCTGCCATCTCTCTGAACAGAAGCAGTTGCTGAGCATTTAGAGGATATGGAAATCACAATAGAAAGTTTAAGAGTTGAGGACACAGCTCAGTTGGTAGAGTCCTTGGCCATATCACGTCAACCAGGCGTATCACTGCACACCTGCGATCCCTTCTCGGGAAGGATAGGCAAAAGATCAAGTAAGAGTTCGGAGCAATTTTTAGCTACACAGAGTGTTCTAGACCAGCATGGGCTATAGACATTATCTAGTATAAAATAAAATGTTAATAATCAAAGTTTTGCTTAGAAATTATTTTCTTCACTGCCTGACTCTTCTTGGTGAAGACATAGTCAGTTTGGGGGCAGGGGAGACTGACCACTTAGAAGCATATTCCAAAATTAAAAATTTAAGTCCTGGTAGATTGCTTTTGCCCAGGCGTATGATGTCACACCCGTGTGCCTACGGGTAGCACAAATTGGACTCAGTGGACTACAGAAAAGGGTCTGGAGACAGAAGGGAGATATGTTGGGGAAGGCAGGGTAAATTAAGAGGGAGAGGAGTAGGGGTGGATAATATCAAGATACATTGTATACAAGTGTGAAAATTTCAATGAATAAACTAAAAATTAACTTAAAACATTTTAAAGCTGAGTCATGTCCTGGCATTTGGGATCTTGGGAACCGGATTGTAACTGCTTGTATACAAGAAAGCTCAGAAAAGATAAGCAATTCTTGCAAGGACAGCTTTGGTTTGTCTATTTCTGTACAAGAACTTGACTCCTCTGGTAACAATAGACTGAAAGTTCTCACTTTCTGAAGAAGGGCCGATCAAAGGCTGCGTTGACTTGCAATGGGTTTTCAGCACGACCTCCCTCTGAGCGGCACTTCTGTATGCCAGCATCCAGCACTCCAAGCTCCACACTTTTATCCAGCTTAGAGGTCAAGGACCTACAAGAAGCAAAAGGGAAGCGGAGATATGTTGGGGAAAGAACTGAGAAATCAATGGCGGGGCACCTTATTGTTTCGATGAGATACTGCAGCAAACAATCCCTTGTCATCCTGAGATCCTTATGACTTAAGTATCACTGACTCCATTTTAAAGATCTCAGGGAAGCTGAGACTGAGGAGTTTATCCTACTCAAGACAAGTTAGTAATCAAGTAATAAGTAGAAAACTGCGTGTCAGTCTTCTGAATTACAACTTATCCATGGCCCACTATGCCATAAAATAGGCACTGTAGCCTTCTAATCCCAGTGAGTCAAAGGAAACAACACATTTAATATTTAATACATGCTTATGCCACAACTATGTAAGCAAGCAATACGATGAGCGTAAAACACCAACTTGTTTAGACTAGGGGAAAACCACTTTTCCTTTTCTGAACTCAGGAAGTCTGCTATAATTAGCAGCCTTCTAGTTGCTGATGGAAGAGGTCCTGGAAGGTTCTTTGTTTTCCATGGAGTTGGCAATCATCATGAAAACTGGCAAGAGTAAATCAAAGCTCATTACAGAGTTAAGGTAAAATTTGTTTATAGCAAAATATACCCAACACAAAAGCCCTTTGGGATAAGCATTACTAAGCAGAGCTTCTGGAACTCTGTGGATTTTTTTTTTCCTTGCCACCAAATAATCCCACAATCATCAGTTTTGAATGCTGACAGGCTTTTCTTGTTGGTTTCCCATTTCTGACCTCTCTTGATCCCTTCTTTAGCAAAATAGAAATATTCTAAAATAATCTTTTCCGTGGACTGTGTCAGCAGCTGTGAAACCTCTAAACTTCTGCTTTCCCCAAGCCAGTTGCCCAGTGAGGTCACAGTGAGGATTCTGGCACATTTTCTAGTTGAGCCAAGCTGCTTCTCAGCTGGTGAAAAATGCAACGTTCTAGATGAGCGAGGGTTTTAACCCTAATTGTGATGTTGTTGCTAGATGTGCCCCAAACATCTGCTCTGAACCTCTGACCATCCTGTAGCGTAGATCAGGATGGACTAGGACATCTAACAACTAACTTTCATAAATAGCATGAAATCAAAGGCTTTTTAAAAGAAAAACTAGAAAAATAAATACCAGGAAAATTGCTTATTACACTGATGAAAAACTAAAGGAGCTTCAAAGCACAGAATTAAATTTTTATTTAGAAAAACAGTGTGTTGGCATTATGTGGATAAACATACATACACACACACACACATGCACACACACACACACACACACACACACACACACACACCTGCCCACACACACATAAGCACACACTCCTCAGAGTGGCCAGGTATTTACTGGAGGAAGTTCTTACTAAAATAGTTTATGAGACTCCTACTCCTTTTATTGAAAGGGTGAGTCCGAAAGCTGTTGCTCACCATGGTGAGTCAGCACGTCATTTCTCAGGTGCAGGTTTAGCACACACAAGGAAGCTTCTCCTCAAGCTCTTCAAGGTTTCACTGTTCCTTTGTGTTGTAACACAATACACTGACTGGTGTCTTACAGTCAGAGTAGTTGAAACCAGAGGTCAGTTTTTAGTCTCTTTAAATAATAAAAGAGTCTTTATATTTTAATCCCAGTTGTGTCTTTAAACCTTTATTTCCCTGTCTCCTGTTCTCAGGAGAACAAGGCTCACATACACATATCTAGGACTGCTGCTTTATGTAGTTCTCTTTGTAAAAACGCATACACCCTGGTTGGCTGGCATTTTAGTTTTCTCTAAGGCTGTACTTACAAAGCATCCCCTTAGCGAAATATCTTACAATTATCTGGAAGATAATTTAGCAGATGAAATATTACTTTTCTTTTGTTCTATTCTGTTACTCACAGTTGACTTTGTGGAATCACAAAGGTCACAAGGCGTAGACTCAAGAGTCAGGGTTTTAATTCTTGGTCTCTGCCTCCTTGGACAGAGTTTTGATAGTCTCCTTCTTAGACTGAAAGGCCCCTGTATGGTCTGGATTTGCATTATGGCCAAAGGTTCATCGTGTGTTTAAAGCTAGGTCAAGTATCAAAGTGACTAGACTGTGAGAGTGCTAACTTCATCAGTGAATTAATCCATTGATCTCATTGATGAATCCCTAGCCGAATGGCTTACAGTGAGGAGGTGGAGCCTAGGTTAAGAAGTTGACCACTGAGGCATTCCTTAGAAGGATATAAATTGTGCCAAGCCCACCTGCCCCTTCTCCTACCCACCATTAGGTAAACCAGCTTTGCGACATCACGTGTCCCACTACCATATTCTCTCTTTTATCTTGTTCCCCAACTCAATGGACCCCAGTGACGACAGCCGAAGACCACAGTAACTGTGAGGCAAGCTTCACTTCGTTTAAGGCCCATTGTCTCTGGCATGTAGTAGTCCCGTGATACAAAACTGACTGACACAGGCTCTTCATCGTGTTGCTGGATATGAGATGTCTGGAGCCTGTCAGCCAGGAGCTTCAACCTCCTGTGTACCTCAAGGGTAGATGTGTCCATACAATGTTAGAATCCTCTTGATTGTGAACACATTCGCGTTCATCTTCAGGTAAATCTCAGCCCTGTGGTATCTTCTGATAGCCTACACAGAGCCACATCTGCCTCCCAGGCATGTTATCTTCACAGGCCTTAGGGTTCTGACTGTTCCCGTTCACTTATCTGAACCTGCATGCCTGCCTTTCCAGAAGCCAAGATTGATTTCTCCAACACAGAACTCAGAAATAGATGTCGCAGGCTTCCAGAGGTCCAGCCCGTCTCTGATCAGTTTCCAAGTCTGCGGACAGAGGTTGATACTGGGGATTTCTTTAGTCTCGCTTGGATTCAAACATCCTTTCTTTTACATCTAAGGATGCAAGGGAGAAAAAGGCTCTGTCTCCTCACAGCACAAGCCTGAGGGGTCCATTCTACTAGTTTTTACTCTGGCACTCAGTAATGAGACAAGATCTAGAGTTCCAACTATGAAAACAATCGACCAAAAAATAGGGAAAAGACCTTACACAGAGGAGGCAAACCAGTCTACTTACTAATGCACAAATTGAGGATAAAGGCCATCTTTAATTTTTTTAAATTATTTGTTAGAACCCTCAGCTTGGTATGTAATAGGTATAAAATGAACTTTTACTGAAATTAAATTGAATCTGAATTTCAGAGATAAACTCAGACCTGGTGATCATGAATTAGCAGGTAACTATCTCATTGCCACAGCCTAGACAAAGTAAGAGGCTAATTGTCCAAAGCTTGTATGTAACTCTTCTATTCCTAAACTGGAAATCTATTAGCCAAAGATCACCAAAAATCTGAGGATTCTGCATTGTTTTAAGTGTGTTCTGTCAGATACTGACATATATGACATGAAAGGAAGAATTGCACCATGAAGTAAATTTAAGAAACTTAGAATTAAACTAAGTTAAGCATGCCTATCGTTTCTTTGATGCAGATGCACTTCTAGGATGAAGATGGAATATGATTTGTTTCCAGACATATTTGACAATATGTTTTCATCTAGGAGCTTCTTGTGAAGGACGTCCATATAATTTATTGCCTGTGTTAGCACAGTTTCAAGAGAGAAGGAAATCTGCTTTGTATTTTGCTAGGACAGCTGTTTTATACTGAGACTGTGCAAGAGAAACCAGGATGTGAGATAACCTGGCTCTTATTAGGGGCTTTGTTTACTTTGGAGTACACTGAAAAGGCTACACTAAAGGTATAAAACGTACGTTAATCCACATCCAATATTTGTATTTGTGCTGATAGTAACAGCAGCAGGAAAGTCATAAGACCATTAAATACAATGATGTACTTTTTTTTTCTAATTCAAGTGTCCTAAACACTTCTACTGGTCTTTTCCTGAAACTGTTTAATGTGGATGATAAGATTATCCTGCTGGAGAGAATAACACACAATGGAATTCCCCATTTAGCGGTTAAGATGGAAATTAAACAATGTTGTCTTCTGGCCTGGAAGACATCCCACTCAAAGCACTGAGGCTGCAAATTCAACAGTGGCTTCTTTTTTTCTATTTTGAGGATGGACCACACGCTAGGCGATTCCAACCGTAGAATGATAACAGTTTTCAGGTTTTGATGCAAAGTGCAAAAAGCTTCATTGCAGAATTGCTACTTAAAAGTAACCCACATTCCAGACTAGCACTGTCCCTAGAAACTCAATGAGAGCACAGTTCAACAGTTTGAGTTCAATAGACACCTTATCTTCTTTAAATAAGAGAGTTAATCTTAATTATAGCTAATTTGGCATGCCATGGTGTTACTATTTCAACATAAAACAGCACAAAAGTAGTAGTGAGCTATATGAATATCTTTTTAGACATACTTGTGAAGCTTGGTGTATGTTTTACCTACATGACACATCCCAGCTCTGGCTGCCTGTATCATGGCTACTAATACAAGGCTCACGGATACTGCCTTAGAAAGAGAGTTCTAGAATTCTTTCCATACTTTCTGTTAGCTATCCAGATGATTTTATATGTTCTTATACAAAAATCCCAAGAAAGTTTTGCTAGTTACTTAGAAGACATAGGTGAAAATATCAGTAGTTGATGTCTCTTAGTTCCCAAGTGACAGCCACTACATCAAGATTTTCCCAAACACCCTTTGATAAAACTCTTCTATTTTAAATACTGTACCCCAACCCTCTTTTAATACAACGCTCATACTCTCTAGGCAATCCCACTCACTTGTGAAATAGGAACCTAAGGCTACAAAAGATTAAATAACTTGTCCCTGGCAAATAACTGGACAAATAGGGCAAGGCTGTATGTGCAACCAGTAAGCAAGAAGAGTATATCTGGTGTCTTTGCTTCAGTTGCTCAGATCCTTTGTGGCAATGATTTTTTTGCAGCTTATTTGTCCAACAAAAGCAACTGATTGCACCAATGTAACAGTAGAGTAAATAAAGTTAATATAACCGTAAAATTTGTCACAAGGGAGCTTTTGAGATTTGTCTTTACTTTGCAAACTTCTGTGTTTCCAAAGGCCAAATCAATAGATAAGGGGTAGTCATGCTTCCAAAAAGTTAGCCGAGATAAATGATTTTAAACTCCTTAGAAGATGATGCATAAAATACCAAAAGTTATAATTAATACAGGTTTCATGTAATTATGACACTCCAGGCAATTAAAGATCGATTGACATCACCAAAACACACTTTCATAGAAAATATCATAATATCTAACATATAGTAATTTAAATTTTTTAATTAATAAAAAAAATCTTGTTTGTCTCCTCCGGCTCACAGAATTAAAATGTTTAGTTATAAAACTTTAGAAAACAATTTACTTTAAAGCTGTTCAAATATACTCAAAACAAGGATCACTACAAACCAATACTGTAACTTCAAAATTAAAAGGAAAACATGACTTCATGTTTTACTCCTATTCACCCTACTATGTTCCTTTAAGACAAAGTTCTCTATTTAATTGTTGAATATTATATTTCTGTTTTTAAAGATAAGAATAGCCCTTGGTTTTGTGCGGTATTTACCAGAGAAGACCACTTGGACATGGGTTTAAGTCAATAGAAAGTCTTTATTAGTGAGCCAGTGACTACACAGTGTGTTCAGGATCCAGTGAGGCACCGAGCCTTTCTCAGGGTGAGGTTTTAAGCACAAAAACCATGTTCTGGGTTGACATACTTTAATTAACAAGAATAGTTCACCAGAAGCAGAACTACAGAAGCCAAAAATCAAGGTTAAGGTATTTAGCAACTTTCCCAGAACCATGGACTTTGGAACCATGGACTAATTCTTTGTTTTCATTTGGGCAGGTGGTGCTGTCTACATGCTGAACTTTACAGTCCAAATGATTCTTCCATCATGGAGTCATGTGCTAAGGTCTAGGAGCCTGTAGAAATGGAAAGTCTCAAACCTATGAAAAAGATGCTTTTGTCATTTACTTAATGTGTGAATCGCAGTCTCAATTCCTCCTCATTGCCACTGTCCCAAGATATGTCTAGGTTATAAAATTGGCAGCATTGCACTTGACCTTAAAAATAGTTCTCAAATTCTTTTTACAATCCTGGATCTAAAACTCAGGGCCTCTTACATCATAGACAAGTGCTCTACCACAGACCTATATCCACGACTCGACATATTGATTGAGGGGTTCATTGGTTTGGACTTACGTGGTTTATACCTACTGATGCTTATACACTGGAATTAATACTGAGAATCTTTTTTCAATTTTTATTTCATTTCAAAATAATAGTCATAAGTTGAAATATGGAATCAAAAAACCTTCCATAACCCAGTAACAAATCAACATATGCAACATGTTTGTTTATAAATAGCTTTATTTCCAACATAAAAATAAGCTCCTGAGTAGAATTGGTTTGCACTTCTTCACATCTCGCTAATGTTTACATCGCAGAATCTATCTACTGCATTTAATCTGTTCAATATATTGTTTTGGCTTAAACACTTGAAGTAATACTTCAAGAAAATGTCATCAAAACAAGCTAAAAGTAGTGACACAAGTTTGATGACGAATTCGATAGACAAAAGTTTTCTCTGCTGGTTGTTAATTGCAGTGGGAAATGGTGAAAATTCAAGTGCAAAATCCTGGTGTAGTTCACCTTCACCAAACAGACATCCACAAAGAGACACTCCAATTCATGCAACCCTGAGCTCTCCGTGCTGAGATCACAGCATTGCTTCTGTTGTTCTGTCCAATGGCTCCCTAACTCCACCTTGTCACTAGGAAAAAGTGGCCTCAAAAGATAGGGAAAACAGATGTTCTAGAGACACACACAAAAACACAAAAACAAACCATCAGTATCATGAAGGCAAAAGAAAAGGAAGACTAGAAACAGCTCCAAATAAAGGAAGCTTAGGGAGACCTGGAGATCAGTTGCATCCTCCTGAAATGGACCTGGACAGTGGGTAAATTTTGAATATGTATTTTACAACAGGTAATTACACTGGGTTTCTGTAAATCTCATGAACTTTGTCACTGCCTTATGATTTTATAAGAGAATATTCTTATTCTTAGCAAATGCTGATTTATTTCCAGGCAAAGAAGTAGAAATCTACAGCTGTCTTTCAAATGATTTGCAAAAATATTAAGCATGAAAGTAGCTCAATGAGGAGATTTGTCTTAGTTAGGGTTTCTACTGCTGCTACAAAACACCATGACTAAAAAGCTGGTAAGTTGGGGAGGAAAGGGTTTATTGGGCTTACACTTTCACATTGCTATCCAACATTGAAGGAAGCCAGGACAGGAACTCAAACAGGGCAGAATCCTGGAGGCTGGAGCTGATAGAGGCCATGGAAGGGTGCTGCTTGCTGGATTGCTCCTTTTGCTCAGCCTGCTTTATTATTGAACCCAGGACCACCAGTCCATGGATGGCCCCACCCACAATGAGCTGAGACTTTCCCCATCAATCACTAATTAAGAAAATGCCTTACAGCTGGATCTTATTGAGGCATTTTATCAATTGAGGTTCCCTCTTTTCAGATAACACTAGTTTGCATGTCAAGTTGATGTAAGACTAACCAGCACACATTTTATACTTAATTCAGATGAAACACATTTCCAAGCATGAATAATGCTTGGAATATAGCAAGCATGAATAATGAAGGGAAAAATTCTCCCATGAAATGACATGATGGCAATGTATGTCTTAAAAATTGGATCCATATAGCCTTTCATAAATGAGCTTCCTTTATATTTCACCAGAGATATAGTTCACGGGAATTTCAAATTTACCACAATTGCACTTTCAGAGTTTCCTGTGGATTTTCCCCATGAGTAAAACCAATCTTTTGACCAAGCCTGATTGGAAAGTCCTTGAAGTGATGCAAAATCACCGATAAAAAGTTATGTCTCCTGGACATCCAAAATCCACTGTGTTTGAACCAAAAAATGGCACCCACATTCCACAACTCTGCCATCTCTATAATATGTTCTGATCCCAAATGTAGAAAATGTCCCATCACAAACCTCTTCTGTCACCTAGATTCTATCCAAAATACCTTTCCTGGGGCCAATTTTAGTACAAGATTGGGGAAAAGATAGCATATCATCCTCCATCGTAACTATTTCTAAATTTTGGGATCCCAGGGACAAACCTCTCGAGACATTTTGTAACTCCAAACAAAGGTCTTTATGTCACATGTCCCACAAAAATCATCTTCCTCGTTTGCTTGTTGTGCCAGTTTTCTAAAGAGGTCCAGGAGGCGTATACGCAAAGGACTCTAGATCCTGCTACAGAGATATTTGCTCGTCTATGTCCAGTCCTGTTCTAGTCACAACAGCTAAAAAACAGAATCCGCCTTTACAGCCATTAACTGGTGGGTAGATAAGGAAGACATGATACGTATATGGAATGGAATTTTACTCAGCTGTAAAGGAAAAGGGAAATTGTGAAGCTTGAAGGTAGATGGATGGGTGGAATGGGAAAAAATATCCTGAGTAAGGTATCCTGGACACGGAAAAACAAACGCCACTTGCCACTTGTTCTCTTTTATATGTGGGTCCTAGCTTCAAATCTTTTATTATGTGTGTGTGTCAATTCAGAGTATTTGTGGGGCCCAGGAAAGGGCAAAGAGGCCATAGAGACAGGAAAGCTGCAGTGGAGGGGGAAATAGTAAAAGGTAGGTGATAGAGAAGCGGAGATTGGGTACCAGTTGGAAGGCTTTAAGTGCAAGGGAGCTGGGGAATGGGGAGATGAAGGGGTTGGAGGAAGAGGGACCAAGATTGGGGTGTGGGGAGCCAGAGGGGTTGGAGGAAGATGAGCCAAGATGTAGGTGGTATGAAAAAGCTGTGTGGAAACCTACTATCTTGTAAACAAAGTTAATAATATGATTTATTATAAAAAAATATTTTAAAGGAAGATGCCCTCATTGCTGGAAGAAACTGTTCCAAGAAGTGGAAGGTTACTGAACAAAAACCCCCGTGCCAAGAGTGGAGTTCCTCTGTATAGATGTTCAGGGAAGTCTCAGAGGCCCCACAACCAGACGACCTCTTGCCATTTCTCTGTGTTTCCCACTAGAACTAAATAAAGCCTTACTGCTGAAAACAACTCGCTTGTGAGACAGAGAAACCAACCAAACCCAGCAGGAAGCCCCTCCCTTCTGGCCGGCCTTCACAGTTTCAGAAAGTACTAAGCAGGCTGCAGAGAAGACAGGGCATCCACGGTCTCCCCCAGCTGTGAACTCTGTGATCCTCAAGACCAACCTTCCAGACAAGACATACAATAGCAGAACTACCGATATGAGGAATAGCCAACTACACTCCGATGAGGTCCGAAGCCTGTTCGCAGGAGGGAATCCATCTTCGTTACTACAAACCTGGTCGAAAGTCCGTAGCAGGGGACATCATGGGTGGAACTGAATACTGTTACTCAGCTGTACTAACATAGCATCCAACTGCCTTCTAAATATTTATAGCTATTCCAACAGAAAAATTATTTCTGCTTTAATCAGAGAAGCCTTTCTTTCTGGTGAAATTATGAATGCAGAGGCTCACGGGTGTGCACGGCACTGAGAATAAATGTTCTAAGCAAGGCATTTATCCTGCTCCTTCTAAGGCTCAAGAAACACTGTAGAAGAAGAGCGGGAAAGAATGTTAGACCCAGAAGAAAGGGAGGAGGCTGTGACGTGGCGTCTTCTGGGTGCAATAAACCCAGCATCTGCATATGCTTGTACTGGCCCCAATTGAACATGGGCTTGTCAATAGTCAGGGCTAGATGGAGGAGGTGCTCAGGCTCCCACCCCTCACTTTCAAATTCTTTCCCACTGATAGATTCATGGAGAAAGGTAGTGTTATCTTCAAGTGTGTCCACTGGTAGCCCCACCAGTCTCCAATGGATAGTTCCAATAATGCAATAGTCACGTGGATGTCCCTGTTAAACTGAATGGGTGGCAAAGGGACGGGTAGGAATAGGGGGGGAGGAATGCTTGAGTGGGGTGTGAGGAAGAGTCAAAGCGGGAGGGTAACTGAAATGGATTATACATGTTTGAGACTGTCAAATAACTAACTAAATAGGCCCAATAGGGAGACCTACTAGACAGGAAAACAAAGAATGCAGCGACATGGAACTGCACCATACTTGCTTGAAACTTTATTAAAACTGGAAAGTTCTAAATTGATACCTATGAAAATGTTTTATGGGCTAATGAGTACTGGATATGCCTGGGAGAATGTTTCAGACTCAATTTCTTTCGTTTTCTAAACAGATGTGGTGGCCTGGCCAGACTTGAGTTGCGTTCAGTCTGATTCTATTCAGCGGTAGATCTTCCAGCTCCTGCGTTAGCAGGGTCGCCAAGACTCTAGTTGCTGGCAAAGGTTGCTAGTTTACAGATTGATCTGGAAAAAATGATTTTTTTAAGGTAAGGGCTTCTTTTGGCTTGTTATTTAATGGGGAGGGAAACACACACTCACACATACACAGAAACTTGAATACAGGAAACTAAATCTAAGGCCCTGCCATGGACTGGTTCACTCAGCATTTTACACACAGCACAGAACGAGCCGGGCACATTTTGTGTGGTTGTGGATATGGATGAGGAATGACGACCAAACCGTTGGCTACTCTGTATTCTTAGTTCTTAAATATAATAAGAACATGGTCTCTTGTGGTATTTTAAAAAGATGTTTAAGTGCTTTATTTTTGTTTGTCTATTTGTTTATTGTCTATTTGTTTATTTTGGTTTTTGTTTTGTTGTTGTTGTTGTTTTACTTTTTGTGGGTTTTTGTTTTGTTTTCAGACAGGGATTCCTGTCAGCCAGTCAGGCCTTTATGTAGCCATTATACAGCCAAAGGTATCCTTGAACTCCTGGTCATCGTGCCTCTACCTCCCAGTACTAGGATTACAGGTATGCACCATCACACCCAGTTTCATGCCAGGACTTTCTTAAAAACAGTTGATGAATTCTTCTCTGATTCAGTCATCACATCATCTTACTTAGGATGAGTTAGTGCTTACTCAGCACCTGCAGTGCACCAAGCAGGAAGCTAGACAGCATCGATACAAGCTTCCCCTCTTTAGAGTTGCTTATAGAGGGACACGGGAGCCAGGAAGAGACCTCCCCTCCCTTTAAAACCTGTCCACTGAAGAAGTGTACAAAGAAGAGAAATCTAACCTAGAGGAAACTTCTGGGAAGCACGGACACCTAAGGCAAGACATTAGATATGAGTTGGAATCAGCTAGAGGAAAGGCTGAAGAGGAAGCAGGAGATGAGCACTGTTGAGGTGAAGAGGCATAGATAAAGGGCCTTAGAAGACCCGGACGTAAAAGAAAACAGTTTCAATGAGCTGAAGAGTGTATGGGAGGGGGGACAGGTGATGTGTGTATGAGAGAGCTCAGAAAGGAATGTCAATGAACTGGGAATGGGAGGTACTAACATATCCGTGATACAAGCTGATTGGCATCTCAGAGAGTTCCTCTGGCTGCAGATTTGAGTCTGATTCAGAGGAAGAGGGAAGATCCATTAGTTAACAGCTGCATTATTCCAATAACAAAACTTAGGCATCTGGTCCAGGTTGTGGTGATGAACTCTCAGGAGCAGCTAGGAAGAAGAGGCAATGTGGGTAAGGTGCAGTTACTGAGGTCCAGCAATGAAAAACAACACATAAGAGCAAGAACTGAGTCTAGGAGGGAAGGAGCTATTTACCATCCAGTGACCACTGCCTGCCCGACTGACATGAGCAAATGTTTGATTAAGGAGGCTTGAGTGTGGATTAATTCTCTGACTGATTGATCGCTTTTATTAAAGCATAATCGATCATGTGAATCGTTGGCTCTAAAGTCTGCTTCTTCCCGACTGTATGCCGAATTACCTGAAACTCACTGGACTCTGGCATCTGCTCTCCATTAGTCATTCGTCTCCTCCTCGTGGTTCATGTCCCGCCTGAGCAGAGTTGCCACACGTCTGTGTCATTACATCCTGCTCACCTCTCTCTCGGTGCCTTACCTACATTCCTTCCTCACCCAGAAACCCTTTGACTCACTCTGCTACCCCTCTTCCCAGGGCTGTTCTCCCTGAATGCCATCTCTTCTAAAAAGCTTTCTGTGGCTTGTTTTCCCTCGTTTCATACAGGCCGGGCTTATACTGAATTCACTATGTAGTCAAGCATGGTTTATTTCTCTGTTTAAATATGCCTCTACGGCAGTATTTGCAAAAGCAGCCCACGAACTATTGATGATAAATTTTTTCACTTGCTCATGGTGAAATGAGAAGGTATTAAGTTTTTTTACAGGTAAAGAAGCTAACTAATTAATTAGTTAGTTATTAATTTACTTAATTAACTAATTAATTAAAGGTGTGGTTTATGTAGTTTGAACAATGTGTCTTTGCTTTGTATTATGTAATTATACTTCTTTATTTTTTAAGAAAAAAAATCTTGTCATGTTGTGTTTTTAAGACAGAGCCTCACCATGCAGCCTAGTCTGGATCTTCCTGCATCAGCCTCCAGGTACCACGTACATTACCAAGTCTAGCAAAGCCTCCTCACTTTAGCGTCTGTGTTGTTTAAAGAAATAAAAGCACATGACTCTGCATAGCAAGTTCTTACTCCTGGTGTAAATATTCGAGTTTGTTCTCAAACTTTTTTTTCCTAAATGCATTTGAGGCAGCTGTTACTACTATGAGCTTACCTGCAAAAGGACTGTTATAGATTGTAGTGCAGTCTGCACCTCAGAATGTCTTGTGCAAGACTGACGAGCTGCAGGAGACACAGCTCCATCACCCCAGATCTCCTTTCCAAGAGAATTTATCTCAGCTGCTTTAAAGGACCATTGGCAAACAGCCTTCAGGATCGCCAGCTCCTTCAGGATTCCTCTGATTGTAGTCAGTCACTTAGGTCAAGGTTTTTGCTCCTCTTGGCAGCTGGCACTAATGACAACTGCCATCTTAAGAATTCTCTGAAGGGCCATGGCATCTCCAGGGAGTTTCACGGATGGACCAAAACTACCATTGGATGTACTTCATTGCTCAGCCCTGACTTTGGCCTCTCCTCCTGCTTCACTCCCCTCGATTCTACAGTCTAGATTTTATGGTCGCTCTTGAGTGATGGCCTAACTATGAAACTCAGTCTCAGAATTGACTTTTTATGGAGGCAAACCCGTTGTATTAACTTTTTGAAATTCAAAGTCATATTCATGGTCATCATATACCCTCCAGGACCATTACACTGTATCTTGAGTACAGTAGACACTTGACTCAGTGAGACAGGTTGACAAAGGAATATACTCTCGCTGAACACATAGTTCTCCTAAAGGAAAAAAAAAATAGACTGCACAAATGTAAGTTTAAAACTTCATTGTGTGTCCTCATTTGTGTCACAGCAGTTCTACTGTCGCATTGCTTGGTTGTTATGCTGGATTTATATGCTGACATATAATTTAAAACGTCAAAATGATATGACATATACTTAGAAAGGCTTGCGAGTCTCAAAATTAACCCCTCTGGTACATAAAAAGGAAAGTCGTAAAAAAAATTGGAAAGTTTCTACAAATCTAAGAAAAGAAATGAAAGTACCTATATTTGCTTGATATCATAACCACAAAGAGCTTGGGCCCCAGAGAACCGCTGCTGGAATAAATTAGTTTCTCCATTGGCGGTGGACTAATGTCTCCTTGTAAAACTCAAATTTCTACAGAGACTTGTCTGCTTGGCTGGCTCGGGTCACATATCCACCTGTTTAACGATGGCAGTACCCCTATGCAAACATTTCTTACCCAACTCCGAGCAAGAGAGAGTATGGTTCCTCAGACAGCAGTTGAGGGCTTCCTCTTAAGATCCGGGTGGTGCAGGTACTCAGTGATGAATCAACCTGCCTTGCACAAGTTTGCCAGGTGACCTGAACAAAGTTATGGCCCGAGATGCTTGCTCCCAGGATGCACTGCGGCAGCACCGGAACAGTCATTGCCCAGGATGGGTAACCAGATGCTCGGCACGATGTCACCTATTCACAGGTATAGAAGTAGTGAAACTGTCTTCGTAAGATAGTTCTTTCTCAGATGGACAAACTCAAAGGTAGAAAACAGAGATACTTAAATTTTTATCAACCAAACACATGAAAAACACATGAGGACATGCGCTTAGATTATTGAGTTCAAACTTGCACGTTTTGATAATGGGAAATTTTAATCATAAACATTTACTTTTGCTGCAATGACGTGTAATGTTTTATCACTGCTATTCTATATGGACTAGGCAGCTGCCTGATATAAAATTACTGACTTTAACTTGCTTACTAAATTTATTTGTATACTTGGTGTTGGGGCTGCCAGATAAAATATACAATATCCAATTAAATTTTAATTCCAGATCAATAAAAAAAATGATTTTTTTAGTACAAACTCTCCAAAATGTGCAGGGGACAGGTTTAATACTAAAGACTATGCCACTGTCTATCTGAAATTCATATTAGGTATCCTGCTTTCTTCTTTTTCTCAATCTGACACTCCTGATTTGTGACACGCACATGACATGTTTTATTGTGTAACATTCATTTTCCTGACCGCTGGTAAGCAATACCTTTTTGTCCTTTTAGAAAACTCTCTACTCCTCTAGAGCTATGTAGTGTGGGCAGATCTAACCAAGCTCCAAGGATGTGTGACCTAAGTGTTATCTATCAGAACACTGCAAGTGGTATTCGACAATGCCTGGGTCAGTCACCAGGATGTGCATTGTATCAGTTACGCTACTGTATGGCTCAGCACAGAAGACAAGGAGACATTTTCATAGGTGCAAACCCTGCCAGACCTCAGCAGAGGGAATCACTTGTCCTGGCAAGTGCCATACTAGACAGTGGAAACAAGATCGTCTGATCTCAGGGATTTTTATTGACACACAAGCTCCTCGGGTGTTCTATTGATAGCATATGCAGATCATGAGGAATCAAACATCTTTTACATAAAGCCAACACCTGCAGACAATACAAAAATGCCAAGGTCTAGGCAGCTCTTCTCCCAACTGCACAGAACAACCATTTCAAACATAACCTGAAATAAACTTCTACAACAGTGGGTGTCAAGAACAATACACAATAAATAAAATAAAGAGTCTGTGTTCAGACTCTTGCTCTTCAAGTAGAAAAGAAATCAGAAGATGTCATTGGGTCCTCTAGAGCTGGAGTTACTGGATGTAGTAGCTACAGCACATGGGTGCTGGGAACAGAATTTAGGTCCTCTATAAAAGCAGCAAGAGCTCTTAACTACTGAGTCATCTCTCAAATTCTTGAGGAGAGTTTTTCTCAGTGTTTGTGCTTCTCATCCTGGTCCTTTGTTTTTCACGAAATGATTGCTAGGTTGATAATTGTAAATTCTGGAACTTGTGGAAGTTAGCACAGGGGGAGAGCCTGAGTAAGAATACAAGCTACATTAAAAAAACAAATACTGACAGGGTATAATAACCAATAGACTAAGCTCATCTTTTTTTTAAGCCATGCTAACTGTACTTAAGATTTCTACCAGCTACAGTCATAAGTCCCCTCAGCAAAGATATTTTGAGGAAACAAAAATACATACAGTGATGTTATGAAAGATAAAATTGGGGGAGGGTAGCTAAGGATATAGCTCAATGATAGAAGTACTTGCTCAATATGCACAAAGTCATAGGTTCAATACCCAGCTCTACAGAAACAACCACCACAACAAAAGAAAATCAGAACCAAATCCAGGGGGAAGTTTACTGTTTTCTAACACACGACTTGTTCCATCGATAATATGTGGAATATAATTAAAATGCTATACATAAAGAATTTAACGTTGGTGATTTAAATTTACTTTAACATAAACTTTTAAATGTAGCTAGGATACAAGACTTTTTCAAAGGATTTGTTAGTGTAAAGAAAGATTCTCATGTCCATTGGAAATATATGCATAATCAAGCCCCATTGCCCACTGGAAGTAACCCTAAGGGTACTAAAAGAGGGAAAATCTGGCAGATGGATGTTTTCTGTAGTAGTCAGATGTGGATGTATATGTAGAATCACTCAGGTGTAGACGTTGGTTCATGGCAGAGGACAGTTTATTCTTTTGTCTAATTAAATCACCCAGAGCCCTGGAGCCCTAGAGCATTTTGTCCTCTTTACAATCTAGACTTAATCCTTGAACTGGAAGTCTTCAGTCTTCCTACAATCTAGAACATTTAAACTGCTAGCCTGGACCTAGAAGGCTTTAGCATTAGCCTTCTAAGACCTACTGCTGACTGTAGCAGTAGGTGGCAGACTGAGCCACTGTGACTAGCTCCTTCTGAACTCTGACTCTTCTGGTTCAACTGACTCTTCAGCCTGCTTCTCCACTGACTCCAGACTGTTTCTCGACTGTTCAGCTGACTCTTCTTACTGACCCTTCAACTGACTCACTCTGTCTACTTTTCAACTGACTCTATTGATCACATGACTCTAACTCCTATGTAACTCTGCACCTGCCTTTTCCCACAGGCATGTCCTTACTCTGCTAACTCCTCCTCTGATTGGTCACTTTGTCTGCCATTCACTCTGATTCGTCTCAGACATCACTTCCTATGTGGCACTGGTTCCTTCTGAGTTCTGCTTCCTGTATTTGCTTCCACTGTTTTTTCCCCATTAGGGATTAAAGGTGTGAACCACCATTGCCTTCTGAATACTGGAACTAAAGGTGTGTCTACATTCCATCCAAACCACACAGGCCTCTGAACATAGCCCCTGGAATGTAGACCTTAGCTTTCATACAGTACTATTCCTCTATAGTTTTCCACGTTGCAGAATTTGGGAAACTAAAGTTTGTACACCGTACTCTCAAGACTTATTCAGTATTTCAATGGGCTTTTGCCTTAAGTTCTGAAAGGGCTGATTCTGTAATTGCACTTGTACTGGAAGTGATGGCTATTATGGGAATATCTTTACAAATCAAAACTGACGATGCCCCTGTATATGTCTCCAGTAAAATGAAAAAAAAAAACAAAAAACTTTGCATACTATGGAATAAAACATATTACCGGTATACCACACAATCCTACAGGACAGGCAATTATAGAAAGATCTACAGAAATTGAAGGGAAATGCTTGAAAGACAAAAAGGAATAACAGAGACCCCTAGAATAGACTAAATAGTGCTCTACTAACTTTAAATTTTCTGAATGTGTTTTTTGTTGATCTTGTTTTGTTTTGTTTTGGTTTGGTTTTGTTTTTTGAGAAGGGTTTCTCTGTTGTAACTCTGGCTATCCTAGAACTCACTCTGCAGACCAGGCTGGCCTCAAACTCACAGAAATCTGCCTGCCTCTGCCCAAGTGCTGGGATTAAAGGCCTGCACCACCACTGTAGGCTAAATTCTCTGAATGTTAATGAGACAGGAACAATAGCCACCAAGAGACGCTGGACAATAGAAAGAATTGCAGAGTTAAATCAACCCATATATTATAAAGATGTATTAACATCCGAATGGATATCAGGATATGAATTTCACTGGGGCCGGGGTTATGCATATATTTCCAATGGAAATGAGGAGTTTTGGGGTACCATTGAAACTGATAAAGATTAGATTTGAGCCTGGGAGATCTCCTGAATACCCTGACCGCTGATCTGAAAAGCATGATTATGAAAATAAAAGCTGATTAGACCTTTGAGGGAGTCGGAGGAATTTTTCATTTAATAAACTCCTGAAGACCAGAGAGAAGAGATGGCCTAGCAGAATGCCTCAGATAAAAAGTAATCAATATCAAACAACTTATGGCTTGGTAACAAGAGAGAAATGTAGCAAGACTCTTAGAAGAAATGTACCCCTTGGACTTCTGGGAACTTTGCTTAGACTAGAACCCAAAGAGCTGGGGTGGGGTGGTTGTTGGTAGTTGGTAGGTTGTTTTGTTGGATGCTAGTTCATCTCACTATCAGCTCCCTCTCTCAAAGCTACGGAAGTCCAGAAAGGGCTGTGAATATTCTTCCTCTCTTTTTCCTGAGCTATAGGGTACAAAAGCACAGTAGCAACCTGCTACATACAACTAATTCTTCTTTCTGGTATATAAAGATAAGTCAAACACTGTGAAGGCATTATAAATGTGATCAAAATTTTGAAAGTACTCATGTCATGGTGCATCAGATATTGCTGTTAGCATTCTGGCAGACAGGGCAGGCAATAGGGGAGAGATATAATACTTTATAGCTATTAACAGGAAAAAAATCATTCCAATGCTTCTGGAAGGTCCACTTACTTTCTGCAACTAAATTTTAAAACAATTATCATATTTCACACTTCTATAGAGAGACTGTCAACTTACTTTATTCTAGATTTTCCTCCACAATAGTATTATTAAAGGATAAAATAACCTGTGTAAAGATGAATTTCTGTTTTTTTTTTTTTCTTACAGCTATCATCTATTAAAGTCCAGAATGTTTAAACTATACTTTGGTGCATTTGGTTCTATAAGAGCTGTAAGTTAATGTGGTACAGCCATCTAGCCCTCCAGGGACGTAATTCAATGAAAGAACAAATTTAGGTTGCTTAGGGGTTCCAATGGAGAGCATTTCCATTAAAAACTATTGTAAATGCTTCATCTCTTACTGTGTTTTGAAAGTAGCTAAATAGGTTATAATTGAGGGTGTTGTTGTTTGTGGTGGTTTTAGAATGCTGGTATTCTATATTGGTAATTGAGGACAGATACACGTGCTTAGGAACTCAAGAGAACAAAAGACAGCTAATACTGAAGATAAGAAAAAAGGCTTTTTTTGGTCAGCTCAAAGAGTTCTGTAGCAAGTACAATCGTGAGCCTTTCCTATTAAGAATGATATGAACATAATGTCCTTTAGAACAGAACATAAATTGTTAGAAAGCTGTGTGCAGTAGATCTTTTCAACTAGGAATTAGAGGAACCCTTGGAAAGAGGGAAAATAAGACCCAGTTGTTACAAAAGAATGAACTGTATGGTGGAATCACAGCAAGAGGCAAGAGAGGGAACCACCAGGATTTGGCTTTGTAAGGCATATCTCGATTAAGGAAATTAAAAGAGCTTAAGGAAGAGAAACAGCAAATAAAACCTAAAGAACGTGAGAGACTGGCAGGATGGATTAGGAGAGTGAACTAGAGAATGCACGTCCTTGGGACCAGGTTTCCTTGTGCAGGAAGCAGGAAGAGTGCTTTGTTTGTGACTCTTCCGTAGAAGGTAGATCCGATCATCGTCTTGATTGAAGTAAATGTGATAATGAAAGGGAAAGCCTGCGTTGTTAGGGGTCATGAAAGCGTCGGACGGAGAAACGTTGACGATAGAAAGGTCCATTACAAAAGCAGTTGCTCTTTGATTCCAAGCTTCTGATGAATGAAATACCTAAAAACGCTTTTGCCTTTTACTAAACAAACATTTTCCTTCTATTGTTTTAATTTTTTTTAGTGGAGAAGCCATTTCACTAGCAGACATCATCTCTGAGAAATTTGTGGAAGCAGAGAAGGGAACTACGGGATGGTTATTAGAAGACCAGACCATAACTCCCTTTCTCCTGACATTTCCTGTCAAATTGACAAATATCTGGTGCTGTGGAAAGCAATGAATTTTCTGTGTGACACATGACTTCATTTTATATCCTTGATTAACAAAAGCCTCTAATATGTTTCTGTATATTTTCAATTTTTCTCCTTACATATAAGGGCATGGCCCCTTTCCCCTACCTGCCTCAACTTACCTAAAAAGGAAAATGGCTGATCTACATAAGCAAATCATCTCTTAGTTACTATCTTCCATTTTGCATGGAATAATAATTCATTTCTTTCATCAATCCAAAAAATTAAAATGCAATTTTCTAGAAACCAACTTATTTTTCCAAGAAAAATTGGAAACTTTTAGAAAGTAAATATTCTTATAATAAAGAACAGTATGTTCAAAATATGTAAATTCTAAGTATTTAATGTACTTTTGGATGAGTAGTGTATTGAGCAAACTATTTAAATATAATGTGTTCTTTCTGGGCAATACGGCACTATTATTGAACGTGTATCTGTCATTAACTGCCACTTTCAAGAGAAAAATGTATCTGTTTATAAGATTTCTACATATCAGGAAAGTCTGTGAAAAGAAGCAAAGATTGAGGGGAAGGTGGTAGCCAACAGAAGATGCAGTGAAGGAAGGGAATTATAAAGTCACTTATCTGGCTACGGGGGATAGCATTGACATTTACAGACAAATGTTTGGTAGCAGAAAGCTCAGACATGATCCAAGTGGGAAGCCAATATTATTTATCACAAAAGAAAACAGGCATTGCAAGGAATGTAGGGTAGTTCTCAGAGCTCTGAAAATCCCGCCTCCCTTACACACACACACACACATACACACACACACACACACACACACACCTCCTCTGGCATGTATATTTGATTATTAGTGCTCTTAGTTAATGGGATATTGGTGGTGGAAACAAGAGTGCATCGTTTGACTAAATGGAAAAAAAGGACAATGAACAAGGAGACAGATTACTCTAGAAAGTGGCTACACATGGGGAAATGCAGGTAATGGCTAGTCAAGGTAGTTTGTTTACTTGTTTCAGTTCTTTAATTATTTTAAGGGAAGCAGTATCGTTTTAATGTGAGAGGAATTTGAACACATTTATACAATACATTTATCAAGAAGGGGGGAAATCCCAATGTTTTTGTTTTTGTTTTTTTAATGACAGAAAGTAGAGGGGCGAGAAGCCTGAGACTTTGAATGGAGCAAGATACAGAGAAATCTGGATTGCAGAGAAACAGAAGGTTTGAAGAAACACAGTGTATGTCCCAGTGAGCATAGAGAAGGCAGACCAGCTGGGTGCTCAAGTTTTTTTGAAGAGCTAGAGAATTTCTGGGGATCTCAAAGAATTATGGAGTTCTATCCTGGCAGTGTTCTATTTAAATTATGATACTGATACCGAAAACCATGTGTGGCTGAGAACTGTGTTAGTCAGGGTTCTCTAGAGGAACAGAATTGATAGAATGATATATATTATTATTTTTCTATATGTGATATATATCATATACAAACACATGTAACATATATATGATGAAGAACTTTATTTTTAGTTATGTTTAATATGGTTGTTTTGTGCACTGTTGGGTAAAAGGCTGCCAAGACTTTGGCATTTTGTGTTAGCTGCAGGTGTCGGCTTTATGTAAAAGATCTTTGATTCCTCATGATCTACACGAGGTATCAATAGAATACCTGAGGAGCTTTAGGTATCAAAAAAGAAAATCCTGAGATGAGGCACTTAGGGTTCCACTGTCCAGAATGGCACTTGCCATGATAGTCGTTCCCTCTACTGGGTTTTCCTCCTTGTCTTCCTTGCTGAGTGCCACCATGGGTGTACTGCTACATATATACAGAGACAGGGGGTTGATTTATTAGAATGGCTTACAGGCTGTGGTATAACTAGCCCAACAATGGTGTCTGTCAAAAGAAAGTCTAAGAATACAGCAGTTGTTCAATCCACAAGGGTTCAGTCCACAACTGGTCTTCGGGCTCTAATGTCAGTGGGAGAAGGGACTTGTCAGTGAGAACAAGCAGGCAAAGAGAGCACACTTCCTTCTTCCATGTCCTTTATATAAGCTGTCACCAGAAGTTGTGGCTCAGACTAAAGGTAGATCTCCCCAACCTCAAAAGATCTGGATTAAAGGTGTGTCTTCCTATCTCAAAGGATCCAGATTAAGAAAACATCCCTCATGGATGTTCCCAGCCATTTGAGTTTTAGTTAGCTTCAGATGTGGTCAAGTTGACGACCAAGAATAGCCATCACACTAACTATAAGCTAGCCCACCAGTGGAAATAAACAGCAATAGTTATAAATGCAGTTTCAGGCACCATAGGAAAAAAAATCCAGATGGAAACAATGGAAACTGACCCAAGCTAACTAGGGAATGGGACTTTAATTGAAAAGATGCTGTGTGACTCTCAGGTCGGCTCATTCTGGTGCAGAGGTCAGCTCTCCTAGAACATCTATCATCTTGGCATCACCCTAGTTCATTGCTAAAATTACATCATGCTGAAGTAACCTGTCAAGCAGGAAGTGGTAAATAGATTAGGTTCTTGATCAGATAAATGATATTCTAGGGAATATACTATAAATAGCAACGAATGTAGGACTCAGGTACCCCATAAACATTCTGGAGGGCCAGTATTCTGAGGTACATAGAAATGCACGCAGCTCTTTTGAGAGATGTGGCAGTTATGCTCTAACCTATTTATCCAGTGATCACAAAACTGCTATTTAGGTGTGGAGGCAAGAGAAGAATAAGGCCACATATTAAAGTGGTCAGTCAATAGTCCCTTAAGATACGCTAAGTCTATGGTGCTTAGATAGTAGCAGGGACTTACCGGAAAACAGGACATTGCAAAAGAGCCACATTCTTCTCCTAGGCAGCAAATACTGTGATGTGCGGCTGTGTCCATCCAATCATTGCAAACGAACCAAGGTCAACATGGCGAATCAGCTCTGGTGCCATGCTAGCTGTTTTTTTCAACCTAACAGAATTTATATAAACACAAAGTCATTTTGATATAGGAATGTCTCCTTGGAAAACTGTCAATATGAAACACTTGTCTTCCTCACTATCTTAGAGGGAAGAGGAAATGAAAAAAAGTGGCTGCAATTTAACTGTAAAAAAATACTCAGTTTACTTGCACACGTATAGTTGTGTAAGTGCATGTGCACCATGGCCTACAAGTGGAGATCGAAGGACAACTTGCAGGAGTTAGTTCTCTCCTTCTATCAGGTGGGTTCCAGTAATGGAACTCACGTTGTCAGGCTTGGTGCAAAATGCCTTTATCTTCTGAGCCATCTTGCTGGGCCATAATTTAATTTATAGACTGTTTGTGAAAACATTATCTTGTAAAGATTTTTTTACTTTTTTGTAATAAAAAAAAAAAAAAAGCCCCTGGGAAAGACCAAAACAAAGAAGGGGATTTATGTAGGCTGTGTAGTATTTATATAATATGTCTCATAATCAGGAGCAGAAAGTGAAACAGGCCTTCTGAAGAACTGGATCCTGGAACTATACAGCTTTGGGGAACCACAGGCTGCTCTTACTTGAATCCCCTTCCTTCTCTGCCTCTTTCTGTAAGTTTATCCCATTCTGCTGTAAATTACTTTCTCATTTATTCTTGAGCATAGGAAATAGTCGCAGCATTTTCTTCAAGTTTTCTTATCCTTACCTACTGCAATTAGTATCTGGCAGCATAACATATACATGTGGTTCCCAGATCTAGGGAGACAAATTTAATTGGCTCGGGTAGGGCGGGTGTGCACCCTCCTTCAGTATTCTAAAGCCAGAGGGTACAGCCACAAAATATAAAGGTAGCTACTACTGTCTAAGATTGTGGACTTAAAGTTTATAGAAGAGTAGGTCTCTACTACAGGAAATGCACAAGAAAGATCACATATGGAGTTGTGTTATCAGCAAATGATTTAAAGAGCTAGCAATGAACGGAAACTCTGGAGAGTCCTAAGGAAATGCATCGGGAGGTAGGGGGCATGCTAGTCTCTCTGATATTTAGATTCTGGGAACTCAGAAGACCAAAATGTAGCCTTCTGCTGTTATCTTAGCAATTAACATTGCACCTGTCCTGGACTCTTTCTCCTTGGAGCATCTTCTCCTGGGGAATCTGCTGGGATCTGAATTGTAGAGAGCCTGACCCCTACAGAGCACATTTCTCAGCTTGTAATTAAGCTGAATTCCAATTGCGCTAATCCTGTGCAAGACTCTAGCAGGACACTGGAGGACCAGGAAAAGAAAGAAGCCAAGAACCCTTGTCTTCTTCTTTCCTGAATGCATTTACTCCTGCACTGTATAGACCACTACCTTCTACCGTACAAGTCCAGCTCTTCCTCCAACTGCAACATGACTTTCTCCTGTTGCTGGTCTCTGAGTTACTTCATGGTCTCTATTTGGCCTCACTCCTATCACCTATGAAAATTAGGATTAAATTTATTCTTTTCTACTACATAAAATATTCTGTGACTTCCCAATTACAACCTGATCAATATCTCCTACTTCTAATGTCCTTTTCTTTTTTGATGTCCAAGTTTCTTTGAGGTTGTAACTGGAGTTTTTAGGACAAAGGCTTGGGCTCCAGAAGCCCCTCCAAAGTTAGGCTATCTACATGTGCCCAATATGCCAATTTTTAAAAGACACATAATGGTGAAAAGCAGAAAAGGGAAATTTATTCAATGTAGCCACTTTGGGAAGAAGAAATCCAAGTCCAGATCTGAGGTCATTTAAGCTCTTAAACTTCAGAGAAAGAACTGGGGGAAGCGAATACATGCCTGAGCAGTCCTGGGCAAGGTGTGGTCTGGCTGATCTTGTCTCAGTACTGGTTCTACAAGATGACCCAGTGGTCCTTATCAGTATCATGCCTTCAGGGCATCAGTCTATTTCAGTCCAGAAGGTCTCTTTTGCTCCAGAGAATAATAACCTCACCTGTGTAGATAATTACTCTCGTTTAGAAGGTGGTCTGTTCTACACTTGTGTTTCGAGAACCCAAGGTGATTCAGAAGGAAAGATTAAGGACAACAATATAGCTCTGTGTTTCCAGCCCAAGTAAAAGAAACAGGAAGACTTAAAATTAAAACACACTTTGCCAGGCTTTCATCTTGCTTTGAGTTGCACGGTGTGCCCGAGGAAGAAGCCAGCGTTCTTTTAGCAAAAGCAGCTTCTAAGTTGCCTTTCAAAGGCTCAGATGTTAGAGAGCTAAAGGCAGGAATGTAAGCCTATACTGATCACGAAGCCTCCAGTGCTTCAGGAACTTTGTAAAAGACTATGCTTTACTAATCTTTGGTAGCATGCGACATCAGGTTCCTGTAATTATTGAGCTAACAAAAGTCATGATTTGATTTAGTGAAAAAGCAATGTCTATTCAAATATTCTCTTTCCCAAAGCACTTGTGTCTGCTTAAGCACATGGCTGCCGGTGTACTGCTGAGCAGCGGTTGACTGAACCCTTTTCGGCACCTTAGACTTCTGGATGTCGCTATGCTGTTCAAAGCTTTTGTGAGACATAACAGCAAATAGCCCCTACTACCACCACCACCTAACTGCCAGAGTCTACCCTTTGGCTGGCTGAATCGAGCATATATTCTGTGCCTATAAAAATTTTAAACTATAATTTGGCACATTTTGGATGCAAATGAAAAACAGATTTAGAAATGGACCTTTCAAAGAAACTACAGTGCTGGTGTCCCTCCCTCCTTGATTAACCTGGCCTAGTTCATAACTGTTGGATCTCAGACCCTGGACAAATAGATGAGATGACTATTTAACAGATCAGAGTGGACATGGATACCAGGTTACAGGGTCCCTTTTGCTTGCACACCCTGATACCTACTCTGAACTCTCCAGCCAAGGAGCTGGGCTGCTCTTCCCTATATAACCCAGCCATTTTGGTTAGCCCCCAGTCTTTTTTGGCCTCCTGGTCCCCCTCTCTCCTCTCTCCCCTCTCCTCATATGGCTCAAGTCAGGGTCAGAATCAGTCTAGACCCTTCCAGATGTCTCTGGCTATGTTCTCCCTCATATCTACTGTGCTCTCCTTTATCTACAATAAACTTTCTCCTCCACCATACCTAAGAGCAATCATGTCTTTCCTTTTTTATCTTTTTTTTTAATTTAATAGCCTACTTGCCAAAGCTCTTGAGTTTTTCCTGCTCATGGTAGTGCTGCTGATGACTTCTTGTCTAATGGGAGCCACCACCCAAGTTGCCCCAAGCCCAACTGACCTTCTTGCCACAAGATACTGCTTCTGCTGAGTGATTCATGCCAGAGCTACAAGAATTTACCCAAGACCACATCATTTGTGTTGCTTTTCCTTTCATTATCCACCTCTTTTCATTTCCTTCCTTGTGTTTCCTGAAGATCATTTACTCAATAGTTATATGTGCCTGAATACCTGTCTTAGATTCTGCCTCCAAAGAATTTGATCTAAGTGTTTATAGAGGAGCATTCAGGTAAAGAGTGATAACGAAATTAAGAATTTTAAACCAGGTCAGGTGACGTATGCAGAGGAATATTTGATCCTGTAATCTGTCAGCATGGCTGCTCTAGGGTAGAAAGAATGTTGGTACACACCTTTAATCCCAGTAAAGTGGTGGCAGCAAATATCTTTAATCCTAGTATTCAGTGATGGCCCATGCCTTTAATCCTAAAACAGAAACAGTGTGGAAGCAGATATAGGAAGCAGAGCTCAGGAGTCTGTGTCAGAGAGGAAGTGACATTTGAGATGAGTGAATGAAGGACAGACAAAGTGACTGATCAGAGGAAGAGTTAGCAGAGTGAGTGAGGACACACCCAACTCTCAAGATAGAAAGGTAGGCTCTCAGCTCAGAGCAGAGAGTATGAGGCAAGTGAGCAGTCTGAAGCAAGGCAGACAAGAGTCAAGACACAAAGAAAATGAAGCAGTCTGACTGAGGAGCAGAGAGGCTGAATGAGGCAGTATGGAGCAATGAGAGCTCAGGGAGAGACACAGAGGCTGCTCACCAGAAGATATCAGACAGGAAGAGTGAGTCAGTTTGAAGCTGAGCAGAGTAGTTCAGTCTGAGGCAGTCAGAGAATCAGCCAGAATCAGAAGAGTTCATTCAAAAGTCAGCCGGCTCAGAGGGTCAGTTTGACCAGTCAGCTTGGAGAGGAGTCTGAGACAATGAATGAATTGAACCAGAAGAGTCAGAGTTCAGGAGTTAGTCAGAGTGACTCAGACAACAGTGGGTCTCAGAGGCCTAAGACTAGACTGTAGGGGGGCTGAAATGTTCTAGGGCTCCAGTACTAAGCGGCTGATTGAATTGATTGAATTAACCAAAGAATAAAAAGCCTTTGAATCCAAATAAGCATCTACATCAACAGCTACAAGTGTTAAGTTTGATTCCTTTTCAAATCCTAGCAAAGAACAAGGAGAATGGAAGTATCAACAAATCAGTGATGCTTGGTAATCTAGTTTTTAATACTCAGAAGCCATAAGCCTAATATTTCAAATGGCAAAGATAAGACAAAACAGGACAGAATGAGTTTTCAGACTTCTGCTCTACATAGGGAGAGCCTTCACGTTTATGTATGTATGTTCAGAGAACAAATGTATATGACTGAATGATGCAACATTTTTTATGTGGGAGAGACTATTGGATGTTGGCTGCTGAGTAGCAGTCAGGCTTTGTAGCAGGGGCTGTTACTATTTCATTGCAACTTTATGTCCCATAACAGTGTTTTGAGAGAGGTTTACCTCCATGGTCCTAATGAACAAACTTCAGTACAATGAAGTTGAGTAATGTGACCACTACAGAGCCCATCTTCAACCCAGGTCTGACTATACTGTTGCATTTGTGCATACTGTACTGCCTTTGAATGAAAATTTTAGAAATATGTAATCAACAGCTGTTGCTATGTAACAAACCAAATATACCCACATATTCCTATCCACATTCTGTCTTTTCCATTTTTAGATACAGGTAAATGAGGAGTTTGGACTACATAATTGCTAAGGTCCCTGCCCACTGTAATGCATTGTTTCTAAATAAAGATACCGAGTCAGGTGAGTCCTGAACAAGAATAAGGGAACTATTCTAAGGAAACGTGATCACTGACTGGCTGAGTCATGCTAGTGTTTAACATTTTTCATATATTAAAACAACAACAGAAACAATGAATGATGTTAGGTTCTAGCCTTGAGGAATTGACTCATCACTGGTTTCGTAATTACGAAATGTTATTCATGTAACATGCATGTAAGGAGGAATACAAAGTGTCATCAGGCAGACACAACTGGAAATCAGGTATCATTGGTGTTTGCTACTCTCTCTTACTGGTTTATTGTTGTTTTTTTTTTTTTTCTGCAAAAAGACCTCCTCCTCAGTCATCAAGGATCTGGAAGCTCCATCTATTTGCAATTAAATTAACTAGTTGAGTCCCTTTTGAATATCCTTTCTTTCCTTTGGAAACTTTTGACTTAGGACACTGCAGATCCCTACTGGCTATCTCAAGTTTTTTATATTTCCATACAAAATTTAAGATTATTCAAGTTCTGCAAAGAGCTGAGTTGGAATTTTTGTGGGGATAATGTTCAATCTGTACATCGCTTTTAGTAGAATAGCCATTTTCACAATATTTATCCTGAAAACCCATGAGAATGGGAGGGTAGTGCTTTTCATCTTCTGTACCTTCCTCATTTTTTTTTTTCAGTGTCTTAAAGTTTTTGCTGAACAAGTCTTCACTTCCTTGGTTAGATTTATTCCAAGATTATTTTTGAGGCCATTGTGAATGGTATTGTTTCCTGTGTTTTTCCCCCTCTGTGGATTTGTAATATGTATATTCCTAAAGATTTAAAATGGAGTTACCCTAAAATAGCAATAATAACCCTACTAGACACTAAAGGCTAACAATAAAAAGTGCTAGGAATGGGTTAGTTCTTTTGGAATTATTAGCTAGTGTAACCTCATACACACTCAAATATTACAGGCTATAGCCATTGTTCTTGGTTAACCTCTAGAACCTGGCAGTAAGACTCTATTGCTGAAGATACCACATACTTGAGTCATAAAACATGGAAAAATCAACTTGGTACTGACTTGATTCATCACTACTGGCTTTCATTGTGCTAGAAGGTGCTACGCATGCTACTGCAGGAAAAAAAAATCATCACATCCAGGTATGAACTGTGTGATCTACAATAATCACTGGCCTGCCAAGACATTCCCACTGTAATAGCATCTCCAATGTCATGGGAGTAACTAAGCACTTTGTGGTTGGATTTAAAGCCCACTCCACATGAAGAAACCCATACCTGGTTCCTTTACTGGGCCAAGAGCTGATGGCTAGACAGGCCCTAGGACCTAGGAATGAATTAACTATTATTATTTTGCTAAATGGACATAAACAGCTCCTAATGACTTATCTTTACTCCCTTAGATACTTTATCTCTCAATCTTTATCTGAGAAGCTTCTATTTACAGTAACTGCAATTAACACAGAGACCCACAAACTTGCCTAGGTGCAGGAAATAAGAGACTACAGAATGCTCAGCCATAACTGAACATACTTAACCCATCTCCTCTTCCCAGTGCTCAGTTATCATTCTGGTAGAAGGTGTGAGAAGAGCATAAGAGCCAGGGGTGGTTGATGACTACGAGGAAACAGTGTTTTCTGGGCATTTGCACAAATGAACTCATAGCAATTGAGAAAGCACTCACAAAAGCTGTGCAAGCTTGAGCCATACTAATTCCCAGCATGTAGATAAGTGTTGGACATGAAATCCAATCCCTAACCATTGAGATATCGGCAACTGTTAGCTGCTGGGAAGAGAACTTCTTTTAAGAGTGTAGTCCCTTGTAAGAGGACTATGCCCCAATGGAAAACTACACATCCAAGAATATTTGGGCAGCACAATTTGGTCTTTAATTTAATTTGGGTTTAAAAAGAATAATATTAAAAAGGACACAAAGTTGGGTGGGCAGGGAAGGGGAGACAGATCTGGGAAAAGTGAAGGGAGGGCTGCATATGATCAAAATACATTGTATGAAAACCTCAAAGAACTAACAAAAATTTAGAAAATACAAATTAAGTTTTAAGTAATATGCAGATGAGATTGTATCCTTTACCATAAAGCTATCTATCAGTGAGGCCATGGAGACATACAGCATCTTCAAGTTATCCAAAAACCCATTTGTTAACTCACCTGTAAATTAACACCAAGCACATTATAATAAAGAACTAACGTCTCCCTTCTCTCACTTGGCATAATTAAAGTAATAGCTACTGAATATTCATTAATGTTGAAGAGCAGCAGCTGGAGCACCAGCAAACAGCGTCCTGGGAGATACAGCTCGCTTAGCATTTCAAATCACTTCTCAAGTAGAAGTATGCTTTAAGTATCTGGGGACTAGGCCACAGAGTTGCAGTAGCTATCACAGGTAATTCACTGACATTGAGTAAGAATTCAATTCCCCACCAAAATCAACGAGGAATGTGAATGGGTTGCAGATAATCTATCAATTCCTTAAAGATAACCCACAAAGTGGCTTGTACTGAAAATGAATTTGAACAAGAGAAAAATTAGCCAGCTCTATTTGTATTGACAGCAAATAAAACGTTCCACATTCAACTGGAGAAAATAGGTACTAGGACAAATTCTCTGCTCTTGCCCCAGTTATACATGCTTACATAAAGATGTGCACAGATATTTTACAACGTGCACATTTTACACCCATGACCCGGAGGCTGAAGTGAATTGGTATTAGATAATCGCTGCTTGTCTTCTCTGCAGTGTCCAGACCTGCTGTTTTTGTCTCTCTAAATCAGTTCTCCCAAGGCTGGGGACAAGGTCAGTACCAGCAATTACAGCTACAATGGCTGAATGCCGTGGATCCCTGGGTGTGCTGCTAGGCCCACATTCTCCCACGGGAAAGGGTGTTGCTCCATCTTAAATTATTAACATTAACCAGGGCGGTAGTGTGCTTCAGAGAACTTGTAACAGTACATGCACAATGACATCTGTAGAGAAGAAAAATGGCTCACTGAAGAACAGAACGAGAAAACCGTGCAAAGTGTATTTATAGTAGCACACGAGACATCTGAGAATGTGCCCTCACTTCCACTAATACATTACTCCAAGGTTTTCTGTCAAAATGAAGACAAGGATCAAGGATCACAAGGATCATCTTCAAGGATCATAGCAAAGAAATATATATATGAAAGAAAAAAAAGAAAGAAAAGAAAAAGAAAAAAAAGGGAAAAAGTCACTAGTTTAGGGAAGGAAAACCACAAGAAAGAAGTTAAATGCAAGAGTTACTTTTGTATTTGTTCTATTTGTATACATCTTATTACGTGGTTGTAATTTTAAAATGAAGAGAAAAATCCCTACTCTTTTTAGCCTAGCTAACAAACTTCAAAACATTGAGTTGAAGGAGAATCATATGCTCATTTCCTGGACCAAATCCAGTCTCAAACTAGGCAAAAAGAATTTGAGATAAGAAACTGACTCCAAAGAAATCATCGAAAGCTATCCTGTGCTCTACAAGTAGTTATGCAGCAAGAATAAAAGTCAGGCTTTTTGAAACAAATGTTGCTAATACTTCTTAGTCTCAGGACAAATGCAGGAAATAGCATCCTTTGTAGAGGAACTTCCCCCATACCTTGTTCACATGTTCAAATGAGCAAGGAAGTCTTATTTCCAACGCAATGTTCAGGCTTTAAGCCTATCAAGGTATTGGGTAAAGTCTGAGAAAAGAAGAAGGGGTGGAAATAAGAACTGAGGTGTAATTTTGTGGACAGAGAGCTATATTTAAAATTTTGCGGGAGAAAATAAAGAAATAATTTGGGTTTGAGAAAAAAAACATTATGATCGTCACAATTTTTAATCTTCAATCTAAAGAAAACAGACAATGGTGAATGGAAGCCATACTTATTAGATAAATTGAGAAGTTAAAAAGCAGACAACTCAAACAAGAAACACAGGCTAGTAGAAATACGTGAAATGACTGGAACTCAACAGGTCTCTTCCACAGGTTCCTGGACATATACTTCACTGACTCACCATCCCAGAGCTTCATTGGTTTTCAAAGCTTTCGCTCTAATCTGTTTTCAGAGCAGGTCAGTGGTCTATGAGAGCTGGCATTTTTTAGTTCAAAAACTGCTCTAATTTTGCATAGCCCCTTCTCTCCCTCCAGCTGCTCCCATGCTACCCGCCCCCCATGACACACACTCCGCTCAAAATATTTTTTAATTGCTCTTTCTGGCTTTTTTGTTTTTTGATGAAGAAGATTGAATCCAGGACCTTGCACACAATAAGGAGGCATTATCTGGGGTAGGTCCTGGCTTCTTAGATTTTTCCCATTAATAGGCCTGTCTGGAATTATAGTATTAACAGTTTTAGCATAATGGGATAAAACAACCTGTTTGGCAAAATACATAGTTTGATCACTAAGGAGGAGATGATGCTCCAAACTCACCGACATAAATTTGGGAACTGCATAATTCTGTAAATTAGTTTTTTAAGAATCAGGCTTAGATGAAGGGACTGTAAAAATGCATAGGTCAATCCTTGATCCTCTAGAGTGGTTCCCAACCCTCCTAAAGCTTCCACCCTTTAATAGGTTATTCATGTTGTGGTGAACCCCCTAAGCATAAAGTTATTTTTGTTGCTACTTCATAAGTGTAATTTTGCTACTGCTATGACTCGTAATGTAAATATCTGATATGCAGATAGTCTTAGTGAACCCCTTTGTAGGGGGTCGAACGACCCTTTCACAGGGGTCAAGACCCATAGGTTGAGAATCACTGTTCTAGCCAAAGAAACATATAACAGATAATCATCAAAAATGGCAAATAACAGGAGAGTAAGCACTGTGTATCAGGTTTATCTTACTTTACAGTTTTAAAGGTCTAAGTGTCCCAACTTCCACTTTATGAAACAGTAATTTCATTTTACAGATGAGGAACCCGAGAGAGAGAGAAGCAATCCCTGAAAGTATTCAAAGGTGTAACAGGAACCTTAAGCTCCAACCAACTGCAGCCTATGTTCCTGGATACGGAAGTTCTCATGTTTGACAATGTCAGGGCTGACTCATTTCTCAAGAATGCCTGATGATCTCAGCTGTCACTGCTTTCAGTTAATAAGACGCGCATTTTTTTTTAATAAAACATAAGCTGACTTACATTCCGTGTTTGTTAGCTCTGTGATTCAGAAGTGGCTTGCATCTCTACTAGTGTCTTTTTTTAAACCTAATTATTCTATAAAGTTTGCCACTTTAAAGGTTAGTTTCCCCCTTAAATTTGTGATTTGTTTAGTTTGATATTTACATATTGTGTGAGGACTCCTCAGAGTATATGCGCTCATCTTCCTTTGTAGGATTGTTCCTGGTCACCTCAAAACTTTTGTATTTTCAGCCCAATGGTAGTGGCTTATCAATTTATTGAGAGCTACCAGAGACTTACCAGTTTGTCATAAAAATTAACTATGCAGCCGTTTAACTGAAATCGAGTAATTAGAAACATTGTTAGTACAATTTATTTGATAAATTGGATGCTTAATGTGAAGACTGATGAGATATACACTTTATATAATTCACTGTAATCTATCATTTCTGTACTCAAAATTTTTACTAAGTTTTTAGTTTTTCACTCAACCATGTTATTTTATATTAACCTTTAATATTCTGATACACAGTCGTAAGGGATTCTCAGTATTTACTTGTAGGAGTGCTGGTAATAGGGCTCAGCTGGCAACATACCAGGCTCTGAGTCCCCAGCCCCTAGAAAACGGAACCATCAAATTAACCCGTAAGGATGAAGAAGGTATTTTCCTGCAGGACGTTCCCAAATGATCTTATTTATCTCCAATAAAAAGACAACAAGGTCTTTGGAATTTGAGACAGAGAAAGATGGAGAGGCGTAGTTTCCAATTCACAAGGCCAGAAAGCAAAAATGGTATTCGAGGCAGGTCGGGAGAATTTGTGTGCACTGCTACACTTATCCCACGAGGCCTTTTGACAGCAGTGAAGACGTCTCTCCCATCCCTAAAGGTCAGCTCGGCAATTCCCCGGTCGCAGCCGGTACTGAGTCACCTACGGCTCTGACCGAAACCGGGCTGGCCGACCTCTCTCTACAGCTCTAGACCTCTCGGACAGGCGTCCGGAGAAACACCGACAAACCCCGGCCAAGCATCCGGACACTCCGCAAAGACGCGTGCTGCAGAGGGCAGGCGTCCAAGTCCGCCGAGCGATCGATCCTCCACCCACCCAGCCTCGGACCTCAGTCTGCGCACGCGCGAGCTGCCACCAAGAACCCGCCCACAAACGGGAGCCCGACGCCGCTGAGCCCTGCGCAAGCTCCCGGAAGGGGGCGGGGCCTGGGCTGGACACGCCCCCAGGCGCACGGCAAAGGAGGGGGTGTCCGGCCGCGCCGCGTTTCCGGCGCGCTCCCCCGCGCCCCGCGTCCCATGGTCTCGCCCGCCCCCGCTGCCATGTTGGATTGTGCGGCCGCCGCCGCCGCCGCCACCGCCAGAGGACTGGGGGAGTAGCGAGTTCAGCGCAGCCGCCCGAGGGCGAGGACGACGATCATCCGGCCCGAGCCGAGCCAGGCGGGAGCTGGGAGCTTCCCCGTGGGCGCGCGGCCCAAGGGCGCCCGCTGTCGGGTCCTTCCCTCGGCCTCCGCGCGCCGGAGGAGCGGCGGGATGCTGCGCCTGTGACCGCCGGCCCCTGTCACCCGGAGCGGGACCGAGTGCTCGCCCAGCACCCGAGGAGACTGCTCCGGACGCCGCACCCCGCCGGCAACACCATGAGCTCGGGCCAGCAACCTCCGCGGAGGGTCGCCAACGTGGGCTCCCTGCTGCTCACCCCGCAGGAGAACGAGTCGCTCTTCTCCTTCCTCGGCAAGAAATGTGTGGTCAGTGGCCGAGACCCCGTGCTCACCCCAAAGTCCCCTGGCGGGTTCGGGCTGGGGGACTCGGCGGTAGTGGGGAGAAGGGGCCGGGCTCGGCCGGAGTCCCGCTGCGGGCCCAGCCTCCACCGCCAGGGCCCCGGCGCTGCCCTCGCCCCGCTCCCCGGGTGCAGGCCGGCCGGGTCGGGCGCCGCCTCCCCGAGCTGCCGGGGAACAAGGGAGTGTCCCCTCCGCGGGCCTGCCCAGAAGTCCAGGCCGGCCCGGCCGGGCCCGCACCCCTGCTGCAGGTTCAAACTTTAGACCACAAGGGGATTTTCTTCGCCGTGCACCAGCAGCTGGATCTCAGGACAGGACCCCCAGTCCTGGCCTTCCCTTGCTTCGCTTCCGACTTCTGCATCTGGCTTATCTTCCTTAACAATGCTAGAGGTTTGAGGAGCGAAGAGATGGGGGAAAGAAGCTCGTCGGATTTTCGGATCCCCCCTTCCCCCCTTTAGGATTCCGGGAGAGGATAAAGTGCAGTGCAGGTTCATGGACGCTTGGAATCCGAGCAAGGGGCAGGAAATGCGCCTGCTCCCGATTGCAAAGAAGCGGGGTCTGTTTCTCCAGCGTTCATGCCTAGGCCTGGTTTCTGCTCTCCGCCCCGCTGTTTTTTTTTTTTTCCTCCTTTCTTGCATTAGTAGGAGGGGGTGCCGCTCTTTCCGCAGCTATGTGCAGGGAAGCCGCAATTTCTAGAAGTTCTTGGCCCTTGGGGTCAGAAATGGTTGTGAGTTTGATGCTGTGGGGCCCGATTCCTACCCCAGATGGCAGATTGGGAGTTCTCTGGGAAGGGGAATGTGTATTGTTGACGGAAGCATTCATTACATTGGCTGCAGGCGCTTCTGGGGGTGGGGAGGTTCTCCCTGCTGAAGGCCTGATCTTGATCTCACTGAGGTGACTAGGAGTTGAAAAGGGGGATTGTTGAAATGCTGGCCGGCACCCGCAGACTCTGTGTCCCTGGAACCCAGCAAACACCCAGAGAAGTTTCAGCTGAGCAGAACCGTATTCCATCTCCCCTTAGCAATGTTAGAGATGTTAAATCAGACTACACCTGCTAACGAAGTTGAGAGCAGAAATTTCTGGAAAGTTACCAGATTAATTGTTAACTTTATGAGCTTACTCTTTGTATCTACTTTTGGAGACTAAATCATTCCATTGGACATAAGACATGTTTCTTGTTCTAAAATTTAGACTTTAAAGGTCACTGCAAACCCTGACTAGAAGTAGAAAACAGTGGTTCAAAAAGAATTTCGGAAACAACTTTAAAGATAATCTAAGTTCTTTCCCCTATATAGTTTTTTAAACAAATGAGAAAACGGAGCCCTTGGCCCCAAATCACACAGTAATTTAGGAATGTAACCGGAACTATATGCCCAGCCCTTTGTACTTTCCACTACATCATGCTGTTTCGTGGGGATTTTTTTTCTTAATGTTTTCGCTCTCAATATGGTGTCAAAGGAATAACTACTTCATTTTTACATAAAACTAATATGATGAAAATGTAAGTTTCTTAAAGTAGCATTAATTTTTGCATGTTTTCAGTTTAGGAAAATTCAGGGTTTTTTGTTTGTTTGTTTGTTTTTAATGTGAGCAACATGGAAACAAAAAAGTTAGCTTTGCTGCTTTACTACATTTAGTATATAATGTACCAAACACTAAGTAGCTTTCCATGCTCACGTGCCAGGCCCATGAACTTCAGGCACGGTGGACATTGAGTTTATGTGTTTACTCATGGCTCAAGAGTTTTAACTGCAGTGTGTGCCCATGGTTTCCAGGATATGACAAGTGCGGGAGTATATTTTGGTAGACAAAGATAGCATGGCTCACTGGTAAGCAGAAGAGGGCTGTTGGGTTGGTTACAGGTAGCCGGTGTCATATATTATTAACCAACATTGCCTTTTGAATTTCAGTAATTTAAAACCACATTGTTGTAGTTGTCTTCTCTTATAGAATGAAATTATTGTGAAAATTAACTAAAATTAGGAGTCTTTAGTAAATAGAGAGCAATGTAAAATTGATGTGTGGAATTATCTTTACAAGTTTTGCTCTCCTTTTTGTAGTTTAAAACAACAGTGAAACGCGTTGTCTCATGAATCAAGCAATAAATTTACAAGTGAGAGCAAATTCACTAAGCAGACACATTCAGAGCTCTATCTCTGAAGTCAAGAAATGAAGTTAGTTACATGATGCCAAATTTTAAGCAAGTTCTTCATTCCTTCTCCCATCAAACAAACATGGATTGAGTAATTGAATGCTAAGGTCAAAAGTCCCAATTGATGCTTACCCTCGGGGAACTTAGTGTCTGAAGAGGGAAACAACCTGTAAACTGATAAGTAAGTCAGTACTAAAGAATAAGAGCAGAAGGCACCTGTCACAGAAATACTGTAGCTGTGCAGTCAGGAAATTTAGGTACATTTAATTAGGTACGGTACTGAAGTTGTAGTCAGGGTTTAAGCTCAGGGTCACTTTGGACAAGCCCATTAACCTTCCTGTTCTGTGTTTGCTTTTCTTACCTGTCAAGTTAGAATGCCATCTCATGGAGTGGTTGTATTGGTTGGGATTATATATAAATATCTGAAAACTTGTTATAAAGGGATGGAGAACCATAGGAGTGGTGGAACAGCAGATAAGTGAAAGCGTTATAGAATGGGAAGACCTGAATAAATTAACAGTACTAGGGAGGTTGGTAAAGGATGTGAAAGTACTTGGAAAATGAGGAGAGTTTGTTAGGGAACAGTTTTTGTATTTTCACATTTATGCATGTGCTGGAATCATTGTAGAAATTATCAGTGTGTGGCCAGGTTCACTTCCTCGATAATTATTAGGTTTTCTGGGTCTGAGCTTGACCATTTCTGTTTTTATCAAATTTAATTGAAAGATTCTAATGTGTATTGTAGTTTGAGAGTAGAAGTCCATTCCTAATGGGTAATTCTAGAAATGCCACATTGAAATCATTGGATGTCACATTATCAATAATAGGCTTTCTTTTGATCTGAGTTTGTGTATTGGGGAGGCAGTATAGCAGTGCAGATGATGTGAGGGGTGGCCAACAGGATTCGGTGATGTTTATAGATGCCCCACGGGACACTACCTGGGCTGAAGTAAAGCAGTTTTGGGGAGAGGGTTCAAGCACAATTAAAAAGACTCCCAGAACTTCTAAGCCCCATGTAGATGCAGAAGATAAGGTAAGGGGCAATAAAGGCAGACATTAAAGGAGAGCAGAAAAGTATGTAGAAACAAATCTCATTCGCTGGAAATGTCTGGGTTTTTTTTTTTTTTTTTTTTAGAGAAAGTGAATCTTAGAAAAATCTGTTGTTATGGTATAGTGTTAATAAATAGGCTTTATGGAAATTAGAGTTTCACTCAGTTAAATGTAATATGTAAATTGTGTTCTAATTTACATGGAGTTAATAGTTCCAACGGTATCACCTGGGAGTATTGTCTCATAAACTTAAAGAGCAAGATTGACTTCTCTTGTGAAGTTCTCTTGACTTTCAGGTGGAGTGATACTTAACTTGTGTAAGGAGTGCACATTCTTGCCATGTGGAGTTTAATATGTGTAGTCCAAATAAGTAACGGATGAGGAAAATAGAGCTGCAGCTAGTCCTGTCCAGCTGTCTTTGTGCTGGATGGATTGAGGCTGGTGAGGATTGGTTGCTTTTGGTTTTTGTTTTTTTTTTCTTTCCTGCCATACTCACCGTTTTTTTCTTGTTAGGTTGGTTGGTTCTGTGCTGTCTTGTTTTCACTATTGGTGATTCTTAGAACTTTTTCATTCATTTTTACCTTCATTTTCTTCCTCAGCTCTGGTTTTTATTACTTATCCTCATTAGTTAAATCGTATTTCCTCGTTTTGTATGCAGTTCTGAGAGGCAGACCTAACACCTTGGTACTTTACTATAGTTTCACGTCCATCATTGATGAGTGAACGCTTCTTTTTGAAGTTAATTGCTCATTTGATTCAGCCTTAGAAGCCTTGTCAGCATTTCCTCCTACTTGATCAAGTAAGAAGCTTCATGTTCTAGACCTATCTGGTGTTCAGTATTTCTTCATTAAGCAAAATGCTTTCATTCCTCTGCTAAGCTAATGGTTGGAGTGGCTATGGTTGTTTTGTTGTTTTAGTCACACCCTGTGTGTAGCTGTTCCTAAATAGGTATAGAGGGAGAGACGTACTTAAAAGATATCTTCCTGATGATGGCCTGAATTAAGGCAGTAGTGGTAGGAATGAAAGTGGGAAATCCCTTTCCCCTTGAGCAATCAGGAGAGAGGACACTAAAATTCACTGGATTTGGGATATAAACCATGAAAATCGTGTCTGGTAGAAAGTGAGCATCAAGGTTTGATAGAGTGTGGACTGCATGAGCAGAGGAGGTGGGAAGAGTATAGCCTGCTTGTAAATCCCATTGTTGTTAGTTCTGTAGAGCAGAGCAGGCACGTTTCTCAACCCTAACATCTAGATCTAGCAAAAGGTCTTACTAAAAGGTTGAGAGAATTTCACAGTAAATCATTTAAGAATGACTACCACCTATGAAGTATTTAGGAATTTGTAGAAGCATATGAAGAAAGTTGTTATTGGTACTGTTCGGTGTTTGTTTACATTTCCTATTGAAATTTTAAAGTAAAAATTACTTTGACTGAGGTAAATCAGCTCTAGCAATTCTGTTTAAAGTTAGTTAGTATGGAGTCTATACAGATGAGCTTCTCCATACCTCTCAGAACAATTTCTGAGCCTCTGAACCGAGTCATTCTTAAGCCCATCCCTGCACCTTAGTTCTGCCACTGTTTGGCCAGTTCTCTTTCTGTTGTGGACAGTGTTGGGTATTTTATTTAAAATATACCACTACAACATTTATTCTTTATTTAGTGGGAAAATACTACTTACAGTTAATACCAACTTGGTCAAATCTAGAAATAAAATTTAGTCTACAAGAATAGTATAGCAGATTTGGCCAGAACCTTCAGTATCACCCATTTGAATCTGTTGGCTGAAGTCCTGAGGAGATGAATTCCACCTGTAGTGCTGCTAAGCCATTTCTGTCATGTAACCAGTATCATAGCCTTTAGAAAGAGATTGTATATTTATTGAGACAAGGTCTCTGTAGCCCAGGCTGTCTGCAGGCTTGCAGTGGTTGGACTTTTAATTCCTGGTCTTTGCCTCAGCTTCAGAGTAATGGAATTGCAGATATGAACCATCACAGCCTAACCCTTGGGGCATAAAGTGTGATTTCAAATCTATAAAAACTGTGAAAAGTAAGATTCAGGTGAAACACATGCTGAAGGTATCTCATTTATTTCTGCTCGTATTCCACAGATTTTAAATAAAAGATTTTAATGGAGGCATGATGGTAGCCTTTTCAATTTTAAGTAGAAAGGTAATTTTGAAAGTGGTGGAGTTACACTTCCTTGTGTATTACTTTGTAGGTCTAGAAGTCACAGCTTTCATCCCACATGTGACAACCTAATCTTATGGATGCAATTTCATTTTTACTATAAAGATTCTGGAAGCAACACAGTCAGTACATTCTCACTTACCTTTATAAGTGTGCACTGTTCTTCGTAAATGTAATTTTTACAAAAAACCCTAACCTCACTTGTTCTGTGTGTAGGTGTGTGACACGTGGAAACTTCCTTAGCGTATGTCAGGCTCTGGGTTCTCAGGAGGGCCAAGAATTGTCAGGAAAACTCCCTTTAGAAAGTAGCATCAAATTAGAGAAATGCAGTAAGTTTTTGTTTTAATTACCATTACCATTTAAGTCAGTATCCTTGACCCTAGGGTCCCTTTATAGGAGTAATTTGTTCAGACTTGTCTTTAAGGTCATTGAGGATTTACTAAAGAATTTATCTGGAAAAGAAATGCTCATTAAAGATTGTCTAGATTGAAGCGAAGGGAAATGAAAAAGAAGTCTACAGCTACATGATAGTGTACTGGGATTATCAAAAATCTGTATGCTCAGCAACAGTTAAAATAGTTTTATTTACAACATTACATTTTTATCTTCGGTTTGAAGAAGCTAGAACTATTTACAGACGAAATACTTACCAGGCCTATAGTTCCAAATAAAAAAAAAAAATTAAATCCTTAACGTTGATCATTGAATAGGAGTGGAATTAGATCCCTGAAGGTGTCAGGGTTACAGAAGGAGCAGTCTAGGCCTCAGTTGACTTGGCCAGTGCTGGAAAAGAACCATAGTGCATTCCTGGCAGCTGTGACAGAATGCCTGGCAGAAGCAGCTTGCGGAACAGAAGGTTTATTTTGGCTCACGGTTTCAGGATGTGGTCCACCATAGATAGAAGGGCATGGCAGTCAGAGCAGGGTTAGCCATGGTAGGCCAGTGAGACAGTGGGGCGGAGGGTGGGGTGCGTGTGTGGTGTTTCTTGGCTTGCTTTCTCCTGTTGTCATGTTTACTTTGTTGGACACCCGCAAGCCCTTGGGTGTTGGCTGCCCATTTAGGATGGTTTTTCCCTCTTCGATTAAATTTGTCTGCAGATGCCCTCACAGGTACACCCAGAATCTCTAAGTCATTTGAAATCCAGTGAAGTCGACAGTGAAGATTAACAATCATAAGTGGTTTCTCATAAGAAGTTAAAGGACTAGAGCGATGCTTATTTTGCCATAAAAATAGTGTTTTACATATTGTATAACTTTTTTATACAGTACAATAAAACTTTTTATACAATTTTTAGTGGTATGTTTACATTCTTTTTATTCTTGTGTTTAATGCCATATTACCATATTATATGAAGTTACAGCTATATGTAATTTATTACTCTCTATTGATGGTACCATAAGTGCTATAACAAAGTACCACAACCCAGGTAGTTTATAGAACAATTTATTCTCTCATTGTTCTGGAGCTAGAAATCTAAACTGAAAGTATTAGCAGGGTTTGTTGCTTTTGGAGAAACAGAGTGAATCTGTTTCATACCTCTCCTCTAGCTCTAGCAGTTACCAGCAATCCTGTGCAAATAACCCAGCATGCTGTGCTCACTCGGTCTTCTCCAATTGGAAGGACAGCAGTCACACTGCATTAGGGTCAGCACTAAAGACCTCCTTTTAACTTGGCTGTATTTGTAAAGATCCCCTTTCCAAGCAGGATCACCTCCACAGATGTGAGGGGTAGGATTTTAATATCAGTATGTATTCTAAAAGAAAGGTTCAGTAATGTAATAAACATTCAAATGTGTCCTTTTTGTTATTTATATAGAGTAGGTTGTAAGAAATAAAACTAGGACACAAGCATTAAGAGCCCAACGTGGGTAGATAACTGCCTAACTGCCCTCCAAACAGTTGTTACAAACTACATTTTCATCAGCACCGGCTATTTAAAAAATGTCTTACTGATGAAAGAGTCTCATTGTTTGATTTGTAGTTTTAGTGGAGTTGAAAACTTCTTATCTGTTGAGCATGCATATTTTCGTTCTTAGTACATTTATTTTCTTGGTGATTTGGAAAAACTTTTGTGGATTCTGGATAATAGTTCATATCATAATATTTTGGGAATTTGTCATTTACCTTTTGCTAAAATTATCTTAATGCTTGTGGTCACTGTATAAATCTTAAATTTCCTGTGTGTGTTACTGCTGTTTTTTTTATCTTTTTTTTTTTTTTTTTTCCCATCTGTTTCAAAAGCTTTATTTTCATTTGGTTCAAGGTTTGAAAGGTGAAGAACTCCGGGGCACTTACAAAGTTGTTTGGTGACAGGAGGGGCTCAGGCATGAGCCGACTGCTACAGAGCACAGGAGCCTCTGGTGGCCTTCAGGACTTCTGATAGTACTTGAGGATGAGCTTCTCAAACTTCCCCAGGGACAGCTGGGGCCTGGCCAGCCCCATCTTCCTGATAAGCGTCCCCTCCTCATCTGGGAAGTGGCTCTTGAGGAAATCAGAGGCGAGAGATCTTAGGGCAGAACCCAGGGCAAGAAGGTCCAAAAAGCCCTGGTTCAGGTTCCTCCATGGGTTCTGGTTTTACCCCACTCAATCTTGAGAAGGCTTCTGTACCTCTTAACAGCCCAGCTGCTGAGCTGGTTTTGCATCTTGTATAGACACTCTTGAAGCCCTCCTTTCTCCTTGGGAATTTAGGAAAAAGTGACCCATCCATCTAGAGCAGTTCTCAACCTGTGGGTCGTGACCCCTTTGTGAGTCAAAGGATCTTTTCACAGGGGTTGCCTAAGGCCATCTGAATATCAGATATTTACATTAGGATTAATATCAGTAGCAAAATTACAGAAATGAAGTAGCAGCAAAAATAATTTTATGGTTGGGGGTCTCCACAACATGAGGAACTGCATTAAGGGGTCATAGCATTAGGAAAGTTGAGAGCCCACGTTGCCTGAAAACAAAATTATAGCCCAGAGAGAGGGGCAGCTATAGGGTTCCTGAATGTGCAGAATAACCAGGCAGGTTACTGTAGCCTCCACTTCTGATCATGGGTGATCAGCGGTATGGGAGATGACCACAAATAGACAATGGTGGCCGATTCTGGGGCCTGCGATAAGGTCCTGGAGGTACTGCTGGAGAGACAGGCAGTTGAAAGTTTAAAAGGAAGGAGTCTCCGGATCTGTTCTGTTGAAACTCTGTTGAAGCAAGACTCAGATCTGAGACCTTGGGGTGAACTGCCTTGTTATATCAAGCTTTTTATTTTAATATATTTACTAACTCATACTTTCATATGTTTGAAAGGCTAATTTTCCATTCTCTTCTGTTCCTTTCATTTCCCTGCTTCCTGTCTAGTACAGTTTCAGTGAGTGCAGCTTCACAGCGGCTATAGAGCTCGATTAGGGATTAGCATGAGGCTTTCCTTACACCTCAGTGTTGCCAGTTACTTTGTTTCACTTAGTACCCAGTAAAACCGTGCTTTTTCTACCTTCACCACAAAGTAGGTGTTTTGAATTAAAATAGCATTGGATTTTAGGTTAACTAGAAAGAATTGTTATAATGAGGCTGCCTATTGGTCTTGTGTCTTGTTGCTGTGATAAAAGACCCTGACATAAAGCAACTTAGGAGACAGAATTTAGCTTAGCTCACAAGTTTATAGTCTGTCAAATCAGCAGATATTAAAACAGCTAGTCACATTAGAGCCACAGTCAAAAGCAGAGCGAAGTCAATACCTGTTACAAACTGCGCAGTTTGCTTTCTCTACTCCCCAATCGTGCGATTGTAAATTGTGCCAAGTTGATAACTAACAGAATTTTCTTTACAGTACTGTAATTTGCTTAGAAACTAGCCATTTCTTTATAAAAGTATTGCTCAGATATACTTGTTTAAATAATATTTAAACATAATTGCACAGGTCAGAGTTAACAGAGGATTCTTCCTGGTTTTCCATAGTCTGATTGGGCTCCACATGAAGCTCTTTCTTCTCAGTGGCTTGACTCCCATCCATTTTTGTACCTGTCTACATATGTATATGTATGTTTGCATTTTGTCTAAAAATAATAACTAAGGCATTTTTATGAAGGACAGATATATCTATCTCATTTCTAAAGCATTTTTTATTATGGGGTTTTAAATGGATGAAAAGTTGACTAGAGTAACAAATCTAACATGTACCACGACCCTCAGCAGACAGACACCTAATTGCTCTGATCCTCCTATCCTTTTCCTTTCCTGCATCATTTTAAAGGATCATATGTCTGTCATCCAGTCATTCTGCGAAAGATTTGTCAAGATTATTATCTTTTAAAAATAATCAGCTTTTCCAATGATTTCAACTGTTTTTGTTTTCTGTGTATTGATTTCTGTTCTGGTCCTATTATTTCCTTGTGCTTAATTTGCATTCTGTAGGTTTTCTTAAGATAGCAATTAAACTAATTAATTTACATCCGATATTTTTATTTTAAAAAAAGTAAGTATGGGGCTGGAGAACTGGCTTATCAGTTAAGAGTACTTGCTGCTCTTGCAGAAGACCTGGGTTCAATTCCCAGCACCCATATGGCAGCTTATAGCTGTCTGTAACTCTAGGAGACCCAGTGCCCTCTTCTGACCTTCTTGGGCTTCTGCCAGCACATAGTATACATATGTACATTCAGGTAAATACGCATAAGGTAAAATAAGTGCTTTTTTTTTAAAGTAGGAATTTATCACAACATTTTCTTCTGAATGGTGTTGTGCTGGGGTCTGGCGTACCCTCACACTGTAGTGTATCAGATTGTGAGTGGCGTTGTGCTGGGGTCCAGTGTACCTTTGCACTGTAGTGTATCAGATTGTGAGTGGAGTTGCGCTGGGGTCTGGCGTACCCTCGTGCTGTAGTGTATCAGATTGACCAGCAGGCTCCAGTCCGCTTTACCCTCACTCATTTTTTGCCTGCTAAGCTCTGTGGAGTAATTATAAGTAAGGCTGCTTCATGCAATTTTTTTTTTGCCTCAAATTTTTAAATTAATTTATTAGGTATATAAATATTTACAGTTGTTATGTCTTGCTGAATTGACCCTTTCGTCATTGTGAAATGAGCTCCTTTGTACCTCATAATACTTTTCTCTAAAGTCAGCTTTGTCTGGAATTACTACCACACTGCAGCTTTCTTTAGCATGCTGCTACCATCTCTGCATTCTTTCTTCAGTCTCAGTCAGTGTCTTTATACCTGATGTCTGCTTCTTGTAGGCTCGCTAATAGTTGTCCTTAATATCTGTGGGAAAGTGTTCCACACATAATATCTGTTTTTCCGACTATGTTTCAGATTTTTCAGCTACTAGTTATATCTTTGAGGGATCTCATAATGATGTGCCTTTGTATAGTTTGTTTGATGTTTTTGTTGTTGATTGATTCTTGGGTATATGGGCTTAAACTAGTTTGTGAACTTTGGTGATTTTTCAGGCTTTATTTTTAAATGGTACCCTACCCTCGTGGACTTCAGTTACACACTTCATAGATGGCTTAAAAGTTGTCCTGTTCATGGCTGCCGCTCTGTTTCAGTAGCTGTTACTGTGTCTGTAATAAATACTTAATCTGCAGTGTCTAACTTGCCATTTCAGGCATTATGTATTTATATCTGGAAGCTTTGATTTGGTTCTTATTCCTTGTTTCTATAGCATGTCTAATCTTGACTGTAGCCTTACTGCATGGCGTGTAATATGATGCCCCTTATTAACTGCATCCTAAGGCTGGCTTTTCTTGACTGGCTCTTCAGTGTTCTTGATTTTTTGTTTACTTGGGAATTTTTAATTAATGCTAAGTATTCTAAAGTTTAACTAGCCTTAATTTTTTGATTTTTTTTTAATTCTTGTGTAGGTACACATTCACATACACTGTTCGTGTGTGTGTGTGTGTGTGTGTGTGTGTGTGTACGTGTGTACGCCAGAGGTCACTTTGAATTTTCTGAGCCACTTTCTACATTGTTTTTGACAAGGCCTCTAACTGACCGGGTGCTCCAAGGTCAGCTTGTCTTAGTGCTGCTTTGCTGGGTTTCTATGTGACTGCAGAATATGTTTACAAGTTATCCAGGTCCTGTTTGACAAGACACTGTACTGCATCTTGGTCAGGGAGATCCTGTAAAGTGTCTTTTTCCTTTTACTCCCACATAAATTTGTTGCTGTCTAGTTACTATTCTGTTGCTGTGAAGAAACACCATGACCAGCACAACCTAAAAAGAAAGCATTGAATTAGGAGCTCGCTTATAGTATCAGAGAGTGAGTCCATGACCGTCATGGTAGGGAGCCTGGTGGCAGGCTAGTGGGCGGGCAGGTAGGCATAGTGCTGGAGCAATAGAGACTGGGCCTGGCATTGGTCTTGAAACCTCAAAGCCTCCCCAACTCCCCTGTGACATATCTCCAACAAGGCCTCACCTAATTCCCCCAACTGGGGTCCAAGCATTCAAATATATGAACCTTTGGGGACCATTCTCGTTCAGATCACAGCTGCTGCTAGTTTACTTATTTAAAAGCTGCCATCACTGTAATCACAAATAACTGTCATCACTAATGTTTCTTTTACTAATCAAATTATTATTTGTTGTTACATCAATTAAAAATAAGAAAAATAACACATTACATTTTAGCGTCCTTTGTACATATTTGAATGTCTGTCTTTGTTCTTTTTCTTATTTTAAAATAAAAGTCACATTATTAAAGATAATTTACAAATGAAAAAATAACCATGTAGCTATATTAGTGTAGCTGTTCAAACAAGCCCTTGCCCAGACTGGAAGTCTGTAGATCTCTGTGTTATATCCTTTTCTTATATCTGTGATTATAAGTGGTTTATCATAAGGACGGGTTTCTTTTGGCTCGCTCTAAGGTATCATCATCGGAGGGCAAGTGTCCTGGCAGCAGGAGCGCGAGGAACTCGGTCACCTTGTCTCGGTCAGAAAGCAGCGCTATGAATCCTGTTGTTGCTCATCTCTTCTTGTTATGCAGTCCAGTACCCCAGCCCAAAGAATGAAGCCTCCCACATTTAGGGTGGATAGCTCCATTTAACCTAGGGAAAACCTCCCGGGCATGCCCAGAAATAGGTTTCTATGGTGCTGTTTCTTACTCTGTGTTGGGGATGAAGAGGCACAGTGAGTGTGCTCCGTGGTTGTGGAGGTTCTGGGGTGGAGTTCCCGTCCTCAGGCAGCAGCTGCATTTAACCCCTTGAGCCAGCTAGGCAGCCATCTGTGGAGTTTCTAAATCCCAGCAAGGTGACAGTAAAAAATCAGTGATCACAGTGTTCCTATGCTTTTTCTACTCTGAAGAACGTTTAATGTTTCTGGCAAGTCAGTCTTGTTAGTAGCAAATTCCCTTATTTTATGTTTGAAAAACTATTTCTCCTTTACCATTGAAGGACAGTTTGCTGGATACATAATTCTAGGTTGAAGAAGTTTTTTCCCTAACATTGTAGGTATTTCATTATTCTTAGTGTGTGCATGATTCCTGAAGAAATCATTGTAATTCTTGTCCTTAACCTGTGTGAGCGACGAACATTCTTCAGTATGCACTTTTTGGTTTTTTGAGTCAGAATTTCTCTGTTGTAACTCTGGCTGTCCTGGAACTCATTCTGTAGGCCAGCCTGGCCTCAAACTCACAGAGATCCACCTGCCTCTGCTTCCCGAGTGCTGAGATTAAAGGCATGTGTCACCACTGCCTGGCTCAGTATGCACTGTTAACACTTATTTGAAGCACATTTAGTGAATTCTTAGCTTCTGAACCTACCTGATAATTATTACATTTTCCTATATTTGAGGAAGATACAAGGAAGTTTATGAGGCTTACCTCTGTGATTAATTGTATTCCGACCAAAAGCTGTGCTCATAATATGTGGCCAGTCAGTGGCCTTTGGGTTTGGCTGTCAGGAAGTCCACTGTTGGATTCAGAATTGATACCAACAGCAATCAGAATTGTGGAGATGAGAATTGGGTTTGTGCGTGTACTCATGCACATGACCAGATACTGCGTGTTAGTGTAGCATTTTCAGCTGATTTTTGGTGGTGTTCCATAAACTCTCTTCAGCCCAACCTGTTCGTTTCTAAAAACAAGCTTCTTCACAGAGTGCTAGGAAACAGCTTAAAGTAGTCCAGAAAGTTACGTAATACACAGCTGTGAGGCTTTGGAAAGGTTCTGGTAGCAGTCAGGCAACTTATTTTTAAAACTTACTTATTTCTCATTAAGAACAATGCTCATTATTAAAGTTTACTGTTGTGATGGCCATACAGGGCTTGGTAGCCACTAGCCATATAGCTTTCAAACAATTGGAAGATGAGTAATTAAAATTAAGATGTTTAGTAAGGTGAAGTGTGCTCTGGACCCCAAGACTGAGTACAGAAAGATTGCATCATGCCATATCATCATACTTGGTCAATGCTAACATTGTAGGAACTTTGCTTTTATTTAAATAAAGTTTGCTAAAACTCATTTCATTTACTCTGTTTACGTAGTGACTAGTTAAACATTTCAAATCTCTTACTTGTCTGTCATTTCTACAGGGCAGTGCATACTGAAATGAGTCACTAAGTCAAGATCAAAGAAGTAATACCCTATAAATTCTTATGCAGAAATTTTTCCACATCTTAACAGATTTTGTTTTTCATGAATTACTAAATATGTGACTGTCCACGCACACTTAGTCTCCGCTGACACACCCTGTAGGTACTTCGTCCATTCCAAATTTTATTGTTGCACGTCAGTGAGGATGTCATTACCAAAGGACATAATTAATACATGGACTTAATGTTTCCTAGTGGGAAGCATAAACAGTGTGTGTTGTAGGGAGGTCTGAGTGGGGCGTGGGGCAGGAAGACAGTCCAGGCTGGTTTTGGACTTGTGACCCTTCCACATTGTTGGGATAACTGGCGTGCAGCACTGTACCCAGTGGCAGACTTGATTATTTTACACTGATAATTTCCAAGAAATAGGCCTGCCTAATTAAAGGAAAAGAACCTTTAAAATTTGACTTTACATTGTCAAATTGTACTACATGTTAGGTTGTGCCTCTTATAATGACATCCTAGTGTACCCTTTGTAGTTTTGCTAGTTTCTAAACTCCATGTAATAGCAAGCAAATATAAGGACCAAGATTCTTTAAATTCTATTGAAATATTCTGCATTTTAAAACATTCTAGTAAATGCTGGAGATGCTTTTTCTGAGCATTCTTAGCTAATTTTAAAGTGAAAGTGAGCTAATGAGATGGATATAGCAACAAACTTCAACCGCGTTTGTACCTTTTTCTTGTAAGTAAGGAGTTTCTTTCCTAATAATGAAATAAAAGGGATTTTTTAAAAATCTATGATTAAAAGGAACTTCTCTTTAAATTAGTTACTTTGAAGTAGACTGTTATCAAACAAGAAGTGGTCATTGTTCAGTTCAAGGCCATTGTATCCTACATAGCAAGTTTCAGAGAAACCAGAGCTACATAGAAAGACCTTGTCTCCAAAAACAAACAAAAAGAAAGGAAGGAAGGAAGAAAAAAATGTAAGGCCTTGGAAGATGGCTCAGCACAAGGACTGGAGTTCAGCTTCATTCCCAGGACTCACATGGAAACTGGACCTGTCTATGCGAAATCATAGAACCGGGGGAGAGGTTGTGATACTAGAAGTGAGGGGTGGAAACTGGATCCCCAAGGCAAGCTGGTAGGCTAGCTGCTAAGCCCAGGGCTCCATGGGAGACCCTGCCTCATTAAATACAATGGAAAGGGATGAGGAAGGAAGGCACCCAGTGTCAACCTCTGGTGTCCGTGTGCACACATATGCAAGCATGCATGCCACATACACGAGGGGAAAATTTAAGGTGTAATTCACGTAAGGTAAGATATGCAGATGGTAAAAGTTTGACAACTGAAACACTACATAACCGTTATCTTCAAAATAAGCGTAAGAAGATCCTGTTGCCTTAAATAGCATGTCTCTAGTCATTTGTTTCTGTCATGGCTTTGTTTTGCCTGCTTGGACCTTTTTCCCTCAGCATATTTTGAGATTCATCTCTGTTATACCCAGGTTTTCACTGTTTTCACTGTTTGCTCAGTAATACTCCATCGATGAATATACTACATACAGTATGTGGATTTGTCCTCATATTTGAGTCATTTATGGTTTTGAGTTGGGTTGCTTACAGCATTTTTGACTGTTATAGATGAGGGGGGGATAATTGTGACACAGCATGACATCTGTGTATGTGCATCCTTCTTTGTTCCCAATGAATACCTGAAAGAACTGCATTATCAAGGGGTTCGTGTATATTTATAAAGAACGGCCCGCCATGGGCCCTGCCAGTTTCAACCTTCCGTGAAGTTCAGCTGCTTTCTCTTAGCATTTGGTATGAGCCGTGATGTGATTGCGGGTAGTGACTGGAATGGCCTCTCAAGTGGCTCTACTTGTGCTCCCTCGAGGACTGCTGGTGTTGATCACTCTGCCATGTGGCTGTTGGCCATTTGGGTATTTTTTCTCTGTTCACTGGCTTGTCTGTTGTTTGCAGTGCTTCTTAGCCATTCTTTGTGTATTTGGACATATGTCTCTTGGTGGGCTACTCAGTTATCATGAAGACTAGTTTTCTTTTTCTTTTTTAAAAAATGGCTTTTGATGTCTAAGAGAACTTGGCCTGTGCTGAAATCGCAATGATAGGCTCTCACTAGAAGTTTTGTGAGTTTAAGTTTTTCTGCTTAGTCTTATGATTCACCTTTTTCTTTTCCTACAGAGTACAGGAGAAGAATCCTATGACTGACTGTAGGACTCTTTCATTGCAGGTTCAAGTTTTTCCTATTTGCTAATTCAATACAGCACAATTTGTTACACTTTCCTTCATTGAATTGCCTTACAGCCTTTTTTCTCACTTAATGGACTTCATTTGTCCTGTTAATTTGTTTTTAAAATTTTTGTTAGTATAATATTGATTTGGTTACACTGCATACTTATCCTAAATCTTATTTAAAATTAATCTCTCAGGCATTTTCAGAAGCCGGTTGTTTGATTGGCATTATATTAATCTAGTCATCAGTTGAGAGCAGCTGTTATATCAATGCTGAGTCTAACACCTCAGTATTTACTTTTAAAAATTGTTCATTGTTGGTGTAGATGGTATTTAGTTCGTTTTATCTTTGTTCACAATTATCTAGTACTATACACTGTATTGACCTTGTCTCCTTTAATCTAGCTAAATACAGCAATTAGTTCTAGAGGCTACAGAGATGGCTCAGTGGTTAAGAGTGCTTGCAGTTCTTGAAGAGGAACTGAGTTCAGTTCCTAGGACCAGCGAATCCACTTTCCTCTTCGGACTACAAATGTAATTTTCTCCCCCCTCATCCCCCCACACAAACACAACTAAAAATACTTAATTGTAATAGGTTTTGATGGATTTTTAGTCCACATAACCGTGCTTTCTATGAAGAACTCAGTTTACTTCTTCCTTTCCTGGTATTTGTGACTTTCATTTATCCTTCTCACTAGGCTGTAGTAAGGACACAGGTGGTAGGAGCGCACAGCAGGGTGTGTCTGATTTCCTCCTGGACGGTAAAGAGAAATAAGGAACACCCTGACTCTCATTTTATATTTGCTCTCAGGTTAGCCTTATGTCTCTCCTTCCACTTTGATTGTTTGTGTGGAAGTCCAGCAAATTAAATATGGCTGTGCATGTAATACATAGATGCCTGTCTGTGGCTGTCTTCAAGGGCTTAGATAATAGAGAGTTACAGAACATAGAATGGGAAATATAGAATTGAAATGTCAAGTCAGTTAGTTTTAACCGTGCTGGCTAATCATGTTTAAGAGATGAGAAGACATGGCCTCCATTATGGACAGGCTTTTCCCTGTGGAAGCCTTCGGAGCTCCATAGCATGGTATTAGGCAGTCCTCACTTGTAACTTCCAAGCATGTGGCTTAAAAGCTACTTAAAATTCTACTAGATTGCAGTTTGCCAGAAAGATCTTTTCTTTTCCAATACTAACACCATGATGTGACTAGAGCAAGTCATAAAGTTTTGCAATCCCACTGATTTAAAGCAAAAATAGGTGTGTAAAAATGAACAACGCTTCTTTTTTATTGGTCTGCATTTCCCGCAATCCCTCCCCTCTTTAAACACATGCACACACGGAAGGACTAGGTAGCACCTGGAACTGTTGGTTTTCCTTCGTGCGTAATTAGGGCAAGTGCAAGTTGTTATTCCCTGTGCCCTCTACAGTTGTGAGCATGTTCTTGCCCTTCCTCCTACAGCTTGCTCTCTTCGCATCAGCACCTGTTCCATGACTTAAGAAGCAGCCCCCTCCCTCTCTTCCTTTCTTAAAGCCACTGTATAGTATCTTGTCTCAGAGCTAAACTGGTTTGTTTAATGGATAAAGCAAATATTTTTCTTAGTGATAGAGAAATTTTTGGTTGTATCTGTACTTTTGGATAATTTTAAGGTTTAAAGATATAAATTAGTGTAAGGTTTTTAAATCCCTAATGGTTTTGCTAAAAGTCTTTCTAAAATGGTGTAGCCTTTATTTATCCTTTATTTAGACCAAAATCTCACTGAACTCATTTTAACACCTACGAGATAAGACTACATTATCTGTGTAAACACTTGGATACAATAAACTTTATGCAATATTTACCTTGTCCAAAGTCCTTTTTTTGGGGGGTGGGGTTGAAACAGGGTTTCTCTTTTGTAACTCTGGCTGTCCTGAAACTCACTCTGTAGACCAGGCTGCCCTTGAACTCAGAGATCCACCTGCCTCTGCCTCCCGAGTGCTGGGATTAAAGGTATCCAGAACCACTGCCCGGCTTGCCATACTATTTCCTGATAACCATTTATACATATCTTTATTTCTTAAAGTAGGACCTAACAAACACTTCCTTAGAGTTCTTTTTAAATTTATGGAATTAATTGGTCCTATTCCTCTACTGGTGCCATATGCTTTATTTATATTATTTATTTTTAATTTTGATTCATTCTTTGGAAATACCATGCAGTGTATTTTGGATCTTATTTACCCTCTTCCTGGTCTATCTCCCCTCTTACCTACTTGCCCAACTTTGTGTCATCATAAAAAATTAAGAAAAAAGTCAAATCTAGTTTATATGCCATATATTTTGGGGTATGTCTGTCCACTGTCATCCTACCAAAGGCCATACCCTTAAAGAGACTTGATTCTCCCTCTCCCAGTAGCTGTCAAGTATCAATAGCTCCTCATCTAAAGGTTGACTTTGTTCCCACTATTCCTTTCTATTCGGGGATTTTGTTGGCCTTTCCTGGTCCTAGTAGAGATATTGACGAACAGTTGACTTTTAGCTAAAATCAATATGTGATGAAACCATTCCCATCTGGGAGGCATCAACGTCCTTGTCATGACCCTGCTCACGTTGTGAATGCTCATTTATACAGGGTACACTTCCTCCCCACCCTATAGGGTGTTGTCCTAATTAGCTTTGTCAACTTGACATAGCCTAGAGTCACCTGAGAAGACTGCCTAGGTCATATTGTGAGCATGTCTTGATTGTTAATTGATGTAGGAGGGCCCAGCCCACTGTGGGTGGTACCATCTCTAGGCAGATGTGCTCATCATTGGTGGCATCTAGTCCTTGACCCCAGGTTTTTAGATCAACTCTGCCTTCCAGGAAAGCAGATCACAGTGTACAAATTTTCCAAATTATAAATTTCAAATTTTTGTTTATTTGCCGATGTACTTTTGGTCAAAGCAAATAGTATAAACTGTTCCTGAGCGAGCAGGAAGGCAGACAGATGGTGAGCTGGACTGGTGAGGCAGCAGGGGCCATTACCAGGGCTCTGTCTCCAGTCAGGACTAGTCAAAGTTTTCCCTCCATGTTGCCGTCACTCTCTCTGACCCTACACTGTCCCAGACTGCCCTCGTGCCTTCCTCACTGTGTTCTCTGATGCATCCATTTTCTTCTTTCGGGTAAGATAATACTTTAGGAAACTCTACCTGTGATACTTAGGTTGGTTTGTTTTCCTTGCATTCCTGCATTTTCCCTCTGTACCAATTGTAGTGCTCTTACGTGCTTCACAAGGACCGAGTCTGTCCAGTTTGCTTGTGTTCTAAACCCCATTGTGAGTGAGTCCTGTCTTCACGTATGTCTAGTAGGTACTTCATAAACTCTGGTAGCCAGTGTTCTCCCAAGTGGCTTTTACATAGCTCATGGGCAGAGACCGAATGGTTGAAGACCATTTTGTATCTATTTTGAGGTTGATGTTGAACGAAAGTAGTATTTATTTTAAAACTTTTTCATTGGGATCACTTCATAATTACAATAATTCAACGAAATATTTTTTATTTCTTTACTTTTCTGCTGCTTTTTATACTGTATAAAGTTTTATTCCCAGTAATGATGAGCTTACTTCATGGGAAGGTGTCAAGCATAGTGTCAGTATGGAAATCAGAACGTGCAATTTTTAATTAAATATTTGTTTGGCAACAGAGTATGGCTAGACTGTAAATGGGTTTGCAAAAGTATTCCAGGTGCTATGGGAAAGTACAGTCTTCTGCTGGGTAAGAAGTCAGTATGGAAAGTTAGTCTGTCTTGGGGTAAGATCTGTGATGTAACAGAGCACTGGGAAAGTCCTGGAGAAACACAAGGTAGAGCAGGTAAGCAGTTATTGCCACCTGCAAAGCCAACCGAGGAGGTGACAGTGCTGTGCTGAAGGCAGTGGAAGGATTGCTTCACTTCCCAGGATGCATCTTCCCTCTCATGCCCTGATGTGGAAGTTCTGAGCAGGAAGGCATTGCTGAGTTAGTTATTCATTACTGAGCTAGCTGGAATGCATAAGGTCTGATAAGGTCTCATAAGTTCTGGTTCTGTAAATGTCATTGCAGTACATTTGACCCCTTTTGCTTAGTAGATTCATAGCATTTATTGAACTATTAATAAATGGATTTGGGGGCTAGACAGATAGATGGCTCAGTAGATAGAAGCACTGGCTGCTCTTCCAGAAGACCCAGGTTCAATTCCCAGCACCCATATAGCATTTCATAACTGTCTGTTAACTCCAGTTCCAGGGGATCTGACACCCTTACACAAACATGCATGCAGGCAAAAGACCAATACACATAAAATAAACCATTTTTTTTTTAAAAGAAGAAAGAATTTTAAAGAAAAAAGCCAGGTGGTGGTACACTTCTTTAATCCCAGTTCTCCAGAAACATAGGCAGGCGAATCTCTGAGTTTGAGGCCAGTCTGGTCTACAGAGTGAGTTCTATGACAGCCAGAGTTATAACAGAAAAAACCTGTCTCAAAAAAAAAGGAGGAGGAAAAAGAAGAGGAAGAAAAGGATTTCTATCCCAAAGCACTTGTCCCTAGATTGTTTTTCATTAATATCTTCTTGATTGTGAAAGACAAGAGTAATAGAGTTGATTAACTTTAGTTACTTTAAAGGAATGGAAGGAATGTTTGTACAAATTTAATTAAGCCACTGTCAATCTAATTTAAGGGATACTTGGTGCTTTATTTTATTGCCTAGAATTTATATATTAAATGTTGTCTGTGCAAGCTATTTTTGCATATACTGAAGTTATTGTGAATTAATCAGGAAAGGCTTTTTATAAGATGTTATAATGTGTCATTTTCAAACTGACAGCTTAAAGTAGAAAGTGGAGTGGATAAATTTGTACTGAGCAAATTTTTGATAAAATTTCTGCAAATTGCTTATTGTTGACTTTCCCTTGGTTCTTTTAGTGGCAGACTATGTCTTTGTGGAGAAATTATAGCATAGATCATTCTTCATTGTATGAACAGATGTTTTACGTTTTTCATCAACAGTGTTTTTATTTTCTTTGTGTTCTAATACACACCCAGGTAATGTTCTGCAGTGTTAGTATTGATGCTTTAGTAAGGGATTCTGACAGTGGAATTTCCACCTCTAGGAAGAAGATTCTTTTATTTTTCTAAAGCTGTTACTTTTTGGTAACAGATAAAGTAGAGAGATTGCCAGGTGTCTTGTTATCTTGATCTGTTTTTGTTTGTTTGTATTTGGTTTTCTCTCTTCAGAAATATGTCTAGGCGGTGCTACATCAAAGGATTGTAATTTCTAAATTTTTACTAGAATACAAATTCTAGTGATTTTTGTTGTTGTTTCCTAAGTGGTGTTTGGTGTTCTCTTTCTTTGTTGGTGTTTTCTTTGCTGAAGGTGTAGAGGTTTGCAGCCTCTGGAGTTGTCAGCCTGTGGTTGTGCTACACAGCAATACCAGTGTGTCTCCGTCAGGACAGTTTCTATTCATATTCTTCAGTATCATCATTTAAACTAGTGTCCTGGGACTGGAGAGATGGCTCAGTGATTAAGAGCACTGACTGCTCTTGGAGAGGACCGAGCTTCATTTCCCAGCACCTACATGGCAGCTCACAACTAACTGTAACTCCAGTTTCAGGGAATCCAACACCTTCACAGACAAAACACCAATGCATATAAAATATGTATGAATATATTGTTCATGTTCCTAGATTATCCTCATAATTTTTAATAACATTTCTTGTGGAAATCTCACAATTCCCTGCTTGAAGCTTAGGTGAATTTTTTAATTAGAAATGCAACATTGAGCGCTTGTAATCCAGAATGTCTTGTGAACTTTCACTCCCTAGTAATATACTGATCTTACATTTCTGATTTTGATGTAATTAAAGGTTTATTTATATAATAGTTAAAAGGAATTCTTTTGCCGGAGGGCAGTCCCTAGCTGTAGTTAGACGATACCAAAATATCACATCTCTGAGTGTTAATATAGTCTACTGTTTATACAGTGCCCATATTTTATTGAACTTAGACATCATAATAATTTAATCAGATCCAGCTTTTGATTGTTTAGATTGCATATGTTTAAAATCCCATGATTCATGACAGTGGAAGGGGACTGGTTGGGAAGAAGAGGATCAGTTGGAGTAGGGAGGACAAGAGGGCTGTGGGAGGTAAATGTGCCTGTATGAAAATGTCATAACAACCCGTTTCTATGGTAAGGTATGCTAATTAAAACTGGGAAATGGCCATGAACTAATCTACTCTTATGTTTACACCTAAAAATAATTATTTTCCTAGCTAATTCCTTAAATTTTGGTTTGAAAATTAGATTAACTGTAATTGTTAATTTTAGATTTGTTAGTGCTGTCTGTATGTGAGTGCCACTTCTAGAGAAATAGATTAAATAGCTACTTTCAAAATCATAGCATTAGGAAAAAAATTAATTCAGAATAAGTGGGAGTTTGCACTGTTTCGTACTTTCAGGTGTCCTGGAATACCTGACAGCCCATGTGTCACCTCTTACCACCCTTGCAAGTGGTGAGGAAACTCCTGTCATCTGAGAGCTGCACTGAGTCCTGTCCATGGAGATCAGACAGTGATCAGTCAGACCGTCAGAGTAGCCTTTTAATCCCTATGCTACCTGGGCAAGTCACTTAAGTCTTTGCCATAGTTTTACCATTTTTAAAAGAGGAGGTATCATTTGTCTTGATATGTTTATTATTAGTAACCCTGAATCTTGCTTTCAGGTTTGATTTAGTGGCAATCGTTTTATAGAAGTCAGTTTTCCCTGATAGGATTGTCCCACTGTTTAAATGTCTGTGTCCTCGAGATGCAGCATGATTAAGGAAATGTGGGCATATAAGATTCAAGTCCAACACTTTAGCTTTTTCACTTGGCTGTTTGTCTATCAGACGTGTTATGTGTCCTCTTTTGTGTTGTGCTTCTTGAGTGCAACATGCCGTTAGAATAGCAGTAACAGTTATATGGGGTTGGTATTTTTAAGTATGTGTTTCTAGACATTTTAAGAACCAATAAGTGTTAGTTTTCAATAGGAATTGGTATGGGTATTATATTAGTTATAACTTCAAAAGAAGTCACATAGGATAATGAATAATGAATGCTCATTGTGTGCTCATCTGTAAACTAGCTCAGTTGTGTGGTCCTGGCGTGGTGTCTTCAGGGGACTGCAGTCAAGGAAGGCATGAGCGAGGTCTGTTAGTGCTGTTTTGAAGGAAATGACTGTTCTCTTGTGTTTTGCAGACTATGTCTTCGGCAGTGGTGCAGTTATATGCAGCCGATCGGAACTGTATGTGGTCAAAGAAGTGCAGTGGTGTTGCTTGTCTTGTTAAGGACAATCCCCAGAGATCTTATTTTTTAAGAATATTTGACATTAAGGTAAGTTTTGTTTTGATTTCATTTTAACTTGTAGGTAGTTATCTGCCTTGATTATAATTTAGTGTAGATGTTCTGATTGTCTTGTGTGTGTTTAAATTGATATACTAGTGCTCCTTAGGCCTTTTTGTCTTGGACTTTCCCCATATCCTCTTATTCATCTTGCTCATTTATGTTAGCATGCAAGTCCTTTCAGGGAACAACAAATAATTCTTTAGCTTCGTATATACTGTTACTTATTAAAGTGACCATTTTTCTAAAGGGAAGTCTCCATTGTGACTGTAAAAAATCTTTCTGTAGCTAAGCCTCTATAGATAGCATTTAAAGGTGGTGATATATAATAGGACAAAAAACAATTATATAAATAAAATCTGGAGCCGCTGCTGTGAGGTAGGTCTCTGGACCCAGACTGTTTACTTGTCAAGTGGGATAACCATTGGGTATGCTACTGGGTATGCTATTGAGCATTGCATTGAAATGGAGAAAGTTAACGCTTCTTAAATCTGTGAAGCCAAACTCACAGCTGAGAGATGTCGCATGCTCCTGTTACCAACAGATTAACTCAGACAGTCATTTCAGGAAAGAAAAATTATGTGGAAGTTTGAAAGAGACCCTGTAAGTAGCTTTATATTTCTTATCAACAATGAGAAGCACTGTTTCAAAATAGTAACTATACAATACACTAAGAAAAAACTACACAGCTACACTGTAGTGGTCATAATATATTTATAGAAGATTTTTCATGTTTTTTTTTTCTCTCCTGCTTTTTAATAAATTATACTTTATCTACTTATCAAAGTTCCTCAAAGAACTTCCAAAATATTTATCCTTCAGGGACTACTCATTCGCAAAGTGGGCTGCCGTGTCATATCTTAAATCCCAGGCTCTTGTGCAGTGCTGTCCACAGTGCTTCCTTTCTCTTTTTGATCACACATTGCTTGCATCTTTAGTAGCTTCTTTTCCTTTGCCTCAGGTGGGCAGGGGTTGTAGCTGCGAAACCCAGCACTTTCCAGAGTAAACATGGCGTTCACACACTAGCAAAGCTCCCAAGTGCTGGCCAGCCTGAGCTGTCAGTTTTTCATATTTTAAATTTGTGATGCAGATGGAATCTTGGATTTCGTTGTTGGGCAATGATTATATTTTTCTCACTATTTAATTCTGATTGAAGATAGTCATTGCTTACCACTCATAATTAACCATCTTTGGTGTAAAGAATAACTGTATTTCTTACACTGTGTCTGTAGGTATGGCAGTATTATGTGGATCTCTCATCTGTTGTTTAAACTTGGTAGTTTTTATCACCAGTTTTGCTGCCACATGATCGATAGTACTTATACTAACCAGTGTTTCATTAGGCTACTCTGCAGAAGTCTAGAATTCAAAAATTATTATTGAAAAGCCCAGAAAAAGTGTATTTGATTATTCTGCATTTATGAACTGAGGAAAAGAGCAACCCATATTATTGTAGTGTTTGGTAGGACATACCCTAAAACTTGGCTGGCGGAGCTGCACTCCAGTCACTGGTGCATCTCACTTGCTTAGGGTGATAATCTAGTGAGCCTAGTTTTGCCCTTAGCTAAGTGCTGTACTTGGAAATGCTTACCCTGTTGAATGAAACCCCCTTATATACAGGTTTCATTAAGTTTTGTGATACTGTGTTGAGTATGTTATGTGTATATGGCATGTATATGTTTCTAAACATTTTTGTTCACAGAAACAGTTCCTTTAATGAGTAGTTGTCTGTGCTTTTAGTCCTGGAAGCAATTTTTAGTAGACTTTAACTTTTCTTCTTTTTCTAGGATGGGAAATTACTGTGGGAACAAGAGCTATACAATAACTTTGTATATAATAGTCCTAGAGGATATTTTCATACCTTTGCCGGAGATGTAAGTCCAGTTTTCTTTTTGTCTTGATAATTATTCTATTGGCTGCTGTCCTAGTTATTTTTCCATTATTGTGAAGAAACACCATGACTAAGGAAACTTAAAGAGGAAAGAGTTTATCCACTGCCTTACGGTTTCAGAGGGTGAGTCCATGACCACCATGGCGCCAATCACAGCAGCAGGCAGGCAAGCATGGCTCCCAGCAGTAGCTGAGAGCTCATACCAATTTTCAAGTAAGAGACAGAGCTAAGTGAGTGGCACAGGCTACCTCCAGTGTCACAGCCCCTCCAACAAGGCCACACTTCCTCAGTCCTTCCCAAACAGTTCTACAAACTGAGGACTAAGATTTAACCTGTGAGCTTATGGAGGCCATTCTCATCCTCGGGTGCCTTTTTTGTGTCTGTGTTATAAAGCTCTGTTGAAATTAAACTTAGTATTTTCTTTCCTGAAGACAAAGTATTCAGTTGTTTTAAGTTCTGGGTGCACAAAAGCTTTTCTGATAGTCTTACTTTACCTTCTCTGTGCTTTGTGCCTTAGAGTTACTTAAACCATAAATTTATTTATTACTGTCAGGAAAGCAAAACTTTCCTCTTTCAGAAGTGTGGTTCTGGGGATTGCCGTTATTTTTGTTTTATAAAGCTAATAAATTCATGCACTTTTTGATGGAAATATTTCAGACTTGTCAAGTTGCTCTTAATTTTGCCAATGAAGAAGAAGCAAAAAAGTTCCGAAAAGCAGTTACAGACCTGTTGGGCCGACGACAGCGGAAATCTGGTAAACTCCTCCTGTTTGTCCTTCTTGTGTCTGTGCATAACATGAGCAGGTAGACTAGTCATCACCGATGTGACTCACTGGCCCTTACTGTAGAAACTGTAGAACTCTGGCTTCGTTCATTCGTGTGCATGCAATCCATGGCTAGTTTTTTCATAGTACAGTTGAAATGTTGCTACAGAGTTCATACAGTCATCAAAGCCTAAAATGTTTACTGTCTAGCCCTCCCCACACCAAAGCTCCATGGTACCTGCCTCAAAAGAAATATTTTTATTCCAATAACTTTTTTTGCTAATAAAATTCCATGGTCACTGACTCTTAAATTTGCATTATTAGTAGCATTTTTTAAACAAATTTAAGTACTTTTCTGTTTTGTAAATGAATACTTTTAAAAAGCTTAAAAGTACATCAGAATTAGTAAATCTTCAAATGTTGCTTTGCCTTTTTTTTTCTTGTGTTGTATATTGTAAGGAACTTAATGTGTAAGACAGCTTTTAACATACAGAGATAGATACACGTACATACCATTAGAAAGTGCTGCAGGATAGTGTAGAAGTTCGTTAATTAGCACAGAACTGTCGTTTGACAGCTGTCTCCAGCCTTGCTGGAGTGAAGCAAAGGCCGTTAGGAAAAGTGAGCCTCCCTGCAGCCGTCCTCCGAGCACGTCAGTCTTCGGGATCTTACAGGAGTGAGCAGCTGGCAGATCCTTAAAACTAGCCACTTCCAGCATCTGGCTGTACTTCTAGGGGTGTATGTTACCCCGTATTGAAGATAAGTGCGTTTATCAATAGACCGAAGGCAGCACTGGATCCGGGAACAGCAGAAAAAAAGCAGACACTGTTTCATGTGTCTCTGTTCTCTAGTGAGTTCCTAGAAGGAAGAAGCGCATCTGGTATAAGGAGAGAACTAACTCTAACAAGTTGTACTCTGATTTCCACGTGTGTGCATTCTCTGCCTTCTCTGTCGCTCTATCTCTCTCTTGCATAAAATTTAAAAATATATATATTGAGATAAAGTAAACCAAGCTGTTGCTTCACCACATTTCTACTTATGCTGAATACATAGGAGGATGATTAGAGGCCTGGTACTGCAGAGTCAGGAGCAGGCTCAGAAAGTGTTGGATGCTCTGATACTGAAACCTAATAGGTGTCATATGACTCAGTGTTTTTGTTCTGTTTTGGTTTTTCATATTTATCTATCTACCTATCTATCTCCCTTTTTTTCTCTCTCTCCCTTTCCCTCTCCCCTTCTCCTTCTCTCCTCCTCCTCCCTCCCTCTCTCCTCTCTTGTGTGTATGGTATGCATGGTTATGTGTGTGACTGCATATTTGTACTCAGATGCACCTGGTGTGTAGAGACATGGAAATGGTGTCATGTGACTTTGTGTCTTTCTTGGTCACTTTCTACTTTACTGAGTCAGAGTTTCTTTCTGAACCCGGAGCTGGCCAATCCTGGCTAGCCCAGCTAGCCACCTTATCTTATCCTGGAGTCCTCTGTCTCTGCCTCCTGAGTGCTGGGGTCATAGATCACACCTGCAAAGCATTTCCATGAGTTCTGGAATTCTAACTCCAGGCAAGCACGTTATCCACTGAGTCATCTCTCCAGCCTTCAGTGTCTTTTTTAGTGACATTTTGTGATGTCAACTTGTAGATCCTTGGGAAAGCCTTTAGTCAGAACAAGTGACATTTTAGAAATGAAAAATAATCTAAAGTTCTTAAATAATTTATTTGAAGCGGATATGTAAGTTCACAACACCTACACTAGGTAAAAGGTCTTGTGAACTTACCTATCCGCTTCAAATAAATTCTTCACCTAGTGTAGGAATTCTCCTGTGTATAGTAACTGTCTAAACTTTAGGTAAAGTGTTTGGCTGCACAAAGAACATGGAATTAAAGACACAGCTGAGTTGGTCACTGTTGGCTGGCTTCATTCTAAGTCAGACCGCTTCTCTTCCTTTTTTACCTTAGTCACATGGGCCTAGCTAGTAACAGATTGATCTGTTTTCTTTTCCTTGCTGTATACCATTTGTACCCCTTTAAAACACTGAGGCTTCCTCTTTTGTCTCAGTGGTTCCAAGTTTTTGAAGTAGTTCTGTGATTCAATTTTTAGACTTAATCATTCTGAGTACTGTATTTGCAGTTTACTGGGTTATATGTTTTTTCAGTACGTGTTAGGATTTGAACACAGTACTCCACGTTGTAGTATGAGTGGCCCTATGGTACTAAAACACCCAAACACCAGACACACTGTTTTGTTAGTATTTTTAGCAAGTGTCTCACATAAGCCTTAGATTCTGTCTTGTTCAACCAAACTTTTCTGCTTTTTTCACTTAAATAGTTTCCAACAAAGGGTATATGTCTTCAGGAATTGCTTTTTTGTTTTTTGGTTTGTTTGGTTTGTTGTTTTGAACAGGGTTTCTCTGTTGTGATTCTAGCTGTCCTAGAACTCTTTTCCCTTGCTCTTTGCACATGGTACTGAGACTGAACTTTGAATGTAGCTTTTCTCATGTCACTTGGCCTCCCACCTGAGAGCTTCTGTGTCCTGTACTGAATAAGCATACCCCGGCTCGCAGCCCTCACTGTGGGACACTGTGGGACTCCCTGTGATGGATCTCTGACTTGTTGGCTGACTTCTTCCCCTACTCCAGTCTAGTCTTCTGGCATTCCCTCACACTGTACTCTTAAGTTTTTGAGTAAGTTTTCTTTTATTTGGATAGCTGCATAATTATCTGACCTTTAGAAAGATTCTTTAACAATCTACACACCGCCTCAAGAATAAGCGTTTAAATGAAGAATGTTGCAAAGATTTTATTTTTATTAGGTTTATATATGTGTCTTATTTTGATAATATATGTGGCTAATGTTCTGATTTTTTTTTTCTAACAGAAAAAAGACGAGATGCTCCAAATGGTAAGCTTTTGATAATTATTGACAAAACCTTCAAATTACAGTTTTAATTATTGTAGAAGTGTGTAACATGGGTTAACACTTAATTCTTAGCAGTTATAATCAAATACCGTAGTTTAATTTACTCTTATTTTCAATTATGGAATGATAAGCAGAACTTAGAAATTTGCTGTAGTGAAAGTACAGTATGAACGTCAGTATTACTTTATTCTGTACTCCCAAGTTGCTTATTTAGAAGCTGCTTGCTCTGAAGTCTTTCCTAAAGGAGTTGCAATTATGTGGTATACGTGTTCATTTTTTTTTCCATTATAAAACACTTCTTCATAACATCAATACTTGGTATTTATTGTGTTATGTGATGCACTTATGTAAATGAACATTTACTTGTGAAAGTGTGTTTAGTACTAACAGTACTTGCCTATAATAGCCCTCTCCCTCACCCTACTCTTACTCTATATCCTCCATGTTATTTCCTCTGGAGAGAGGCTCCATTGATCTCATCATGTTTTAATGTTCAATCCCGTTGCTCCAAGAACCTTAATTATAAGAGGAGATGTAGCTGCTGGGATTTTATTTGTTTGTTGTTTTTTGTTTTTCAAGACAGGTTTCTCTGTTGTATCTCTGGCTGTCCTGGAACTCACTCTGTAGACTAGGGTGGCCTCGAACTCACAGAGATCCACCTGCCTCTGCCTCCCAAGTTCTGGGTCATCCCAAATCCTCCCTTCAGAACTTAAAAAGTTTATTCAGGGAAATTTGCATAATAAAAAGTTCTTAATATAGAATGACCATAGTAACTATTAAAGTCTGTGTCCTTACACAACTAGATTGCCTTTTTGTTTTGTCTTTAAATCTATTTTCCAGATATAAAACATGAACCAAAGATAGATGTATTAAATTTCATTATTTAATCTTCTAATTCTTAATGGGTAATTATCTTCAGTTTTGTTTACTCTGTACCAAAGTTTGATAAAGTTTCCCTTTTGCATGGAAATATTACTAATAATAGTATGTAGGGCTGCTGTGGGATATGAAAGATAATCAAAATGCTTAGCATAATGATTAAAAACGTTAATTAGCATAATGATAATGACAATCATAATAACAGCAGGTTCCAGTTAATTGTCACTTACCACCTGCCAGGCATTATTCAGTAATCTTCTGAAGTAGCCCCGGTTTTACTCCCATATATAGTAGTACACAGGTAGCTTGCTCTAGATCACAGCTCTAATAAGATGGGACAGAATTCTTCCCCAAGAGACCTGACTCAGGAGTTGGCCTTCATCACTCTTATGGTTAGATGATTTTGAAGGATAAACCCATCCTTACTAGAAGAGAGTAAGCAACACACACATTTCAAGATAGGAAGCTGGTATGTGGCAGAAGCAAAAGAAGCAGCTGAATCATGGGTTGTTCGTCTATGAACCTTTAATGCACTTAGTTTTTCCTGATAGATGCCAATATTTTAGTATTTAGGTTATTTATTATGTTGTGTTTGGTGAGCATGTATTGAGTACTAGTTGTGAAGGTCTTCTGGGGTAGCATCTAATTTTGGAGAAAAGAACTTGAAATTCTAAAATAATAGATAATATGAATCATATAATTAAAAATTTTGGAAACATTTCAAAATGCACAACACATATTTGTGAACAGGCACCTACTTGCTTTGAATAGATACAACTTTAAAATTCCACTGAGTTGCTCATAATTATCTCGCCTATCTTGGCTTGTTCTTGGTTTGGTTTGGTTTGGTTGGGTGGTTGTTGGGTTTTTGAGACAAGTCTCTGTACAAGCCCTGTCTGTCTGTAGACCAGGCTAGCCTCAAACTCAGAGAAATCCTCCTGCCTCTCAAATGCTAGGGATAAAGACTACTCTTGGTTTTAAATCCCTAGTTGTATAATTTACCCTTTTGGTGTACTATTTTTAACCTGTTTTTGTTAAATAAATGGGAATTTTTAAAAAACAGTATCATTAAAGGGCAAAATTATGCAGCCTGTATTGCGATATATTCATACTTTTCAATTTATAAAGATTTACAAATGTACCACTCTATCACATATATGGTAGTGAGTGATGAGACCTATTATGGGGTTTTAATATTTTACTTTTTTAGTCCACCAAGTTTTGTTCTCTGTGTTACTGCTTTACTACACTCTGAAGCGTCACCACCAGGGGGCAGTGGACCCTTTCGCTATGGTTTGCTTTGTCTGCTGGCACCCTCAGGTCCGTATCTGCTAAGCTCATCAGACCTTTGCAGATCATCACTATTAAAGACACTGTAGAAGTCACACATGTTCCTAAGCTGTAGTTTGGTTGTCTGCCTCAGTGGGCCTCTGTGCCACCTGAGCTCCCAGCCATCTTACCTTAGAGTTCCTTTGGATTTGAATTTGAAATTAAGATTAAAGTGAAATGTCTTGTTCATAAGAGTATTTAAAACCCTTTTGTTTATAGTTGTCTTCAGTCAGGAAGAGGTAGCTTGTATCTCTCTGTCCTCTTCACTCCTTTGCTTCTGTTGTTCTGTTTGTTGTTGCTGCGTTGCTTTGAGGCAGTAGTTCATGTAGCCCAGTCTGGTCTTAAACTCAAGATGTAGGCAGGTTTGGCCTTCCCAGCTACCTGCTCATTCTTGAACCTTTTTCAGAAATAGATGAGTTGCTTTTCCTGATAAGATATAAATCAGGCTTTCAGATAACTTTAATGATTCTAACTCAGTTGAAATTTTTGTCATAATTGAAGAATTGTAATCAAATTGACTTTAAATGATCACTTGTTATGTATCAGCCAATAATTTATAATTTAGGATTTCTACTTGATATTTTATAATTGTGTTGGGTGTTTCCAAGGCAACTTCCATGGTTAGAACTCACTAGCAGAACTCGTGAGATTCAGTGTGCATTTGTTCCTGGTGAATATCCAGTGCAGTGAAGAGATTCCAAGCAGAATAAGCACAAAAAACCTACACGGGGTGAATCTGTAGACCTCCGTCTGGAGCTACAGACAGTCGGCTGCATCTTCCAGTAGGGAATTGTTGAAGTGTGTGCAGTGTTGTCTGAAGGAAAGGCTCATTAGAAAAGCTCGTTAGAGATTCAGTGCCTAGTATCTTCACATAGCTTATAACCATGATTCCAGACACTTCCTACATGAAAAATGCTTTTTATTAAGTGTAAATTGGGGTATTGGCAGAAAGTTTGGGCATGAACTTTGGACCATTTCAGGGAGTGATGAGAGCTCTTTCAAAGTTTATGCCTTCACTAGGCAGCTAAGGCCTGCTGTGCAAGCAGGCCTCTTAAGATGCAGTCTGTCTTAATTGCATTTCTGTTGTTGTGATGAAACACCATGACAAAGCAACTTATAAAGGGTGTTTAGTTTGGGGTTCATGATTGTAGATGGTGAGGGTGGGGGACAGGGCAGCAAGTAGACTAGATTGGTGCTGAAGCAGTAGCTGACTGGGCATGGCATGGGCTTTTAAAATCTCAAAGCCCACCTCCAGTGACACCCCTTCTCCAACACAGCCACACCCACACCTTTTAATCCTTCCCAAATAGTTGTACCAATTGGAGACCTAAGTAGTCAAATACAGGAGCCCACAGGGACCATTTTCATTCAAACCACCACATAATTCTCAGGCTTTGATTCTTATCTATAAGGAGTGGTGATGTTTTAATAATTGTCATTATGAAAATTGTTAATAATGTAAATGATTTTAAAGGAACTTGGTCTGAGAGGAGGATTTGTCAGAGAATTGTATTCTGAAATGGGAAGCTTAAAGAACATGTGTTGGCTTTAAGCTTTGTGAAGTTCATAAGAATTTTTAAATTGAGTGTGTTGCATTGAGACTTTCACGCCTTTAGAGTATCTTTGTGAATTATAAACAAGTTGTGGAATACATCATTTAGTGTTACTTCTAAAGATATTACTACTGATACTCTCTGAAGGTCCCCTGAGTACTTTTACCATTAGATCTTTGTAGGAGTTCTAAATGCTAGAATTTCTTCTACTTTTAAGTATTGAGCTTTGTGCTTCTGATAGCCAACATTACACACACACACACGGGAAAATATTAGTGGACTTAAATCTGGCAGTATTGGAGTAAATGGTAGTAAAAGTTTTTTAAAGTATTTTTTTCCTTATGGATAAATAAGGTTGATACGAAGACAAAATTAAGGACTTTATCACCTTCTGATTGTTGTTTTGTGTTGTATATATCATTTTAACGGAATTACTGTAAAATAACTTAAGGGATCAGATTAAATTTTATAGACATTATTTACTTCATGAGACTTAATGTAAGATATAAGTAAGCAGGCGTAAGTTAAAAAAATAAATACAGTAAATCATAATTATGATTGTATAACATTATTTTCTTAAATTGTCTCCCTCTGATACCATTTTGGCTTTCTTTGTAGGTCCCAATCTACCCATGGCTACAGTTGACATAAAAAATCCAGAAATCACAACAAATAGGTTTTATGGTTCACAAGTCAACAACATCTCCCACACCAAAGAAAAGAAGAAAGGAAAGGCTAAGAAGAAGAGACTAACCAAGGCGGATATTGGAACACCAAGCAATTTCCAGTAAGAATCTTTTTCTGTGCTCTAGTCACTTTACAAAGAGAGAGACTGATACTGCTGTTGTTGCCTAGGCTGGCCTTGAATTTAGGGTCCTCCACCTCAGCTTCCAGAGCAGCACCTCAGATTCCAGGTGTGCACTCCTACACCCAACTTGATCTTCATTCTTCTTATGTACTCTGTGCTGTTCTTGAATTTTAACTTGTTAGAATTTTTGGTTTCGGGGTTCTTTTCTGTTGCTGCGATAGAACATTCCAACAAAAAGCAACTTAGAGGAGAAAGTGTTTATTTTGACTGAGGAGGAGAAAGAAGATACAGGCCATCATGATGAAGACAGCTTGGCCACAGGAGTGTGAGGGCAGTTAGAATGTAGAGAGAACAGGAAGTAGGGCCAGGCTATAGAAACCTTAGTCTGCCACCATACTTCTAGCAAGGTTCCATTTCTAGTGCTGTGACCCTTTAAGATAGTTCCTCCTGCTGTGGTGACCCCAACCATAAAATTGCTTTTGTTGCTACTTCTTAACTGTAACTTTGCTAGTGTTGTGAATCATAATGTAAATATCTGATATGCAAATGGTCGTAGGTGACCCCTGTCCAAGGGCTCTTCGATCCCCAAAAGGGTCACAACCTTCAGGTTGAGAACCTCTGTCCTAAAAGTTCTACAGCCTCTCAGATGACACCACCAGTTGGGGACAAAGTGTTCAAATACATGAGCCTATGGGAGGCCTTTCATACAAGAGGAAGGATGTGTGTGTTCATTAGGTTTTTGTTGGGGGGTTTGTTGTTGTTTTGCACAGAGAAAATGAGTAGATTTATAGGGAAAGGTGGAAAGGAGCCCCCAATGAACAGGGCTCCAGGGAGAATACCCACGTTCAACCCTTTTTACAATCTCTGTTTTGCAGTAGTATGTATGCTGTTTGGTTCTTGAGACAATGTGGATCTTTTGTGTAGCCAAGATGGCCCGGAATTCAAGTGGCCAGATGTGTGTGCTATCAAGCCATGCTCGTCCCATAAGTCTGACAGTCTGCTTTTCTACCCATCTGAAAAGAAAAATTAGATGTATTTTTTACATTTACATTAATTACATAATTAGCTTTTTATTCAACTAATTGTTGAACTTTTTTTCACTCTGATATGTAAAAATATGGCAGATGCCTGCAAGAATTGTCTAGAAGAAAAAGAAATTGGGCTGTATATAACAGATTTTAAGTATCTTTATGCATTATTTCGCAAGCCCTTATGTGCATTCACCTTTCTTTTTTCTTTTTCTATTTTCTACTCTAGGCACATTGGACATGTTGGCTGGGATCCAAATACAGGTTTTGATGTAAGTATCTTTTTAAGCTGTATTTCCTGTTATTCAAAATGCATAGGAATGCTGTGGCTTATCCTTGGATTTTTATTTACAGTTTTAAACCTAGTGTATATTAGAATTTGAATGTGCAATGTCTGTGTGTGCTGCTGAGGTTTGAATCCGTAGTATTGTTCTGTCATAGTTGCTAAGTCCCTTAAGATGAAATTTGTGTATTCCATGATTATGTGCTAAATAAGTATGTTTTGTGCTTTGAATGCAAAAGAAAAAGTTATTTTTGTTAAGTAATAATTTCAGGAGAATAACTATCAAATTAGTAGAGATACAGCATGATCACATTCTGCGTATTCAGTTTTAGAATTATCAGTTTGTTCTTAAGTTGTTTCTAATTCTCCAAGGCACTATCATCACTAATCTGATTAGCACTGTGGCAGCACAAAGAGGTCCTTGCGCTCAAATTTTCAGGTAAACTGTAGTAATTCATGATTAAAGCCAATCTTATTTAGGACAGGTTGGGATACATGGACGCAAGATCTAGTCGTGCATGGGTTAGTAATAGTGAATAGAATGCCCTCTTTGAAGGCTTGGCAGAACGAGGTAAAGTGGAAAGTCTCTCCTGTGCTTACCTTTTCAGAATGGAAAATGTACTGTTAGCATTTAAATTACATAACCATTTTAAAAGTTTGTGAATTCAAATTCAGATGGATACAGGTAAATTATGTTTGTTTTGGGCAAGAATTGCCTACTTAGAGCTGCTTTTATCTGTTGTAGCTAAATAATTTGGATCCAGAATTGAAGAATCTTTTTGATATGTGTGGAATCTCTGAGGCCCAACTCAAAGACCGAGAAACATCAAAAGTTATTTATGACTTTATTGAAAAAACAGGAGGTGTAGAAGCTGTTAAAAATGAGCTTCGAAGGCAAGGTAACTTTAGTCTTTTGGCGTTTTTCTGTTTTTTCTTTTGGGATTTTCTAAAATCAGCTTCATGGTGGACAACTAACCACTCCTCCTTGAGCAGAGTGCTTGGATTTGTGGGTGGCAAATTTAGCCCGGCGTTACTACATCCTTCATTATTTTGGTATAGCAACTACCCTTGAGCTAGGCATGGTAGCACACCTAAGTTGCAACGCTAGGGAGGCAGAGCAGATATGGTAACAATTTATGGGTCATGGCTGCCGTATAACCACAGCTAGTTCAATAGAAACTAGCATTATGCTAATTTATTTAACAGACAAATTACACTTAAAATGCTGTGGGTTCTTAAAGCATACTATGAGTATAGTGTCATATAAGTGCTATAGGTCATGGCGGCGGTTACATCCAGGGGAAGGTGGTCTGGAGGATCTCTTCCTGCCACACCCACTGGGGCTCAGGGTCACTCAGCATTATTTGACCATCTGCATTGCTGTCCTGTGTCCTCCATGCTAAAGAAAAGTGGATCATACTAACTGGGCCGGGTTGTAAACTTCAGCTATTTTAAAGACAGTAAGTAGGCAAGGCTTTTTTTTTAATTGCCTTACCCTAAAAGCAAAAAGTCACAAGTTTTGAAAGTCATTGATACCAAAATGTCAATATTAAAAGATTTTTTTTTTATTTTAAGAACCTAAGTTTTTCAGCATGAAATGTATTATACACTAAAAGATGGCTTTTTATAGGATTATTTTTAAAGATGTTGTCTGTATTTTATTTGTAACTATGTTTATGTATTGGGGGCGGGGCTTGTACCTATAAGTGCTTACAGAAGAGCTGAGGTCCTCTGAAACAGCTCGTACTCTTCGCCAGTGAGCCGTTTCTCCAACCCAGATAGATTTTTTTTTTTTAAATAAGAGCAAAAAGATAAATTAATGGCTTATTTTTTCTAATTAACAGATTTTTTTTTCTAGAGAGAGCACATACATGAATTAATCAAAAGTATGGAAAACACAGAAATGAAGTTAATGAAATTTGTCTTAACCTACTTAATTAAGTCTTCTGACATTTATTTTATAAAACCATGGAATGAACTTTATAAAGACAAATTTGTGATTTCCACCATACCTCTGTGTGTGGCTGTTGAAGTCCATTAACTTTAACACTCTCTTCTTCAGGTCCACCACAGTGGAGTGGTATGTATGTTCGATCCATTGCTCTGAGTTTTGCATGATTTGCTGTGTTGATTTGGAGTAAGATTTCTATGAGTCAGAGCCTAAATATTACCTGGGTTTAGATTATTTTATTGAAATCCTCTATTAGAAGACACCTCTTGCCTACAGCACTCATGTTGTTTTCTCTGGTACTAACTATACTATTTTATGATTGCTTTACATATTTGCTTTTCAATAACCTGCATAAAATATGTCTGCATTGACTAGGATAAAGGAGGATGAAGTAATATTAGTGAGCAGTGTCACATATCCATTTGGGGACTTTATGGTATTCACATCCATTTAAATTTGTATTAGATAACACTTGTCTGTTACATTTTCACGAGAGAACATGGCATCAGTTCCTTAATGTTTTATGAATTGTATAATACTATATGCCTTCTTGATATTTTCTGCTTATAATTCTTATAACTATATATAGGAAATATAATTACCTACTGGTATTCTTAATATTGATGTTGATCTTAAATAGTAATTTTAAATATGTCAGCCTTTTATGTGCCATGAAGACAAAGGTTTTTTGTTTTGTTTTTTCCTGTGAGATTCAGTATTCCTGTTGATTAACTAAGGGTATTTAAATATATACTAGCTATTATATATATAATACAGTATCCATTTTTTGTAATTTATTTTTCATGTTTTTACTCTTTGTTCCTTTTTTAAAAAATTGAAAGATAGCAATTGTAACTGTCTTTCTGATGTTTGTGATGAGTCTTAAAGTTCCTCACACCAGCAGCTGCTTGGATAGCTTCTTGGTGCTGACTGACCTAACAGTGTGTCAGCTGTCTTTACTCTTCTGTGTTAATTCTTTCACATTGGTCCCTGAAATATGCTGTGTTCTTTGTGTTAGAATATAGACGATAAAAAGTAAGGATTGTAATCGATTTTTTTGAGACAGGGTTTCTCTATGTAGCTCTGGCTGTCCTGGAACTCACTCCATAGACCAGGCTGGTCTCCTGAGTGCTGGGATTAAAAGCGTGTGCTGCCACCACCAGGCTAGCTTTCTTTAGGAAAATGTGGTGAAGTTTGCTGTCACTTACATGGCTCACTGCTGTGGCTCTAGTTCCATGGGGTCCAACACCCTCTTCTGGCTCCCATGTACACTCAAGGTGTACAACAGACATGCAGACAGAACACTCATACACATGAAACAAATGAAAACAACTGGGAGCAGTACGAGGGCACTCTTCTTGTGCCATTGTATTGAGGCACAGTAAGGCAGATGCTTGTAACAGTGCGTTGGAAAATGCTACTCAGTACCTTGTGCATTAATGGTAAGAAATTTCTAATAAATTTTGCCACACTAGAAAACTTGTATCTAAAATGATTTTATACAAAGTCTATATGGATTTAATTCTAAAGGGTAGGTACTCATTAATTACTATCAAAATGTAAGGTAATGCTTACAAGCAAGACGTATAATTACGTTGTTTTATAAAATAAAATAAAAAATGTGTTTTCTTAAATATTTTTGTGTGCGCGTGTACATGCATGCTTGTGTGTGTGCATGAATGTGGTTGCCTGCGGAGTCCTGCAGACGACATCAGAACCCCTGGAGCTGGAGTTACAGGCAGCTGTGGGCTGCCTGATATGGGTTTCTGGGGGCTCAACGGCGATCCTCTGCAAGAGCAAGCGTGGCTTATAACCCCTGAGCTGTCTCTCCAATGACCCTTATTTCTTAGAGCTTCAGAACTGGTACCGAGTCCTCATAACTGTATTCTGTTGTTTATTGACAGTGGGGAGGTGATCCTTGTAAAATTGTAGGCTATCACTTGTGCTAATCAGATATTTGTAAAATGGCTTGCAAAATTTCACTGGTTTTGCTTTGTTTTATACTGGGCTTATGCATGTTAAAGTAAATTGCTTTATTAATGTGTCTGTGGTTTCGTTTTTTTTTTTCTTTCTGTTTTTATTTCAGCACCACCACCTCCTCCACCCTCAAGGGGAGGACCTCCTCCACCTCCTCCTCCTCCTCATAGCTCAGGCCCTCCTCCCCCGCCTGCTCGTGGAAGGGGGGCTCCTCCCCCACCGCCTTCAAGAGCTCCTACTGCTGCACCACCACCTCCGCCTCCTTCCAGGCCTGGCATGGTTGTCCCTCCTCCTCCTCCGAACAGGATGTACCCTCCCCCCCCTCCAGCACTGCCCTCTTCAGCACCATCAGGCCCACCGCCACCGCCACCACCTCTATCTATGGCAGGGTCCACAGCACCGCCACCTCCTCCTCCTCCGCCTCCACCAGGGCCACCACCTCCCCCTGGCCTCCCTTCTGATGGTGACCACCAAGTTCCAGTTCCTTCAGGAAACAAAGCAGCTCTTCTGGATCAAATTAGAGAGGGTGCTCAGCTTAAAAAAGTGGAACAGAATAGTCGGCCTGTGTCCTGCTCAGGAAGGGACGCGCTCTTAGACCAGATACGACAGGGCATTCAGCTGAAATCGGTAATTCGTGTGTCCTTTTTATTTATTTTTTTAATACTGTGGGCTTTGGCTTAACTCATAGTAAGGTGTCTATCTTTGGAGCTTACTCTTTAGTTTTTATAATTTTTTGAAGTGTCTGTGCACAGTGAAATGTACACGTTTTGGATGAATGTCTATAGCTGTGCAGGTCATACTTAACATCAGAATGTAAAATATCTATCTCACCATAGAAAGCCACCTTATGCTTCCTCCCAGCAGTCATTGATCCGATCTATGGCTAGTTTTGTCTATTCTAAATTTTACGTAGATGGAATCTTACAATTGTTCATCCTTTAAATAGAAGATACTTAAAGAAACCACTTAATAAACTAAAGGGAACTAAAGTCATCCCTACTTGGAAGCAATTGCAATAATCTTGGTAAGTCCAAACAAATAACTTTATGAAAATGGAAGCTTACTCTTATACACTAAAGTCTTGTATTTTGAAATTAAAAATAATAAAAAATTAGACTCCAGAAAATTGAGAGAGGATCCAACTCTAGAATTCACAACAGTGATGGTGTATAAGTTTGGATTTTCTGACGTAGAGAAAAATGGTCATTTCATCATCTTCTAAAGGTTAAGAAAACTCCCCACCTTGCACTTCTGTTACAGATAAACTGTTATCTTGTGTGGGGGGCTAGAGATCAGAACTCAGGCCCTAATGCTTACATGGCAAGTACTCTATTCTCTGAGCCATCTCCCCAGCGCCACAAAGATTCTTTGCCAAGGATTTATAATTAGGTTTTGATTGTTTTCTTCTTCAAGGTATCTGATGGCCAAGAGTCCACAGCACCAGCACCTGCACCCACTTCAGGAATTGTAGGAGCACTGATGGAAGTGATGCAGAAAAGGAGCAAAGCCATCCATTCCTCAGGTATTTCCACGTGACCTGCATGGGGATGGGTGTGCTCACATAGTACATGAAGCTCTACAGCTTCTGTTTATTTTCATGGTTTTCTTTGTTACCTTTTTGTTTGCTGATTGAGCAGCTCACTGGTATGAATTTTACAGCATATTTAATAAAATTGTTTCCTCAGTGCCTAAAATTTGATAGAAACTAGGACACCACAGCCATACATAAACTAAAAGACAAACTTTGTTAAAAACAAAAGATGAATTCATTTCCTATACTGGAAAATGCCTATAGATTCTTTGATAAGCAGCCTCTAAGCAAGGCATGAGATTTCTCTATCTCATTTCTATGATAATTCTGTGATAATGTCTATGATAAGACCTATAGTGACAGACATCATGGCACTGGCACAGAAATGGGCGTCTAGACCAGTGGGACACTGTAGAGGGATCTATAGATAGACACAGTGGTGGGTAGACATACGCTCTGGGAGAAGGACAGCCTACTGAACGGAGATGTTGGCAAAGCTGATAGCCACTTGCAGAAGAAGATACTTAAAACTATTTTCATTTACCCTACACAAAAATGAGTTCAAATAGATCAGAAGACCTTAATTTCAGCTTGGAGTGCTAGAAAGGGAGTCTGTTTCTTAGCTTTTCTCTACCTTCTCTTACTCTCATATTCTGATACTCGTACTGAAATGGTTCCTTTTAGGAAATCTGTCTTGTAGGGGGACAGATGTGTGCATATCTAGCCTTTATACATAAAATGTCACACAGTCAGTACTTACCGTCTCTCTTACAGACTTAGCCTTCATGCTTTTCTGAGCTAAAGGTAAATGGACAGTTGATAGACTATGGCCATGCAGTCCTAGAATTGGATGACATCTAAACCTGACCATGCAGAGTGTTGACTTCGAAACTTCTGTACAGCACTCCTGGTGTTCCGGATCCTAGGATACATACTTCAGATCAAGCCTTAGCTTCCATGGAGCTTGTAGTCCAGTATGAAGACATAAAATCATAAACAGTCTAGGAAATTGAAGGAGAACTATGAGGAAAAGCAACTGGAATAGACAGTCACTGATTCTGGAGGAGGGTCACATTGGATGGTTAGGAAAAGCTGCTTTCATGAAGTGGTTTCTCAGTGGGATCTAAATAATGAGACAGCCTGAAAGAAGAAAGAGACTTCAAATGTTGTAATATGGGGGAAAGTTAGTGAGCTTGAGGGACAGCAAGGGAGACGATTGTACCAGAAGAGGGGTGGAAGAGCTGGGCAAGTCACGTGTGGTGTTTCATAGTGCATCCAGACAGCAGTGTCCAGCCACTGGAGGCCTTAGAAGGAAGAGTGGCATTTTGAACTTAGAGTTTAAGTATTCCTCCATCTGCTCTGAGGTGACCTACTGAAGAACAGCAATAATTTAACAAAACCTGACAGTAAGTATGGACTGCGGTAGGAAGAGACAGATGGAGGAAGAGGAAAAAGAAATTATTAATGTCCTGTATTCCTGCTCACCTGAGAGAATGTCATTGAGATGGGTTACTAGAGTCAAGGAAGAAAGGCAGACTGTGGGGAGAGAAAAAAAGCTAAAGTTTCAGGTTTGCACATTTATGTAAAGAGTATGAAAGTAGTTGTGCTCACAATGTGAATCTAAAATTCAGAAAAGCTAACCCAAGTTTCATTTGACACATTTAAAACAATGGTGATTGAAATATTTCTTACGTAGGTACTAAGGTACTAAAACCCAAATCCTGGATCTTCTGTTCTCATCTTTGATCGCTGTCGTAGGCTATGGATTGATTTTATTGGATTATTTTTAACCATCTTAGTAACTAGATTCTAGAAATCAACTGTTTGTCTTAGGAGTTGACCAGTTGGAGAAGTCACTGGAGAATTATGTCGTTTTCTTTATTTGTGTTTAACTCTTGGTTTGGGGTTCATTTTTAGATGAAGATGAAGATGATGATGATGAAGAAGATTTTGAGGATGATGATGAGTGGGAAGACTGATCTATATATTATATATATATTTTTAAGGTGAAATACTAAACACTACTTTCTGTCTATGGATCTGTAAAATTATCATGTAAATGTTCTACCAATTTGCTGTATATTTTTGTTGCCTTTTTGCTTTTTTTTTTTTTTTTAAATTAATCTGTGCAATACCTCATTTAATCTGTAAAGGTTTGTTATGATCCTATACAAAGCTACTCCCTGTTACTGTGTGCAAGTTTACAGCAGATGCTCACATGATTTGTGAATACCTTCATTCCACCAACAAGGGAGTTTAATTATGTGTGCGACTGACACAAACCTTAATGTAATTTAGTTAGAACGCCAGAAGGAGAACACTATTTTCATACCCTACTTTTTCTGTACCTAAATTTTCTTAATAAAATCTAGTATAGCACTACATTCTTTTTCAAGTGATGTAAACTTTAGTTTCCTTAGCCCCTACATTTTGAATATGATGCCACAAACGAATGTTGAAGCGGATACATTGCACAATTCTCTATAGACACCACTATACTGATGCAGGTTTTCAAATTCTAGCAATATGTTCTGCTTAGAATCACTACAGATATACTGGTGAAGAGAAACAGTAAGTAGCACACCACTACCACAGTATTGCCCGCCATCGGTGAGCGGTGGCACCTGCAGGCGGGAATCCTGGTTAGCCCTCACATACCTGTACGTGACCAAGGTTACTTTTGTGCTGTGGCAGATGTGACAGGCTCTTTTTGCTAAGAATTAAACGCTTTTGTTATCACTTCCCCTAAATAGTTTGCTGGCATTTTTGGAGGTAGTTCCATGCGTCGTAAACAATTACAGTCATGCTCATACCTGACTCAGAGTGGCACAAGGATGACGCTAAAGCGGTGTGCAGTCACTGCCGTATTTTGCAGCTTGTGTGCATTGCTCTATTCAGAAATCCCAACTATAAAATTTAGATTTTTTTGGCAAGAGTATGCACAAATGCCAAACCTTGCATATACTGTATGTTTTTACTTGGATGATTTATCCCAGTTTTTGTCAAATACCAGGTGAAAAGTTACATTTTTCTTCAAAGATTGATGATCCCAATGGCAAATTTCTTAGAATACATAACTGATTTGATAGATCTTTTTAAAAAAATAAAACATTACAGCCTGCGCACTTGTTATGCATACTACATGGTGTGTTAAAATTAGGATTTCCTTGCCTTCTTTATAGTACACTAATCTGCCTAAAGGTGGCCATTTCATATTTACAGTGATAATTCTCTTACCTACCTACTTTAAATGAATTTTAGGTAAACAATTACCTGATTTAAATACAGACATATTTTTCTCACATTGAGTTGTATGCAGAATGTAGCTTCAAATGTATTCATTGTAGTCAAAATATCCAATTAAAAATTATGCTATCTAGAAGTATACCGACCAAAATCTAGTATTGACATGGTCTTGACAGGCTGGACCTGCAAGATAAGGCTTGAATTTTACCCAGTTTATCACATATCCTCTAATGACCATGCATCTAGTCATCAGGAATAATTTAAAAAGGTTAGTTGCTGAAAGCGGTTTAAGTGGTGCAGTAAGTACTTAAGTTATTCAAAGAATGCTACCTTCCTTGCAAGAGTAATTGAAGCGCATTGGGAAGATTCTGTACAAACAGCGCTCTCCGCCGCTGGACCCTTCTGCTTGCTGTCACTCTCATGTGGCCTGAGCCCTGTGAGACTGTGTGGATGAGGCTGGACGACCACTACCCTAAAATGAGGAGGGGTTGGTGCACATGGCAGTTATTTAAAATAAATAGCATTGGGCTTTTGTATTCTTTTCCTTTTTGATATAAAATAATTTAAATTCTTAAAACTGTCTTTGAGATAATGCCAATTCTGATGTCTCTGATCTTTTGTCCAAAAAGTTTGAGATTTTTCTAGCTAATTTGATAATTTGACCAGGAGCTTCTCTAGAGAGGCTCTCAGTTCTTTGAGCTGCATATGGGGATTATATTACTTGCCAAAGGTAACTGAGATTTTCTTTTTCATACAGAAGAGGGTTTTGGTTTTGCTTTTGCTCTTTATTTTTGTGCAAAGTCTCAATTACAGGAGCTGTGGGATTCAGTCCGGGCATGAAGACTGATCCCCTCTACTGAGTAAGGTATCGGTTGTACGTCTCAGTCCTCCACTGTCTTACAGCTGTACCTGTGCATTGTCTGGAAGCCTCACGGGTACATTCAGCTACGTGATTGTCTGGAAGCCTCACGGGTACATTCAGCTACGTGATTGTCTGGTAGCCTTTGCATTTAACAAACTAGCATGAGGCCTTTTATATCTAAATGCTATGTGATAGACAATTTCAGCTAGCCACATATTGTATTATGAAATTCATAAAGATTTTCAATCATTCAATTCCATTTATCAACTGAAATTTTGTTTAGTATGTGGATTTTTTTTTTTAATGTATAGTGAATAGGATGTTGCACTGGTGGCAATTCATCACGGAGCATAATAAAATTAATTTGACCCAAATAGTATAAAATACTGTGTCGTATTTGTTTATTAAGGCATTAAAACAAACTGATACTTTTCATTGTTGGGTGTAGCCAAGAGCACACAGCAATGTCAGGTAATGGCTGAAGTTTGCAGCAGCATGTGCCCTGAGGGATAGAGTGCGCCTTGCAGTAAGCACGGGGAGTGAGAGAACGTCACAGCCTGTCTAGGGAGACCTGACACTGCCGAGCACTGCTGGGAACCCCCTGCTGGTGCCCAGATTCTGTACAGAGCATTCTCAGTGCAGGGTTAGATTGGTTCAAAAATGTTGAAGCTTTCCACACTAGCATGATACTGGAATTCACTGGGAATTTAATGAATACCGAACATCATGGTTCATATGGGATGTAGTTTTTAATAAACAGTATTAGATGTGATGTTCATTTAAACCAGAAGCTTGGTTTTTATAAATGGGATATTTGTTCCACTGCCTCCAGCCATGTGTGTGAAGGGTGTGTGAAGATGAAGCTGTGCTTGGAGTGCAGTGTAGGGTGCTGCAGCTTGCCTTTCGAGAGCTCCGTTCTGAGACAGCGTTCTCAGTGTACCTTAGGATTATCGGGTCCTATCACTTCATCTGGACAAGGATTCCTCAAGCGACTGCTTTAGGAATGGGCTTCCTGAAGGGTAAATATATGGATACGGAACCATCCAACAGGAAATCCTCGCAGAAAAGTTGAGAAGTTGTACGTTGCTTGACACTCCCATCTTCCTCTACAGGACAGTTTTCTCTCATTATTTCTTGTCATTTCGTCCTGGGTTTAAAAAGTGAAGAATTGTTCCAGGCTGGTGAGATGGCAAAGGTTAAGGGCACTAGCTCTTCCAGAGGCCCAGGTTCTGTTCCCAGCACCCACATGAAGGCACACCGCTGCCTGTAACTCAGTGCCAAGGGATCTGACAAACTCTTCTGGCCTTCTCAGACACCGGGCACACGTGCGGTCACAGACATACTGCAGCAAAACACCATATACGTAGAACTAAAAAAAATTTTTTTTTTTTAAAGAAAATTGTGGGAAGCCACTAGAGAAAGGTTTGGTAAACAGCTTTTTACAGATAAGAGGAGCACATGCTCTTTGGTCTGTATAGGTTTGTGTCTACAAATCTCACCTTCCTCATCTGCTGAGTGTCGACAGACGCCACCAGCACCTGTGCCCATCTCTGCCCAAAAAAGCTGGAGGAGTCAGCGTTTGCCTGGAACATGCGGTAGTGTTTCGGCTCAGTGATGACAGTCACCCTACATTGCCCAGACTTCAGTCATCGTGAGGTACTTAGGGGTTGGAATGAGATTGAACTTTTTGAGTTTACATCCAAATAATTTCATGAGTTTCTTTGTAGACATTAGGCATTGTTTTTAGTTAAACATAGTATCTGTGAACTCTTATAATAGATTTACCTGAAAGAGAAAGGTTGCAAATGTGAGTATCTGAATGATTTTAATCAACAGAGGCACTGTCAAAGACTGGGAGTTCTTCCAAGGTGTCCAGGAACAACATGAACATTTAAACCCTGTGTCCCAGTTTTACTGAGAGAAGGGACATCCTAATTTGATTGCATGCACTTCAAGTTTATTAGAAAAGAAATCAGGAAAGTAAAACATTCCTATTTGTCAAGGAGGTTGAGAAGAAGGGATTATCATGAAATGTCTGCTGAGGCACCATGCTGATCATGTAGCCAATGTGCTGTTCTGTACAGCAAGTGTAAAGTCTCTGAATTAAAAAAAAAAAAAAAAAAAAAACCAAGTTTTTAAGTTAGGCTTAAAGTTAGGCTCTTTCTTAGAAGAATTTGTGTTTATAAGCAAGTGTGCTTGCTCCCCTCCCCCCAACAGAATTTTTCAGCACCCCTCCCTCCTAACATTGCCCAGCAAATAAAAGTCTAAAATGTATTTGTATCTATGTTCTGAAGATAACAGGAAAAGTCCAGTAAAAATGGTTTGAGGGAGACCGTGAATGTAAAAGGACCAGCCTTTAAAGCTGTATTATCAGTTAAAGCTTGATGCCAGACCATTTAACAGTAATAGTTCAGTCTGCAGTGGCTTTGAAAGATGACTTTGAACTTTAGCAGTGCATATTGGATGAAGGGTTGTGATATAGTTGAGCATGAACAGATAGATAAGAGTGGTGAGCGCAGTTGTAGAAGCTGCTGAGAAACCTTACTGTAAGGTTGCTTTAGTGGTCTCACCCTGTCCATAGACGAAGCCAGATTTGCTACAGAACATGGCTATTGTGCACTGGCTGCTAGGACTGTTTAGGTAGCTACTGTAGGTTCAGAAGCAGGTGGGTGGTTTAGATCTACACAGTTCCCAGTAGCTCCTTGTCCAGTATGTCTGGTGTGCACCAGGCAGGACAACAGCCAGTCAGCATGGCAACCGAGCACTTGACGTGTGCTTTTATTATCTTTCTAGTCTAAGACTTAAAACAGCAGGAAAAATAAAACGTTTTGAAGAAAATGACATCTTTTTAATATTGGTTTCTTTTTGTTCCCCAACCATATAAATCTCTGAACTTCACATTCCAAACAAATCAAGAGAAACAAACATGTTGTGCATTCTGGGTTGTTTTGATTCTGTAAAGCCTACTTCACTAGTTATGTATTGTTAAATGATATTTGATGCATTGGGAAGATGAGGATATGATGTGTATATAAAAATATGCTCATCCTTTCCACTGCATGGCTAGTAAAGACAGAAATTTAATATTGCCTTATTAAATGTTCTCTGCACATTAGCTACATAGCATGATAATAAACTGAGGATTTGTCAACTCATGAAAATTTATGATATATTCATGTTGACTAGATTTTCTACAAAATTGAGGATACTAATGTACCTTTATAAAAACTTCACAGTATTTTTGAGTATTTTTCCCATAAAACTCAAATTTGTGTTTTAAGTATTTTTATTATTCTTTGAGAATCCAATACATTTTTATATCCATGCCCCTCTACCACTTCCCTACCCACCCAACTTCATAGTCATCCCCCCTTTTGTAAAACCCATTGAGTCCAGTTTGTATTGGCCCATAACTGGGCATGGAGCCTACCCTACTATGCTAGCTGGTTTTTATGTCAACTTGACTAAACACAGTTGTTTGAAAATTGGGAACCTCAAGAAAATACCCCAAATAGATTGGCTTGTGGGAAAGCCTATGGAGTTACTTTCCTGATTAATGATTCCTGTGGATGGACAGCCCACAGCAGGCAGAGTCGCCCCTGGGTGGGGCAGGCCAAGCAAGCCATGGAGAGCAAGCAAGTTTAGTAGTGATGGACTCTAATCTGTGAGGTGAAGAAAACCCTCCCCTCCTCAAATTGCTTTTGCTCATGGTGTTTTTCTGGCCATAGAAACTGTAACTGAACAACTGGGGTGATTAACATACCAGATATTATGGAAACCAGCTTCCCCTCTTCCAGCAGCTATCAAATGTCTGCAAGATAGGACTTGGTGCCCACCTTCCCTTCTCCATGCTGGGATTTTGTCTGGCTTGGACTTACATAGGTCTTGTGGATGCTATCACAGTCTGTGACTTCATGTATATCTTCCCTGGTGTGTCTAGAAAAGTTGTTTTGTTTTTAAGTCATCTACCACCTCTCCACCTCCTCTGCATAGATCCCTGAAACTTATGAGCTAGGGTTGTATAAGTATCCTGTTGTAGAAGATTATTTTTAGTTGTGTTTAAAATATTGTTTTGTGCACTGTCGGTGAGGGTCTGCCTAGGTCCTGGCAATTTGTATTGTTTGCACATATTGGATTTCTATGCTTACGATCTGCACCTGAAGAGTTCTCAATCAATAAAAACAACCTGAGCTCAGACACTCAGGGTTCCACTGTCCAGTATGGCACTGGCCAGGATAGTGGTTCCCTCTACTCAGGTCTGGCAGAGTTTGCATCAATGAGAACACCTCCTTGCTTCCTTGCTGAGCCACCAAGCAACCTAACAACTACAGTTAGAGTATCTCATTTAGAGCTTAATATTCTATTCTCTACGTATTGGCCAGTTGAGAGTTTCTGTATTCCGATCTACTGCACAAAAGAAGTTTGTCTGATGATGGTTGAACAATGTATGATCTATGAGTAATTTTTACTGCTATGTCTGTTTAGCAGAATAATAGTAATAGGTCTTTCCCTGGGGCCCATGACCTATCTAACCGGTTCTTAACCTCATTGACAGTATCCATGTATGGGTTCTGTCTCACGGGGCAGGCCTTACTTAACCACATCAAAAAGTGGTTGGCTATTCCCATACCATGCATTCCGCTGTTGCACTAGTGAGTACATACTGACATGCAGATCATTACTGTAACTCAGTGTTCATAGCTCAGTGAGTCTGATGATTCCTTTGCTCCTCTAGCCTGCACAGCTCATCCCAGCACTATGAAAACTAGTAGGGATGACACTTTCAGTTAGTTGAGTACTCTACATCCCCTATTACCCAACCACGTGGTGTTTGCAACAAGGTCTTACCATCAACTTCTGGAGGGTTTCCAGTAGCATTGGCAATGTCGTGTTTGGAGGTCTAAGGTACCCCATTGACCAACTCAAGAAGAGTTGGTACTAGGTTTTTGATTTGGGGCAGCATATGATGTATATGTGGGGAACTGCCTCCCCCCCTGCTTTATAGTCTCCATTTAAATTACTTTTACATACGCGGATGTTTTAGGACGCTTCTCCAATAGTAGGTTTCCATATGGCTTTCTCAAAAAGCCTTTAGTGTTACGTTATCCTTCCCCATATTTTCTTGGGATGATGGCACAGGTTACATTAGCTATCAGTAATGATTTGGGTAAGAGTGTCACTTCAGTACCTTTAGATGTAGAAGCTTTGGGCTTCTCATGCTTCTGCCCGAGGAAATGCCATCATGCTCTGCTTTCAAAACCAAACAACACAACAGAAAAGAAAATGCATTATACATGCAGCTAAACCAACAGCTCCCAACAGCAACAAAGGTGAGTTCTGAGATTAGGACAGCTCTGATTATTAGGCTGTATAGAATGTCATTTTAATATTATTATTTTTAATACTTTATCTTTGATTTGATTATCCCCAACTCCCATTTTCTCCTCTATCACAAATAAAACATTTTCCATTTGAAATATCAGATTAGGTAACTGTCAGATTTTAGTAATCCCAAATGCCTAATAATTGATTGCATAAGCATTACATAAGAATTTATTTGGAATTACCTCAGGGGCCTTCTTGTGAATTTAAAGTAAACTCTTGACAGTATATCTTGAGATTTAACTTTGTCTTTTTTTCTTTTTCAACTAAATGTCATATTTTACATAAAGGTTTGATTTCATCTATTTGTTTCAACCAAAAATGACTTAATTTGACTTGGGTTTGTTTTGTTTCTTTCTGGGTTTTGTAGCTTTTTTGTTTTGTTTTGTTTTTTCCCCCACTCCTATTCTTTTTTCTTTTTGAGTTGTATTTCTTTAAAGCAATTTTTACTAAGGACAGACACCCTCCATAGAAAAATGGCTTTAATATATCCCGACAGGATCTGACAGCATAAGATAGCAGTCAAGTGTTCTGAGTGTCTAAAAAGAGTCACCAACTCTTCCTGGGAGCATTCACAGAAGACACTGTTGATACTGCCTTGATTCTCCTGAAGCGAGACTTTCTGCTGTCCACTGGCCTGCTGCCTGAACATCTCTCGTTTGGGACGGTGTTGGAAAAGCAGAAGCTGTAGAAAACTAAAGCAATTCCCAGGCAGACATTCACAAATAAGAATAAGCAAAAGTGTTTTTCCTCTGACTTTTCTCTTTTAAAATAATTTATTTTCCAACTGTCCGTCTAGGCCAAGGATAACTTTGGGCTACTACTTGAATCTTCTGGTCTTGTTAGTTTTATTATTATTATTAATTATTTTTCTTTTTAATCTTGGATAATGACACTCTAAATCCTCTCTTCAATGAGGTTTATTCTATGATAAACTTACAGAAGACTACTTGCAAAGTTGTAACCTAAACTGACTCTAGATCATTTGTTGCTGTTTATGTAACAGTGAGTAATGGATCATCAGATTTCATTCAGGAAGAGAAATGTAGTACTCATGCCAATGACTGCTTGCGCTGATGAGAGCCTACTGGAATGCTTTTCAATTGGGAGCCTAATTTTTAACATTTAGATATATAACTCCAAACATTTTATGTTGTTAACAAACACATAACTTGAGGTAATTACCCGACAGCTAATTACAGTGTTTCAGTTGGGAACACAGTTAATTGTCTAAAAATCAGTGCTGAAGAGCCAGCCTCAAAAGCTTCAGCCTTAAGTGCAACTTCTTTTACATTTTTAATTATTTTTATTAATTTTTTTTAAATGCAGTGAGCTCCTCCTGGCACTGAAATACAGGCTACATGAAGACCATGTTCTGATTGTTTGTTTCCTAACTCCGGTGTTTAGAAGAGTTGATACATAGTAAGCACTTGGAACATACGTGTGAAAATCAAGTGCATCCGTGTTGGCGTCATTGTTCTGAGTTTCAGAGCCATCCTTAGGCTCTTATATCTTATTATTTGGTGATTAATGAAAATAAAAGTCCACCTGAAGTTCCTCACAGAAGGAAGAGACTGTTAACTTCACTGATACACACACACACACACACACACACACACACACACCACCGTCACATGTCACTCTGAAAGGCTTATTCACAAAAAAAAAAAAGAAATCAATAGAACATCTTTACAAGAACATACTGATTTACTCCACTCTTTGAAGCACCTCAATGTAGTCATGGCAGGGTGTTCCCCCCACCTCCATCTGCTCCTTGGTAGTAAGTATCTCGGGGCAGGTGGTAAGTCAAGATCATGCTGACACAGAGTTATTAAACACCTGCAGCCATGGAGCATTGCCTGGGAAGCAGAGTGAGACTGGATGTTTTGAGCCTCGTTTCAAATCAGGATGAGGCTTATTTTCAGAGCCTGTGTGCACATATAAATCATTGCCTAAACACTTCATCTGGTCTTGGGCAGTCTTTCCCCTCAGAGAGCTGAATGCTTTTTTATAGATGAACTAATTAGTTTTCACACCAGCTTTGTGAGTTTTCAGGCTGTTGAATGAAGACTGTCACCGTGCCCTGCCTGTTTGCAGTACTGGACCCTGAGAGAACAGTTCTACAACTGTTTTATTCATTAATAATTAATGTGCTCACTGGATACCTGACTACAGCATTCTTGTCTTTCTTCTGAACTTTGTTTTGTGAGCTGTAAGGGTCCCTAGTTATATTCAACTTTTGTGGCATGCCTGTTGGCCATTGGTACTCTCCTAATGTTCATAAAGATCCAGCAAGGTGGCCTTTTGCTATGCAAAGAGGAAACTTGTCTTCTAGTCCCTTGCTTCTGGGGTAAGAACTAGTCAGCCTCCTCAGCTAAGCATTTTCTGCTAACATAAATGCTATCAGCTGCCCATCCCTCCTCTAGGAAGTCCTGTGTGGTCTCACTAATCGTGGTTTATCGAGACCCTTTCCCCCTCTGTCTCTTTCACCTGAGGTACACCAGAGCCTGTCTCTGCAAGCGAAGATCAGAGGGAAAGGAAGGACTGGCTTTTGGTTCTGAATTCATATGCACAGGAACACAAACACACACATGCACCTTTAACCCTAAATAAAAGATCAGAGGGAAAGGAGGTACTGGCTTTCGGTTCTGAATTCGTATGCACAGGAACACAAACACACACATGCACTTTTAACCCTAAATAAAACATTATCCTGCACACTAATGGAAAGGGTAAAGGTAGTGAAGACACCACCACAGGAAACAGCAGTTTACCCTGAGTGTCTGGGAGCAGGGGCCCTCAGGAGACCAGCATCTGTGTGGAAGTGGTGAGGAACGGTGCGCAAGAGCCTAGACTCTGCAGCCAGCAATGCCCAGCTCCGCATGTTAACCTGCTGCTCCTTCATTTCTCACCCATCAAATGGGGATGGCACCTCTTAATGCCGTGAAACATACACGAAATAACTTTGTTCAGAAAATGACCTCATCTCCTGCCTCCTAATGTGGCTGCCAGGCACTGATGAAGCTTCTGGAATCTTCAAGTCCAGTTGTTCTTACTAAGAGGTGTTCTTACTAAGAGGAAGAAATAATCCTGAGCTAGCCAGATATCTCGATTGGAAAGAATTAAAAGCTCTGCTGATGAAGCAAAGCATTACTGACTAGGTAGCTCAGAGAATCTGCAGGTCACGTGAAACCGTGAATCCGTTAACACAAAGGATCAGGAGAACAAGGGAAGGAGATCTGGAAAGCATGTTTCTCTTACTTGAATTCAGATGCCTCTTGAACGACAGAGAGAGAGAGATGGGATCATAACTGGAGTCGAGAACAAACAAGCCTCTGCCCTCAAGTATATTTTGTGGATGTTGGTATCACTCAAATTTGCCTAGGGCAAGAAAAGAAAGAAAGGAAGAAAAGGGGAGAGAGACAGGGAGAAAAGAGAGAGGGAGGAGAGAAAGGAAGAGATGGAGAGATGGGGGAAGGGAAGGGAGAAAGAAGAGAGTGGGAGGGAGAACAAGGAGAAGGTGAGACTGAAAAAGAGACAGCTGAGATGCATTGAGCCAGGGGTGTCCAAAGGCAGTGAGAGGGGAGAGCTGCAAGTTCTGCTTCGAGATAACTCTGCCTTCACCTTCCATCATTTCCTGAGCACTCATTTTCTCCCAACTATAAAACTCCCTGAAACTCCCTTTCCAGAAAATGTCAATTAATAATGTGATCAGACTGACTTCCAGCTGCCTGTTGGACTTATGGAAACACAGGAGCCAATGCTGCATCCAGTTTGCATATCGGTGAATCCAGGGAAATGGCCTCATACTTCCCAAACAGTCTCTTTAGGAAATTCTTTAATTTAGTCTTCTAGAAAGATATTTGGCCAGAATTTCTTGGGCATGAAGAAAGCAAGCAAATGCTAAGGGCGTGAACAACACTTTTGGTGTGAGAACGTAATGATTTTAATATTTATCACTGTTACATACATACCCAGCACATGTATTAACTCACAGAAAAAAAATATTAGTTTCTCTTTTTTAAAAAAAGAACAGAAAAAAGAACTTTAATCTAAGCTTACTGGGATTACAAAAATAATAGCACATTTCTTTAAGTGATTCGAGCTCAGTCTCTGAGACACCAGAGATTCCAAAAGATCTTCCACGGTTTCTGCTCATTAGAATCTTAGAAAATAAAAAAGTATATTTTCATATTTACAGAAAAAAAACCATGCTGATTGCTTCTTAAAATTCCTTTTGGAATTCCATAGTGGCACTAGCTTTGAAGTCAGGAAATATTTCAAATGAAAGAAGGCATTTTGGAAACAGCTCACAATGCACCTCAGGTCACACCACTAAACAGTTCCAGGCCATATTCTGCAGATCGCTCTATCTCAGGGCCTCGGGAACTTCCACCTACAAAAACAAAAGATTGCCTTTCAATGAAGCAATGTGCATGTTAAAGTAAATTACTGTCATCACCATCTACAGGGTTCGCCTTTAGTAGTATGCCCTGAGAAGAATCTGAATATAATTAGGGAAAGTTCAATGTTTGTATGTTGGAGGTCTTAAAATGGTCCTTGCTGAGACAAGTTGGCAGAAGTATACCGGTCAGAATGGAGATGTGTTCGTGGTTCCACTCAGTGTACCCACCCCCACGCACAGACATTTAAGAGAATGTTAAGTATTCAGAGAGTGGCTTTGGTAGCATCCACCAACGGGGCTGACTCATTGGATGCATTTCGGCATAAGGTCTGATCTGGGGTGACTTACCTTCCGTAGCTGTCTTATGCTGCTCCCCCGAATGGCTTCCATGAGGTTCTCGTGAGCTGATCTCTGTGGGGTAGAGGGTCGGGAGCTTTCTTCCATTTTCTTCTCTTGCACTGACCTCAGAGAATTCTTTATTTCTTTTAGGAGATTGTTTGGCTGTTTCTTAACCTTTTTCCCTTTTTTCTTTCGCTGTCCGTTTTGTAGGGCCCTCTGGGCACTCTCCTGCTGTTTAATGACTTCTGCAATGTTTCGGGTGATGAGCTTTTTCTCTGGAGGTGGGGGAGGAGGAGGGGGAGGAGGAGGAGGCAGCATGTGGGGAGGAAGAGGAGGAGGGGGAGGAGGCGGGGCTGGGGCCACGGGAGATGGAGGTCTGCTCCTCCCAGTGTGGACTTTCTTGGAGACTTTGGGAGAGGACCAGGGAGACTGCCTAGGAGATGCATAAGGAGAAGATCCAGGTGTCCCTCTTTGCCAGACTTTGGTCCTAAGAGCAGCCCCTCCATCATACCCTTCCTGCTGCTTTTGCTCCTGCATGCGCTTTTGCCTCTGTTTATCCATATTCCTTGTCAAAATACTCGTCATACTCATTCTTGGTCCTGGGAGCTCAAAATGGTAGCCCAGCCTCAGCAGCGTGGAGTTCTCCTTGAGCAGCTTGACAATCTCCATCTCCACTTGGGAGCCCATGATGTGCCTCTGGTTGTGGAAGCGTAGCTCTGTGAGCACCGTGTTGTGCTGCAAGGCTCTCATGATGGCCAGGATCCCTTTGCCCGTGATGAAGTTGGACTCCACGTTGACGCTGGTGATGTGCTCATTGACCTTGAGCATCTCCGCAATGGCGATGGCCGCAGCGTCATCGGCGTGCGTGTTGGCCAGGCTGAACGTCTTCACGACCGTGTTCTCCTTGAGGGCTTCGGCGAAGCGGGATAGGGTCTGTGTGGTGATGTTCTCGATGTTGTTCAGGTTGACTTCTGTTGTATCGGGGTCGTTGCTTTTAATCTTTTCCAGAGCATCCTCAATAACAGTGGGGTTTCCACAAGGGTGAATGGGAACTGGCGACTCCGCGTTCCTCTGGGTCCCCCCACTGTTGCCATTGGTTAAATTTATATTTTCTATTTGACTTTTAAATGTCTTTGGTTTAGAGTTACCAGAATTAACGCTGTTGTAGTTTACGCTTCCGTTGATATGTTTGGTAGCTTCGTTTGCAGTGTCTTCTTCTTCACTGTCCTCCTCTTCCTCTTCTTCCTCTTCTTCCTCTTGAGACTCCTCTTGTTCCTCCTCCTCTTCTGTACACACGTCCTCAGAGACTTCACTGTTGCTCTCAGTGAAGATTAGTTCTTCCTCACTCTCTTCCTTGTCATCTTCTGCAACCTAAGGAGTGTGATAACATCATTAAGGTTTTCACCTGGAGAACGTTGATCAGTTTACAAGAGTAACACAAGAACCCCAAAGTCTGTCTGTAGTGAGCAGGATTAGCAAGCCCTTGCTTCTGACCTCTCCAGTTCAAGTGACCAATGTCAACTTCTCTGTAAGTATTTGTCTTCTACCAGAGAGTCAGTATTTATTGAATAAAAAGATGTGATCACCTTTCTAGTTTGAAGACGTAAGTCAGAGCTCCAGCTTCAGAAAACGCTGGATAAAACTTCCAACGTTTTAGGCCTAGCAAGATGTCTCAACAGACAAAGATTCTCACAGCACAAACCCAATGGGGTTCGATCTCCAGGTCCCACATAAAGGCGAAAGGAGAGAGGTAAAAGCACAAAGTTATCCCTCAACCTCTACATGTGCCATCGTAAATAAAATAAAATGAAAACATTTTAACACATTGGATTCTTGACTCCTTTTGTTCCAGTTTTGCAGATCTTCGCCTCCCTCTGGAACCAGTGCCCTGTCCATTCCCGCTTCCTCACTCCACACAAGTACAACAAAAAATAAACAACATGGTAATGAATTTGCTTTTCTTAATGCTCAAGATTTCACCAGGCCTGTTGGCACACACCTGTTATCATCCTAGCTAACTGGGAGGTTCAAGTCAAAGTGCAGTGAGTTCAAGGCTCGTGTAGGGTAGAGAGTGAGTTCAAGGTCAGACTAGGCACCCAAGTGAAACTCTGTCTCGAAGGCAGGAGGTACGACTGGAGATAAAGCTCATGGCCAGAGTGTTTATTCCCCAGATTTTCAGTCAGTTGCAGATGTGGCTGAGCCAAGTGCCCACTGCCCTGTTGGTCTCTAGGGAGAGAGCCCTCTGCAGCTCCGCCATTTGTCTGGTGTGGCGGCACCTGGCACAAGGAGGTACAACTCCACACTCCCATAGACCTGCTGGTCTAGGCAGATCAAAATCTGCTCTCTGGACAACACACAGATAGAAACTTTGGTGGAAGCCATAGGTAAAACGGGACAGCCTGCAGAAGACCAGCCTCCCAAGAGCCCAACCACCGATGTGCATCAGCAGACACAGCAGCAAAGCTCAAAGCAGGCCCTTGCCCAGCCTAATGCTTTAACATTATTTAGCATGCATCAATTATGAAAGGCTTGCAGGTAAATAGAATTTGATTCTAGCATTACTGCTTACTAGTCCCTCTACATGGACTCCCCCGAAGACTGCTTTCTCTTCTTCATGTTATCTTTTATTAGGAAAAGTCTCAGAAGTGTCGAAAGTATCCAGTTTCTCCTTACTCTCTTGTGACACCTTCCTTATCTTTCTCTGAAGCCCTAAGTCCCAGGCTTCCCCCACAGCTTGAATTCTTTCCTCTACATTGGAAGCACTTTTTTTTTTTTTTTTAACTTCAAGGGGTGTTGCTGTCTGAGGCATGTGGATGGAGCTTTGGAAAACACTATGTTGGTCTCCAAGTTTGTCTGCCCAGTTGCTGTCACAAAATAGCCTCCAGTTAGCCACACTTGTTTGGAGTGACAGGCACCAAGTGATGGCCTGGGCAAGGGTCATCCTCTCCTGGGATGAACTGTCCAGTCTCAATTTAGTTGATGTATTAGGAGGCGAAGGAGTGTGTGTGTGTGTGTGTGTGTTTGTCTGTCAAAGGGTTGGTGGAAGGACAGGAGTTGTAACTCGATAATATAAAACACCCTGCAAGGAAGTAAATGAATCAGCTAGACAAAGTCCTGTCAACCCCACCCCAAGTCTCCTTGCTTTGTGTAAGCTCTCATTAAGTGGGGTCCACATCAGCCGTCTAGGGGTGTGTGCTCTACCTCTGTGTTTTCTGGCATGTCTCAAAAGCCAGAGTATTCTGCCTCTTGTGCAACCATGAAATCTCATCTCCTTTAGTATTTTACAGATCTTTGGGTTCTATCTGCAAAAGCTGTTCCCCTTCCATCTGAAAACCATGTTGGCTCTCCAGCAACCTGCGCTGTTATTTAATCTAATGATGCCTCTTCCTGGAAGCCTTTAACACTTCCTGACCCTGAGATGCTTGCCGATGACACTGCATTTCTCCCAATGAGCTGCGTCTCACACTTTAGGTTTGCCACGTTCTCAATAGGCTGTCTGATCCTTTGAGGAAAGGTGGGCATAGGGGAAGAGGAGGGAGGGACTGAGCAGACAGAATACAAATGCCTGTGAACACAAAGCATCAATAGAGCAACAAGGAGGAGACAGCCAGCCTCCTCTCCGACCACCTCCATGACACCGCCACACCTATGAGGAGCAAGAGGCTTGGCTGTCAGCTCCTGGCCTGGTTCTCCCTCTAAAGAGCTAGTTGACTTTAGACAAATTGCTAAACCTTTCTGGGTCCCAGGGAACTGAGTGATTCTTATAGTCCTAATGTGAACAGGGGCTCTAATCACTGGGTGGAGTTGTTAGACCATAACTGGTTGGGCCCTACCCTGAGAGTGTCTCATCTGCAGATATTGCAGAGGCTTAGAATTTGTGCTTTTGGAAGTACCAGGTGATAATCATTCTGCTGGCCAGGCAACCTACAAGTCTGAACAACCGACCTCCACACCAAGAGTCTGTAGTTTCAATTCCAGCTTGACTGACAAGCTGTTACCCTCAACTTCTCCTAGTCTTTGGCTCTCAAGTGAAGAAAGATAAGCTGGGATGAGATAATGTGAGAAAAGTCATTGGCACCTGTGCCTTTGACCCAGCAGCTACTCAAGGGAAGAGAATGGAACTGTGTCATGCCCAGGGTGCCTAGAGCTGACGTAGCACACACTTGTGTCAACCTGGATGGACAGAAAGAAGTTTGTCACTCTCCGGGTGCTATACAGAATATTCCTAAACCTTCACAAAGTCTGACCCCCCCGCCACACAAACACCATGGCCAGAACCTCTGTGTACTATTAACACGGAGACAGGAACCTGCTTCCAGCTCCCCTCAGCTGCTTGGAAGTCTTCCCTGCGGTGGGATTGGATTTACTCCCTCTGCCAGCCGGCTCCTGCTCAGCACCCTGTGACTACAGAGTCAGCTGGCTGCGACAGTGAAGTGGGAGGAAAGTTAACCAGCCGAGAAGGGAATCAAAGTTGGTAAAGAAGTCGGCCTCTCTAATTGGACGGTAAGTCATTGGCAGGATCAACTAAACCTTTGGCAGTGCAACGTGGATTTCAGCAACAGCTGACAACAGGCTTTGCCCTTTGGTTCCCTCTGCTGTCATAACATTATGACATTAAAATGCCTTTGTCCTGTTATTGTTGTCGGCGCCTCTATGTCCTGGAGGCTTCTTAGAGAAGTTGTATTCTTATTTTGAAGAATTCTTTAGTAAGTATAGCAGGATGTCATTCTATTTCATCAGACTGTTGACACTCATTTCCACTTCAAACAAACAAACAAACAAAACCTAAGGAAACAAAGCACAGCAAACCCGATTCTTAAGTGATGGTCACAGGAGAACTGACTAGCTCAGATCTTGACTGGTTGTGAATGTTCGTTCCTCATTTCCTCCTCTAGTTCTTCACTACAGGTAGCCATAGTGGCCTTGGAGGAGCCTGGCTTGGTCCCAGTGGCCCTTCCTGTGATGACTGACACTGGCAAAGCTCACACAGGCCTTGCTGCAAATGTTGTGCAGGCAGCTATCTTCAAGATCACCACAGCTCCCAGATTAGTACTTTAGAAAGCTGGCCACCATCTGCCATCTCAATTATAAGTGATTTCAGGGGAGCGCAGGGGCTTTTAAGTGATTGTTCCCAGACAGTTTTCTTCCCTGAACTCAGGGTTTCTTTCCTACAACAACATTCTGCTGCTATAATGATTTTCCCAGAGGTTAGTCTTTTGAACTTCCTTCCAGCAATGACTCATTGGGAAATTCAAAATGAATCCTTCCTGGCAACGCAAGAGCTTCCTAGACCTGAGTTCTCCAGCACAAGCATGTTTCCTAGCCTGAGAATCCCCATCAAGAAGTAGGAAGGTTCTCAGTGGCTTAACCTGGCTCCTCGGTGGGTTTCAGCATTTAGAATTCTATGCAAAAGCATGCAGTTTCTTTGGAGAAAACTCTAGAATTTGTTAAAATCTCAAGGTTTGTGTGGGGGTGTCTTGATTCACAAAAGAAACAAGAAATTGAACTCTCTCGATGGACAGATGGAATGAGAATCCTAAAGAAATGATTGTACAAACAGCTTAAGGACAGAACAGGGTGGGGAATGTGAGTTCTTGATTCTCATCCCCATGTTCTTCCTACAGCCTTGAACTTGTGGGTGTTGGAAACATAAAACAACTTTTGCTGCTGCCATATTACTGTCAAAGTATCATGAAATAAATGTATTTAACTGAGAAAAACAAATGTACCAGAAACAAGCTATGCAGCATCAGTGGAGTGTTTGATGGCTCATTCAAGCCCATACTCTGGTTGTGAAATATTTTTCTCTCCGGGTTCCCATTTTTAATCAGTAATACCACCCTCACCAATGTTTTTCTCACTTCCAAAATTGGTGAGACCATTCTTTTGGCCGCCTGGAGACTATTTCAGTAATGGATACAACTGAGTTATAAGAAAGTTAAAGTGATGCAGACTGAGCAACTACAGGAAACAGGAGTGTCTGGTTTTGGAGTTGGGGGTGGGGATAAGGATGATGGGCACAGCCCCCCGGAGAGCCTACCTTTCCACATTCCCCCAGCCGTTCCTTCTCCAAGAGTTTTTGGGACTCCTTTTCCCAATAGGCCATGAGGGCTTCTCTGCTGAAGTTCCCTGTGGGGGTTTTCTCTGTCAGACTCTTTTGTCTTAGCCCCACGGGCAGGTTGCGGTCAGGTTCAATGTCTTCCAGCTCTCTCTCCAGCTCCTTAAGCTCCTCGGCTGAGAGGGAGGCCAGAAGTTCATCCTCGTCAATGGATTCATATTTACTAAGTCCCCTTCTGTAGCCAAACGTAGACATGGTCCAGGCCTGGTCAGATACCACAAGAGCTTGAAGAACCAGACATTCAAGGCAAGCAGGGGCAGACAGGGAGGCAAGTGTCAGGCTTGCAGGCAGCTGGTGTGAGGAGTGGCCTCAGAGCCTTTTAAGAGCAGTGATGCGGGCCAGTGACAATGTGGAGAGAGTGAAGGCATGGGCTGTTTTAAGCATCAGACGTCAGCTAGACATTTGAACACAAAGAATGTCACATCGGTGGTGGATGGAGGTCTCAGAACCAGCAGGGATTATTCACACGGCGGCCAGAGCCATATTTAGCTGAGCCTGATAGCGGGTGAGGACAGGCAGGGTGTTTCAGATAGGAGGTGACATGGTTCTCCTTTACTTTGTGTTCAAACAACGGAGGATATACTTTGTTTTGAAAATCTTACCACGGCCACTGTGGCTACGATCAGACGCTTTCATCAGGAACTTAGGGGTGGAGAAAGAACTCCACAATGTACTATGGGTAGTTAGTCTGGTTCTTCTATGACCGTCCTGGGTAGTGTGGATGGGGACCGAAGCTACAATGATGCAGGATCTTGTAATTTGTTGTGCTTTATAGTTTACAAACTATGTCATACAATTCCCTGGTTGTGTGTACTTTAGATAAACAGTTCGACCCTCGTTTACAGATGTTGGCAATTGAGACTGAGAGAGTAAATGAAAAATCTGAAGGCTGACAGCTGGAAGGGCAGAAGGAATCTTCTCTACTTCATCAAATGGCTGCCTTCTTCCTATGTGTGAGTAGAGACTGACCTGTTCTGATTTATTAAAGACATACCCTGTGCTAGCTAAGCATGGTGAGTTTTTTATATCATTTAATCCCACAGTCTTACGAGGAGTATTATCATTGCCCATATCTGACAGGCATAGACCCCTGAGAGGTTGGGTAACTAACCTAGGAAAACAAAGCTAAGAAGTAGAAAGGTCTAGAATTTGAACCCAGATGGTACCTGGGCTGAAAATTTGATAAGGCATTAATTTTTACTTATACATAGCTTTCATTCTTGTAAAGGTGTTATAGTATTTATGGAGTTTGCAGAGTTTCATACAAATTTTAGCATGCAGATGTACAAAACTGTAGCAATATGCGTGCATAGAAATATATATATATTAATAAATAAATATATACACACACCAACACATGCACAATATATAATATTTACTACACTCACCTGAAAGTCTTTGAATGCTCATATGTTTTTTATTGCTCTGTAGTGCAAACATAAGTTATAGGGTAAACTCACTTTTCTTTCCCCCTCAAGACAGGGTTTCTCTGTTGTAACTCTGGCTGTCTTGGAACTCACTCTGTAGACCAGGCTGGCTCGAACTCACAGAGATCCGCCTGCTTCTGCCTCCTGAGTGCTGGGACTAAAGGAGTGTATGCACCACCACCACCCGACTGGTAAACTCGCTTTTCATGAAGTTGTGAAACCATTTTCTAAAATGAAGGTTTGACAGTGGATAGAGTTCCAGTTTCCCCACCTCCTCTGTCATTTGTTCTCCTGGTCACAGCCTTTTTATGAGGACAACACAGTGGTTTTCAGTTCTCTCCTTACTGATGATGCTGCCTGTAGTTTCATGTGTTTATTGCCCTCGGTAATATATTCAAGTTTTGTGCTTATTTCTAAATCGTATTGTCTTTTTGAGTTATGAGTTGTTTACATACCCGAGAAACAAATAATTTAATGAGACATAGGATTGATTCATAGTTCCTGTAATTCTCTGGTTTGTCTTTTGGTATTCTTGAAGAGTGACTTTTTTTTTTTATTTTGATGAACTTCATTTGATCATTTCTTGTCTTATTGGCTGTTTGTTGGTATTTGTAGTTAAAAAGTTATTTCCTGTTCTCAGACTGCAGAGATTTACACCTGTGTTTTGCTCAAAAGCGTTTCAGATTATGCTTTTTAGGTTTAGGCTTATGACAATTTTGACAAAGTCTTTTTTGTATGTAGAAAGTAAGGATATACATTCCTTATGTACAGATATTCACTCATTTCACACTGTCAAGAAGACTCTCTTTTCGTCTGGCGAACTGTTTGACATCAATGTGGAAAAGTAGCTGACTATTGATGTAAATAAAGACAAACCTCCGGGCCGTTCTGTCTGTCTTCCAGTGCTGTATAGTCTTCCTTGCTATAGGTCCGTAGTGCGGATGAAGTTAGAACGTGTGAGTTCTTAACTGCATTCCTTTGCATAAATGATTCTGCTAAATATGTTTGATTTTAACTCATAGTATTCTGCTTTCAGAATCAAATGACACTTTCCAGAAATGACATTCAGGGAGAGAATAATGAAACTATGAATATTAATTCACCTTTTAAAAAATTACTTTTGTACTTTGAAGATAGACAATGTTTGTTCATATTTCTGAGGTTCAATGCAATTTTGATTCATTAACATGTTGAGCGATGATTAAGTCAAGGTTAATTAACATTCAGGAAAGGATCACAGTTGGGTTTGTGTTTTTGTTTTTGAGCCAGCAGCATACATTGTTGTGGAGCATGTGGTGCTTTTGTTTTTTTTAATTAAAAGATGAATTTGAGTTTTGACAATGTCATCAAGTTATAATATCTAAATCTGTCAAATGAAATGAGTTATTCAGCTTTACAATGACATTTTACATAAGTACATAATCTCAAGTATGCTTAAAAAATCCTTTTAGGAGAAGAAAATGTGTATAAACTGTAGCCCAAACTCATTATTAATGACACATTAGACACATATAGCGCATTGGTCGGTGTGACTACTTAGAAGGAAATAATTATGTAAAATTAGGAGAACTGTGTTTTAACTCTTTTTCCTGTAAGTTTTTGATGTCATTAACTCATCTTCGTCTTGAGGTTTACTGATTCTATGCATCGTATGTTAGACTAAAATTTAATAACTTAAAGCAGTGATAAAAACATAATCAAGTTCCTTTCTTTGTGGAAAACAATGTAAACACATAAACACAAAACATGTCAGAGGGAATGTCTGTGGAGAAGATCAAATAGGGTCAGGGAAGCAAGAAGATTTGGGGGCAGCGATATTTCATTTCATAAGATTTCTGTAATAAGATGGCATTTGAACACAGATCTGGAGAAGGGCTCCATGGATGCATATTCTGGCACACGTGATGTCTGCCCATGACATAATTGCACAGATAGTCTTAGAATAATAGACTTAGCTTTCGAAGGACCTTTGAAACCCTCAATCCTCTGTCATTTCTATCTGTGTTATAGTTGAACATCATCAGTAGAAGTATTCCTAGCCAAATGGCTCAGACCTGTAGAAAACTCTTCTTTCTTTTGTACTGAAAATGACTGGAAAAATCACTCCGTATATTTTTAGTTTCCTCCTTGGAATGACCCAGAATAGATGCAGCATTGTGTGAGTTTCTTCATCAAGACTTCAGTGCCCCATGAATGACTTGCTGAAATTGGCTCCAGGGAGTAGGTATTAAAATATCTTACCATGTGGCACTATCATTGAACAAAAGAGAAAAAATAAAAACAGAAACAAAAAAAACTTGCCTCTTGACAATACCTGCTGCTTAAGAACAATGGCCACTTAAAACGCCATAGTATATTTACTGTGAGTCGGTCTGATTACAGCAACCACAACTCACACCACACCAGACTTCATGACATCTACTCAGGAGTATTTTCTACAGACTTTAAACACATCTGTTAAAATTCTGCTGTGTGACTGCAGACTGCCATCCAACCCTGCCTTTGACTAACGTCTGATGGATAATGCAAATTTTCTTAGACTTTCTCTGACATCAAGGAAAAAAACATCCAGTTGTACATGTGTTATAAGAGTCACCATTTTATATTTTGGAATTTTCACTTGCTGATGCTCATTGCATTTCAAGACAATGATAGTACAAGTCTTTTCGAGCTTAGCATGTTTTGTTTAGTTTTTTCAAAATCATTTTTAAAATTTTAAAGCAAAGAATTGTTTAATTCTTAGTGAGAATATTTTGTTGTTGTTGACTCATTAACTCACACGTATAATGTCTCAAGAGAATTCCGATTCCTTTTTAAAGGAAAACTGAGTTTTCTTTTTCAACCTGTTGATGTTTTCCCCCTTTTAGTTTCTCCCTGAAAATGTCCCTGACTGTTTGTCCATACAATCACTTGCTGTGAGATAAGGCTGCATTGCAAGCTGGGACAGGAAAACAGCAACCAATCCAGTTTCTGCCCTCAAGGAGTTGAGACTCCGGGGAGAGAGTAAACAGCTGCCAACAGCAGTGCATAGTCACCCCAGCCAGGCGCCAGGGGAGGAGCCAGAGCCCTGCACAGAGAGAGATATGGGCCAAGTCAGAGAAGGCACAAGGATGGGAATAGGTTCCAGACAGAGAGAGCAGTCTCTGAGTGAGTGAGTGTTCAGGAGACAGAAAACAAAAGCAGACATTGTTTGATAGAAAGCGGAGGCGTAGGTGGAAACCAGGCAGAAACTTCCCTGATTCAAAGAATTGCCTCGGAAGGTAGGCGTCCTACCACACTCTGTAACAGCTGCAAATGTTGAATATTTGATTTGAAGAGCTCTGCAGGCCATGCCAAGGAGTTCTTTATTACAGTCTAGCACTATGTGCTTATCTCTAACAATACCCCCAGGTAGCTGTCATGGGTCATGGTGCCCGAAAGTCTATTGTTTGGCAAGTGTCACGATATCCATAGGGAGTCTGGGAGATGGGGAGCTGAGGTCATCCGTATCTCCAGAGGCCAGTAGTTCCAGTCTTCCGAGAAGGCCTATACTCCATTTATTATTTCTTTATTTTTTGTATTTTATTTGAATATACTAAACACATGATAGAGTTTATTATGACATTTTAAAACTCTTTTTAAAATATGGTTGTGAGTCAGCATATGGGTACTAGGAACTGAACTTGAGTCTTTTGCAAGAGCAGTAAGCGCTCTTAACCCACGGAGCCATCTCCCCAGCCCCTCTTATGTTTTCATACATGTGCGTAGTATGCATTGGCCATACTCTTGCCTCTCCTGACCATCAGGTTTCTCCTCCTTCCAAACACTCCTTCTATGTTCATTTTTTGCTTTTTTTGCTCTTTCATGTGGATTCCTCACGTAAAGGGTAGAAACAGCGCTCTCCTAATTACCCATGTGCATAGAACCACCTCAGCCTAACGCTACATAGAGGAAAAGCCTGACTTATTAAAGACCATTTTGGTGATGGCTTCTGTAAGCTCGGTGACTAATACTCAGAGATGTTAAAGAGGTTGTATAATCAATTGTTCCTTGGGCTTTTTACTTTAAGCTCAAATTTCAGGGCATACTTGGTACTGTCAGGAGTTGCTCATTTCAAAATGTTGGTACACGCATTCCTATCTGAAACTACAAAGGCCAGGTAACATATACATTATGTGAACTTAATTGTATTTATGTTATATGACATATAATAGCTATTTACTAATTAAGACCCATTTCTATTGGCCCCGTGCTTCCTGATACGACACACCCCATCATTCTGGGATTTAGTATTTGGAATTTAATTTTAGTAAGTGCAAGAAATCTCTAAAGTCCAAGAGGGGCACCAATGTGTCATCCTTCTAAGCTAAAATCTTTGAGCTGAGGGATGGTCCATGAAAAACAACCAGAGTTTCAGTCTGCCCAAGATCGCTCTCTCTGTGCAGTTCTTCACCCCATGTTCGGGGTGCACAGCCTCAGCCCCCACTTGCTAGGACCCGGATGTTGGAACAGCTTCCATCATTGTGCCACAGTGTGCAGACATAGGCCCAGGCTCCTTGGTTCTACCAGCCTCTGGATTCCTGCTCTGGCTGTTCCTCTTCATCTCAACTTGAGCCTATGCTGCTGCTTCCATTTTCTTGGCTGGAGACCGCAATGGACTTAGTCCCTCTTTTGCCAGTTGCCCCCATCATCCTGTCTTCCACATCACAAGCCAGAGGAACCTTTTAAGAACACAGATCTCACCAGGTCATCCCTTACCTAAGACTCCGGAATGCCTTCTGTTGTTCTGCAGACCAGACCCACAACCAGCTGTGCTGCTTACCTGTCTGCCTCACTGGGATCACCTGTCAGATCCTCACAGGTGAGCCATGCTGCGGTGAACTTGAGCCACCCTAGGCTGCCCCGCCCTTTACCCATCGCACTTTCTCCCTCTCAAGACTTTGCCTCTGGAGCTCTCTTCAGGACCACATGAGCTGAGGCCCCAGAACAGGTTAGCTCCCTCCATGCCCACAGACGTGGCTTCGTGGAAACATTCCACTTGGGATGGCTTGTTTGAAACAGGTCTTCGCAGGGAGAATGCTTTCCGAAGGCAGGAGTCCTGTCGGCTCTACTTGCTATCTCTGAGGCCTAGCATGGTAATTAAGTGTTCAGATGAATTATTTTTAGAAGCAAATAAAGCAACACAAAACAGTGGGGCAAGAGTAATTGGTCATGAAAATGGAAATACAATGTTTTAAAAAATGACAGAAATTATGATAGTTGCTGGAGCTGAGGTGGTTCAAGTTTTTTCTCTTTTCTTTTCCTTCCTTCCTTCCTTCCTTCCTTCCTTCCTTCCTTCCTTCCTTCCTTCCTCCCTTCCTCTTTCCTTTTTCTTTCCTTCCATCCTTCCTCCCTCCCTCCCTCTTTCCTTTTTCCTTTCTTTCTTTCTTTCTTTCTTTCTTTCTTTCTTTCTTTCTTTCTTTCTTTCTTTCTCTCTCTCTCTCTCTCTCTCTCTCTCTCTCTCTCTCTCTTTCTTTCTTTCTCTCTCTACTGTGATCAAATCCAAGGCTTCTTGCATGCTAGGCAAACAAACACTGCAACCCTGAGCCCTAGGATCTCCTTATTTACCAGAACTGCCTTCAGAAAAAGCCTTTATGTTTGTAACACAACCACCACCTCCCCTAATTTTCCCTTGCTCCCGAACTTCCTAACATTTACATGGGCCCACAGTGCTTTTTGGTCCCTGTTCTTTGATCGGTGTGTGATTCACAGCAAAGAGCCAGTCCTACTGCCTAGTGGGCGTCCCAACCTCAGGTTACATTTTTGTTCCTTTCATGACTGTCTTATTTATTTATGTGTCTATCTGTCTGTCTATCTATCTATCTATTTTGTTTATCTATCTATCTTTTTATTTACTATGAATGGGACCCAGGACCCTGTTCATAGCAGAGAACCATTCTACCACACCTAAGCCCTACTTTCTTTTGAAACAAGATCTCACTAAGTTTCCTAGACTGGCCTTGAACTCACTTTGTATCCTCAGTAGACTCTGAACTTGCGGGCCTCATGCATTAGCCTTCTATGTAGCTGGGAATACAGGCAACCACCATCAGGCCAGACTAACTTTTTTTTTTAATTTTATTTTACCTGTCCCTAAATTACTGAGAAGACACAGAAATTATGTTATACTGTCATTTGTAAACATAGAGAAATGGGAAATTCTTTTATTCTCACAAATGCCAAGCATGTTTTGCCTACTTTATAATTATTATTTGAAGTTCTACCTAAGCCCTTTTGTCCAGATGCAAAGCTGCCTCCTGAAATAAGTCTAACTTGACTCCTACTTACACAAAAGGGCTTGTGCTTTCCATGTTTCTTACAGACGGCTTGTAACAGGCTGAAGCAACGTAGTAGTTCCGAAGGGAGTTAAGCTTCCGAATTTGTTCAGTCTGTTTACTGGAGCTTCTCAGAAGACTAGAGGAAGACTCCCAAGAGAGAAGGTCAGGGAATGGCCACACTTTGGACAGTCAGACACGACAGGCCCCAGGGATTAGACAAGAACTCGATTCCCTTACGGAGCCTACGCTCTCAGGCTTGGCAGACAGGCAAACCTCCCAGCTACGCCTGCCAGCTTTGGTGGAGAGTGTGAGTCAAATTTAAAATTATTAGGGCTATTTATAATAACATCTCACAATTGTATAACATTTGTAGTTTATGAAATGGTTTTTTACAAAGCCAGTGTGCCAGGTAATGTAATATAACACAATCTCCCTCTGTTGATGAGTCTTCTAGCACTGTGTGAGATAACACATGATGGATAAAGGTGATTTATTTCATTTCACAACATATAAAAATGGGTTCTGAGAGTTTAAAAATACCTTTACATCCAGCCAACGAGTAGTGGATGGATGTGTTCTATAACTCTAAGCTGCTTCTCACACTGCTGTTACTCGCTTGTCATTTTAAAATGTATCAGAAGAAAAGACAGACCCAATAAAAGACTGAATTTCGGATCGGTGCCTCTACGGTTGGTCACATTTAGCTGATTCTGTGTTTATCTGACTCAAACATATATCAATAAATGTAATATATGCAAATGAAAAGATGAACTAGCAGTGTTAAAATGTGAAATAAAATAATTTATATATAATATTATATTTATATAGTATAAGAATCCAAACATGAGAAAGAAATAACTAAATTCCATCAATGGAGCCCTTCATCTTATACGACAGAACATGCGTGTGAAATTCCACTCATGAGACAGGAAATGGATTTTGTACTCATCATCTGAAGTCCTAATATGCGAAGTTTTGCCTGGGTTGGATGAGACAGCTACCTGAGTTAGAACCCAGAGCGCTGTGTCAGCATCTGGGGTAGATGTGCTCGGATGGTGTTAGGAGGTAAGTGTGGAGACCGGTTATCCTCACCATGGAAGCTTTCCTGGAGCAGCTCTCTCCTCAGCTTCAGACAGCTTCTGCTTAGAAGCCAGCCCAGCCTGGAAACAGCAGCTGAAGTACTTGGGAAACAGCAGCTGAAGTAGATCTTAGATCCCACTGTGCAGAGACTGGGAGGGCAGGGTGGGGGAATCAGCACAAAGTACAGGAATGTGGGGAATGCCTCTGCTCCCCACACTCTGGGTCTCTTTCATTGGCAGCTCTGTCAGGAAAAGCCGAAGCGCAGATTCACAGCTGTAACTGACCTTTGTCTCCCATCTTCTCCTGACTGCTAAAGATCCAGTCTTAGCTGATTTCCCCCAGACATCTCTCCCTTGTTTCCTATCTGGAGCTGGTTTTCAAGGTTATTATATGGTCTTTTGCAATTTACGCTGTTTGTGGGCCATCTCTGGGATTGTAGAACAATCGGATTGGTTTTGAAAGCAGCAGGCTTGGGCTGCCTGCCCTTGAGGTCTTTCTGCTCTTCATGATCTTATCAACACAGCAAGAAAATAAATGATGTGTTACCAGCTCAAGGACCAAACACTTTCCTCTGAGCTAAAAGATTCTACTTTTTAGACATTTAGATGGCCCACCTGAGTAGGCTATAAACACTGCTGTTACCTGTCAGAGATGGGTTCTTGACTTTTAAGGTTTTTTTTACAAAAAAAAAAAAAAAGTTAATTAACCAAGTTGTCACCATCATCAAAAAACAAGTTCTGAACATTTCTGTTGGTCCTCAAAGAGTCTTTATATCATTTGCAATTAGCCCTCTTCCTAGCACAGACAATCACTAACCCATGTTAGAATATTTTAAATAACTGTTTGTGGCCACCTGGCTTCTTCATTTCACCTTACATTTTGGGAGGTCACCCACCTGGGAGCTTGTTGACTGAAGACTCTTCACCACTTAGTATATCTTCCGAAGATGGGCTTTGAGCTGTCGCTGTTCGGGCCTCTGTTGGTGGAAGTGCTCCTGGTTCCTGAGGAACTAAACATCGTGCTATAGAAGGAGCTTTGGATTTGAAGTCAACGCTCCAAGGTGTAGTCTTAATTCTGCCATTCACAACCTTAACTAACTATAGTGTCTATTTCCTTATATAGAGCGGAGACAATTAACCCCTGCCGGCTCTAGAGTAGCAATAATAATCGAGTGACAGGTCCAAGTAAGCAGCGAACCACAGGGCAGGTGAAGGTTGTACAGAGGAGTGAGTTGGCTATCTCTCAAGGTGCCTTCCTCCTCTGTGGAACAAATGATGACGCCTTTGAGGGGCTGGAAAATCTAAAACCTTCTGCAGTCATCGGGTTCTCACTCTCCCTTAGAAAAGCCTGTTATTATGAAAGGTTTTGAAGTCATTCACTTTTTTAGAGTTTGTTAGTTTTCAAACTATTTTTATTAGGAATTTGGAGACAGAATAACATTGCATAAGTTAGTCTGCAACTTGGTAAATAAGCCAAGTTTGTCTCAAACTCATGACCCATGACCCTCCTGGGTTTTTGTTTGTTGGTTGGTTGGGTTTTTTTGAGACAAGGTTTCTCTGTTGTAACTCTGGTTGTCCTGGACCTCACTCTGTAGATTATTAGTCTGGCCTCAAATTCACAGAGATCCGCCTGCCTCTGCCTCCTGAGTACTGGGATTAAAGGCGTGTGTCGCCCCCACCTGGCACCCTTCCTCTTAAGTGCTGGGATTATAGGCAAACACAATCACCTGTGCTTTAGACTTTCTTTTTGTTTGTCAAATAAGAGGATTTGTTTACTATCGAGTGGATGTTTGATGACCACATAGTTCAGCATAAATGATATTCAGGTTTTATTAGGGTACCCTTCAACACACAGTCTCTCTTTAGCCCCTCTAGTACCTCCAATGAAAGGCCAGAATGCAGGTTGAGGGGTTCCAATGAGTCAAAGCAAAGCGAAAGCAAGTGTTAGCAGCCCCCCACTAACGGTGGTTAGAAGTGCTGCTGGGTTGAAATAGTCTTAAAGCATTTTAGTTTTAGATTTTCAGAGGCATTCAGACGTTCAGGAACACAGATTGCCAACCTCTGGATGCCATGCCTACGTACTTAATTTTCAGAGTATAACAAATTCTGTGCTTGAAAAGAGAACATGAACTTTAACCCAAACAGAAAGAACTGGATATTGGCATATCCCACTCACACGACTCAAAGATAAGTGTCCCAGTTAATGACCCCCACACTTTCTAATTTAAATACTATAGATGATTCCCAAAACACTTTAGCTTAAATCTCCTTGGGAAATCCCACCAGGGACGCCTTACAAGATAAAAGCAGTGGCTGTCTTGTTACTGGAATCTGAAGCACAGAAAGTGTGTTCCTGCTCAGGATCTGTGTTGGAATCGCTGGACTGTCCAATGTTAGAACTCAGGCACTCCCAGTGCCCCGATTCAAATTACTAGACTGTCTCCTGATGAACACAACAAATCCCCAGATGTCTTCAGCACTCCCTAGGTTACACAACATGGGCTACTGAGGTCAAATGGGTCTACACTTCCTCTTCTTACACTTCTCTTTCCCCAAGAAGCCCTTTCGTCCCTTGGCAATGACAGATGATGAGGGCTTCATAAAACCAAAGAAGATGTGGGGCTCTTATATGTTAAACTCAAAACTTCTGTTCTAAGTTCTCATTCTATGAACCTTTGTCAAAGCGTTGAGAGAGGACAGCGAGATGCCACATTTGGCTCTCATGTAGGTTTGAGTATTCTCAGATGTTATCATGACAGTGTGTTGTTCTATTCCTTCAGATGAACATTTTTTTTAAATTTTTTTATCTTATTTATTTATTTAGGTTTTTTGAGATAAGATTTCTCTGTTGTAACTCTGACTGGAACTCACTCTGAAGACCAGGCTGGCTTCGAACTCACAGAGATCCACCTGCCTCTGCCTCCCAAGTGCTGGGCTAAAGGCATGCACCACCATCGCACGGCTCAGATGAACATTTTTACTTCTTCAGCTTAAGTACTCACTCTGTCACTCTGTAATAACCGCAATGGAAAGTGGGGTTCTTGTGCTCCTGCTTTATGTATATATAATGACTGATACACATACCTTGTTCAAAATCAAGAAGCTAATAATATGCAAACCACGGTTCAGTCTGGTTCAGTGTGTTTTAAGGATCAGACATATTTGCATGCTTCATCTGAGAGTGCTGAAGCACTCTATGTTTTTTGTTTGTTAGTTGACAAAATTATATACACACATATATCATATAGAACATGCTGTTTTAAAACATGTTACATATTGTAAAATGGCTAAATTGAGCCAATTAGTATACGTATTGCTTCACATACTCATTTTTATGTGAGAATACCTAAAATCTAAACTACCCTTTTCTTTTTTGGGGGGTGGGTGTGGGTGGGGAGGGTTTGTTCTGGTTTATGGTTTGAGGGAATATAGTCCACCATGTTGGGGAAGGTTTGATGGCTTCCAACAGAGCAGCAGGAGTACACAGGAACTGGTTACATCGGGTTAGCAGCCAGGAACAGGACACAGGTTAGGAACTGGACTGGGTTATAAAATCTTAAGACTAACCCATATTATCTCCAGCTCAGCCCCATTTCCTTAAGGTTCTACAACCTTCAATATAGCAGTACCAGCTATCCAAATGTGTGCTCAGATATACAAAGGTATATGTTCAAGGAGACAGGGAGGTACAACATATATGCAAACGATAGCATTCTGTCCTTGCCCCTCCCTCATTGGCTATGGCCACTTCATACAAAATGCATTTAGTCCAACTTAGTCTTAGAGTTCCGATACTGTTTGAAAATCCAAGGCCTCTTTCTAAGACTCAAAGTGATCTCTTAACTGTGAACCCATGTTAAAAAAAAAAATTCACAAAATAAGTTACACACGTCCATCAAATAATGGCAGAGAGTAAACATTGTCATTCAAAAGGGAGGGAAGAGACATAACAAGAAAAGATCACACCACAGGAGCACTTTAACCCAGCAAGGCAGGTACTAGGCCTTGCAGATCCTGGTCCAGGTCATGTGATTTCATCTGGGCACTAATGGGCTTACGTAGTCCTTTACCTAAAACTAGTTTGTTGCATCCTACATGGCCTCCCTCAGGTAGCTCCACTTGGCACTTTCAGCTTTTCTCAGCAGATTTCTGAATATCTGCCATCTCCAGTATCCTAGGGACTTCATTACAGTTGAGGCTATACATCCACAGCTGCACCTACAGCCTACTCAAGAGTTCTCATAGAGAATCCAATCTTGCTATATATTGTTTGGACTCAGAGGCTTTCTGAAGTTTGGAATAAGTTTAAATGGTTCCCTCATTCTTGCATCTTGCATGCCTGTCAATAAAGCACTACATCAAGTTTTGGTGTCAGTTCAAGATGTAGTGTGGGCCTCTTAGATCATTAGGCTACATTATCTACAGTGGCTAAAATCTGCTGGCTGAGTCACTCCTCCTTCTGTACTCAGGGCTGTACTGAACTCAACTAACTCTTCTGGTTCAACTCATTCCTGTTCTGACTCAAACTCTTCTCTGAGCTGCTTGGTTCAAACTGACCTTCTGAACTGGCTGATTGTTTCTGACTGAACTCTTCTGACTCTGGCTGACTCCTTCAACTTCTCTGACTGAATTGCTCTGCTCGGCTTTCAACTGATTCACTCTTCCTGTCTGATACTGACTTCTGCTGAACTGCCTTTGTGTCTCTGTGTCTTATCCTCTGTCTTTCTGAGCTGAGAGCCTACTTTTTTATAGTTAGAGTTGGGCATGTCCTCATGCTGACTCACTCTACTAACTCTTCCTCTGATTTGTAATTTTGCTTGCCCTTCACTCTGACTCATCTCAGATGTCACTTTCTGTCTGATACCAACTTTTTCTGAGCTTTGCTTCCTGTCTCCCAAGTGCTGGGATTAAAGGCATGCACCACCACCACCTTCTGAATACTGAGATTAAAGATATGTACTAACATTCTTTCTACATTCTATCTAGAAAACACAGGCCTCTAAATGTGATCCCTTCATATAGATCTCTGAATGCCATCCCTTCATATAGACCCCTGGTTTTTAATTTAACATCACTCAAAATTTTAAGACATGGGCAGAATGCAGTCAAACTCCTTGCCATAATATAACATCTACCCCAAGTTCCTTCCCAGACTTCCATGGATGATAATCTATGAGCTATAAGATGAAATAAACCATTTCCTCCTTGAGCTGCTTTTGGTCATAGTGTTTTAACATAGCAATAAAACCTTAATTAAGATAATATGGCACTGCAATAGATGATAAATTTGAATGTACTTATGTACAGAAGTGTTACATTATGTGTATATTTATATCATACACATGTATTGTAGTATATATGTGTGTATATGTGTAATGTCAATTTCTAATGAATAATTTGAAGCAGATATGATTTTATATATTCTAAATATTTTAAGATTTCGTAGGTAGTTGCATACACAAGAATAATGGGACTTAGAACCGACTACTAGAATATTAAGTATTTTCTTTGTGTCATGACTCTCTTGTATTTTTCATGCTGTCTGATGCATACATTGCTTTTTTTTAAAGCCAGAATTGAAGGGTATATTGCACATTTAAATAACCATTTCCTCATTTTCTGCATTGTCTTTCTATTGCCTGGAAATATGTCATGTCATCAGTTAGAATGACTGAACCATATTCTTCAAGAAGGACATGATTTCAATGAGGCTGTCCAATGTTTAATCAGAAATGAAAGCATGATTTGAAGGCAGCCTACAGAAACACCAATCCAAAGGAGAGATGACTCAGCCATTAAGAGCACTGGCTACACTTCCAGAGGACCCAGGTTCAATTCCCAGCACCACATGGCAGTTCACACTTGTCTGTAACTCTAGTTCCAGGGCTTCTGACATCCTCACACATACATGCAGGCAAAATACCAATGCACATAAAAGAGGAGAAGGAGGAGGAGAAGAAAGAAAGAGTCCAAAGGCCACTCAGTTGAGAGGTCATTTCCAGTCCTTCTCACTCAGATTCTCTGAATGGCACTAAACAAGAGAGCCAGTGACTAAAACAGCCACAAACAACTTGGCAGTATGGGCAGATGGCACCCACACCTCATCTTGTCAGCCACAGTGAGGACACTGGCACCGCTGTAGAACGCTTGGCTTCTCAGTCTGACTCGGGGAAGGAGGGAGCAGCTGTTGCCCTCTTCCAGATAAAGTGACACAGGAGGAGATACGCCATTCTAGCTAGATGGAAATTAATTCCTCTCAAAAACAAATACGCTGTTGGAAAAGTCCAATGTAATGAGTTTTGGATGCAGGATGGTTTCCATTTCTTAAGATAAATTTTGTCCTTTCGAAAAGTCAAGACGATAACTTTTAAAAACCTTCGCTCTGTGCACCCAGTTCATATCTTTATATGTAAGTAGTTCTTGTACTTATTTACTCCAAATACATTTAATATCTGAAGTATCAAACAGCAGACATATCTTCAGTTTCATTTTTAGTTTATTTAGAGCAATATTTCTAAGAAGCAATGAATTCTAAGCACAATGAAGAAAGCAACAGGAGTATCATGAAATCTTGTACATGAGCCATCACAGTTCAAATTAAAAATATTAAGATATAATTTATATTAAAAATACTCAAGGAAATACAATACATTAAAAACCATTACCCTAATTATACAGTTTTCTTTCCAGACTTATTTATCTTTCAAAGATAACCGAAAGTAAATGCAATTCAGAAAATTTACACAGTAGTGAGATATGACTACCAAAAAACTATTCACTCTTAAGATAAAAGAAATGTAAGAAAAACAAAATACACTATTAAAATGTAAGACTAAACAATTTAAATAATTACATTACTAAGTTTACACACGTCAGAAATTCAAACCTATCACTTCACCGTGAAGTCACTGGTTATTTTTGCCCGGTTCTTGTGTAACATTCACATTCTGGGGAATGTGTTCGGCTCTGAGGACACACTGGGAAATAAAGCAGACATAGATCCTGCCCTCGTGGAGCTTCCAGTCTAGTGTGGCACAGACTACTACAATACCATATGAGCAGCTCTGGGCAGCGGCCTCCATTACAGAGGAGGTGACAGCTGAGCCAAGATCTGCAGTGTAAGAGGCCAGTGGAGGGAGGAGTCAAAGGGAAAGAGAAGAGAGCATCAGGTAGAGGGTGAAGGGAACATAAAGGCCCCAAGGTCCACAGAGGTTCCCATCAAAGGGACCACTGTGAAGTTTCGCTCATCACTGAGGAGAGCAGTGTGGTCAGTCTTTTTCAAAGCTATTGTCAATCCGTTTTAACAACTGAGCTTACCACCATCTTGTTTTCTAGCCTTCTAAGGAGTAACTCCCTTTAAAAATAAAATGGTGCTAATAGATGGTATTCTTTAAAAAAATAAAAGTACCTTATTTTTTATTAATAAAACAATAACTTCTGGTCTTATAAAACCATAAAGCTTGGGAACCACTGGAGAATGCATGTAACGTCACTGCTAACAGGGGTGGGGATATGCAGACTTGCTAAAAGGGAAGGGGGTTGTTATAGCATGGAGGCCATGCATGTGAGGCCTCTGGATTCTTATCCCACGATAATGGGAGTGATTTTTAGCAAGGGAATGAGCTATGCGAATGTCTCTGAAGGAACATTCTGGAATGCTGGTTGTAGATTCTGTGGAAGACAGGGGAAACCAAAAGGCAGGGGAGGTAGCTAAGCATCACTGTGTGGTCTCAGGAAGAGGAAGATTACAGTCAGGCATAGAGTGGAACTTGGGGGACTGAGTAGGAAATGGTGGCTTTAAGAGAGAAACTCAATGGCATTTGGTAACTTGATCTGTTGGGTGAGGAAATGGGGAGGGGGTCAAGACTGGTGCCAAGTCTTTTTCATCTGGAAACTGAGTATACAACATGCTTATATTGAACTGCAGAATGTCAAAGAAATGCATTTGGTGAAGGGAGGATTTGTGGACACGTTGTCCTGGAGATATCTTTGTATAGAGATGTCCAGCAGGTCAATTGTGTGACAGGTCTGAAGCACAGGAGACAAAAGGTTGAACTTCAGCTGTAAATGTTATTAGAGTCCCATACTTAGTCCCATAACTATAGTCCTATAGTTAACATAGTTATTATAGTGAAATGATAAACAACCATGAATGGAGTTTCTCAGGGAGCGCAGCATTTCAGGGAAGGACAGAGGACATGTCACTAGGGGACTGGCAGAAGAGCAGCCGCATGAAGAAGCAGAGACCAAGACCGAGGTGGCTAGAGGGACAACAGGGAGACATCAGTATGCTGAACACCGAGGAAGGAACGGGTGAGATGCTGCAAGAATCAACCGGAAGTGGGAGTGAAAGTTGTTTATCGAATTTAGCGACGATAAAGTTGTTAGGGACTGTGAGCCTAGGAGCAGAGGGCTCAGGGGAGGTCAGGGTGCAGGGTGAATCTGCAGGTACGAGGAGCTCTTCTAGAACTCAGCTCTAACAGCAGAACAGGGCAGCAGCAGGCGGATGTGTGCGTGGGATGGAGAGAGTGGTTGTTTGCTCTTTAAGCCGAGACTTTGGATCACTGACACTCGGTTGATAGGGAGAATTTGAGGACTTGTAACAACTGAAGACAATCACCAGAAATCAAATACAGTATATTGCATACCTTAGAAACCTAAACGTCTTTAAGAGCGGACATGTTCTTCCCATAGGGACATGACACAACTACAAAATTCTCAGTGGATTTCAACACACTTAAGAATGCAAAATGATTCCAATGACTTCTCTAGGGGAATCCCATTTTAAAATACTTTTAAGGATCACATTTTAAAATGTCATTTTAAAGTTACATTAACTTGAGCGATTGTCCATAAAGATCATATTCTTTAAATAATAAGTATCTTCGAATAGCTGCTGGGAGAGGAAGCTTCTCCACGGAGGCTGGCTGGCAGAGCCGCTGGAGCCCCATAACTCTGCGAATTTTTAACCGGCACAGATGCTTTAGTGAGCACGGATTCTCTAAAACAAACAGGAAAACAAGCAGGACATTAAAAAGCTCTACTGGCTTCTCGTGTAAGATACAAACTGTTTCAGAGTAGCGTGAAGAGTGTTTTCCTGAAAACATCCACGTTAGCAGCTGACGATTTTGATCTCGATTCACATTTCGATTAAGGACTCTAGCCCTTCCCTCAATGCTCCACGAGGATGGGAACTCTATCAGCGTCTGTGCCAGGAGCCAACCACACTGTGTTAAGTAAACAAATACATCCGATTCTAAAAAGCAATTGATTGCGTTTTTTTAGAACTAAATATCATGCAAACATATTTCTTTACTTCCTCACTTTTCTACTAGTCTTTCTGATGAATAATTAAGACACAACTGGATGATTTCATAAACAATTCACAGTTCAACCTGAGGCTTCTTCCCAATGTCTGCTATCTAAACATTTTACGTTTTTAAAACACTAGGTGCTAATGTTTACACATCTGATAATATGTAAATATATATTTCAAATTCTTACTTTATATCAGAATTATAACACTAATGTTTTATATGGACAAAAAGAACCAGCAGAAAGTAGCATAAAACGAGTACACAAGCAAATGCTGGCTCTCGACTAAGTCAGCTGGGATTGAGATCCTGCCTGTGTTGTTCTGTGTGACCTTGCACAAGTGGCTTAACCCCTATAATTAGTATTCGTTTATGTAAGGTGGATAACAATAGTACCTACTTCATAGGACTGTCTGAAGGCTAACTAGTTCATATAAACTATTAGGAAAATCCTTGATACAATGGATCATAACATTCAATAAACATTAGGGGGTTGGAGAGTTAGTTCAGCAGTGGAAGCATAAAGACTCCCTGGAACCAATGGAAAAATTCACACGTTGTGGTACATGCTTGTTAATCCCAATGCTAGAGAGACAGAAACAGGTAAATCCCTGGAGCTCACTGGTAAGCCAGCCTACCTGGTCAGAAAACCCCAGAAGGAATGACTTCCAACATAGACTTCTGGCCTACACGTGCACACACACATTCTCTTGAACTGGCACGCTTGGGTGATGCTCACGTGGGTACACATACCCAAACACAACAAAAAGAAACCTTAGGGATTATTCCCTTCATTGATGATAGTGACCTGTTTTGTTATGTTTGACAATAAAATATCAGATTACATTCTTTCAATAGTAAAACAAAGTTAGCCTTGGTGGCGTATGCTTGTAATCACAGCATTTGGAGGCCAAGGCAGGAAGGTCACAGGTTTGGGGTCAGCCTGGGATACAGAAGAAAGTTTCAGTCTAGACTGGTCTGTGTGCTGGGAGAGGCATGACCTGTACTGGCAGTGTCTCAGCAGACACGCCCGGTGCCAGCAGCTGAGAATCTCGTTTGAGGCCAGCTGCCCCTGGCGGTGTATAAAATATTTTGACAAAAGAAGAGACTTCTTAAAATTCAAGGACAAACTTGGAGCAGGAGAGTTCCAGCCTTCACGGCTCACTGAAAATTCCTAGGCTTTTCCTGGACTTCCATGCAGGTGGAAATCACTCTTCTGGACTTTAAGAAATCTTTGCTGGCTCCAGACAAAAGCAGTTTGAACTAAACTGCCCCTCAGCACTTGTTCTCTATGAACGACAGTTCCTAACGTGGTCAAGTCACGTAAGGCCTCATCACCAGAACTAAGGAGGACTGAATGGGATTAAGTGTGCTTCTTTAATTTAGTGAGGAAACAAAAACTTGATATAAAAACAAGCAAACAAACAAAAAACAAATTAGGATGTTTTCTGCAAACTTGAGGCAAAATATTATGATCAAAATAGACACCCTTCCGTGTTTTCATACAATTGTAATTGTATCTTGTTCCTTAACAAACCACCTTAACAAACTACAGCTGGAGGCACCCTGACATCCGGTGGTTTGCCAGGCTCACAGGAATCAGCTGACAAGCTGGCTGCAGAAATAAACCACTGAAACAGCAGAAAAGCATCCTGACTTCATTCTTACCTGGAGTACCATCACAACTAGGTATTCGTTTGGCATAAAACACATGGACCAGTTAATTCTCATCTCCCAGCAAAATCTGCGCTATCTATGACAGAAGTAACTATGGTCATTGAGGAAAGGCCAGTGTGATCAAGCAGTCACACAAGGCTCAAGTCTTGTCTCTGCTGTTCCCCATGCCCACATTTTTGGGAAATTTATTTATGTATGCCTTAGTGGTGATTTCATTTTGAAACAGCCAAACCATTTAAGCCATCTCTATTTGAAAATTTTAAACATGAAACAGAACTCTTGTCAGCCACAGTGACAACCTTCATCTCTGCCTTCTCCCACAAACCACCCTCTGTAAAGCAATCTCCCCTTTTAAAGTTTCATCATCTAAGTGAGCTGTCCCTTACAGTAATTATAGAATTGACAAAACTCCAAAAGGCTATGCGATGTCCTTTAAGTATCTTTTGATCTTGAAGCTATTTTTTTCCTATCCATTTTTTATTCCTGTCACTTAATCATTGAAGAACCCAAATGCCTGCGTTTTCCTATCCTGGAATGTACTGACGGTGTATGTCCATGTCCTAGTGCCTCTTTTATTTCTTGAAAGGGGGTAGCTGGATTCAGAGAATGACCATGCTTATATCTGCGCTCTTCAGCAAGTGGTGCTCGGTCATCCGGGACCTCCGAGATATGATAATGGTAATAGCTGACCTGTAAAGGTCGCATCCATCCATTTATTTGGGATATAAAATGATACCTAATTAAATTTTCATTTATTACTGGAGACACTTCCATGAAGCATTTTTGCTCATCTATTTTTGGTTATCTGCGGTACTTATCATACAAACAAGGAAAAAAAATTGCTGTTTTTTTTTTTTTTCATTTTCAAGGTAACTTGATTTTCTATCACCTCTCCTTTTGAAATGATCATGTATTTAAGTCATTTTGGATGTATTTTGTGATACTCATGGAAACAGCTGGGGTTCTGAGACTTGAATGGTCCTGTTTGGCCAACCAGGATTCTCTAAAAGTCGGCTCATGGACTCTTCTGCCCCAGAACTGACGGTCACTGAGCTCCTTGGCTGCCTGGGATGAGCAGATGCTCCAGATTCATTCCTGTGCATTCCTCCCTCAGTTCTGGAACCATCATTTCTTATTCCTTTCTTGTGGGAATTGGCAATTCCACACCAAATCCTGCATGAGAGGGATGCTCACTATTACTGTTCATTTGCTATTTGTAAGTTTTTCTGAGGATAGAAATACACATTCGCATTCACAACTACACATACAATAAATCACAAATAAGTGCATAGATAGATAATAAATTTCAAAGATAAAGGAACACTTGTTTTTACCTATTATCTGGCGGATTTCTGTCCATTCGCTCTGTACCTCGAGCACAGACTTCAGTTTAGCACACAGAGGGACATAATCCACGTAATCTATTAGGATACGCACAACGCCGCCCACCAGGTGCTTCATCCATGGAACTGTAATAAACTCGCAGAACTGAGAGAATCGATGACAGTTGGTTTAATGGTACTTTACACACATTGTACATTCAATCAGCACAGCTATGAAAAGTTACCCTTTTGTCTTTTTTACAGGAAAAAAAAATATTCCTGCTTATGAAGAACAAAAACAAAAAAAAGAGACGCCGTGCTTCCTTCTTTGACCCAATAGCACTAAACGCACATTCATGGTTCTGATGGGCTCAGAGCAAACACAGCATGGAAGAGCCAAGCTTTTCTCTCTCTAGGTCCCCCATCCCACTGAAACAAGTGAGTAATCGCACACATTTTAAAATTGTTTGACACTTTGCTTCCATTTCAGGAAAAGAAATAACATTGTTTCCTGGTCCATTGTATGCTTATTTGTCCGTAGTCATAGAAAAGTCAAAAATATAAAACACAGATTAATGAATTAAACTGTAGATTATATATTTTACTTAGAACATGGAACACCCTCCAGAATAAATATGTTAGGCTGTAAAACAAGACTTAATACCTTTAATAGCAAAATCATTTCAAGGATATTTTATGACCACAATGGTTTATATCTGGAATCAGAAACAAGGAGAAATGTGGAAATTTTAAAAATAAATAAAAATTAAATGACAGATGCTTGATCAACTTTGGGGGTGTGTGTGTCAAAGAATAATTCAGAAGGGTTAAAAAAAATCCAAACATAAAGATTCTTGAGACAAATATAGTTAGGGTACTGACCCAAAGCGAAGAAGGAAAGGCTGTAGCTCACCGGGCTGTCTTTTATGATGCAAGATGTCCATCCAGGCAGCCCGTCCTCCTCTACCTCCGACCATAGGAATGAATTTCCAAAGATGTCTCCGTGCATGCAGTCAAAGCACAGCTCCACTTGGTAACCATTGTTCAGCAGGAGCCTCAGCATAACCTCATCATTCAGGGCGTACTGAATGGCACTGGGGAAACGAGTGTCATTCACGTGCATAAAGTAACAATTGACATTGGCTCCGTGGGAGAGAAGCAGCCGGACTATTTCGTGTCTGCTGGCCCTCACCGCCACAAGCAGACAGTTGAGGGGATCTAAGTTGGGGTCCGCACCTGCCGCCAGCAGGACTTCCGTGCAGTGGATATCATTATTAGAGACAGCGAAGTAAAGCGCAGTCTTTCTCTCATCGTCGTAGCTCTGGGAAATGTGGTCCGCCAGCAGGGCGTTGACATCAAAACCACTCTCGATGAGCAGCTCCAGGCACTGGGCGCTTTGTCCGTCTGCTGCTGAGTGGATGGGACTTAAGCCGCTTTTCTGGATTGCGTGTTTGGATGTTTCTGGGATAAGGTATTTCAGAGCACTAGAGCAAAGGAACAACTCCTTAGATATCCCATTGCGTAAAGAAAGAACAAATAACTAAATACAACTCTCTCATTAAAGAAGTGAATTCTGTTTAGTTTTCCGTATTTCTTCTATGTAACTTGGTACGGACTTGCTTAACCTTTGCAAGTCAAGATGCTCCTGTTTAATCTAACGTCATGCGGTTGAGTCTTAATTCAGTTTCCCATTCTAAAAGTTCCCAAGGAACATCCTGGGTCTTACGTGTTCGGTTCTAGGTTTGAGTCCTCAGGACTCTCCCCACTTTACAGTCATGTCTCTTAACAATAAAAGTTGTATAATCAACAGGAACGATTGCGAAAACACCAGAGAGTGCGCTCCCCTCTGATGGCCTAGAAATGCACTGCATAATCCTGACCCTAGCAACCATGAAGTCTTGGCAAATGACCCTGGACAGCATAAGTATAACCCTTTCACTTAATGATGAACAGTAGGAAGGATTAAGAGGGAACATGACTTGTTCAAGGTCATAGCCCCATGAGAAAAGAAAGGCTAGGGTTTTAAGGTTTTAAGGTTTAAGACATTTGGTCTCCTGACAGCTCATAAGTGAATTCTTAGTGAACGGAAGAATGTTGCGTGTCCCATCAAACTTGCACCCATCTAGATGAAATAACTGTCTCTAGCTCGTGTTTCTAAATACATGTGATGAATACTTGTGAATTTCACACTTCACTAACCATCTAGTCACCCACGAGAGCCACAAGCAAGGAGAATTTGATCTCCTGTGCCGAATTCAGAGCTATCATGTGTGAATTTATGAACACTGGGAGTAAATCCAGGTAAACTTTAACAACATGTCACTTCACACCAATTCTGCGTCGTTGGTCCCTTCACTTTGCCAGTGTGGCTACCAGAAGGAATAAAGTGCAGCTACTTCAAAGTTTCCGAACTTACAAGCTATTTTTCATTTCTTAAAACCCATCTTCTCTTGGTAGATAGCTTAGTATTATGATTCTAGACTTCTATTCACCGTGTTGGTTATAATGTTTTTGTTTTTGTATTTTTGTGATTGAAAAGTCTACACGACCATTTGTGTAGGGAAAAAGAAATCTAAATTATAATGAATCTTTCCTGCTCAGTAACTTCTTTTTTTTTAACATTATAGTATTATGTACAGGCTAGCAACCCTAGGAAATAACTGGAATAAAACACCGTGATGCTACAAATTCTAATCCTCAGTCAGTGGCAAAATGTTTAAACTTTGAGGCCTTTTTGTTGAACCATGTCTTTTTTAAACACAGAATGATATTCTTGCCAGCTGGTGAAGACTTCTCACTTGCAACTTTATTCCTTCCACAAGGAACACTTTTTACTAAAAGAGTAGTCTATAAATTCACTCTGTGATGGTCAGGACTCACGAATAAAAGAGGAAAAGCGATCCAAGTCCAAGCATTGATACACAAGAGGTGTGAGTATTTCCCTTTGAGATTTTGGGAGTATCATCTGTCGTGAGATTGACTGTACTGTACACACAATTTAGCCTTCTTAACCTAAAGTGACCACATCAGTGTCTTTACTTACAGGTAATGTCCCTCATAGGCAGCTCGGTGTATTGGAAGATGTCCTGCTCTGTTAGGCACGTTGGCGCTCCCTCCGTATTTCAGGAGGAGGGAAATGCAGTCAGGGTTTCCACCTCCTGCTGCCTCGAATAACACAGATGCCCCATCGTCCGCCAAAGCAAACACATCACCACCTGGCGGTATAAAGCACGTGTCTTAATTGGCTGAGCAGCGTTAAGAGAATCTGTTAAAGTAATCTGTTATTTTCCTTTCTGGTTAAAGTTTAACAGTACAGAATTTTGGCCATCTATGGTTTTTTTTGTTTGTCTCCATGGCTTCAGTAACAGCTAGGCAAACACACTTCTTTTATTAAACTTTCAGGGAGTCGCGAAAACAAGTCAATTGCACGAAGGACACATGCTTTCAGAAATATGATCGTGAGACTTTTTAACTTGACAACAGGTAGTACTCTTTCAGTTCTACACAGATCTATGGATACCTACGAGGTGCAAACAAACACTGTGTGTGGCCCGAAGCCGAGTAATCCTGAGTAAAGGAACTTAAAGAGGGGAAGAAACGTGCACTACATGACTCTGGGGTGACAGCTTTAGTAGGAATTGTAGTGTAAGGGGAAGACAGCCATCTTGGATTATGGATTTGCCGCTTACTTCATGAACTGGGATAGGCACTTTTATGTGTGTTTCTTCATCTGTAGACTAATATCATATGTTTCCCAGGGGTTGTGTGACGATTCAATAAAGTTACATTGGGAAGCACAAAAATGCCAATTTTCACCCATAGAAGATACCCTTTGGGTATCATGTGGTTCACTAATAGATTAAGAATCGAGACCTGGGCACTTAAGTAGATAAGGGTCTCATAAAGAGCAGGTTGAACTAGAAGGTAGGAGCTAGGAGCTAGGAGATGAGCTTCTTTATTCCTGGTTGTACAGTTGAAGCATTTTGAGGTCTTGGTGGTGGGAAATGACACATCTGTTGAAGAGACTTAGAAATGATTTATGAGAATGTCTCAAGAATCTGACTTTGACTTTTGCTAGAGAGTATTCCAAATGAGAGCAAGGCTTTGATCTAGATTGAGGCAGAGACAGCACCAGAGTTCTATTTTGACTGGAGAGGGGGACACACAGGATTAGAATAGTAAAGTATAAGCTTGGAAAAACAAACTTTAATTAATGCAGTTGAATGGTGTTTTGAGTAGAATACATCATTGAGGTTGCACTTGATGGAGCAACTAAGTCAAAGTACAAGGTATGGATTCTCTGACAGGCAGAATGGAAGCCTAGACAATAGTTAGCAAACGGTCACTCTGGTCCAGGGAAGTTGGGAAGGACCTGAGCAAGATGGCAGACAGGTGGAAACAGGAAGACAAAGAGACCCTGGTACTCAGCAACCAGTTGGGTTTGGGAAAGAAAGTGAGAGGATTTAGAGGTAAATCCAACCTTTCGGTGTGGTTAAGAGAGATTGTGACATCAACAAGTGGAAAATGAGGAATAAAGCCCTTCCAGCCAAATCTTTGTGGAAACCAAGCTGCCTCTGGAGTAAAGCAACCATGCCTGATTTTGCAGATCTCTGCAGGTCACAATGAAGGGCTTTAGCGGTGGAATGAGGCTTTAATGAGGAGCTAGGACTTAGAGCCTCGCCCATTTCAATTCGGGAGAGACAGAGGACCCTGTGAGCAGTGGCGAGTCTGAGAGCAGGACAAAATGCACGGCAGAATACCTGAGTTCACGTACCTCTGTGGATCAGCTGCTCTAACACATCGCAGTGACCATACTCGGCGGCTACCCCTAGAGGTGTGACCCCGAATCCGTCTCTCAGGTGGACGTCGCCTCTGTGGTTCAGTAGCAGAGCTACGATGTCTTTGCGGCCTTGCTTTGCTGCTTCATGCATCGCTGACCATCGCTTGACGCAGGGTTGGTCAAGGGTGGTGTTGTGTTTAATCAGCGCAGACACCATGTCGTAGGAGCCCCTTTTTATAGCTTGAAGTGATTAAAAAAAAAAATTACAGAAATCTTAACATGAAATTGATATTGTCAGCATGAACATTCTACATGGAATTAAACTACTATCAAAGTAGGTATAAGCTATTCCGTTTCTTCTATAAAAGCGTACTGCATTTCTCATGTGCTTTCTTTTTCTCTTCCCCGAATTTCTATTTGTGGAGTCTAAGTCTTCAGGACTAAGAGTGTGATAAGAATTTCATTGAAAATGTTCAACACCAAGATAGAGTTTTGTGAGGCTCTTCCCTTTATGATTCCGCCCTTCTGCTTTACTTGTGGAACACACAAGTAGGAAGATTAACTTTTCTCCATGAAAACAGCAGTGTGTGCACGAATCTCCGACTTAAAGTAATTTCTTACAATTTATATTTTTCACTTATTATTTAATACTATGGAAGAATGTGTTTTCCATAGAAATAACAATGTCAATGGTGGGGACCCATCTTCCACAGATAAACATAAAGTCAATCTCAACTAGTGACCAACTAACATAATTAAATACATAAGGCACATTATTAGTTAAGCATAGTCTTTTCTGTGTGCTTTACCTAAAAATTGCCACGGAATCTGAAAACCACCGATTTAGAATTGCTTAGTATTATTTAAGACTTTCTTGGAAATTTGGGTGTGGTTTGCTGGCCTTCCCTTTTTATTTCTAATTTGCCATTTTCTTCCTTTTTTTCTGAAGAAGTGAGTTTTCTTCATGTGGTTTGCATAGCGGCTCCGAGTGATTTTAAGACTCACAGGACACAGAGAAGCGAGCTGTGAGAGATCAGCGTGAGGACTGAAAGAGCAAAAGAGGACACAGCCTGGGAGGGCGTGCTTTGATTTGTGAGAGAGAGAAACCATCAGAAGTGACAGGAGCTGAACTGTGAATGTGGAAAGTCATGGAGAAGGAGGCCACTAGATCTGAGACCCCCAGGGAAGCAGTTCTTCCCAGGAGCTTCCTCCCCACCCAGGCCATGCTGGCCAGGGTGAGCGTGACTCTCCATCAGAAAGGCGGTGACACCAAATCCCCTGGATGAGCAGAGAGTCCATCGGAGAGCAGAAAAACTTTAATAAGTGTCAGATCACCACACATCTGATACCTGCCACTCACCAAGTAACAGTAACATGACAGCGATGCATCAAGCATCCTAAGTCAGAGACAGATGGCTGAGCCGGAGGAAGGGCCCTGCGTAGATGGAAGGCTTTTTTGATGTCTAAGCACAGTTCGTGAATAGACACAAGGATGAGGAATTGAATTAAGGAAATATTTAAGACAGAATTACATGGAACAAGAAGCATTTCCCCTCTTATCTCTCCTTTGTAAATTGATAAGCCTAGAGTAGCAAATTTCAAAGCAGCCCAAGAGCAAAACTGACCCATTGACATGGATCCATTGATATAGATGATCCATTTTCCTGTAAAACTTAAAAGTCCTACTGATGCTGTCTCCATATTGCTCAAGACAGTTCAGGAATTTTAAGTCCCTGAATAGTCTTTGCAGACGCAATGCCTTTTTTATTCCCTTAATTTACGATGAGTATGTGCCTCCATCGTAGTGATTACAACACTAATTTCCACTCACATTTATTTAGCTTCCTACAAATTTTAAGCAAAAGATTAAGCAATATCTTTATATCCAGAGCACCCAGCAAAGCGTCTGGTTTAATACGACTTCTCTTCCTTTCCCTGGGCAACCATCATGTGTGAGGATGAGAAGCCCATCATTACAGTCTTACCCCCAAGATGTAAACCCACAGATCTTAGGTACCAAAGCCCAGATTCTTATATCACTCTTGTCTCCATCACTTAAGTCAATCTCACCTCTTTCTTCTTCAGGCACTAGATTCTTATTCAACAATTATCAGAGGACCAAGGACTGAGAAGCTCGTGTGTGGCAGGTTCCGACTACAAGCCTTTCTGTGCGACCAAGCTCAGTATCTGCCACAGAATCTCCTCTTTCTTTCGAGTCTTGCTTGCCTGTGGACCTGATGCTCCTCTTTTGTTCATTCCCTTTCTACCTTTCTTCTCTGCAGCATCTTGCACACACAACCCTGCCTTTCAGTTTAACTCTACCTGAGAGTATTCTTTTAGAGTTGACACCTCTGTTTTACTGAGCTAATTAATCCCCCCCACACCCCCATGCCAGTTAACTGCTCTCTCTTTGTATTGGAGAGTTAAGCTAAGTGGCCATCTTTCATGATGCTCTTTGTGGGACAGGATAATAAAATTCATTGGCAGGTAAAATAGGGCTGGGAAGGTTGGAGAAGGGAAGGCATGGAGGAACAAAGATATTCAGGTGGCAAAATTTTAGCCAGTACACGGTGGTTTCTAACAAACACTTTTTAAATATTTATATTTGTTTCAAATTATAAAATTTCTAGAAAAAAATTTATTTACCAATCAGAAGAGGCGTCTCTCCTTTGTCATTTTTTGTGTTGGGCCAAACCCCCTTTTCCAGTAACGTCTTGACATTTTCCACCAGACCAGCTTTGACTGCCAGAGTCAAAGGTGTTTCTCCATCGCAAGTCTTGAATTCCCAGAGTGTCTTATATGATGCTGAGACGTGAAAGCATTTTATTGAGAAGTTTAAAAAAAAAACAAACATCTGCTTATGTGACTTAATCACTTAATATTATGCACATAATGTTGAGCAAAGTAACCAATGATGAATGAAAGGGTAAGAGAAGCTAGGAGAGACGGAACACAAAGTTTGCCAAAGGACAGTGAGGATTAGCAGACACACACAGAGTTGCTAATCCAGCTGTTAGCTGGGAAATTAACTCCGAGGCTTCAATTTGGTCTTCCTTAAAACCGCTACTAATTCTCATTTCTGAATACGTAGTAAATCAATTTTCTAATGCTTTTAATTATGTAAATTGTGTACAAATTGATTTTGTCAAATGAAGAATGTAAATGAGAAATATATCTGAATGGATGTCTCTTTGTGTTATAGAAGGAATATCATCAGTGCCATCCATTTCTGTCAATCAGGTCATTTAAGTCTCTAATTATCTGGCTAATTATCAAATATTTTGCAGTTCTCAAAGTACAAAAGTAGGAAGCAACACTGAAGCTTAAAAGCTAGGGCATTCTTTTTTTTTATTTATTTTTATTTTTTATTTTTTTGATTTTTGAGACAGGGTTTCTCTGCTGTAACTCTGGCTGGCCTGGAACTCACTCTATAGACCAGGCTGACCTCAAACTCACAGAGATGTTGTAGAAGTTTATTTTTAGTCATGTTTAATTGTTTTTGTGTACTGCTGGAAAAAGGGATGCATAGGTCTTGGTGTTTTATATTGTCTGAAGGTGTTGGATTTCTGTGGGGGGGGGGGGGATGTTTGATTGCTTATGATCTGCACCTGAGGAGTTCTGAATCAATAAAAACACCTGAGCTCAGAGCTCAGGGTTCCACTGTTGAGGGAGTGGCCTGGCCACTGGCCAGGATGGTGGTTCCTTCTACTGAGGTCTGGCAGGGTTTAAGTCTATGACAATGCATCGTCTTCTTTGGTGAGCCGCCACAATGGTATACCCCTACAAGACACAGCTGATAACTATGACTTCTCTGAAGCGCTTTCTTCATTGTGACCTTGCTATGATCGGTCTTTCTAGTTTCCCTTGCAAGTTCTTCCTCAACATGCCCTTGAAGGACTGGAATATCCCTGTGCTTAACCCTCAGAGCTGGCATTCTTTAAGTGATGTCATGAAACACTTAAGTTTTTAGGTAACATCTACAAGTGCTTAGAAAACCTAAATGTATACATAAACCCAACTTTACCCTTCAACTCTTGGTATTTGTATTCAGCCACACACACACATTTCTCTAAAACAGTGTCTAAAGTAGATATCTCTTAGTGTGTACAGACCCCTTTTCCCCCAGGCCTCTGTTGTGACAACCTGGCTTATAATAGAATCATAGTAAATATCTGATGAATGAATAAGTGTAAGAAGCCAGGAGAGGCCATTAGTGAAGTGCAGCCAAAGTAGCAGTTGAAGGCCCAGATTGAAGGGGTCATGCAGAAAAGTTGAGGCTTGGCACCATGAAAAGAGCCCAGGAGAGGCTGCAGCCCAGTTGCTGCCAGGGACCCCAGCAGTTTTTGAGATGTCAATACCATGGGATGACCACCAAGAACAGCAGCAGCAGTGGAGTGAAGCCAGCCAAAGCCTGGAGAACAAGCTGTGTGTGCTGCACAGGGCAGAGCCAGAGAAGTGATCCAAGCCCTTTGGAGGAGCCCAGGAGATTGTGTGAATTCCAGATAATTGGACATTGATAATGTTTTTCTGCTGTCCAAAGTCATTGTGAAAAGCTTGATAGATGCTTGGTTTCATTTGGTCCTGTGCATTAGAAGCCTCATGATTGATCCTCTTGTAAATGGTTTTGCTGGTATAGTGTTAAGTTGTGTTGTAAAGGTAAAGCATTTTTTTTTTAATACAGAAAAGGGGAAATGTTGGGGAAGTTTATTTTTAGTTATATATAAAATAATTGTTATATGCACTGTTGGGTGAGAGGCTGTCTAGGGTATTCTGTATTGTTTGCAGGTGTTAGATTTCTGTGGGGGATGTTGGATTGCTTATGATTTGCCTCTGATATCAATAGAACACCTAAGGAGTTCTGAATCAATAAAACACCTGAGCAGAGATGCTTGTGGTTCTACTGTTAGTCTGGCACTGGCCAGGATGGTGGTTTCCTCTGCTGAGGTCTGGCAGGATATGCACTTATGAAATATGCCTCCTTATCTCTCTAGCTGAACCATCACAGTCGCTTAACTACTTCACAGAGATCCACCTGCCTCTGCCTCCTGAGTGTTGGGATTAAAGGCGTGTGCCACCACAGCCCGACTAGGGCATTCTGATATGTTCAATAAATGCTGAGATGTGACACTTAAGACATAACATTGTTAAGTCAAGCAGTGGTAGTGCAGGCCTTTCATCTCAGTACTCTGGAGGCAGAGGCAGGTGGATCTCTGTGAGTTTGAGCCCACTCTGGTCTGCAGAGTGAGTTCCAGGACAGCTAGAGTTATAACAGAGAAACCCTGTCTTGAAAAACCAAAACAAAAAACAAACAAACAAACCCCCCCAAACATAACACTGTTGATTTATCACAGTGATGTTTACATTATGAAAAGACTAATGTAATATAAGGACAATCATATTATTTTTGTAATATAAAATTATATTTTACATGTATATACATTATATATATATATCCTTTTGGAAACTAGATCAAGAATAGTTGAAGATGAAAAATTTTAAATTAACTCTTAGAAATCTTCCATTCTTTTATTACTTTATTTATGTGTATGTGTGTGTCTATGTGAGTGTATGTTGCAGATGTGCAGGTGCCCACTCAGGCCAGAAGAGAGCGCTGAATCCCTTAGAGCCAGAGTCACAGGTGCTTGTGAACTGCCTGTTATGGATGCTGGGAACCAAACTCAGGTCAAAGTCTCAAGTGCTCTTAACCACTGAGCCATCTTTTCAGTCCCCCAAATTAACTTAAAAAAAAAACAAAACTTTCTATCTCAATCAGCCAATTTGTGACCTATGAAGCACTCGCACCAATCACAGTACCTTTCCACCATCCTGCACCATATTCATAGGTGAGAGGATGCAAAGAAAGGAATTGCAGATGTGACAGATTGTGGTAGTGTTTTATTTTTGCTTGTTATGTTCGTTTGGAACTACCGTAACGTCTACATTTTTGCTCTAGTTTTGTCAAAAGGTTGTCACGTTATCTTACCGTCCAGAACAGTCTCGAGAATCTGTTGAATGGGTTGAACAACAGCTTCATGCAATGGGAACCATCCTTTCTCATCGGCTTCATCCAGAGCACATTTGTACTGCACATAGTCCTGGAGCTCAAGAATGCGACCTACGTGACATGCGTGGGCTCCTTACACACCGGCCGGATGAGGCGGACTCCCACCCTGCCGCAGCCCGCATGAACTCACCTTGCCTTATAGCCTCTACGAGCTTCCTGTTTCGGAAACTTCGTGGTACCAATCTAGCAGAGAAAAACAAAAACAAAAACCGTCAAGCCATCTTTGTACTAGTGATCTAAACTATAAACTTGAGTCTTTATAAATATCTGTAATAAAACACGCAGGAAAATCATATGGCTGATTTTCTCCACTTTAAAATTTCCCAGGAGTCAGACAAAGAGTACACTAGTGAAGAGAGCAAAATACAAGATTAAGAGGGTTTTGGAGGCCTCTCTAGGCAAAAAAATGATGGGAGTCAGAGTCACGGGCTTGGGTATAGGTGATAGCCTAGTTTCATGGCCCTGGGAAAGTCCAATAGCCTTTCTGGGTGTTGGTTTCCTTATCTGTGAAAAGATGGGTGGAGTTAAAGAGGAAGATCGCTAAGACTCCTCTAACTTTCAAAATGATGTGCTCACTAAATGACACTTGGCTCTTAGTAATTGCTGAAAGACACTTGGGAGTTTACAGCCCACGTGCGTGTTAGAAGTAATTAATCAATTGATTAATAGGCAGAAAATTTACTGAGTATATTTCCATTCAGTGACCCAGTAGGTCAGGAGTTAGGCTCACATGGCAATTATCTGGAGCTTGTGCACCTCAAATGGAAACAGGACTTCACAACAAAGATAATAGCTCTATTAGGCAGAAACATCTGCTAACAGTATACGTTTCTGGATGCCTCGTGGAGAGCTCTCAGGTTCGAAAATCTGTTGGAAATTTCAGTACATGAGAAAGGTCAAAGGCCGGAAATTGTCTGTAGCATGTACACTTTTAAAAGGTAAAACATTAATGCGATCTGAAGAGAAACCAGAGTATTACATGTTCACTTTCAAAAGTTCAAGAGTGGGAGAGTGGAGAAGCAGCTGGCTGGGAAAGTGCTTACTGCATAGGTATAAGGACCTGAGTTCAAATCCCCGGCACACAGGAAGCCTGGAAAGGTAGGTGTGGTGGCCCACACCTTTAGTCCCAGGAAGGCAGAGGCAGGCGGATCTCTGTGAGTTCGAGGACAGCCTGGTCTACAGAGTGAGTTCCAGGACAGCCGGAGTTACAACAGTGAGACCTTGTCTGGAAACAAACAGAAAAAAGAGGATGCCTGGGGCTTGTCCAGCTAGGCAGTCTAGCTGAATTCCAGGTTCAGTGAGAGATCTCCTTTCAAACAGGGAGGCAAGACAAAGCCACTCAACACTCAATATTGACCTCTGGCCTTCCCAGAGGTGTGTGCACCTGCACTCATGTACACACAGGGACACATGTACACTTTTGTGCACATGCATTCACACATGTGCATTGCGTGCACACAGCTCAAAAGCAATAATTTCATAGCAATGGATATACTCACAAGCACAATTAAGTTCCAGATTCTAAAATTCTAAACACGATAATAGAATGCAAAGGTAACCTAAGGTTTATTTATTTTTTCATTATGTGTCATGTATAACAGATATCTGTTTTTTGCGGTTTTAGATTCTACTGTTACTATGTTTAGAATATCAATTTAATGTATGTGTCAGTGTGTTTACTCGCAAAGGTTAGCTGACAGATCTCTGTCAGCTGTTTATACAGTTCTTAACACATTAGATCAAACTCTACCCAATGTCCTTCTTAATGCCACATTAGTTTAGAATATAGGCAATCTCCAAACAAATTCAGCTCAGAATTAAATTTGCATTTTCTACATGCGATATATATTTGTAGATCAGATTATTAAAATATGTGTGAAGTTCACATTTTAAAGTTGTTAGACTTCATACCAGAAAAAGTGTGTGTAGCAAGGGAAGCAAGCATTTTATAGAGGAGGAGTGCAGCCCACAGCACAGCGACCGCCACAGAGAAATTTGTTGCGGGGAGTTGGCAAGAATGCTACCTTTCAGGATGGCACATGGCCTGGCTCGCTTCAATGGACTCCTGGATACAAAGCTGGATGTCATAACTTGCAAGTTGATCTTCATTAGGGTCATCATTCACATCCATATCTGTGAATAATGTTCAAAGGGATAAATTCTCATTCTCAGAAGGGATTCAGAACAACAGGTGAGACTCATGTAGCAGACGCAAAATGAACAGCAGAATGCATTTGCCTTTCCCTGGTAAATACATACAAATAGCTAAGATCTTAATCTATGTCAATTCTATCTTAGTAACTTCGGATGCTCCACTGAAACCTTTAATTTCTTGCCACTTGAGTGCCAGTGTCTTTTAACTTGGACTTTCCGGCACAGTCTACAGAAGGGCTCATAGTCGTTTTTCAAGCTGCTGATGGGTACTGACTCAGAGCCATCATTTTACATAGCACATTGTTCCTTAGAACTCAACTGGAGGAGGAGGAGGAAGAGGAGGAGAAGGAGGTCAGTCAACAGGGATTCTTTCACACTCTACAGTTGGCAGATGTCAAGTCTGCTGCTCTCAGGACATCATTTGCACATGAGGTTGAGGTTCTTCTTAACGATAGTTATGATAGTTACTGACTAGGGACAAGTGCTTCTGTCCATGCCTGTTAATTCTTCTGACCACTTCTGTCCATGATCACAAGCCACTGCTTTTGACTACCTCCCTGTCTCCCCTCAGGATAATATATAAAAATGAAAATAAGTGCTTACTGGTTTATAGTTTTTAAATAACAAATAAAAGTAGCAAGCATCTCTCTTCAATGTTAAGTCGGCTCCTTTGGTTAAAGGCAGAAGCTTAGTTAAGTATAGGTCGAAGCTGAAAATGGTCCTCCAGTATGATGACTAAGCAATATGGAATTACCACTAGTCAGCAGTACTTCCAAGACTGATGCACTCCTTCTGACATCTGTCACAGCGCTGTGACTTTTTTAAGGGGAGAAACAGAAACAAGGTCTGCAAGCAATTTCCAGACACGGTTGATACGCGCCGCTTGTGTTCTCAATTTCTAAGGCCAGATAACACTGAAAGACAGCTCTAAATGCGCTGATAGTCAAGGTCCCCAACCTCTGGACAGACTGCACAGATACTGTGTAACATTGTGAGGATTTTGTCCTTCATTTTTCTGTACCAAGTTCTGTGCACTGGGCACACTCCCTAACTCCGGCGTAACTGTCTCCTTGCAGCCTGAATCTGGGCTCTTCTTCGCCGACAGGCTCAAATGGTACTTTTCAATTTATTTATGAGAAACTGGTCCATTGTCTCTTGTCCACAGACTGTAACTGCACAGAGAACTAGGGCAGAACCTCTGTGTCCAAAGGAGCATCTCTGCATGTTCTGAGGACTCCACAAGTACCTTGAATGAATGAATGAATGAATGAGCGAATAAATGAAGGAGTCATCTAGCTCTTCCATATTCTTAGAACTGACCATTTCTCTGAGGAACGCAGCTTTTCTTCCAACTCAACAAATGGACTGTTCATTCTGCATCTGGCTTAATTTCACGCTGTGTATGTTCTACATCAGCCTCTGTCTTCACAGGGCTGTCCCAGCTGCTTTTCACCCTGGTCTCCACTGCATCAAGCCTGGCACAGGAAGCTGCCTCCCTCAGCAGCCCTGGCTGGGATTCTCTACTTCCCCTCACCCTCTTTCTGTGAGCATCTCTTCTTATGTAACTTTTCCCTGCCATTTGAATTTACATGCATTCCATCTTTGCTCTGCAAATTCTTCACATATTTGTGTTTTCCGTTCTCACTGGACTGTTGCTTTCTGCAGAGAGAGGGAACAAGCTACTTCCTTTCTTGCAGTGCTGGGGACCCAGGGTATCACACACACTAGGCAAGCACTGAAAGGCGCCCCCCTGCCATGCTTTCTCTTTTACAGAGTCTCCTTCAAAATTCCCACCCCTAACTGATCTGCTTTCCTAAGTGGGAAATGACTTCTCTCAGCGGTCCCAGGAAAAGCTGCTGAGTCCTTTCTAACACGTATGCACTGAGTTCTTCAGAGAGCCCGATGAGACGACACAGTTAACCCTTGAGCACTTTTGCCTTGCTTGCTGCTCTATCTGTACAGAGACGAGATGGGCTAGCCTCTTGCCTGTCCAATATCCAGTTTAAGTCTAACCCCGATGAAATGTGAGCAAGCAGTACCTGAAACGCTGCCTGCTCCTTAGAGGCTGGAGTTGGGGGGAAACAGCTCCCCAACATCTTTCAATAGACTTTTAACTATCAAGAGGGATGTTATCAGTATTCTTAGCTGTTTTATATCCATAATGAAAATCTGGTAAAATTATGGGAAAATCATGACAGAACAGCTCCAATATACAGGATGTCTCCAGCAGAACTGACAAGTTTGGATGAGGGTAAGTTCTATATAGGTGCAGCCAGGTGTCAGAATGGCCATGAAGGGGGTGTCATTGGCATGGCCTGAAGGTATTAAGACACAATGAGAAAGGCAGGTAGAGAGTGATTGATCTGTACTGAGAATCTGAATATGCTGAGAGAGTGATTGGAAATTATTAAAGAAAGAACTAATCAAGGGTATGAAGAAAAGCCAGACAGCATTTCGCTGTCAAGTATCTCTCATTCCTCAGTCTAGAGAAACCACGTGGCCTCTCTTAATAGCAATGTGCCATAGAGTACTTAACATTGTTCTCTAGAAGCCCACTAGTGAGAACATTCTTCACTAGTAGCTGACTTACAAAATGATTGAAGCAGTGTGTGTGTGTGCATGCTGTGTGTCTATGTGTGTCCATGTGCCCATGTGTCCATGTGTGCTGTGTGTCTGTGTGCCTGCTGTGTGTGTCTGTGTATGTGTGTGCATGTTGTGTGTGTGTCTGTGTATGTGTGCTGTGTGTGTCTGTGTATGTGTCTGTGTATGTGAGTGCATGCTGTGTGTGTGTCTGTGTATCTGTGCTGTATGTGTGTGTGTGTGTGTGTGTCTGTGTTTGTGTGTGTAGGCCAGCAGCTAAAGCTGGGTATCTTCCTCTATGGCCCTCACAGTATTTTTGTGAGATGTCTCCCTCCTCAGCATCGAGGTTCCAGCTGTGTTCTATCTGGGTGTTGAGGGTCTGAGTTCAGGTCCTTATACTTGCTCAGCAGGCACTTAACCTACTGGCCCATTTTTCCAGCTCCAGTATTAATGAAATTTTGTGTAAATTGATTTCACTTACAGTACTGGTTAACTTCACTAAGGGTAGAAGGTCATTTAGCGGCAAATTATGGATTCTCACTCTGAAGGGACACGCCAACTTTGAATATACAGTGAACTCATGAACATGCCGAATCTTATGTTTTAGATAACTCTTTAAAAAGCAGCTAAATTTCAGATTTCTAAATCCTAAGTCCCAAATGTTTAGTAAAGATTTAAATGGCTGTTAATTTGTTTCACAGATGGGCTGAGCTAAATCCCAAGTTTAGATGTAGAGAAAGGTTTGTTGACTGTGAAGACTGTAGGATATGTTTGGTAAGACTGAAGACAGTGATGGTGCCATAAGCCATAAATCGTGGCGTGCTGGCTTCGTGCCAAGAACCTTGCAAGCACTTTGCATGCACACCTATTTTTCAATCCTTATTTGAATTGCATGTTGTAAGTATTGTGGATCGTTGCAGGTAAGAGGAAGTTGAGTCTTATCCATTTACACGCTCAGAGCTGGCAACAGAGCCTAAGCAGAGCAGGGAGAACATTCTCTTCCAAGGCCTTCCAGAAGCTGCAGTCTGCTGTCCTTACAGAAAATACTTTGATCCTGTTCTTGACAGTCAGCTCTTGGTGACAATAACTTTCCAAAAATAAACACTAGCTTCCAAAGGCATGTAAATCTTTTCCTTTCGCTCTGTGCAGGGAGGTTTTGTGTTGCACAGGGTGCACTGAGTTTTCCCAACCATGTCTTCATGCCGTACCGTTTGTTTTGGAGTCTAAACATTGCTGTCTCCCCCCACTCCCCCCCAAAAAAAGGATCAGCATGCCAGCTGGTGCCTAACTGAAGTGGTTAGGGGGCTGGGATGGTGTTGCAAGGCACAGTGCAGTAGAGAGCATCATCTCGTGGGGCCTCCTTGTAACAGAGTCTCTAAATTGCCTCCCATCCTTGCTTCTGCACAGATGCTAAGGTCTTTGGTAAGTCTGTGATACCCTTCAGAGAACGTGCTCTCTCCTGTGTCATGAAATCACTGCTCTCCTTTTTCCCAAAACAAGAATAAGAACAATCGCATTCTTCGTGAATTACTTTGTAAGCTCACTCCTGATTACGTCCAAGTCTATCGCCCCACCTGCCGTACCCTGTCTTGGGCATGACAAAACAGAAATCCCACTCTATCAATCAATAGCAAGGATTGTGTGCGTTCCACAGTGCAAGGAAAGGCTGTGTCCATAAATATCACACTGCTCTAAGCACCTGTCAAGTCAACATCATTCTGTCACATTAGTGAGAGATTCTATCCTTCAGGGGACACACTGTCTCCTCTTCAAGTATCCTTTTTAAAATTTCAGTAGCAGCTGGGCCTTGTGGTAGGTAGTGTATGGGTGACGGAGGCAAGAGAGTCTGAGTTCAGCCTGGACTAGAGAGCAGGGATCATTTCAGAACAAAAAGACAGACAGATGAACAAATCAAAATGCACAACGTCTCTGGCACCATTCTAGTCCCCACTAGAGCCAGGATTTCTAGAAAGAGTTTCAGGTGTGACATGTGTGGCAAAATGGCAGAAGATCACAGGCTGAAATCCAGTGGGAAGTAAAAAATGGACCAGGGGCAAGTACAACCCTGAAAAGTTAGGTTTTCTTCTTTCTTTTATGCAAGTGTAGCCCGTACTCTGACCCTGGGTTTTCAGAAGAAGTGCAGGTGTCTGCTGCGTAATGCTGAGCCCAGTTCACAGAGGGATTTTTCTATTACCTTGAAAGTGTTGTGATTCCTGATTGGTGAGCTTGGCTCTTGGCATCCCAGAGAGGATCATGGGCATTTACCTACCAGAGGAAGGGCAAGAGTTAAGTAGGAACATCTCCAATTTTTAGTTTTGTTTAAAAAAAAAACAGTTTATATTTATTTTTATTTATCTGCATTATGCCATTTGTATTTATAATTTTAAAAACATGGCAAAATTATTGTAAATAAAGTATTTTTATGATTTTGATGCTTATTGGTAGTTATACACACTCATTTTCTCAGAGTCTTTTGGTACTAAGCAGAAAATTGGAGACATGGCTTTAATTGCTGATTTGAGCAAGAGTTCACTAGTCCTGAAGAGTTTCCAGAGAGAAACTGTCATATCTGTCATCATTGTGTGCCACCTCACAGTCACATGTGACCCTTGTTTACATTGGCACTTATGACAATGCTGTCTTTGTGGCATTTGCCTTTTCTATAAGAGAAAGCCTATGAATGGTGGGAAGAACTAGATAGATTCAAACAGTGTCTTTCTTAACTGCACAATGTCCTTCTGGTACATTTCACAACCCCCCCCCACACACACACTTTCACAAACACACACACACACACACACACACACACTTAGTCCAGAAAACAAATACCATTTTCGTGTTGCCTCAAAGATACAGAAATAAAAGGCAGATGAGACAATGAATCCCACCTAGTGTAACAGCTGACATGTGGTGAGACAGTAGTAAGAACTGGCTGGATGAATACTTAAAGAAGCTGATCTATGCTGCTCTTAAGATGAGACTGGATGTGGATTTATCTTGTTTTTTTTCTTTATGCCATACAAACTTTCTGGGGCCAAGTTCACTTCCAGTTTGTGGGCTGCACTGATTAAAATTTGATTTCTCTGCCAACAAGAGATGGTATCCCAGCTTTGCTTGTCTCCAGTTTCACATCGCAAAAGTTGACATTTTTCTCTCTACTATGAATTTCTAAGTCAAATGCATTTCTGACAGGAAGGTAGGAGGAAGCATGCTAGCTTTAGGAAATGACTCTCATGCAGGAAGAAGCTTTACCTTCCTGGACTTTCGGAGCAAAACAAGCTCACCAGAAAGGGAAGTGCTCTGAGAGAAGATGACTGACCGACAGATAAGCTGCCGGTACGAGCTAAAGTGATCACATTAAAAAAATCCTTTCTTCTTTATAACTTTGCATCTAGACATCGTATAAAAATGAATGATCAAGGATGTATGTGAGAATGTTTATCTGAATTTACACAGCCCAGACCTTGGAAACAACTCAAGTGGCCAATGAGAGTGAATGAGAATGAGGTGTTGATGCACACAGTCAATGGGCTACAATACAGTTATCAAAATTAATATATGAGAATCCTTAATGTCATACTCAATAACCAAATACAATCAGATGCTTTTAAGGAATTGAGACCGACTTTTTATTCCCTCAGTTTTTACTAAGGTAAAGGGAAACAAGACTTGACTTAAAAACTGCACGTCTTTAGGGTACTGTATGACATTGTTACTGTTGTGATAAATATTTTGACCAAGGCAGCTATAAAGGGAAAGGTTTATTTGGGCTTATGGTCCCAGGGGGATAAGAACCCGTTACCATCATGGCAGGGGAGACTTGGCAGCAGAAACACCTGAGAGTTCACATCTCAAACCACAATCGGGGAGCAGAGAGAGGACAGGAAATGGCACTAGGCTTTTACATTTTCAAAGCCCTTCCCCAGTGACAAACTTCCTCCAGCAAAGCCACCCCTCCTAATCCTACCCAAACAGTGCCACAAATCGGGGACCAAGTATGCAAACGCCTGAGAATACGGGGAGCATCTCACCAAACCACCACAGCCACATACCTTGAAAATTCCATCTACATGTGCACCGTGAAATAGTCACCACAATACAGCTAATTTGAAGATGCCACCCCATACAGTTACTTTTGATTTGTTTTTGGAACAACCATCCCAAAAAGCTATGATATGGGGGTTCCTCAAAAAAATTAAAAATGGACGATGGCCTAGTCTATTTCTAGGAACTTCCAGAGGAACTGAGATCTGTGTTCCTGGGCCCGCGGCGGCATTATAGACAATAACCAAAAGCGGGATAAAGCAAAACACCAAGGAGACTAGGTACAGAAAATGTGCCGTACATTGACTGTGGAATGTCTGTGGTTCTCAAAGGAAGAGAATGACATCATCTGTGACAAGACAGACGGAGCTGCAAAGCGTCGTATTACGCACAACAAATAAAACACCAGAGGAAAGATACTGCCAGATCCCAAAGCATGGAATCCCAAACTGTTGGACTCACAGAAACAGAACTGGGTGATAAGAGCCAGGGGTTTTGAGGTAGGCATTTAGGGAGATGACTTTCAAAGGGCATAAAGTTTCAGTTGCACAAAAACAGAAATCCCAGGGTCTGTCATACAGCTACGAGTCGACAGCTAACACAATATCCTCCACAGGAGCCACACGAGGGTTGACCTTTGGTGTTTTTATGGCCAACAGTAAAAAGGACTAAGGTTGATTTTTTTGAAGCCATGGGTTGCAAGCCCTCTTGGGAAGCCGTCCGCATGTATCTCTTGGGCAGCAGCTGACCTTGAGAGGGTGATCTAGCTGCATTTCCGTAAAGCGGATGAAGCCCAGGGCGGGCATTTCTTGGTTTGGGAAGCAACATAAAATTGACAGATTAATCTATTTACCTGTCTCATTCAAGCATAAGTGTCATTGCCTAAGGTATTATATCTGTCTGCATGCGAGCAGAAATGTTCATCTTTTTGATAATTAGTGGGAGAAAGCTCCCAAGGGGAATGTTGTCAAATAACTTAAAAATGTCTTTGGTTTACACAGTTGAGAAAAGTGGGTGCATAAATTAATGACAATCATAGCAAACACATCTCTCACAGCAACATATATCTTAGAGTATTGTGTGTGTGCGCATGCGGCTGTGTGCATGTATTTGTGTAAGGGTGTGTATGTTTGTGGAGGCCAGAGTGTTTTCTTTGCTAGTTCCCCACTTTTATTTACTGAGTCAGGATCTCTTTCTGAACCTGGAGCTCAATCATTTAGCTAGTTTAGCTAGTTAGCTAGCTAGCTAGCCCTGGGAGTCCCCTGTTCTTCCTCAAGAGGACTGGGATAATAGCTGGCCTCCATGGCTACCTTTATTTTATGTGAGGGCTGGGAATCTGAACTTTAGTCTCCACATTGACGTGGCAAACACTTTACATACTGAGCCATTTCCCAATATTTTTATACGTAATACACATAAACATATATACATGTAAAAATATGAGTATAGACACATCTCCTTTTCTAAAAATACTTGTTCCTGGGCAAGGTTCATCTTGTCAGACAACGAAATTCCAAGGCAATGATTTTTGAATTCCAGACTCACTCATGCAGTACGGAACTGTTGCATAACTTAATATCTTGTGTTAAAACCATGCACGAGACACTAATTTCCTCCTGCTGAAGGCAGTGGACAACAGAGTCTGAACCCCAGCTCCAGTTCTGGCCTGCCCACATCAGCTATGGGTAAACACTGCCTGCCAATGGATGGATGAACCGTGGAATGAGGAAGTAGGAGCCTATCGAGTTTGAGCAATTTTGGCTCTATTCTTCCCCCTTGGACAGGTCCTTTAGGATCGCTGACACTTTGTTCTCCTTCCTGTTCCATGAAACCAGCCACCTGTGGAGTTGAAACCCTCCAGGTAGCCCACCTAAAAGTCGCATTTCCAACATGCCCGTATCCAACAAAATGCCTGTCTAGCTAGATTCAGCTTAGGCTGAACCCTCTTGACCCCTCCATGCCTTGTCTAGGTTTAAGGCTTGGGAGGAAGATCAAACTCCTATCCCTACCTTGAAACTGAAATACAATAGAGGCTTAGTTCTCTGTTCTTCAGAACCATGCTGGGAAACGCTGGCTCCTCTGGAGACCTTTCAAGTGTCTCCTGAGGATGTCAGCACTCCAGTGAGCCTCCTCTTCCTAAGGTCGCAGTTTCTCTCACTGTGACACGGTTGGACTTCCCTTGTCTGTGAACACACACATTTACCCATCTCTTTCTAAAAGAGGCTCTGAGTGCAGCCCAACAGGTGCAGGCAGAACAGCACATCACCAAGTGAGTATACTTACTTCTCTCTTCTTATATGCTGCACATCTATTAACAGGCCAGGCCAGGTCAGCTTGAACCTCTTTCACACCATTTGCTGAGCCATTCTCTGTGCCACTCTTGGCCTTTTCCTACTGTCTTCCATCTTGTTAAGGTTTGGCCTTCAGTCTCATCTGTTAAAATTAAATGCATCTCCACTCTCCCAGCTATTCTTCTATTCCCAGACTTAATGAGCACATCTTATACGTTCTTGTGCTCTGTTGACAAGGACGGATGTGGGACAGAAATTAACACAGGACAGAGGCCTCCAGGCTGTCATGGATCTGTTACTTAGCACTCTTGAGAGAATATGTTTATCCATGCACAAATCCCCTTAAAGACACCACCATCCAGTATGTCTCTTCTCTGATACTCAGATCATTACAGAACGTGTCTAATACCTTGTTGAAAGACAGATGCAAAGTATGGGCAACATCCCCTAACTGATGGACAAAAGCACCAAGGAGAACTGGCCCGCTGGCTTCCCAGCAGTAGTTTTCCCAAGGGGGTTCAGGCCATCCTATCCATCATTCGAAATCCACTATGGTTCAGGCTCAGGGTCCTCCAGGCCCCACTCATCCACCCAGTACGTACATCCTCAGATGTACTTTTAAGTACACTGCTTTTAAGTTCTGTGTTCTGGGTCCTGGAGGATAGCTCAATCAGTAAAACAGCTGATGCACAAAAGCAGGAAGACCTGAGTTAGAAACCCCAGTGCCCACATAACAGCAGAACAAACAAAAAAGCCAGCAGTTACCTGTGTCCCTAACCCTGGCCCTAGGGAAGTGCAGACAGGTGGACTCCTTGAGCTCATTCTCCAGGTTCAGCTAAAGACCCCGTCTCAAAGATAGGGTGGAGACTGAAAGTGGGAGACACCCAGTATCGGCTGTAGGCCTCCAGATTCATTGTACACGTGTATACGTACATACATACACACACACACACACACACACACACACACACACACACACACGTGCAAATAAAAACGAACTTGGGCTATCAAAACAACTAACAAATAAAATGATGATCTTTTTAGTGCTCCCACCAGGAAGCAGTGATAGGTATATTCCATGGAAATCAAACCACTTTCTACATAAGAGATTCCCCAGAAACTTTACAGTTCATAGCCGATGGGCATGGGTATCTGCTGCATCTTCCGGGCTCACAGCCTCACCCTTCTGCAGGCGCAAATTTCCAGAGCTACTGAGATCAGCTTTTTTTTTTTTTCTTTTCCAATTTAAAGAATATTTTCCAATCTGAATGCACAACACTACCTTTGCAATTAATGATAAAAATAAGCCTTCATAGAAATTTATGGTAATTACAAAAGTCATCCTTCCCCTCCCTTGTCCCTCCCAAACTCCCCCCTCCTCCCCAGCTTCCCAGAAACCATGATAATAGATAAGGCCCTCTGGGGTACTACATTATGCACATGGGTGTTTCTCTTCCCTATATTCTGACTTTACCTGTTTTTCTCATGATATAGTTCTGTGACGCATAATAATTACTGAGTTGATGTTCTGTGAACCAGTGAGTCGGTCCCAGCTTTGTGCTATAATTAGATAGGTGAGCCATAAGTGATCAATCGGGTTTCAAGTGACCAGTTCCCACCACACCCCTGTGTGTCCATCTGTTCCAAATATTTCCAATGCCGAAACACTCCATAATCGAGCTGGCGGGGTTCAGATCAAATATTTCATAATCTCACCTTTTGGAATGATCGTCTTGTTATTCTCATCCAGGGCCTTGCCTTCCTAAACCAGAGGAAGCGCCCAGGAGCTAATGTGTTCTTCAGTGTATCTAAAATTAAGTATCCAGTCGGTGGTTAAATTAGGATCTGACCTTGCGCAGCAGAAACACAAGTGTTCCCTGGCACATGGGAAAGAATTACCCATGACTTCTGTCAACTCTCATCAAAAGGAACACAAGCCCATGGAAGAATAATAAGATTAACTGTGTTCTGATTGGTTCAAAGAGTTTACAGAAAACACGGTCTGTCAACTCAGCTGCAAGGAGGCTACTTGATAAAGAAATAAGATCTTTCCTCCACACAAGTCAAAGCACACTGCAGTACGAACTCAGGAGGTCAAGGTGTGGTTTTGTGTGTCCTCAGATCCCCATTCTCTAGGCAGGTTTCAGTGCCCACTATTTTTCGGTTCTTCAACTTTTAGACCCATATCAATTGACACTGGATGCGATCATCTCATGCCAATGTACTGTCTTCATTGTGATTTGCTCTTAGTACCTGCCAATGTGACCAACAGATAAAAGACAGAGCTCTCAGTTGTATCCATTCAGACCAAAGATGCTGCTCAGATCAACAATCAAGTATACAGAATAGTAAATAAATAAATAAATAAATAAGAAAGAAAGAAAGAAAGAAAGAAAGAAAGAAAGAAAGAAAGAAAGAAAGAAAGAGAAGAAAGAAAGAAAGAAAGAAAGAAAGAGAGAAAGAGAAAGAAAGAAAGAAAGAAAGAAAGAAAGAAAGAAAGAAAGAAAGAAAGAAAGAAAGAAAGAAATGTAGTGCATGTAAGGCAAGCAAAAAAAAAGTATTTTAGTTTTGGGGGCTCTTTCCTTAAAGGACCACAAAATCAGGGAGAAAAATTAATTAGACCCAATAAAATCTGCTGTCCTGTGGGTTTCCTGATGGAAACAACCTGCCTTGAGTTTATTTTGACAGGGATATCTTGGTGTTACCCAGGCCACTGTCAACATGCATAGAGCCATCTGGCTTCTGTCTGTCCCCTCCCTTCCCCGCTGACCCCACTCTGCCCGAGGATCTCTGTCCTCTTGGCTTCTGGGACTGAGTGACACTCCTCAACCCTCATCTCACAGCTCCACGTTGCATTCTTTGACTTGATCTTCCTGCGTTTTCCTACTGGAGGATTCTGGGAGCAGAAGCCCGGTATACTTCACTTTTCTTTTCACCTCTCTGTATTTGGTGTCATTAAGTAAACACAAATACTGTGTAGCAAATCTTATACTTCAGAAAAACACGGGCACAACAGTGGAGGTCCCCCACCTCCTCTTATTTGTGACAAACAGGGATTGCTTCTGTCATCCTTGGATCAAACTTTGAAAAACAACTACTTTATGTCACTGTTAACTGTGAAAGAGCAAAAGGTGGGGATTGAAGAGCCAACCACATTTTCTGAATTACGAACCTGATCTGTTATTAACCTGAAAGGACTTGTCCATAAAAACTGTTACAAAAGGCACCAGAGATGTTAAATATTTCAACTTTCACATGACACTGTCTTAATGTCAATATTAAAACTTAAATAAATCTTTGGCGCTTAACGGATCTCATGGGAAAACGTGAACTGGACATTTTCAAACGTGGTTCGGCAGGTTACAGCGGTGTGTTTGCTCTTAAATTGTTTTGCGCTGTTGCATGTGTAGAATGGTTCCTGTCGATTTTCAGTTCTAAATTATATTTAAAATAGTGTTTAAAGTGACTCACAAAAAAGAGAAACATGAAAGACTTTGTGGTTAAACGAATGAACACCAGCTCCTTAAGAACAGATATACCACTGAACATTGCTTTACCTCATGGTCTCTGACACCTTTGATTTTTGAGCCATGTGTAGTGGCAGATGCCCGTAATCTCAGCACTGGGGCAGATGGGTCATTTGCTCAAGGCCAGCTTGGGCTACAGACAGAGACCCTTTCTCAAACAACAAAAAAACATTGAGACTCAGTGTACTCACCTATATGATGGAAACAGTAATAATTGAGTATGTTATCTACCACCTTTATGCGGCCGCTTCCTCAAGTAGGCAGCCATCCATACACACGCTTAACACCCCTTGAGTAATGAGTGCTCTGTTCATGGTATTAGTGATCACCTCCACAGTTGCCTTGTTTGGAAGTGGCACATCCTGTGCATTTTTCTCAAAGCGGAAACGAAATGAATGTCAGATTGCAAACGATGTGCTTGTGAAATCGTAACATAATCATTTTTTAAGTGTGCCTTTGAATTGCTTGTGAAGGTGAGCTTCAGAGAGAGAGGAACGACTTACTAGCAAAGGATTATCGAATAGCAATGGGAATGACATCCAGAGACACCTCCCTTCTCTCTATATTTAGAAACGCATGCATGCCCTGGTTCAAGATGATAATTATAGCAAAGGACACAGAGAGTCTGAGGTTAGAATGGCAGAGTGCTCTGTGAGACTGCCCTTGGACTCACTCATTTGTATTTAGGGCGTAAGGAGGTTTGGGTGGTATGGAGTGGGGGATTCCAAGCGAGGACTGGAGCAGCCCTGCGGTCATGTTGGAGGCTCCTGCTGGCCCTGAAGGCCCCATTTGACCACAGGTACTCTGTGTTCCTGAAGACAAGCGTGAGGTCTGCAGGTCTGTCATCAGGAAATGAAATACAGTTCTTGCCGTCACTACACATAAGCCATGCACTGTTCCTCAGAGCCGTTTGTCACATGCTCACTAGTCCAGTTCACTTTTTATAAAGCCCATCAGAACTGCAGACTAAGCTCTGCTTGTGAAAGAAGTGATATTGTTCAAACACTGTGGGGGAGCCCTACCCCCAATGTTATCCTAGTATTGTCTTAACAGTAAGCAATACCTGTACATATCCCACTCCGAATAAGGTAGGAATGCAAGAAAGGAAGTCATCAGTTTCTAGCTGGCTTCCAACTGCTTGGATAATTGCTTTGTGTTGTTTTGTTTTGTTTTTTTTTCAGGCTGAAAGCCAAAGAGCTGACACTGAGTCAAATGCTCTAGCACCAAACATTTCCAGAAGCGATGATGTCATACAGCTTGTGGAAGAACTTACACTGCTGACATCACTCTGGTCATTTCTGACAAGCAGCATCGAAAACTCAAATGCAGGAGAGGAATTTTTAATCGAATTTCTCAAAATACTAAAAATAAAACCGTTGCATGATCCGGCATCCGATTGCTGAGCATATGGCCACGGCAACTAAATACCAGCATCTCAAAGAGATCCGTGCCTGCCTGTGCTCATTGCAGCACGACTCAGAGTACCCTAGATGTGCAACCAAGTCAAATATCCAACGGTAGGCGTCTAGTATGTGTTATAATGAAATGTTTTCCAGCTGTACAGAAGAAAGACTCAGAAGAGAGTAAGAGGGCCTGTGTGAAACCGTGAAATAATCCTGATACAGACAGACACACACACGGCATGATATCAGTTATATATGGAAGCTAAAAAACGGAACTCACAACACCAGAGTGGGACAGTGATTTCTAGGGTCAGGACGGTAGGCGAAACAGTGCGACGTTTCAGTTATAAGATGATTACGTTTGAGAGTCCTAATGTACAGCATGATAACACGTTATATGCTCATAGTTTATTAAAACAGCAGATCTTAGGTGTTCTCGTCATTCACAATGGTGATTATCCCATTAGTTTATTAGTTACTTTAATTAGTTTGATCGTGGCAATCATTTTACTTAAATAAGTATACTCAATCACCACATTGCATACTTTTTAAGTTTACATGAATTGCATTTGTTAATGGGACCTCAATAAAACTAAATTTTTTCTTTTTAAAATTGATTTTTAAAAAATTCACATATTTTGACCACATTCTGCCCCTCCTCCACCTCCTCTCAGATTCTCCCCACCTCCCTATCCAACTACATATTCTTTCCCTCTCTTAAAAAGTCAAATCAAATCAAAACAAAAAAGCACACCACCACCACCACCACCAACACAAACACTACCACCACCACCACCACCATCACCACAACAACACACAACAGCAACTACAAAATACTGTGAAGCCCATTGTGCATTGGTCAACTACTTCCAAGCATGAGGTCTGTCCTGGAGTGTAGTTAATAGACCCATTGAAGGAAATGGATATTCCTCCCTTCCTTCAAGTGCCAATTGCAAATAGCCCCTTGGTTGTGGGTAGGGCTCCTTACCCACTTCCTCTCCTCCATGCTGTTAGTTGAGGATTTCATGCATGCGATTCTGACAACTCTCCTTTCGTTTATGTCCCTCCCATATCCATCGACCCCGCCTCCCCTTTCCAGTTTTGACTCTTGATTTTGTGACACCTTTAGTTTAACAGAGCCATCACTGTGATCACTGGATTAGAATTAATCACTCGGTCTAGCTTAATCACTCGGTCTAGCGGGGTCATCAAGATGGGAATCTTTTCAAAAATAAAAACAATAAAAGGTGAAACCCAGGTCAGATGGTGCAAATGTTAGCCTAGCTGTATTATATATTAATTCCTACCTGTACTCGGTCTGTACTAGTGATTCCTAAGTCATGTTTTGGGGCAAAAAGGGAAGGGGTTTTCTCTTGTGTGAGCATATTTGCGTCATCAACATTTAACAAGGTTAAACGGTTTATTTTTCAGAACTGTTAGTCTACAACAGTGGATCTGTAAGAGGAGGAAGTGGTATACAACTCACAGGCAAGGCTATTTGATCTCATTGTTCAGTAGATTATACCCCACCTGAAGAACTGTTGAGGGAATGCTAACACATTCATTCCCTTTTACTGATACCATAGCATTTTGATCACTGCAGCAGCATAGAATGATACGATGTTTGGGAGACCAGGCCTTTATTTGTATTTCAAACTCCTTTACGTCACGTTCTGTTGCTTACACATAATTTTCATCATCGTCTCCAGGAATAAGACTGAAATTGTAAATGAAAGTACACCGAGAATAGATTCCTCTTGGGAAAATGGACAAGGACAACATAGTGACTCTCCCCCTTCCCCAGGAAAATTACATATCTCAATTTACTTAAAAATTTCTTTTGACTTAATAAAGTTTCAAAGATTCTTAATGGAATACAAAGAGAAACCCTTCTTAAGTATTTATATATTAGTGTTTTATAATTTTTATTACTTTGTGAGTGAATTTTCTTTCTGTGTTATGCTTAAATCATAGACTTTGATATACTGAACACTAATTTTCTTTGTGTGCTAATTTTGACCCAATTGTTTTTCAGAGTTCTTAGCTGATCAGATGATTTCAGGTTGATTTTCTTGATTTCTGCCTGTATTATCTCAGCATTATGGATCTGAGAGGTTGGAAATACATATATGTATGTATGTATATGTATATATGTGTGTGTGTGTGTCAAATATATTATATATATAATTAGTGTCTAATATATATATGTATAATATATGTATATATATTAGACTAACCTGCCTGGAGGGGGAGAGGATAGATTCTACTAAAAATTTCAAACAAGAGATAAGGACCAGTAAGTCTTCTGAAAAGCTCAACAAGTGAGCATTAAAACAAGGAGACACTGCAGAGGCTGAACCTGGGGCCTCTGTTTCCCAACCACAGCTCCTGAGATCATCAGAAAGCAGAGTTGGAGTTTCTGACCAGCACAAAGCAATTCTTATCCTTTGTATGTACAGTCCCATTTAATTGCCACAGCCTTCCTGAAAGGTGGGTGACATGTCCTAAACACTGCTACCATTTTCCAGGGAGGAGGGAAAAACTAAGAGGCTAATTAAATTTCTGCACCGTCATTTAGCTAATGGCGGTGCCAGAGAGGATTTTAACCCAGATAGAGTTAAGCACCATGCTAGATGGTCTCAGTATGATTGGCAAGGATTTAACCACATGAACAGAAACAATCAGAGACCAAGATTTGCACCACGCATAATTGTCAAAATCACTCACTGAAGTCATGTTCACCAAGCTGCACTCCCCTTCTGCAGCATCTTTCTAGAAACTTCCCAGACAACCAGCTTTGTGCTTCGTTCAGTCTCTTCACCAGCTCCCCCACAGCCACCACAGCTATGTTATGCTCTTGAATTTGTCTTAACTCTCTTCCTCCACCTCGATCTTTGGTGTTGAGCTGCTGTGAATGTTCCTGCCCCACCTCTTGCTCAGCTGGATTTCATGATAGCCATTTACACCTTCCTCAGCCCAGTCTCTTTCCCGCTGAGAACAATGATTCCCTAACTCCTCCAGCTCCTTAAGTCAGTCTCACAATCCTCTACTAAGAATGCACTTAATGTGAAGCCCTCCAGTGTCATATGAGGCCACACGACCGAGGGTCCTTTAGTTACCTACTGTTATTAGCTATGACTTTTTGAATGGCAGGTGGACTCTAAGTTCCTGATACTTTGGAATAGACCTCCCCCCATCTTCAGTGGTTCTCAACCTCTGGTTCTGGACCCCCTTTGAGGATGAACGACTTTTCACAGGGGTCACCTAACAACATCTGCATATCAGATATTTATGTTATGACTCATAACAGTAGCACAATTACAGTTACAAAGCAGCGGGAATAGTTTTATGGTTAGGGGTCACCACTACATGAGGAACTGTTTTAAAGGGTCGAAGCATTAGGAAGGTTGAGAACCACTACCCTACACGACACTGAGATATTGTTCCAGATTCTTTTATGCTGTACTGATTATGTTTCTTCTCAAGTGAATCTGCCAGAACACGCAAAGGAATACACACACCAAATAAACAGCAAAAATCCTCTATCATCTAAGAGAAGTAAGATGTCATCAACTGCTATCACCACCTGCTGGTCAAAAAGCTGTATGTCCTCTGAGTTAACTGGAATGGCAGTTTGGTACGTTTCAGCTATTTTTCTGCATATATAAAATAATATCTGACTATTTCTTACTAAAGTATGAGTTACACATTCTGTAACATTTAATATTTTATGATACACACAAGGAAGCCCTTAGACCCCGAAGTTATGCTGACTATACAGTTTTGAGGTATGTGTGTTTGGTGTGTGTGTGGTGGTGGTGGGGTACATGATTAAAATATTCACCCAGGCTTACAAGATATGCAGATTAGTATGTAAATTCCATGCTGTACTTCTGTAAAAGCTTTCATAATTTTAGCCAGAATTTGGGAGGTTCTGAAAGTTTTATTTTCCCAAGTAGTTCACACAGGTATTGTCATCCATTTCTCTGTCAGTTCCTAAAGCAGGCATTTCACTTTAAATTTCTTCGTTACCCCATTGTGCTGTTCTTCCAGTGTCTTGACCAGTGCTCTTAGTAAACATGATATGCTTTTTTTGGCTGCTTTTCTAGTGGAAATTGTCTACTAAAGTAGACATTGCTGAAGGGAAAGGAAGGGGAGTATTGGGGGGAGTGGGGGTAGTTAGTCAGAGCAATCTGACAGTCAGGGGTTTGCATTTATCCAGAAGGTGCCTTGGGCAGATGATGTCGGCCTTGAAGCTGCCCAGGGCAACAAGACTCACTCTCCTCTTTGGTTCTGCTCTGACTGTTCCCTCTGGCTCAGCATCCTTTAGCTAGTTCTGTGTGACAAAAATTCCTCACTCAAGTTCCTTTCTCCCATAAATGTTACCATCTCAGAGAGGCGTCTGTGTTCTCCAAAGTATATGTTGTACACTGTTCATGCCTTTGAAAATGGTTACATTTTACTCATTTTATTTTTTTGAGATTTTTTTTTGTGTGTGTGTGTAGCTGCTACAAAGCTTGCTGGTGATAGAGAACCACCCTCCCATCAGAGCCCTACTGTCCCTACAAGTCTATGTCTCTGTCACAGAATGAACAGTTAGTAGTGCAGCTTAGTGAACGATTAGTTCAGCCTCCTGCTGTGTGATCCACATTTCAGTTCATTTGTGAAGTCCCCTCTCTGTATTAGTTATTCTGTATCCATTTCGTGTTGTTTATTTCACTTAACTTGTCATTTTATGTTGGATGAGATTAGTCGAACCCATAGTACTAACATTTAGGAAACATTCTTATTTTTTGCCATACTTAAACTTTTTTTCCTTTTGTTTAATTTTATTTTTTTATTTTTTTTATTTATTTTTGTTTTGTTTTGAGACGGGTTTCTCTGTAAGACTGGGTGTCCTGGAACTCTGTAGAACACTCTGTAGACCAGGCTGGCCTTGAATTCACAGAGATCCACCCGCCTCTGCCTCCCAAGTGCTGGCATTGAAGGTGTGTGCCACCACCGCCCAGCTTATCTTTTTATTTTTAAGTGCTAAAGTATTCATTTTTAAAAGAACCATGGATTTGTTATACTTTTATCTATTAGTATATTCTATCATTTACATTGAGTATACTTGTTTATCTTACTGCCATAGAATGTTTTATCTCCATCAAAATTTCCTTGTCTTTTAAGTTCTTTTTTTTTCTCTGCTTTTAAATAGAGTATGCAGAAGTGGAGTGAGGCACCTTCCAGAGCAGGGCGAGGTAGCCACAAACCTTTATTACTTTGTGTCCCATGAGTTTTCTCTATTTTCAATAGAAAATATATTTAACCTCAATATTCAACTTAATTTCAATACAGGTCCAAGTATTAGATATCACCATATTCACACTCCCTAGGAGTGTCCATAGCAAGACTGAGAAATCTGGGAAAAGTGTAAGTAATCTGGAACACACCTATTTATGGACAAATGGCACAAGAGACGGGTAATGTCCGTTTGGTTAAATTATTGTACTTTAATGAGTCACTTAAATAGTGTTTCTTTCTTTCTATATTTTGGAGAGAGAAGCAAACTCTCCGGTTTGAGGTTATTTTCACCTTTGCTACTTGCTTATGAACGGTAAGAGTGAGATGGCAAGGGAAGGAACTGCCCCGAGGCTGGTTTTCAGGGATGAGGACCACAGCCCCGCGACTGACATGCTCTCTTTCAGTTGTTTCCCTAGTTTTTTTTTTTTTTTTTTTTAATCACCTAATTTTGATAAAATAGAGGCCCTCACATCAGCGTTGAGAAGTAGAATGGGAGACTCCCAACTCTCTTTGGACAGGCTATGGAACCTGGAGAGTAAATTCTGGAAGATGTGGGGTCAAGAATTTGACTCTCTCACTCTCCTGGTCTCTTTGCATTTACAAAATTTCTTTAACATCCATCTTTCCCCGGATTTGAACATTTTTTTTCTCTGGGTCATACAGTGAACTTCTACCCCCTGCGAACCCAGAACATTCTATCTTTTTACAATGTTTAAGACATTGCTAGATTCCCTTCTGGTACCACAGATGCCATGGGATGTGTCCTTTATAGCGAATTCTGCTGTCGGTAGCTTAGAAAACCACCAGCAAACCACATCCATCCACAGTGTGCCCCTCTGGAAAGGACTGGCTCAGAAACCTTATTTTTGTACCACACGGAAGCTACCAACTTAGTAGTACCTTAGCCAGGATCCCTCGGTGTCTAGTAAATACAGCCCGGCTTTCGCCTGAATCCAAAGTTACAATGAACGCGTGCATCTTTCACAGAGCCGCGATTCCACATTCTGGAACACACTCAACAACCGCGGGCATGCTCAGAATCTGAGGGAGAGGGAACAGACGCTGTGACCTCACAAACGCCCATTGGGACAGACTGTGACTTCATAAACTTCCATTCACCAGCCTCCTCGGGTGCACACGGATGCACCAGACCATCGATTCCACGGTACGCTTTCCGTGCACGAGTGAGGCGAGACGTCAATCAGAGGCTAAGCGCCAAGCTCCTGCACTGACTCGATCGGGCTTTTTCCGTACTGCAGCGTTTCCCTCATCCTTCAGCCCTAAGGGCGGTGAGTCCGTCCGGTGCCCAAGCCAATCAGAGCCTTGCGTACGAGCCGCACATGCGCAGATCTTCCCCGTCAGGTGGGCGGGAGTAACCATCCCCGCGCGCTCCCGATGGGTTGGCTCCAAGCCGTTTCCTAGGTGACGCGGCGGCATCGGCGCTCGACTGAGCAGCCTGAGCGAGGTTCCCAGAAGGCCGCGCGCCGCAGGCTCCCGAGCTGTCATGGCGGGCGTGCTAAAGAAGGTGAGTGGCTGGAGGTCACCGCGGCGCTGCGGACCGGGCAGTAGGCGCAGTGGGCAGCGGCGTCTCCCTCGCCAGTGGGTGGAGAAGCTGAGCCGACGGGATGGGCTGGGGGTGTTCCGCCGTCCTGGTTGGGTGACGGGGCTCCAGGTTCTGCCCCGGGGCGGCTGGTGCGCGGCACAGGCCTCGGGGGTCGGCTCGGGGCAGCGGGGTAAACCAAGTCGTGTCTTGTCTCTCACAGACCACTGGCCTGGTGGGACTGGCTGTGTGCGACACTCCACACGAGGTAAGTGCTGCGTGTGGGATACTGTGTGTGAGTACTGTGTGTACTGTGTGTGTATGTATAAGTACTGTGTGTGTGGGTACTGGGTGTGTATGTGTGTAAGTACTGTATATGTGTGTACTGTGTGTGAGTACTGTAAGTATGTGTAAGTACTGTGCATGAGTGTGTGTACTGTTGTAAGTATTGTGTATATGTGTACTGTGTGTAAGTACTGTGTGTGTATAAATAGAGTGTATGTGTGTGTAAGTACTGTGTGTAAGTAGTGTTTGTGTATGTAAGTACTGTGCATGAGTGTGTGTACTGTGTGTAAATATTGTGTGTGTGTAGTGTGTGCATTGTGTGTATATGTGTGCTGTGTGTAAGTACTGTGTGTGTAACTACTGTGTGTGTAAGTACTGTGTGTGTGTGTGTGTGTGTGCTGTGTGTAAGTACTGGGTGTGTGTTCTTCAGAAAGAACAACAAATGTATTTTCAATTTATTTGGTATTTGTGTGCATGAGTGTTCTACCTGCATGTATGTCCGTGCACTTCTTGTGTGTCTGAGCCATGGAGAGGGTGTCAAATCCCCTGAGACGAGGGTTATAGGTGGTTGTGAGCTGCCACTCGGATGCTGGGAATAGAACCCAGGTCCTCTAGAAGGGCAGCAGTGCTCTTGACTCCAGATGACTGGAGAGAAATCTGAATCTCCAGAGTGAGCCCTTGCCTCCAAGCTCTGGACTCATCCAGGAGACCTGCCTCCGTGAACAAGGTGGAAAGAGATGGAGGTAGACTTCCAACATCAGCTTGGGTTCTTCACACACAGGGCACACATGGCCATACATGTCTGCAGGCTTACACAGGTGGGCAGTGTTAAAAGGCCTGTTATCCAAAAATCTCTCCATTATGGGCTCTTATAAGATACTTCCTTGTTCCAAGAGGTAAGAACAGGGCACAGTTAGAACCAGGCCAGAGCAACGCTAAACCCATCAGTGTAAATGGCTCAGTGTCTGACATCTGGGATGCACTCGTGGTCTTTGGGGTCCCGAAGGGCTTGGGGTAGACCCACCCCTCAGTATTGCCATCCTTGGTACAAACAGCCTGTCCAGGGTCAGGCTGCTCCACTCAACATCTGCTGCTGTCTTTGTTGGTCTTCCCAAAGTCCTAGCATCTCCGATGTGCTCGGTACAATTTGTAGTATCCACTGCCTCAAGATGAGGACTTCTACATTAGTAAATGATTTGATTTCCAAAAAAGGCCATTAGCTACACACACACACACACACACACATACACACATACACACACACACACACACACACACACACACAATATCTTTGTATGTATCAGATAGAGGAAGAATTTCCTTATTTGTATTCCATTTTTCCTTAGGTTGTAAAGAGTGAAAAGGAGCATAGATAGGAATTTTAGTAAAGCAGAGTTCAGAATTGTGAATCCTCTTTTAGTCTTTCCCATGAGATACGTAAATATGTTCTGTCTAATCTTTGGTGGTATTTTAACTTGCTGAAATGTGTACGGCTTGTCTTTTCAGAGGCTAACAATATTGTATACAAAGATTCTTGATATTCTGAAGCATTTCCCTACACATGCAGCCTACCGAAAATACACAGAACAGATCACCAATGAGAAGCTGCATATGGTCAAAGCGGTAAGTAGCTAAGTCAGTTTGGTTTTGTTGGGTTTATGCATCCAGTGAAGCGTGCGAGGCACATTTCACTTGCTTATCTTAGCTCTTAATTTTCACTATCCTTTCTTCAATGCGATTCTTCCATCTTTTCTCCTTTACATTCAGTAAACACCTGTTTTGACTGATTTCTATGGGTAAAGCACTCTTAGAGGGCAAGAATAAGATTGGGTCGGTGTCCTGAGGTGACGTTACAGGTGTCTTCCTACCGCTCTTCCTTGTCCAGTTGTCAGTGGCCTTTTACCTCTCGGTACGGAAGCATCCATCTTGATCTCTAATCACAGTAGAGGAGAACAAAAGCACAACAGGGTACAGAAAGCTATCAGAACAGTTATTTTAAGGAATCCTTTGTCCTGGGCGTGATGGTGCAGGCCTGTAGTTCCCAGCTTCCTAAGAGGCTGAGGCAGGAGGGTCACAAATTCAGTGCCATATTGGGCTACAGAGGAAGCTCAAAGCCAGCCTGGGTAACTTTGTAAGGCTTTGTTTCAAAATAAAAAGCTAGAGGTGTGTATAAGTGGTCTCACTCTTAGCAAGTCCGAGCCATAGATTGAACCACTAGTACCACACATACACAAACACTTTGTCATATAGGAAGAGGACCACGTTGGGTTTCCTTACCAAAGCTGAACTGAACAGTGTTAACACTGAAACTGAATACTTTGCCCCAGAAATTTGTATGTCAGAGCTGTAATATATAGTATTGCATTATTTAGAAATAAATCACCAACAGAAATATTAAAGTTAAACTTCTAACAGTGGGACCCTGATCCCATGCGGACTAGTGTACGGATAAAAATAGACGATAGACTGCCGGTGCTTACCTTGCCTGCAAGTCCCTGGCAAGTCAAGGGTATAGTAACAAAAGCAAGATGCCAGCTGTCTGTGACTTCAGGGAACAAGATCTTACTAGGCCAGTGTGTGTCACCTCTCTACAACCGTAAGAAGATTGTGGTTTTTGTTTGTTTAATGGTCTAAGGACTGAACCCCAGCCCTCACACAGTGGGACAAGCACACTGCCTGCACCCCGGCCCCTTCACACAAGCACATTGTTTGCAGCCCGGCTCCCTCAGACAAGCACACTGTGTGCATCCCGGCTCCCTCACACAGACAAGCACACTGCGTGCATCCCTGCCCCCCCTCCTTTTAGTTTTTGTTTTAACACAGACTTCACTAAACTGCTGAGGATGGCCCTGAACTTACTCTGTATATGGCTCAGATATGCTTAGAACTTGCAATCCTCCTGCCTCAGTATGCAGAATAGGTGTAATAGATTGCACATCTGTATCACCAGGCTCAGCTGACTTTTTTGTGTTTAATCCAGTCATCTACGAGTTTCGTTATGGCAGTTAAGCAAACAGAGCCTTTCACAGTTTTCAATCACTGTGCTGGGTGGGGAGACAGAGAGAACTGCTGTTTTGCATAGAGCTCCTTCAAGCTGTGGCTGAGTTTTCACCCCAGTAGTATTTCCCAGTCTTTGTAGAATTAAAAACCTACTCATCCAAGCGCAAGTGGTAACAGTATACGTACTATTAGGTTACCGAAATCTTGGTCAGTGAAACTTCTTCTTTATAGTTAAATAGCAGTTTGAGTTTAACTTTAATTCTTAGCTTGCCAAGTCTGGAAGTAACTTACAAGCTCAGCCTTTGAAGGAGGCTAACATTAGCTTTTATTTGCTTGAGGAAAATGATGTCTTTTTTTCCTCACAGAATAAGAAGGTCCCTGCTGCTCATGGGTGAACCAGTTCTACTCCACCTTTGATTCTTCCTCAGCTTTCCCTCCCAGGGACCTTATTCGTTTATTCTCTCTGTCCTCTTTTTTCCTCTTTCATTTTATCACTGGTTTTCATAATCTGAGATGTCTAGTTGGTCCCCGTCTTACAAGAAACAAATGTATGCCAATATTTTTTCTTACTTACTGTCTCGTGTCTGTGTATCTTTTACAGTCAGTGTCAGAGTTCACTGCTGTCACGTAGGGATCTGAAACCTCTGCGTGCTACCTCACCTGCCTTCAAGCCGATTATCTGTAGACCCATCGTACTTACTTGGTCTCATACTGCAATAATAGAATGCGCTCTCAGTATGCAAATTTTATGTCTTTTTTCCTGGTGGAAAGTCCCCTGTGGTTGAGTTTTAAGCTTCCCCCTGAGCTGGGCATATGAATGCAGCTTTAACTGATGGATTTGGAGGTGGAGCCCTGGTGGGGGCCACAGGTGTACAGGTTGATTTTGGCATGGTCTGTAAGGTCCTCTAATGTCCAGCTGTGGTTGTCTTGGTCCATCCTGTCACTTGCTGTCAGGCCTTACGCTTCGTCAGCGGCAAGCTGCTGGCAGTTCTGTGGGGTCCATGCAACTCTGCTTCTGTGGCCATGTTCTTTTCTCTCTTGAATGCCCCATACCTGCCTGACTGGTTTGCATATGCCTGCCCTAATGTCCGCATGTTCATCGGGGCTCAGCTCAGCCAGTGGACATTGCTGCATGTGTGCAGTGCCCACAAGGTTTTGCTCTCTAATACCAGCAAAAGTAAAAATTGGCTATGGTAATGCTCTTCATTTCATTTATGGGACAAAACCCACCTTGATAATGATTGTCATTCATATGCATATATGTGTATAAATTGTAGTTCCTGGCTATCAAAAAGTTCAGTCTATTAGAAGAGAATTTTCTTAGATATTCTACGTACCATATTAGCAATTTTCTTAAAGAATAGTGCACATTAAAAATACATAGAAATCGTAAGTGTAGGGCTTGATGGGTTTTCAGAATTAACACATCCTAATTAATACCAGACTAAAAAGTAACATTTTCAGATCACTAAAACCATTCCTCCAAGTTACTACCCTTCTAATGGTAGCTGCTATTTTGATTTTTTAACATAACATTCATTTTTACCTATTTCTAAACTCTGTAGGAATGAAATAATTTTCATATAACCATTCATGTCGGGGGTTTTTTTCCTACTTAATAGTATATTTGAGGGAATCATCTGGGTTGTTGCATGTAGTTGTAATTTTTCCTTTATCATTGCCACATAGTATTCTATTATATCTCAGTACAGCATAATATATCTGTTATATCTCAATTGACAGATCGGTTCTATTGGTGGTGGTCATTAGGTTATTTCTAGTTTGGACTGTAATTTGGGGCTGTTCTGATGTTTTTGAACATACTATCCATTATTTGATGTATGCCTAGAAGAGTTTTTTGTTCATATGATAACATTTATTGTTATTTCTCTTACAGGAAGTATAAAAATATTTACAAAAACAAAATATTTAAAAATCTATTTTAGAAAGACTAAATTATGCATCATATGTTTTACCTTTGCTAAGTTTGCCAATATTTAACAGTTTTTAATAAGAAGACAAAAGTAATGGAATAGCAGAGAAGTGAAATGGATTTCCACCAAATTTTTGATGGGAAAATGATACCACAGTGAGAGAAAAACTACTTATCGTTAGGGCTTTTTATATATATATATGGCTTTTTAACATCAGATATTATGCCCCTTTGTTTATTTTTCTTTTTCTTTTTGTCTTGAAATTGTAGGAACCAGATGTTAAAAAATTAGAAGACTTGCTTCAGGGTGGTGTAGTGGAAGAGGTAATTCGTCAGGTAAGAAACACTGAGCATTTAGTGGTGGGCACCCGGTGCTGCTCTTGACTTGAGCCTGTGGCTGAGTGAGAACTTGTGAAACATGAAAGCCGCTGATGTCAACAGAGGACAGACTTTAAGTCTCTAAGAGCTTTGAAACATCAATCCCAGCAGACCCCAGTCTCGGGAGTCAGAGGTGACCTTTCCGGTGATGACTGTGCCTGTGAACCTTCAGCTGCAGCACTCAGGGTCTGACGGTGCAATCATACATCATGGCTTTGGAATCCTGACTATGGAAGTCTGGTTCTAGTAGTTAACTTCCAGGTATTACTCTGAAAATGCCTCTTGAATAATCAGTCAAGTGATCTTATTTTCAATTTTTCTTTTATTAATAGGCTGAAAGTGAACTCAGTCTGGCAAGAAAGATGTTGCAGTGGAAGCCGTGGGAGCCACTGGTGGAAGAGCCTCCTGCCAACCAGTGGAAGTGGCCAATCTGACCAGTGTCTGATGGTTGATGAGAAGCTAGAGCAATTAAATGTTATTATGCTAACACGTGTCCGTGTTCCTGACAGCATCGCGTCAGTCAGGAAGAGTAGTATGTGTGCGTCCTCTTTGCGAGACATATTTAGGAGACAGCATTGGTTACAGTAGCAGGATCTTAGGAACCCTTTCACACTGGTTTCTGTTTCTCAGTGCTGAGGGCACACATGAGCTGGCTGTGCCTTTGTTCTTAATTGAGTTTCCCCCATTTGTGAGCATCTTTGATATTTCACCAAAGCGCAGATAGCTTTGTTTAGGGGGAGGGGATTTTATTGGCGTGGCATAGGTGCTGGTGGTTAATATGCCAGTGTGACAGTAATGTTTGAACCTTGGGCCTGGTCAGTCACTGCTCTCAGTACTTAACTGAGTCACAGGACTCTTCAGAGTGGGATGCTGTGGCTTGTCTCTGTTGGCCTGGTAAGGAACCCAGACACCACCTGAGTGATGTGAGGCGCTGGAGGAACTGAGGCCCTGATGGTAATAACACTTAGGATAACATGAGCAGTTTGCCTCCAGAACTCACACATCTAACAGGCACATTCGGGATACGGTATGATGCTGTCCCTCTAGCCTATACAATATGTGTTGTTCCAAACACCTAGATTTCAGAGATCCACCTTCCTCTGCCTCCTGAGTGCTGGGATTAAAGGTATGCACCACCACCACCTGGCTTCCCACTTGTTTTATAAACATCCAGATTAAATGTCCTGACCACGGATGATTCCGTTAATCCTAGATGTTGCTGAGTGTCTTCTAGACTAATTGGATTAATTTCGCAATGGCTTGTTTCAGTTTGCTCAGTAGTCTTTCAATAACTCCTGTTCAGATTCTTACCATTGCCTAGGTGCTTCCAAAGAGAAGCAAGTTATGGCTGTGCAGACAAGAAAATGATCTTCAAGTTTGGTGGTAGCACCCTGCCCTTGCTTTGCACATATGGATTTAATGCCATATGTTTTAGTTAGTAGATATTCATTCTTTTGGAACAAAAATGGCTTTTACCTGAGATAACCATAGATGTATTCAGTTTGGAATGATTGTGAACGAGTGGGTAATGATTTCATAAGGATGGCATGTGGTGGACTATCCTGGACAAACAGCATTCAGCACCCTGTTAGAGTAATGTTAGGTTCTGATGCCACCATCTTACGGGGGCTACACACGGTCTGTTGATGATTGATGATGATGCCACCAAGCAGTTTTCGCTGTGCCCCTTCAGTCTGTAATTCTCCCCTCATTTTTTTGCTCAGATTTGCAGGATAGAAGAAAAAGCTTGTCTTCTGGCTTTCTTCCTTTCCTAAGGAACAGTCTTCAGAAGGATGAAAATCAATGTCTATGGGGTGTTTCTCGGCTGGTATCAGCTTCTTAGAGTCTCTGGTTACACAAACAGGTTATGAGCCTATATAAGCATGTGCTGGGCCTTCGTGCTAAGTGCCAAATTGCTAAACACACATTTTTGTTTATGTTCAGTTAGTATATTTTGCATAAAAACTTGCAGAAATATCCTAAATTGTACATTTAGTATGATAAGGGATTCGAGTTCTTGATGGGGACTACACAAATGTGTTTGAAAGTGTCTTTAGAGGTAGTTAACTAAAACTAGTGAAATGAAGTAGCGCAAAGAAGTAACTTAGCACAGTCTATCCCTGAATCACAGAGGCGCACGTGTGTGTGCACACGCATGCGTATGTATGTATGTATGTGTGTGCATGCATGCACATGCACTTCGGAGCCATGTGACGGCTTGAGATGTGTTTGCCGGGCACCATTCACCCAAGACTCCCACCAGGGACAGACTGAGCGTCTACTACCAGGCATTCTTCTGTGAACATGATTGTGAGGAATGGGAACGTAGCAATTCACAAATGAATAAGCCAAAGTTGAAGTATGTTTTGAATGTGCCATAGAACTCATAAATTCTGTTTGCCACACATTGCTAGTTAATTTTCAAAGCAGTCTTTGTCGTTTCACAGTAGCATGTAATTTTTGGTGTATACCTAAACAATTAATGATATATTGTTTTCTGTATATGACTAAATTGCAAGATACTTTTTGGGATTTCATGATTTTCAGAGTTTTGTTTTGTTTTTGTGGACCTTGTAGCTTCCTTAGAGATAAGTATTACTACCTTATTACAGAATACTACACTTTACTCTTTCTCTGAGCATGGATTCCTTTTCTCCAGGGTAAAACATGCCTTCTAATCTTTTAGTTTTAAAAAACACTGGAATAGGAAGTTTTCCCGTAGCTCATTTGTAAGTAAACCCAACCTAAGTTGATACTATTTGTGACTTATATTCCATTTTAACAGAAGTGTTAATGTATATGACCCAGGATAGAAGATGGGTTACTTAATTCAAAGTATGTATCCATATTACCTTTCAAAACTCAGAAATCTTGACATAAAACATATCTGACCACTTCAGAATTTTCAGGAAAGTGAAGATGGGCTTTCACAGGTTCCCAAATGATGCAAATCTAATCCAGAGACAATTTCCAAAATAATTTTCAGGTTCATGGTATTGTAAATACTTATTCTAATATTTTTCCTACTTACTCATTTTTGTCAAGATATATCTCCATCTGGAGTAACAATGGAGAATTCATAGATATGCTTGATTTCATAAGGCCACTAGGTGGCATCTTTGTAAAAGTGTAAGCACACTAAACAAAAGTGTGTCAGTAAATGCTGAGCCTACTGAAGGTAGGTATGTCACTTTGAACAATGAAACCTACGCACTGCACAGATGAGGGATAAAGTCAGAAGCCTTAGTGTGGCACTACTTTCATTTTGTAATTAATAGTGTTTTCCTGTTGCTGTTTCCATTCCGGGCCATTGACAGTTACGTAGCCAAACACCTCTATGTGTTTGTGAGAGAGTGTGTGTGTGCATGTGTGTGTGTGTCAGGCTGCACTCAGCAGTGGAAAGAACGTGAACCTTTCTGCTACTCGTGTTTGGCCTGTTTCCTACCTCTGTTCCTAAACCTAGTGTTTCATACTGCCCCTAAGAGGAAGACAATGGACGATACTCTGAAGTAAGGGGCAGGAGACTGAATGTTAGTGGAGAGATGAGAGTGGAATTGTAGCAACAAGGTACGTGGAAATGAAGACAATGACTATTGGATTATAATGGGTTGGACTGTACAATGAGTTTTTAATTTTATTAATCTCTTTAAGTATTAAAGGATATTAAGCATAACAGGATATAATAGGGGTTTAAAGTTAGACTGGGTTTAATCCTGACTCTAAATCTTGTATTTTATTTTTCTTAGTAGAACAACAGTGCTAATAGCAGTCCCTCAATAGAACCATTGCACTATTTGCAACACAGACAAGGTGTTTAATGACAATACTTACTAAACATTAGCTGCTAATGTGAGATAAACATGAAAAGTGTGCAGGGAATATATTTGATCCTTTCCCCCAAAACTTGTGACTAAAACTTTAAAGAATTTGATAACAGAAAAACAAAAGCTTTGCTTCTTCTGACTTAAAAAGTGGATTATTTAATACTTCTCTTCCTGTTCTCTCTAGTTGCTGCCAGGGCCAGCCTGGCAAGTTTTTGGATGGGGGCTGGGACTGAAGGGCCTTATGAGGAAAGGGGAAAGAGACGAAAAATGAAGGGGACAGACCAGGCATACACAATATCATTGAGCTCAGATGGAATGGAGCTGAAGTTTAATTTTTGTCTCAGTTAATATACATTTCCTTCTCAAGGGTTACAAAGGACAAGGAATTTGGCAGGTATGCAATGAGGGCATCAATCACCTTAAGACATCCTTTTTTGCTGAAGCAAGATGTTTATCCTGGGAGATAATCTTTCTCAAGGAAGCTGAATGTTCACCCAAGGAAATAGCTTCTCTAGGTGGAGTTAGATGCTTATCCAGGGCAATAGCCTCACTTGATGGTGCTAAATGCTTACTTAGGGCAATAGCTTCTCTCAATGGAGCTGAATGTTTAGCCAGAGAAGGAATGTTCCTTTAGGCAATCTTTGACTTCCTTGAAACTAACCACTCCAAACCGTCTTATTTAGTGACTCAGTTTTGCTCAGAGAATCTCCCAATAAAGAAATAGACAATAAAGCCAGAGGTTCACAACAGAATCTAGGCCCAGAGTCTGGGGACTCACCACAGGTTGCCTGGAAGCTAAAGCAAAGGTTGAAACTGGACCAAAGCAAGGAGACACTGTTCTAAACTTGTGTTCTTTTATCATTCGGCCTCTCAGTGTCCATTTTCTATTTTAGAGAAAATAACCTATGGGCTTAGACTGCTTACAGACTGCCTGTTAAAAGTGTGAGAGAGCTCCAGGAGAGAGGTTAACTTGGAAGCATCATCTTAAGGTCTGGGTTCCTGGCCGCTAAAGATATCCAGGCTCCTCCACTTTAGCTTTGGCTGCTTGGTTCCTTTGCAACCCCCGCGGGGGCGGTGCCCTGGCAGAGGAAGCTGCCAGTTGCTAGGATACGGCCAGCAACAGAACATCTAAGCAGAAACCAGCTGATTTGGAGGAGAAACCTCTTGGTCTGTAAGAGTTGTGTTTATTGAGCAGGTAAGAGAACACATTTGGCGGTCCTCTCCTAGATGGCCGCTGGCTCTAAGTCTGGGCGACTCAGGGGTGGACCTTGAAGGAGTGCCGACCCGGCTTGGGCTTCAGGGGATCCGGTCAGGGGATAATGCTCCTTAACTTTACTTAAACAACTTATGAAGCATCACATTTCTTTTGGCCCTTTCTTTAGCTACCTCCTCCCCCTGATATGGTGTCTTGAGTCAACATGGTCTGAATGGGAAGTGTACATCACCCCACTTCTTGGGTGATGGAGGAGGAGAGGAGGGTGCTCTGATGGAGACCATTTCTAGTCTGCAGGAAACGGGGCCTTTAGACTTTCCTCACCAGGCGCCTGCGTTCCTCTGCTCAACATCTCACTAACGAAAACTTCAGTAGACCTACCCTATAGAAGGCAAGACTTCTATACTACCTTACTCCTTCAAATTCAGTGGGCTTTAGATGGAAAAGAAATCAAGAATCAGAGGTGAATGGGGAAGGGTCTTATGTACAAAATAATAGTTAAGAAAAAAATAAGCCTAAAACCTATTTGAATAGATAATATATAAAAATGAAGAAACGTCCTCACACTCGGAGATACATGAAGAAGGATGAAGCAGGGTGGCATACACGCACCTACTGGAACAGTAGCTGAGAGGCTCCATCCTGATCCGCAGGCAGAGAGAGAGAGAGAGAGAGAGAAAGAAAGAGAGAGGGAGAGAGAGGGAGAGAGAGGAGAGAGAGAGAGAAAGAAAGAGGGAGGGCGGGTGAGACCTCCAGTGACACACTTCCTCTAATAAGGCCACACCTCCAAATCCTTCTAATTCTATCAAAGAGTTCCACTCCCTGGTGACTAAGTACCCAATTATATCAGCATATGAGGGGGATTCTCATTCAAACCACCACATGCTCTAACAATGAAGAACTGAATAGCAAACATCTTTCACACCCATTTCCCTCCCCTCCACCCATTCATCTTCCAGAGGTGTTCGAAGTATATGTGCCTTGTAGATGACACATGTGTGCACACTGTATTATACAGTGTGTTACTGTAAGTATACAATATGTATATACTGTATATGTATATGTGTACAGTATATCTATATACTGTGTGTCTTATTATATACTGTGTTAATGCTGTGTATCATAGAGTGGCTTCCCATTGCCATTTCCTGCTCTTCCTTATTTCCCATATATCTGTGTAGGTATTGGTGATACATTGTGAGACAGTCTAAACACATCATGAAACCTGGAGGCTCACAACAAGCAGACTCATAAAGCTCACTACCAAAAAGCCTAAATCTTTAGTCTAGTAAAAGACAATATAACATTAAGTGCAGAATTGGTAATACAATTGAAACATACAAGAAAGGAATATTTAAACAAAGATACTTACTTTCCTAATACAAAGATGTTGGGGAATTTATTTCCAGTTATGCTCATGTAACTTTAAAACAATTGTTTTGTATGTTTTGGGGGAAGGGCTGCCTAAGCTTTGGCAATCTGTTCCCATCTGCAGGTGCTGGCTTGATGCAAATCTGTGATTCTGATGTTCGCTTCCTCATAGCCTGCACCTGCTCATGGTTCTCAGACAGAGCCATTGTCATTCAAATACCTCATACCTCCAAATATTCATGTTAAAGGACATTTGTTTGTGTTATTGGGGAGCCCTTATCTCCTGGAGGTTCTGTAGCCGGTTTCCAAGGAACACCTTGGTGAGATCTCAGTTCTAGCTTCCACCGTAGGCATCAAATCGACTGGCAGACTGCAGGTGTTAGGGGTTTTTCAATTAAGGTAAATGAGGCCTATGGATGAGGGGGCGGAACTTTTGTATCAATAAAACATCTGAGATCGAACCGTGGTCATCTCAGTCCTAAGATGTCTTCTGCCATTGAGGGCTAGGTCCTCTGTTAGGTCTAGCAGGCTTGCATGATGGAGAAAGTGTCTTTTCTCTTTCTTGCTGAGCTGATACAGTAGCTATCGGTTACAAAAGATGAAAAGAAATGTCAAGGAGCTGCAATAGGGTACTGGATTTTAAGAAAACAATTTGATGGAATTTAGTGGGGTCTTCATGTCCTGACTTTTTCACTTAATTATAGGAACTTTTGTAATGTGTTTAAACTTGTAAACAGAGAAGCTGTACATTTGCTTCAGCCCTACTTTTTACTTATATGAAACTGGAGACGGTTTAAATATTGCTCAGTAGAGCAACAGTAGAATATAATGTAGCTTACTTACCTCTGTAATGAAATTACTATGCAATTGTTGAGAAAAATGAGGTAGAAATAAATGTTTAAAAGTGTTAAGTATATAATAAGTGAAAAATAAAACTGCATCAAAGTTTAAAATATACAGAAAAGTTTATAGATTAAAAGATGTATGGGGTTCCAATTATAAATTCATCCATGAACATATATAGACCTATATTGCTAGACACTGAGAAATAAAACCAGTGTTAACAATAAGAGGTTTCTTTTACTGTTTATTTTATTCCTTTCAGTTCTATTAGCTTTATTTTCTTTCAAGCATATTCTGTTCTCAAAACTGTATTAACTTAATTAATAATAACATTTAGAAACTTGAAAATATGTAAAAATACCACAAACTAAAATTAACCAGACCCAAATTCTATACAACTCTCTGAACTTCTATCCAGTTGGAATAGGAAGCTGTAGAATTTCACATTCAACCTTACACCTTCAGTATCAAATACATTTCACGTACTTATTCACCACCAAACCCAAAATAGTCCATGACCAAATTAGAATTAGAAAACAGTTATCTTTATATCTCCTTTCACGATTAGTGTTGTAAAAATTATAATCAAATTCTTAAAGTTAAAACATTAATTTAAAAAGTCTTTCCAAATTGTCACTGGGATGCTGTTGGTGCCTATTTAGACTGGAGCATTACTGCATTTTCTAGTTCATACTGTAATATGTGTGCCTGGTCATTTACATGTAAAAAATGCTGCAATGAGTATACATATTCATGTATGCAAATGGAAGGAGTTAATAGACATACGGGGACTGTTAGGAATAGATATTTATTAGCAGCTTGTCTTCGATGCATGAAGATAAAATCTGCTGTATGCTTTTCTACTCTGTCTTACCTCATGGCCATGTCTCTGACTTGCAAACATGGGACAGTCTCTGATTGTGTAATTACTGCTTAATTTCTGGAGCTGACCACTTGTAGCAGACAGCAGGGCATCCCCAGATCTCAGCTCCTTCATATGAATGAAACTGGCAGTCCCATAACCTCTCCTGTTATAATTGTGTCACCTGACGTGGGGTGGTACACTCAGAGGTTCTTTTTACCAGATTGGCACCATGTTGCTTGGACTTCCAGTCTTCAGGACCACTTTTAAAAAAGAATTTCAGCATCCTAGGATAACTAGGATACCTTCTGAAGGGAGCACCTTGATGACCTCTGCCTAGGTTCCATCTTTTAAATCTTTTAGAACCCTGTCAGGGTCAACCTTGCAACACATGAACCCTGCCAGAGTCACACACTTAAACCACATCCATACCAACGCAGTGAGACTTTGTGCGTGTCCACTTACGGTGCTCTTAATGCTTTCGTGGTAAACCAAAGGCAACCTGCTCTATCTTCAGGGAAGATGTTTTGTCAGCTCTCATGGATTTTTTTCAGTAAACTGAGCCCCAGGTAATGGGCCACTCAGTGGTCACGGCCTTGTATCTGTCGCACTGAATAAGAGCATGGTGGGACACCCAGGGTCTGTCTCCGGCCGATTGCTTCTGTCCATAGGATGCTTCGTATTTTATTCATTGACTTCAACAATTGCAGATGTATTTAAAATACTCATAGAGATGCAGAAATACATATACACTCACTTAAACCCTAGTAGTGAGATAGTGCCACTGTTGTTTTTCACCTTAAGGATGACACTCAAAATGGAAGACCTAGAGAGGGCTTTTACCCCACAGGTTTAATCTACATCCTGCAGAGCCACAGCAATTCAGCCTACGGGCTGCACCATCCTCCCTTGTGGCTGCCACCTTCTATTGACAGACTCCCCTCTGTACTCCCTCCTCCTGGCTCTGATCCAGTCCTTCTGCAGTCTGGCTCTGGGGTGAGCTGGACCACCATGGGCTAAACACCTGGGCGCTGTCAATCCTAAACTGGTAGCTACTGTAACCTTGATGACAATTACCTTGCAGTTATCCTACATTACACACACACACACACACACACACACACACACACACACACACACATATCTCCAGGGTACATTACCTGGTTGTTTGCTTGAAACTTTTAATCCTTTCTATTGCCAGAAACATAAATATCATACTAGTTTTATATTCTGAAAAAAAAAATTAACAGGCCCATTTTAAAAGAGGTAGGCTTCACTGAATAAAACAAAAATAAGATTCCCCTACTCCCCACCCCAAATGCTCTCAGAGACTATCATATTCCAAATTCTATTTTTAAGGTTCTGTTATTTTTAATTTTCTAAGTTAAAATCTCATCTGTGCTTTAACCTGATGCCTGTCACTAGTAAGAAAACAAACCTTAAAAAATAAGGGCCAGTATTTTAGGTGTCTGAGAGCTTTTTCTGCATATGTGTGTTTGCACCTCATGTGTGGCTGGTGTTCATGAAGGCCAGAAGAGGGCATCAGATACCCTGAAACTCTGAGTCTCAGGCCTTTGCGAGCCAGCAAGCGGTGCTGGGGAAGCAAACCTCAGTTTCTCTGCACTCCAAACCACAGAGCCCTCTGTCCAGACCCAGTAAGGGAAAGTCTTACATGTGCGGTCACTTTAATTATTTTTTCTTAATTTAGGAAAATGTCTGATATGGAGGAACAGCTTGAAACTACAAAGCAAACACCCGAGGGCTCTGTAGAAGAAGTTGAAATGCCTACCGAAATCATCAGTATCCCTGGTCTTTCAGACGAAGGGAGGGAGTCAGAAGAGGTAGAATATGAAATAGAGGAGCAATATTTCCCCGAGAGTGAAGAAATGACGGACGGCCTGAGTGAACACAGCTATTCCACTGGAAAATCGGATGATGTCACACTCACGGAAGAGCCCGCGCCCTCTGAAACCACTGTGCCATCTCAGGAACAAGAACAAGCACATGCATACTATGAGGGACTAGATGACCCAATGTCATTTATGGCTACAATAAAAGCTGCAAAGAAGAATTTGAGGACATCCATCAAAGAATCTGTCGCAACAGGTATTAGCTGTAGAAGACCAGATATTTTATTTCTTTGTTTCAAAAGATAGTTTGTTGTTGTTGTTTAATTTAAAATTTAATTGAAAGGTTTAAATGTTCTATTTAAAATGTGTGTGTGTGTGTGTGTGTGTGTGTGTGTGTGTGTGTGTGTTTTAAACAGAGTAGGATTTAAAAGTATTTAGGAACCTTAAAAAATGGTAACAGGATCTGAGTATAACTGACTTTTTTGGCTTGCAGATTTGGGGTTTAATCATTGTACATAGCTAGCAAAGTATAACATGGAATTGGAATCCAGATCCTCCTTTGCATTTGGTATTCCCTTACATACTATGAAGCTTTTTACATGTTTGCTCTGTGTGTGTGTGTGTACACATGCACGCACGCATGCATGTGGCTGGTACAAGCCATATGCACAGCTTGGCTCAGGAAAACACGTTTTGGTTTTTACTGTAGGTCAGTTTTAATGAAATGTGATAACAAACAATGATCACATATCTGCTGCCTGCTCCTTTTCATCTTTGCCAGTGAGTTTTGAGAATTCCACCCACGACCAAAAAAGCATGAGATCTAACAACAGTTAGAGTATCAGCAGTGAGGGGACAGAGAGAGCTACACAATGTCACCCTCAACCCAATGAGTCCCTTAGTCTTTGAAGGAACTCATTCAACTCAAGCCAAACCAGGATTCATAACTTCAACATAGAAAGGAATTTCAGAACAAGCCAAGGTAGTACAAAGTTGGATACTTTATTAAAGATATTTTACTATAGGTTTTAAGCATGAAGGTTAGAAGAAAGAGAGGCACTCGGGGGAAAAATCAGCTACACCTGAGAACTTGGGCGAGGGGCTCCTGGAACAGAGCCCTAATTAATTGTCTTACCATTTGCCATATATACCATTTTTGTGGTTTTTCAAGTTACACCTCAAAAGTTTGCTACAAAACATTTATTTCCTTTTATTCTCTTTTCATAAGTGAGATTATAGGATGGCTCCAGAGATGCATTCGATGGAGTTATAGTTTAATAGAAGAGCCAGGAGCCAGTCCGATTGCATCAGGGGGCTCAGTATAGGTCCTTTCTCTGTATACGGGGTCTCTGGTGAGATTCCCAGAGGACTGCAGGCTTACATTTGGGCTGGAAGAAAGGCCATAGGCAGTTCCAGTTGTGGTGGAATCCTTACTTCTCACCCAGCAAGTGGCTGCAACCTGATGGGTGAAGGGCTGCTTTTCCTTCTCGTGCTTTTATAGTTTCCCCTGTCTTTCTGTCCCACCTCGACAATAACAACGTATTCTGGTGAAACGTAGCTCTGGAATACAGCAGAGGCAACTCCCATGACCCCCGCATGCTGCACCTGCACAAGTCAAGAATGACAAGGAGCAGGATGAGAAGATAAAGTGAGCCAGCCTCACCAAACAGAACCATGTGGCTCTCAATTTAGTTACTTCATGTGAATTTTTGGTGCCATTCTGAATATTTCTGCAATTCCTGATAGCATTACTTATACCAAATGCTTAGTGACTGGAAAAAAAAAACCTGTGCCCTAGGGGACCCCCCCCCACACACCATGTGGGTTGGTGACTCTTGCTGTATTTGGTGATGATCATTTCTTTCCTTTTTTTACTTACAGTAAAGGTTATACTCCTTCCTGTAGCCCAGGAAATCATAATGCCTTTTAGAGTTGATGCTCCGTTTAGACACCTCAAGGAACACTTCTCACACCTGTTACACGTGCCACACTATGTACTGCAAATAACACATGCAGGTAAGTTTGAAGGCTAACGAATTTATCAAGACTGTCTCAATGTTTTCTGTTCCAGCAGTATATTGTGGTTATACATTAGTTCATTTAATGCATTTTTACAAACGTATGTTTTGCCCTAGATCCTTTATGTATAAGAGAACATTCTCAGAATCAAGAAATTTACAAGTCATTTACAGACTAGCAGGGAAGGATTGCACGTGGTAGTTTTAATCGTATAACATGGAGATGCTTTCATAGAAATAGCTACTTAAACTCAAATATTACAGAGAAAGGAACCTCAGTAGCTATGGGGTATATCCGTCAGTAAAACTGATAATCCTTGGGATAAGTTCCAGAGGGGTGAGGAAACTTGGTACTCTCGGGAAAGTAGCAAGAAGTTTGACTGGGTGGAGGGGAAATGAGACTGAAAAAAAATGGGTGATGAAGAAGAACATATAGAACACGAATAAATACAGTTTACATTTCGGTAGGTAATTTTCACAATGTAAAATTCATTTATGTTTTGTGGATGTTGTTGAGAATCTCCGCTTAAGTTATTCGGCCTTATGTTGTAATGACCGATAACTTAGAGGCACAAAGCAATGCTTGCATTTCCTTTACAGTTCTGGAGGATAAAGGTCCTATGTCATCTCCAGCCGGACCAAGTTAAGGTGTCTGCGGGGCTGCTGTCTGTCTGGGGGGGTCTCCAGTGGGGAATCCATTTGCTTCTAGGGTTGCAGTCCTGGCATTCAGTGCTTCCCTTCATCCATCCTCAAAGACACACACATTTAGACAGATCTCACTTTGCGTCTGTCGTAATGCCTTTTCCCCTGAGTCAAGTCTTTCTTTCCCTTCTCTAACAAGGGCACACGATACAGGGCACAGCTAGCCTGTGAGGATAAGCTCTCTGTTTCAAAGTCCTTCATCAAATCTACTGTCATCACTGCTGTGTAAGATTAGGTCCCTAGGGATCAGGACGTGGGCTACTTTTGGTGCCACTGTTCAACCTGTCCTGAGTGGATTCACCTCACCACTAAACCAGAATCCTCCCACTCACTGCTGGGCTTGCAGATGTGCATTCTGGTGATCTGAATTCAGGTCCTTGTGCTTGTGCAGCAAGCACATTACCAACCAGGCCATTCTTGGCCCTTTATTGTATTTTTATGTTCCACAAGCATGTAAAAGCTTTAGCTACTTAGTTGAATACACGAGGGGCAGTGTAGAGCAGGAGGGAATGAGTAGAAGTCGAAGTGGATACATGTCAGTTATTGACATGTGTTCCTATAAGCATCCTTGATATTTCCCCATTTCCTTAAAGTAGGAACACTGGACTGACCACTGCATATGATGGTGATTATAGTTAAGAGCATGTATTAGATACTTGAAAATTACGAAGATAGTAAAATTAAAGTACTGTCACCACAGAAAGTTAAGTGTGTGAGGTGATGGATTTCTTAGCTTGATTTAACCATTTCACAACACGGGCATGCATATGTTGATTGAAACCTCATTTGGTATGACTTAAACGGGCACAATTTTCTCTATTTAAAATAATGAATAGAAACGGCCATTTCCTTGTCATGAAACATCTTCACATTTTCATTTCCTTAGGAATAGTTGTTAGGAATAATGAGACTCTACTGCAACATGAAGTTAAACCACAACAAATTGTCCAAGTGGAGATATTCTCCACCCAACCTGATCAATATCCAATCAGAAAGGTGGAAGGCTTGAGTGAGGGCTCCCGGATCATCACGGTCACCATACAGTCTGGTGAGTCCTACGGCAGCTTTGGGATGGAGTGTTTTAGAGTGCCCTCGTGGTGAACTCTCCTTCATTCCCGGTTTTCATCTCCTTAGACACAGATCACTATGAGGAGGTAGCTGTTGAGGTAGTAAAATCGGACTTCCACAAGCCATTTCTCGGTGGATTTAGACATAAAATAACTGGAGTAGAATATCACAATGCCGGAACGCAAACCGTACCAAAAAAGACTGCCCTAAAGACCGATCGGTGTTGTAGGGACAGCCAGGTAATACATATATATATATATATATATATATATATATATATATATATATATATATATATATATTTTAATTTTCCCGTTTAGGTGTGTGACTGTATACTGTATGGCCCCCTCTCCCGCCCTCCTGACCTCAATTTTTTTCTAATTGTGCCACAACCTGCGTAGCTTTGGGATTGACCTTACTGGGGTGGCAGGTAATGAAGAAATGACAGAGCAGCCAGGGTCCAGTGAGTCCCATGCTCTGACAGAGATGCACCAGCTGCCCCGAAACTCAGAGTGCACTCATTATATGCCATCGAATATGCAATCTACTGTGGACAGGGGGTACCTTTACTATACACAGACGAGTAAGGAGTCAGCTAATCTCGCAGTGAGTCCTTGTAGGGGAGCAGTCTCAGCCTGCAGTCCTCTGGAAGGACGAAGCTGTGGTTGCTATTTTCCACACACACTGTCAACATCCTTACTTCGACCAAGGGAAGGCCTTGCTATTGATTGCCCTGAGCCTGACCCGGGGAAAACTGTGCCATTTCTGTGGTCCTGCGGCACTGGGGCTCTTGGCATGACTGCGCCCATGTCAACAATACGCAATCACTCAGGACTTTATCCACTCCCCAACATAATTAATTGTGCAGCAACTGAGATGAGACAAGAAAGATTAGTGTAAATATGCAGAAAACACTCATCGCTTGCGGATATTTATAAGATTTTCTTTACTACAGAAATTGCGTAGTAGGCGCTTATTTTTAACGCTTTTCTTTTAGACGGTTTCTGAGAGAAAAAAGTTCCAACAAACCGCAAATCCGACATCCACTCAGATGAATAAAATTGGTGTGTACGTATCAAACATGACCGACAAACTAGTCAAGCCGGGGAAGTACTTCACAGCTGAAGAGTACCACACTCGGAGGTTGAAAGCGGTAAGACGCGCTCAGTCGGGTGGAACGCTGAGAGTTAGACGTGTGTGCCAATGGTTCTCTACGTGTCTCCCCAAGCCACAGAAGCTTGAGGAAGGGCATACATAGCGTGAGTCTCATTCTATTACTACTAAAGGCAGCCATCCTGAATATCCCTCCATATAAAGAACCAGAATTAAAAGTTTGCTCATTCTTCCTGTCCTCTCAGGCATCTCCCCAGGCGTTTCTGTGTAGCCGTTGGCCATTGTTAGACAACTGGACGCTTCTGCTCCTTACTCTTAACCCTTCTGCCAATACAGTCATATGGGGACTTCCTGACTCACTGAAGTCAAACAGGACATGGCAGTTTGTCTTCTCTGATCCTTATGCAGTCTCTCTAGTTTTTGATAGTTTGATGATTTATCTTTTTTCAGCACCTTAATTCCAACCTAATTAATCTCTTACAGATAGCTAATAATAGTATCTGTCACGTCATCATCCTTTGGGTGAGAGTAAAAATGACTTGAAGGCAGTGATGTAAATATAAATATAAATATATAATGTATAGTGTATATAATATATGTAATACAATATATAATGTATAATACATGATGCGTATGTATATAGTGATGTAATATATAATACATATAATATATGTATGTGGTGATATATATGTACATATATGTAGTGATATATTTATCAATCTACATCTGTCTATCTATCTCCATTCATGTATCATCTATCTATCTATCTATCTATCTATCTATCTATCTATCTATCTATCTATCACTACAGGACATCTGAAGCCAGGCTCTTCATCTAGGCTAACCAGACCAAGATCTTGAAAAATGTACACAGATTACTAAAAGCTAAGCCTATTAGTGTGTATACACAAAACTCTTTGCCTCTGTGGAAACTCTACTGGGCCAATTCTGGGCTAGCTTGCAACCTGGATGTATCTGTGCCATTTTATGTCAAAGGGACAAGCTTTTTCCTTTTCAGACTCAACTAGGGAAAAGATAGAGTTACACAGAACTCTACAGGAGCTTCAGCTAAGCCCTCTTGGTATGCTCAGTGCATAACAACGCAGTATGCAAATGGGTCAGCACCAACTGTGGCAGGGGCGTGGGCACAACTTCCTCCGGAATAAAGTGAACAGAGCCGTGAATGTGTCTGTTCTCTCAGTTATAAATCAAGACAGTGTTTCTTTGTCCAAGTGGCTTAGATCCTGTAGGCAGGCATGAGCTGCTTAACTCTCACTGATCTAATTTCAAACAGCACGACTCCTGACAGTGTATGATTTTAGACAACAAAGTTTCTCAGTAAGAGAACAGCAGTCATTCAAAGAAAGGGATTGCTATGGCGTCTTAAAGGTGTAGAGTCCTTAGTAGAAACACTGTTTCCTTTTCACTCTGAAGCTGACTTCATGAGTCCTGCTACCTTGCTAGCCACTGGTTTCTTTCTTTTTAAATTTTATTTAATTTTGAGATTGCAATATAATTACATTTCTGCCTTCCCTTCCCTCCCTCCAAAGCCTCCCATATATATACTTCTCACTCTCCTTCAAATACATGACCTTGACCTTTCCCCTGCACGCTAATTGTTATTGCAATTAGCTATCACAGTATATATTGCTAAAGATAACCGATTCAGTAGCACTGAATTGTTAGCTAGGTTTCCAGTACGGGCATGGTCTTCCTCTTGTTAAGCAGGTCTTAAGTTCAATTAGAGAGCTATTGGTTACCACCAATGGATATGCGCCATTAATTGTACCCTTTGGGTTATCATATCATGCTAGTCATTGATGTGATTCACAGGCATCATATCTGGGTAGGATTGTTGGTTACTTTTCTCTTTTGGAAGCTTGTACAGCGCCTTCTGGTACCATGCAAACTAGTTCTCAGAAAGAGGGCATTCAGGTCATTCTAACTCAGGGGTCTTTGGGTCGGAAATGCACGGTGTCTTCAGAGATAGGGAGTAAGAAAAGATCATATTGAGGGAGGTGGTATTAATCCCAAATGGCCAAGAAAAGACCATTGCCACAAAGTTTAAGTTGATTTCAAGTAAGCTTTAATACTGGCCAGTAATTATGGGCACTGACCAGGTCCATTACAAAAAAATGGCCTTGAGTTGAAATTTGTAGGGGTTTATAAAGGCACATCCCATAAGACCATGCATTTCCCACCAGGTTCAGTCAGGGGCAAGCATATATCCTGGCTTGCTTTTTGCCTAGGTGTCTCCCACCTTCCGTCTGGGTCTCTTCCACTTACATCCAGTTAGGGGCAAGCAGATATCCCGTGTCATTGAATTAATTAAGGTCACTTAGGGGATTTTTTGCTTCTGTTCCGGGCTTACAGTGACTCAGATCCGGAAAGACAAATGTCTGCATGTTCTCTTTCACTGGAGGTCCCTAACTCCAAATCTTTAGGTGAAAGGACATAGTCTGTAGTGACTCCAGAAACCAAGAAATAAAACGGGGACCCTTGCCAGTTAGTGAGGGTGGGAAATGACAGAGAGGGAAAGAGCAGAGTACAGTTGACCTGATCAGGGAGCTAGGGAAGGGAAGGCTCTCTAGGATGGGGAGGGAGGCAAATACAAAAGGAGGTAGGAGGAGGGTAAAGAGGTATAGGTGATCTGATGGGGAAGAAGGGAAAGAGGGGGCGCCCTGGGGAAGGTGGAGAGAGGTGATACACGAGGAAGGAGATGCATAAAATATCAAGAGTAATCATCCTATTAATCACTTACCAAAACAAGCAAACAAAAAACGACTATACTACAGGCCATTCTGGGTATAAATACACATATATAATTTTGATGATTTTTCTCCCATCTGGGCTGACGGTGCTCCTTCCAAGATCCAAAGACCACTGAACAAAACCCCCAATGCCAGACCCGAGAAGCCCTCTTTTGAGTTGATGGTCAAGGCTAAGAGAATCCCAAAGCATGCAGCCTGTTGATGCTGCCCTGGCTTCTTAAGTAAGGATGGGAAGTTCCTGTACTATTTTAAAAAGCTTCTTTTGGAGCCTCAAAGAATTTAACAAGTTCAAAAGCACCCCCCCCCCCCCCGAGCTAATGCATATCCTGCTTATTTATGTATTTTTAATTTCAAGATGTTCTCTTTTTTTTTTGTATTGACTATTTTATTCTGCCATCTTTCTCTTTAAAGACATTAACTATGTCTACTTGTAGTCTTATTTTTGTCCTGTTTCATGTTATTAAAGTGGTTCAGAAACTATAGCTTTATAATCCCAGTAAAGCGCTTGTTGCTGTGTCGGAGGCTGTGATCCTCGCCAACTCTGGGGTGGTGCCTGGGAAGTGCACACTGGTGGAGGTTTCCAGATAGCGCTGACACCGCTAGTCTGCGCACTGCTCTGCTAACTGCCCTCCCAAGTGATCCTCTCCACAGAAGGACGTTGTTCTCCTTGTTCCACGAGGGGCTCTTTATCTTGTTGGCCTTTTTTAAATGGTTCCGTTGTTATTCTTTGGTGCATACTCAAAGGAAATTCTGACGAGGTCAGAGGGATTAAAAGAGAAAGCATTTTCCCCCTTGCCTTCCAAGGTGGATTAAATACTAGGGGACCCTTGGGCATCTCTCAGTGTCCTGTAACTGCTGGGAATCATCTGGTCTCGTGTTCAGGGAGGCCACGGGGACTGCACTGGGTAGACTATATCTAGTGCAAGTCTACACGGGTGAAAGTTAGCACAGAGGGAAAATCTCCTCCAAATGAAATAATGGCCTAGCCTGTTTTCGATGCTATCCACATGTACCTCCTTGCTGTGCGTGTTAGAAAACACAAGTTTGTTGTAAATATCAGTTTAAACTGGTAGCCTCTCAATAAGCCAGAGACAGCCAAGGCTTCTAACTGCTGTAGTGTTTATTGAGCTAGCCTCGGGCTAAGTGCCTTCTATGCCTACGCTACTGTAGAGAGAACAGTTAGTCACTCACCCAAAGTCAGATACTGAGGAAACAGCAGATGGAAGATTTACACCGCCTTTCCCTCTAGAGCCTCTTGCTCTTAGGCATGGACAGACAGCCTCTTGCAGGAATGCATTGCTAGATTTCAAAGCCAAAGAATAGGGGCTCATTATCCATAGCTCCATGTTACTGTGCAAAATAACGTACCAGCAAGAAATAAGATGGGACCGCCGCTGCTGTTTTGTTGTAGGATTTGAACAGAAACAACCACTGTTGGCTGCCTTCACATTCCGACCAACCCGTAGGTGACACCTTCTGTTTCCTTTCGATTTAAACACAGTTGCTGGTGATCCAGACTTACTTCAGGCGATGGCACGCCAAAAGCTATGTGGACAGCTTAAGAAGACAAAAGAGAATAAGGTTGGAGTGGGAAGAAGAGCAGGAGCTCAAGAAGGCCAAAGAGAAGGAGGAGTGGATGCGAACGGACTACTACCGGAGGCACAACCCGAAGACCAGAGAAGACTTTGAGCTGCTTTACAATGCCCTGGAACGTAAGTGCCAGGCAGACTCCATGACGACAAAGGGAAAAAGGGAAGACACTGTTGGTGTAGGAAGTCCTCTTAGGATCTAGGTTAGGATATATCTATATCTATATCTATATCTATATCTATATCTATATCTATATCTATATCTATATCTATATCTATATCTATATCTATATCTATATCTCTATATTCTATATAACATTATATGTATATGTATTTATTAGATTATAATATATAAATATATAAAATATATATTGTGCATATATATACACTCAATGATATATATATGTATAGATATATCATATACAATATATATTTTATATATTTATATATATCCATCCCTGGCTGCACTGGAGCTCACTACGTAGTGTAGACTAGACTAGCTTATGAGATCTGTCTGCCTCTCTACTGGGATTAAATATGTGCTCCACCACACCCAGCAACTACATTACATTTGAGATGGGAATTAAGAGTGAAATAAAATGGGAAGTGTTGTAAATAACAACATGTACTGCAGTCCTGCTTGGGCTGTGTAAGTTATAATGCTCTCATCTGATTTTCTGACGCTCCGAGCAGCTTGTGGATTCATAGTTGAGCTACTTAACCCTTTAGATCCCTCATCCTCTCTGATTATGTTCTTCAGCAATACCCCTTTACCCCACTTCCAACAACAATTTTATCTTATTTCCTCTACAGGACATGTGTTAATTATAGATAAAGGCAAAGTTTTCATTACCCAAGCAGGCCATGAACCTTTACTCAGGGTGACAGACACGACACTGCCCTCCACGAAGCCCTTTCTTTACTCCCTGTCTTCCAGTGTTCGATCAGTGTCTCCTACGTAAAGGCTCTTGTGACGGACACATGATGTGACCGTCCATTGTCCTTGGAAGGCTCTCACTGCACTCCAACCTTTTCATTGACTCCAGAGCCTTGTGGAACAATTTACTTATCTTTGGACAATGCTCATTTTCCTGTGCTTAGCTCACATGCTTAACAATGGGCACTAAAATGAATTAATGAAGGGGGGGAAGGGTGAAGCCAAGGGAGGGATCAACACAAGGGCTTCTAGCCCCTGAAGTCACTGTGACTGAAGACAGAAGTTCTTTCTTTTACTGCATGCCCGAGAGTAGAGAAATTGGATTCTTGTTGAGATACAGAACTTTAAAAATAAAGAACATAGCCCCGATTTCATTGTGCTTGAACAGGGTCCTTTAAGCCAAGAAAATAAGTCTCTGACTTCTCATGATTATTTAAGACATTAAGCAATGTTTATGTGTGGATTTTGTTTCTTTACATACTATTTCCTGTCGATGTCATGTGTTCTGTTACTCAGGTAATGAGTTCTTGTGTAATGAGCCCATTTTTTTTTTTTTTTTTTTTAGTGTTGGTTCTTTGGTTTACTTAAATAACTCGAGCGGATATGTAATTTACTAGAAATAATATAATTAAACACTTGATATACCCAGTGGTGTTAATACTTTTATATTTTTGTTGCACACAAGAAATGTTTACAGTGTCATGCAGCAGTGTTCAGAGACTCTGCTTTACTTGCCTGGGTGAACAATTTAAGCCCCTTTAATAATTTCATATCCAGGAATACTGTGTTGTATTTTAGTCTCATTTCCATTACATTTTATCTTAACAGATAATGGTGGCTTTAACACTTATTTGTGTATATGGGCCTTACTGTGTGTACGGAGATCAGAGGACAGTTCCCAGGAGTCAGCTCCCTCTTTCTACCCCGAAGGTCCCAACAATCAAACTCTGGTTGTCAGGCATGGCAGCAGATACCCACGAAACCTCTTGCCAGTCCCAACGATGATCGATTCTTTTTAAAAATACATTCTTAATTCAAACAGAACTATAAAACCCCCTCTCCTTTTCCTCCCTCCGGTTCCTCCTAGCTACCCTCCCTCCAGCCCTTCACACACTCAGCCCTCTTTGAGTTGATAGACTACCTTTTACTACTATCGTCACATATATAGGTAATATATGTATGCACAAATAAGTAAGTACATCTTGCTGGATCTGTTTTGTTGTGTGTGTGTATATGGTTTCAAGGCTGACCACTCTGCATTGGACAACCAATAAGAGAGAGGCTAATCCTCCTTCTGCCAATGGTCAACCCGTAGTTCTTTGTCTAGAAGTAGGACCCCATGAAAATTCCACTCTTCTATGTTAGTATGTCCACTGATATTGCAATGGTTCTGAGTCCTGTTTATGTGGCACCTTCTAGTAGGAGCTGTTTCACAGCCAACTGCCTGGTATTCTGGATTTTACAATCTTTCTGTCCCTCTCTGCCATGGTGTTACCTGAGCCAGAGATGCAGGGACCATGATGTGGATGTATCTGTTGGAGCTGGGCTCCCCATGGTCCTTGATTTCTGCATTATGTCTGGTTGTGGTTTTCTGTGACGGTCTTCATTTGTTGTAAAGAGAGGCTTCTCTGGTGTAGGGTAGTGGCTACTCTTATCTGTTTTTGTGGTTACTCCATGTTCTGTAAGGATCAGTTCTTAAATTGGTGGTTCAGGTTCAATAGAGAACATTGTTAGCCATGTTTCTTAAAAAAAAAAAAAACACACACACACACACACATGATCATAAAACTAACATTATATTATAGCAGGGATCAATGAGGATAATGTTTCAAATCATATATAAATTAGCCAAAGGTGTCCCTGTTATTTGTTTTAATGTTGATGAACAATTGTAAAAAGTATCAGAAAACATCACGTTCTTCCTCCTCTGCTTGTTAATAGCATTAAGTAGTACAAATTGCTCACAACCTTTAAATCTCAGTTTTCCCAACTCAATTTCATCTTATCCAGAAGACCCAGTAAAGCGAAAAACACAGACTACAACATTTTCGGACATACATATGTGAGTTCCCATCCTGTGGTGACTAATCTTAACAGGATTTCTATGGTAAAGTAGAGCCATGTGTTTACAGGACTACCCATGGAAAATCATGTCAGTTTCTCCATCTTAAAATTATGACCTAAAAGGTTTAGGATAATTTTAAAAGTCTCGTGTTTGGTACCCAATACCTGTTTACACAGTCAGTGTTTTATGCCACTCAAGTTTTCCACACTTTTGCCCTAACTGTGCCCGTCACTGACGCCCCCTTGTGGCTCACAGTGACAGTCGCATGGCTTGAACTACAAGTCAGTCTTTTTCCTCAATAATAAAAGCAAAACGATACTTAAGAAGATAAACGTTGCCACCTAAGACGCACCAGGCAAGATTGTCTCCAGCTGATAGTTGATGTGTATGACCTTTCCAATAGCAGTATGGTAGGGCTGGTTTTCACCAACTTGAATTCCCACGAATGCCAATACTTGAAGAAGGTGGTTTTGAGTACCTGTATCTAAGGAGGCCCTGTAGTAATTAGGCATGTCTTGCTTGCTTTCAATTTTCATATAAGTAGAATTATTTGGAATGAAAACTTTATGTCTGTATTTTAAGCTTCAACATTAAACCGTGAGTCCTGTGCGTGTTATCATACATAAGTCAGCCTGTTCATCTTCATTTCTATAGAGCACATCATTGCAGAAAAGGGTCACAATCATTTCAACCATCTTACTGTGGATTTGTACCCAGGCTCTGCTTTTCAAAATATAAGTAGTGTCCTTTGTTGAAGAAGACAAGTGTGCATTTCTTAGAGTGTATGACCTAGGAGTGGAGATTCTAGTTCAGAGGACATGCACTTTTCAGCTTCAGTGGGCTGAGAGACAGCTTTTCAAAGGTCATACCAGTTTGTAGTTCTCGAGGAAAGTATAAACTTTAATTACTCTGTCATTGTATCTAATCTCAGGAACTTCTGTCTCCTTCATTGTGCTCTTTCTGGAGTACTTACAGCACGATTCATTTTTGACTGAGAGCCCAAGAGGTTAGATATCGGGATATTAGAGCAAGTAAAAGACATTTTGTCCCTCTCGTAGAGACTCTATAGGAGAAATCAATCAAGGCATAGGCCTTGGCCCATGGACCACTCAGTAAGAACAAAGAAATAAAAAGAAAGATAAGAAGAGGCTAGTAAAAGTGTTATTTTTTTTTTTAAGTGAGCCATTACTTTGGAGTAGTTTCCAAGAGGGTTGTGAGAGGTATTTCAAGGGAGCCCCTCTTGGGGCTTTTATTTTGAGGAACACAGAGGACTGTCAGTTAACCATGGTCCTGGTAGGTTGGTGTCTGACTGCAACCCAGGATGCTAGAGTTCTGGAAGGCAACATTGAGATGTATGCTACTCCCAGGATATTTCCAGCAGAGACACACCAAACCAACACTGCACAGGAGAGACTGAGCAAACCTGCCTTTTCAGTGTGTCACCTGGAGAAATGATGGGATTTCGTCAGTAAGAGGCTCAAGATGGACATCTGACACCGTGTTCAAAAGGAGGGTATCATGGCTCTCCGTGGAAGAGTATCCTACACAGCCAGACCGCCTGAGTTCGGGTCCTCACACAACCACTCCTCGAGCTGCGTGTCCTTGAGCAGGTTACAGAGCACTCTTCCCCAGTCTCCTTTTCACTAAAGCAAGAGCTGACAAGATCTGCTTTATTGGCTCCTCAGGAGACTCAATAAACTCCTATGTGCGAAGCGTCTATAAACAAACCCATTTGTACTTGGTCCTGCTTTCTGTAACACAACATTTACTTGCTACAGTTGTGCTTGTAACTGGCATTTGCTCGTTATGTGGACGGAAGGAACGCGATCACACGATTTCTGGTATAAACATCTACAACAGTCAGGACTTAGAACGATCTCTTATGTCAGGCACGGGATTCTGAGTTCGTTGTCCCTCCCATTTCGTACGCGAATGTTTTGGATTCTGCCTTCGTTTTGCCCATCTTAGCCAACTTTCTGTGTTTTAATTTTGGAGTCATTTTTGTCTCAAGCCTGTCTCTGGAGAATGTCAATGCCATGGCAACTGTACACACCTCCTCTGTTTTGGGTCCTGGAGAGATGGCTCAGAGGCCAAGGGCGCTGGCTGCCGCTTTCCCATTGCTTTCTTCCGCTTTCTGCATGCCACCGGCCCATCAAATTTCTTTAATTCCCGTGGTCGCTTCACATCTCTATCGCTCTCCCTCCTGCGTCACCTCAGCCAGGAGAGCCCGCTGCAGGCAGGCAGGCGGTGCCGAGGCTCTGTCCTGACGGAAGCTTGGCAGCAAGTCCCGAGCAGCGCGGTGGGGAACAAGGAAAGGTTGACCTGGATGTAAGGGAAGATTATGTCACACGATGCATGATTTAAAAATGGAAGTGTTTATGTCTCAAGAAACCAAGACGTAAGAGAGACCCGACACTACCTTCAGCGGCCCAGAGGGATGGCGCGTAGCTCAGGAAATTGGTTCTGTGGCAGGCAAATTATTCCTGTCCAAGCCACTGAGCGGAGGATGCGTGATCGAATGTAGGGTTGAGCAATTTAATTTCTAAGGTCATTTCCTACCCTACGCGTCTGTCAGAGTAAACTTGACATTTTTGAAATGTGAAACGAAAAAGAGTTTTCTTCCTTAAGTTTAGTTTGCATTAGGATTTGAACAGAACCTTTGTTAAAAACACCTCCGTGTCTAGAAATTTTGACTTAAGTTTGAGGCAGTTTGTAGAAATTCATATATGATGTTGTAGGCTTAGGTTTAGATAGAATCGCTTTGCTAAACGATTTTTGGAAATATACTCTTGGGATATATTTATGCAATATCGTCTTTATAGTGACCAGTGCTTTAAAATACCTTAAGGACTACCGTAGCATAACACGTTGGTTTGACTACAGAGTAAATGCAGTTACTCTACACATTTTGGTGATGTGAGTTGGGGTTTTGTGAAAAATGGACAGTGATACAACCAGTGTGCTAAATAATGTAAGCCGTCCTGTATAAAACTATTATTTTGGGCCCCGAGGAAAACAGACAGTAAGATGGAGAAAGGGGAGAGAGAAGAGAGAAAAACAAAGAATGTCTTCGGATTTGTAGAGGCTGCAAAAGTTAATGAAAGAGGGTCCATTGTGGAGGACCCAAAACTTTCAAGAATACTCAGTGCTCTTGAACTCAGATTTTCCCAAACTATTTTATTTCAAGGGTTGGAGAGCCAGGACGTGAGTTCGACCTTCACCAACCATATAAGGTGGCTCACAGTCACCTGCAGCTCTAGCTCCAGGAAGACCCAATGTTTCTGGCCTCCAAGGGCATCCACACTGATGTGCACATCCCCCACCACAGCCATAATGAAAAGATATACATATATATATACTATGTGTGTGTGTGTGTCTGTGTATGTATATGTAAATATTTAAAAAGTTGTGGATTTTGACAACTCAAGAGCCTTTCGTGTCATTCCTCTAGTTTGGCGGCAAGAAGAAGCTTTGCAAATCGACCAACAGTTAACTAGGGGTGAAAGGAAAGCTGCTCTGTGTGAACTTCTGGAAAAACAGACACAGATAATTGCTTCGATTGGGAGACACAGACATGCTGCTCGTATGGACCGCCAGGAAGCAGAAATCCAAGCTTTTCTGGATAAGGTTAGTGAACTTATTCAAACATGAATGTGTCCCGAGTTTAAAAACGTGGAGACCTACACCGTAAGAACTTCCATAAAAATTTTAACATTTTGATATTTCTTTAAATCCTATATATTTACTCTTTTAATACAGATGAATACTTGAACCGCAGCCTAGAATGAAGACTGTCAGGGAACATGAGATTCACGTGTTCCTGACTAATGGGATTTGGTCATGGGAGAAAAGGTGGGATGGTTAGTTGAATTTGCTGACTTTCGTGCGTGCTCTGATAAGCATGCAAAGTAGTAAAATCCCAGCATGTCTGAGTCTGGGGTGCCCAGTGGTCACCAGCTTGGGAAGTTAGTTGGAGACCTATTTTTTATACTTTGGCTCACCACAGCCCTAGTTGACTGGACATTTTTTGACTATCAGGATGTACAATTATTGAAAAGCAAGAAAAATATACAATTAAGGGGAACTCTGAAGTAATTACCCTTTTGTGGTCAAGCTGCCTGTTTGATATTGAAAGCCTGTTTCCATAGTAACCGATTTCCTTTTATAAACCTGATCTTTCCAGACAATTAAAAGCTAATCTATCCAGAAGAAAAGGATACAGTTTTCTAAGATATTTGCTCACAGAGATTCTACTTCTGTGATTCTTGTTATTTGAGAACTTTTCTTAAAAACTACAGTTTTTTAAAAAATTACTTTAAATGCCCTCCTGTTATCTCATCCATACACTCCCCTCCGTGACTTAATGTTATCGTCGGTTTTAGTTTTAGTTCTGATTCCAGGCTGGATCCTCAGGAACTTCTCAACCATGTACCCAATTCCCACTGTCTTCTGCCCTTCAGAGATCCCAAAAGTACAGCTCAGGGCGACGTGGCAACCCTAAGTCACACCACCTCAGCACCTTTGGCCGCCCTCATCTCTGCATGAGGCCCTCTCTGCAGAGTTCATCTGACCTATCTCTGCGAGTGTCTCATCTACTCCCTTGTTCTAGATAGAAACATGAATGTTATTACTGACTTCTCTGCCTGCCTGACAACCTGCTTTGTGCTGTTGCTTTATTCTCCCCCAATTATTTACGTTTCCATTTCCAAACCTGTTCTCGCTGACTGTAGGGAAATGGCTCTGTTCCTCATCTTGATGCTGCTGCCTGTTTCAAATAGACCATGTAGGCAAAGACATGAACTACAGATGTCTGAGTCTTGATTGGAATTCTTTGTAATCCTCCTGGTACCAGAAGGGAGGGAGGCCGGAGCAGCTCCCTCTTCTCCCTCCCTATCTCTCCAGGGAAATCACCGTGAGGTAGGCTTGCCTTTCTTGTCTCTCGTGTGTCATGACGGACACTCCCTTAAGCGAATATGGATACCCTTCCCATCTGGATTATCTTGTTTTCACGTGGGGCTATTATTTCCCGTCTAAGTTCTCAGTGCTCTGTTTCATCATCCAGTTGACTACAGGAAGACCTTACTAGGCACACCTGGGTTCTGTCCATCTGTACTTTCTCATGGATCCATGATCCAGTCACCGCCTGCCTGCACAGCCCCACAGTCCTGTTGTCTCACGTTCATCTTTCTTGTGTACTACGTCTATACTGCTCCAGCCATGCTCAGCGGCTTCTTTGTCTCCAGAAAGATCATGCACACTTAACGTTTTTGCGTCTGACTTGCTTGCGTGAAGCTTCCTTTCCACTTCCCTCAGTTGTCTGAGTGCTCCCCTTCCTCCCGAGAAGGAAGGGTTAATACTCCTTTAGCTAGTGCTCCCTGCTCTCATGAGACTCACTCTCATCTCCGACTTTATACACGGGAGCTATTTTTTCATATTGCGTCCAGTGTCTTAACCATTCTTGGATACGATAGCCTTTCAAGACTTTTCTTTTGAGACAGGGTCTAGCTGTGTAGCTTTGGTTGCCCTGCACCTCATCGTGTAGATTTCCAATTGCAACTGCTTCTGGAGTGCTAGGATTAAACGTATGTGCCCACCACACCACAATGGCCAATTATATTTTTTTTAGGTAAGAGATATCTTTTATCTTTATGCCCTCATACCTTCACACATCCCTTACATAGATTATTAATATATGTTTATGGAAGAAGACAGGGAAATATGAGCATACAATAATGATGTGAATTGCATACTCCAAATATAGAACAGGCCTTAAAGATACCACCATTGTTCTTTCTAGGAAAGACACTTCTACACTAGAAAACTGCAATATTCATATTTGTGATGGTTTGGATAAGAATGACCCTTATGGATGCATCTGTTTGAATGCTTAGTCACCAAGGAGTAGAACTCTTTGATAGGATTAGAAGGATTAGGAGGCGTGGCCATGTTGGAAGAAGTGTGTCATGGGAGGTGGGGGTTGGCTTTGAGGTTCCAAAAGCCCATGCTCGGTCCTCTGCTTCTCCGCCTGAGGACCAGGATGTACCGCCCAGCTACTTTTCCAGCATCACGCCTTCCAAGCCTGCTGCCTAGCTGCCCACCCCAATGCCAATGGACCGAACCTCTGACATCGTAAGCAAACCCACAGTTAAATGCTTGCTTTTATAAGAGTCACCTTGGTCACAGTATCTCTTCACAGCAATGGAACAATGACTAACTAGGTCAATATTTTTCACAATCATATTTCAAGCTAAATGTATGGTTTCTACAAGCTGCTTTATCTTGCACCTGCTTCACGACTAGGAACTGTGATTTCACATGCCTCTTATGAAAGGAGACAGCATGGACCTGGCACAGCTGAGTGCTTGCAAGAGATGGAGGCTTCTGCAATCTTTTACCCTCAATTTAGAGAAGGAGAGAGGAAAGATAGAAATCTTACCGCTTTTACAAGAGGCCTTAATACAGAAAGAGAGAAATCTTCACAGCCTCTTTTTTAGGCTGTCCTAAACTTTAATCTCCCCAATCTTTGTTCTTTTACTAACTAACGACAGCATTCCAACCAATGCCCCCAAACCCCCACTCTCTGGGGTTCAGACCTTTTATTCCCTAAGCCAAAAGTTCCCATAAACCCATGCGGCATGCAATCCCAAAGACAAGCTACAGGTGCCAGAACAACCACAACCAACCAAATTACAGCCACCTGTATCAAGCAGTCCAAACCCAACTCGCAAACAACTATACCACAGCTGGGGTGGGAACACGAACCTCTAGTGACTAATCAGTTAAACCAAAAAGCTTTTCTTAACATAAAAATTCCAAGTGTGCCTCTACATCATCTGGGTACCAGTGGACAAGAGACAGGTAGCACTCACCCATTCTTATTTGAAACCTATCTTCTGCAGGACTTCCCCTTTGTGCTACCCTGGCTTTTTTCTACTTCCTGTAAGATAGTCTAAATTCTGCTGGAAACACTTACACAGTATCTCTAAGCAAACTCTCTCCTCTTTGGGCCCATATCCAGCATTGTCTCTCAGCAGTTTTTGAAATTATACATGTGGATTATATACTATCCATATCCATCCATCATTCAAAAGAATTTCTATGAGGAAGATCTGGTTTTGATCCCTAAATACTTTGTAAAGAGTGGAATCCAAGGAAGGCCTTGGAGGATCCAAATATGGGAGATCCACCCTGTAACAGGGTCATGATGGGAAGGCTGAGGAAGTCGAGGTGGATTTTGAATGTTGTCCTGGAAAGTAGGGTGAGGAGACAGCCAGAAGGCAGTGAGCATGTTGTTTGACTTTATAGTTAAATAAATAAAACATTAAATACAAAGTGCGTGTGAGTGCATGTGTGTGTGTGTGTGCGCGCACGTGCGTGCGAGCGTGTTTATGATTGTAAGGGCTGAGAAAAACAGAGTAATAACTGTCTTTTATGTCCAGAACCAATCAAGTCGACAACCTTGACTCTAGTGCAAGATCATCCAAAGTATGTTTTTGTGTATGAAGCTGTACAAACTATCTAGAAAAGACGGTAAATGATGCAGACTTCAGTGGGGAATACTTAGGCAAGGTCTGTTCTTCTCCGTATCTGTCCGTCCCCTGCAACCTCATGCCTGCCGTTGTCTCTAACACCCAGGGGGAGCCAGGACTCATTTCATAAATGTTGAAGCAACTTACAGGACCTTTTTTGACTACTGAAAATCCAGCTTATAGTCGATCCCAGAAGTCAGTCGATGTCACAGTTATTTTAGATGTTAAAAGTAACAAGCAGAGTCACACAGCTGCATTTATCATCAACGGTACTATAAAGTACATTTTTAAAGCAAAACTTTACTATCTTATCATTTAGAAATAACTTCACAGAATAAACATTTAATTTGGTTTCAGTTTAAATTCATTTAGTCCAATAACTGTGGAGTCTATTAAATATATATATATATATATATATATATATATATATATATATATATATAAAATCTCATACTGAACATACTATTTCTCTGAATAATGATTGACGTGATTTTGTTGATCTAATCAAGAAATTGAACTAAAGGTCCCTACCACTGTAGGGACTCTTAATAAAAAAGTTCACTCTAAAGATTTTTAAAAGCATTAATTAACTCATAATTTACCATTCCGACTGACTTCTGCAGGTTATCAGACATTAAGAACTGATAGGTTAGCTGGGCAGTGATAGCACACGCCTTTAATCCCAGCACTTGGCAGGCAGAAACAGGCAGATCTCTGTGAGTTCAAGGCCAGCCTGGTCTACAGAGTGAGTTCCAGGATAGCCAGAGTTACAACAGAGAAACCCTGTCTGAAAACAAAACAAAAACAAACAAACAGGACAGATAGGTTGACTGAAGTTAAGGAAAGTCAAGTCATGGCATCTAAATGAGAGGCCACCAGTTGGTCTCTGGTTTTAATGTTTTTGGTGCTTTTTGCCAAACTATGTGAAGAGATCGTTTGAATTTCTCTAAGAGATTATCCCCAGAGTGGAGGCCATTTCTTTCCTTGATTCATACATCATTTCTCACAGTCACAAGTTCAAAAAAAAAAAAAAAAAGGACCCTGCAATTTATGTGAGTTGTGCCATGCAAATGCTTTCTGTCCATGCTCAGGAGGCTATCTGCTAATGGGACATGGGGTGGAGGACTGTATCCACCTTTCTTGGAGCAATGCCTCTAACAGGGGTTCACTGTGGATGGACAAAATTCCTTTGCTGTATGAAAGAAACGTTGATCACTACCCAGTGGCTCTTGGGGGGCTTCACTTTATGCTTAATTTGAACCCTTGTGGGACTGAGATTTAATTCAGGAGGAAGAAAGGAGCTATTCTCCCAGGGCGGCCATGTTTTACTCCTCACGAGGAGGCCCGCTGCTCCAGAGGCTCTTGTCATCTCCCCACCTTCCTCTCACGTCCTGCTGTTCCTCTGCTGCTCTGTTCCCCAGCCTCTGCTGTCTCATTTGTTGGCAGCTAAGTGGAATTTACCACATTTCTATTTCTGAAGCAATTTAAGAACATGGTTGTTGTACATCTCTTATTATAGCCACAGCATTCAAAGAAAAAAGGAACTAGGAAAGAGAAATAAGCAGAGTTGACACTTTCAAACCTCATCAGAGTAAAAAAAAATACCTTAAGGCCTGAACCCAAAGAAGCCTGTACTTGAAGATGGAGTTATCAGTGTTGGCAGAAGGACAGCCAAAGATAAAAACAGCTTTGCTGAACATATATGTATATACGTATCTTCTTTGTGCCAGCTCCTAGGAACTGGAGCTTCATACATAGGATTATCTGATTATATCATTTAGTGCTTTCTAATCTGGCTAACTCCTGTTTCCTCTTTTGGTTTTATCATCTTCTTAGGAGTTAAATGCTTTCTAGGCAGCCCCATCCTTACATATTTATCTGCAGCTATCAACCACGTTTACCTTCTGCTTTAATTAGTTATTGTCTTACCTTTATAGCCCATGAGATCTGAGAGCTCTGGAAATCAGGACAGCATTTCATTTACTTGGTGCCCGGTGTACTGACTAATGTCTAGTAGATACGATAAGTATCTGTTAAATGAATGAGAGAGGACCACAGACTCTGTGAAATACACAGAATCACATGAGAAATTTACTTTTCAGAACCTCTTAGGAAGAAATACAATTTAAAAGCATAAAATCCTTATTGAATAATTTCGATCTGATTTCCTTTGCCACAAGTTACTGAAATAGAGACAGTGTAAACGCGAGTGTGTGTGTGTGTGTGTGTGTGAGTGTGGATGTGTGTGTGTGAGTGTGTGTGGATGTGAGTATGTGGATGTGTATGAGTGTGTGTGTGTGTGTGAGTGTCTGTGGATGCATGTGAGTGTGCATGTGTGTGTGTGTGTGTGTGTGTTTTATAACTGTTAAGGGATTTCAAATGTAAGCAATGCCATAGATTCCAGCCATAGAACTAGAGAGCATTTCTTGGTAAATGTAAGGCTTGACTTCAGAGTTAAAAGATGAGAAGAATTTGGATGTACATTTGAAAAAGCCTAAGACATTGTTATAGTATCTTGAATTCAATAGGCCATAAAAACCCAGCACTTGTGATCAACATGCATTTGGAAGTAGAATTAAAAGTGTACCAGCTGCCAACATACAGTAAATTAGGTAAAGTAGATATTTCAGAAACATGTTGTTAGAAAGATTATTACAAATGAAAGAAGTTACCAGGCTGCAGAGTAAAAGATACTCTTTACTGATGGTAGGAAAGAAATTATATTTTATAGAGCCATGCTGAGGAAATCATAAGCAGATTAAGATATTAGTTAGACTTGAGGACATTACTGTATGAAATTTAATCTAATTATTCTTTAAAACTTTAAAATAAAGAGCTTTGAAATAAGCATTGTACTTGAGCAAAATACTCAATGTAAGGCTCTCGCAGTTGTAAAATTGCATTATTTCTAAGGGATAATAATTAAAGTATCTTATTACTAACCCATTTTATTTTTATAACTCCAGCCAGTGCTAGCCTTTCAACTGTATAATATTATTCTGTTTCCGATGTGATATTATAAACCAGTCATAGTGCTGCAGCTTGCCATTTGTCAGATCAAAACCTGAACCAAGAATCTGAAATTTCTATTGGCGGTTACCAGCTCTAAGCAACTTTTATTTTGCCTATAACTATAATGTAACTATTGTTTTCAAAATGTATCAAATATACTTGTGAAGGGTAACTTTGTGTGTCTCAATTTAACATGCAAACAATGAAGGTAAATTGATGCTGTAACTAAAAAATACTTTGTTAACTGTCATTCTACAAGCAGCCTGGTATCACTATAATTCTGAATGATTCGCTCCAACACACAGAGAATTCCACTTAAATGGGAAATTAAATCACATCTAGGATTTAAATGGTTGCAATTATGGAATAAATCAGGATACAAGGACCCCGAAGCAATGACTAATTAGCCTACGAAAACATCCAATATCTGAAAAGGCAGCAACTGTGATCAACACAGGCTTGCTTCTGAAGGGCTGTAATCAGGCAAAGAAATAGAGCAGCTACTTACTCTAAAGTAAAAGAGAAAAAAATAGCAAGTGATTCCCGAAGGATATCTAGCTGAATCCCCTGCTCTTAAAAGTCTTGATGGGCGGAGGCAGATCAGTGCTAAGCATATCAGGGTATCATTAATAGCCATCCTCAACATTCAATAGAGAAGCAGACAGCTCAGACCCTGTCTTTAGTTGAACCTTAGGCAACTCCATTTTCCACACCTCAGCTGGGGACATACATTAGAGTAGGGTGCCCCGTGCCATATTTGTTAATAGAAAGCAAGAACTTTAGGCAGCACTGGGTAGCAGTGATCATATCATTGCTAAGACAGTTGTCCCTCATATATGAAGATTAGTTCCCAGAGCCTTGTGGATACCAAAATCCAGAGTTACAAAGGATGCTGTATTTGCTTCTAATATATATGTATATCCCTGTGTAGTGTAAGGCCTCTCTAGATTCCATCTCTTTTGGAGGGTGGTCTAGGGGCTGAAATTACTGATACATGCTTGCTAGGTAAGCACTCTGTCACAGAGCTATCTCCTCAGCCCAGGATGACTTTTAACGCCTAATACAATGTAAATACTGTGTAAAAAGTTTTGCTTTCGTTTTTTTGGTTATTGTTGTTGCATCAACTTGCTTAGAGAGTAATGACAAGAAATAAAAAGGTCCATATATGTTCTGCATAGATACAACTTTTGCTGTTTTGAGACAGGTTCTACTGTGGCCTAGGCTGGTCTTCAACTCACTATGTAGAATCTGGCCTGGAACGTTTGATTCTCCTGCCTCCACCTCTCAAGTGCTGGGATTATACACAGGCGACAGCATGCTCAGCTGGATACAATCTTTTAAAAAGTAGGTTTTGGCTTGTGGTTAGTTGAATTTGAGGGTGCAGAACCTATAAACACAGGGTCAACTGTCCAGCTGTTTCACTGTGGACACCTGCTTTCTGAAGGACCCTGAACTTGTTACAGACTCATTTTCTGTAAGATACTAAGACATAACTGACACAGCCCTTTTCTGACATATCTGTAGGTCTTTAAATATTAAGGATTACCACACATGCTCTATGAAATTTGTCTTCAGTTGGCAATGCATGACCAAGACACATGAATACACTCAATATAGATCAAGGCAGGTATTAAAAAATATCTCCTAGGCTGGGTGGTGGTGCTGGTGGCACACGCCTTTAATCCCAGCACTCAGGAAGCAGAGGCAGGCAGATCTCTGAGTTTGAGGACAGCGTGGTCTATAGAGTGAGTTCCAGGGCAGCCAGGGCTACACTGTCTTTCCCCCAACCCCCGCCAAAAAAAAAAAAATCTAAATGTATGCTGTTCTCTCTGTGGAACCAGTGAGTAATTCCTAATATAAATCAAGCCATTCAGCATGCTAAGTAATATAAATCAGCCCCCAACTCTCAGTCTTGTAGATGTGTTTTCCCTTCTGCAGACTGAACAATACCCCCACCCCCACCTTTATAAGACTGAGAGGCTGCTTTCCATGAGACATAGGCACCTTTAAATGCTTTTAAGAAGATTTATTTTTTCAATGTGTTGTTTATGTTCGTGAGTTTATATGCACTGTATGTGTGTGCAGGAGCCTGAGGAGGCCAGAAGATTCGGATCTTCTGGAATTGGAGTTATAGGTGGCTGTGAGCCACCACATGGGTGCTAGGAACTGAACCTGGGACCTCTGTAAGAACAGTGTGCACTTTTAACCAGTGAGCCATCTTTCCAGCCCTCCAAGGATCCATCAGACTTGCTTACATGATATGATCAGTGTAGTCCAACAATGTCTCTCTCTGCCCACTCCCAAAGGGTGCTGGGAACAGAGCGCTTGTCCTGTGCAAAGCAGTACACACTCTCCAGCCCCTAGAAAAATATTCTGATCCAGGGCTCTGTGAGTTTAGGCCTCATTGGTAGAGTCCTTGCTTAGCATATAAGAAGCCCCAAGTTCAACCCCCAGTTCATCAAAGATGAATAAATGGGTAGATAAAGACAAGCTTTACTTTTCCCTGGTCTATAAATTCTTCAGTTATCTTTCTTCAATTTAGGGATGCTTTTATGACTTAAGTTTTTATGACTTTAGTTATGACTTAAGATTTTTAGTGGGTAACACAAAATTATTATTTTCAATCTTGAATTAACTATAATTGCAACAATAATATTATTTTCAAGTGCTCAGCTTCAAAGATCTGGAGAAGAAAACCTGATGGCAAAATTATCGAAATGGACTCGCAGTTCACTATAAGAGCCAGAGAGCTGCAAAGCATCTACAAGTGTATCATTCTGAAAGACCTCTCTCACGACGAGAGACTGGATATACTCCTGACACTCAAGCACACTGTGAAGGTATGCTAATCGTCTCTCTTTGTTTTTTAAGTCAAGTTCATCACCAATAAAAAGATCAGCCAAATACCAGGAAATCAACAAGTTCTTCTCCATCAACTATATAGTTATTAATAAATACTCACATACATAAAATTGTATAAACAGCTAAATTATTTTGGCAAATTTTGGGATGGATTTGGCTTATGAATTGATACCTGACTAAAAGCTCTCAAGACCTGTGCTATGTTGATGACAACAGTGTGGAAAGCCATGGGTCTGATCTACAGCCTTGCAAAAAAAAAAATCACATTTTTATTTAATTAAAAATTACATTTTATTATGATGACATAACAAAATGTAAACATAACATACTCATATGCAAATTCGTCTTCTATAGCATGTAAATATATAACGTGATCTTAAATGGAATTAAAAAACCAAATAATTGTCTACATTTTGGATAGTTTTAAACGGAAAACTATTCTTAGTCGTTAAACATTTTATTTTATCTATTGCTCTGTGTGTGTGTGTGTGCGTCTCAGTACACACGTAGAGACCACAGGTAATTTTCAGGATGGGTTTTCTCCTTCCTTCCTCTGAGTTGGGCAGATGGAAGTCACGTGGAATGCTTGTGTTGCTGGTGCTCTTTCTCCCTGAGGTCTGTTTTTAAGGGCTGTAAAGCCACACCGATGTAAGTATGTTTGTTTGTTTGTTTTTTCCCCACCACGTTATTAATTTTCTGCTTTTTAATGAAAATTAAGACGGTGGACTTTATGGGTCAGGTTTCCTCCGGAGATAGACACCTGGATGAGTTTGAGTTCTGACGTTTCCCGGGGCGCGCTCGAGTAGAGAAAGCAGATAGGAAACATGTCCGTGTTCAGAAGAGGAGAACTCCAGGGTCACTGGGACGCCAGAGCCTTAGCAACCGCGTCAGTTTAGGCCCAACTTGAAGATTCGCCCTGTGGTGGATGGAGCGAGGGACATTCGGACACGTCTGGAAGCCGCGCTCACCAAGTGCCTGAGAGGTGTCTTCCCGGGACTCACCAGCAGGCGGCGCGCGATAGCTTCCAGTCCGGCTAGGGAACATTCGGATAGACCATCTCTATCCGGAATGAAATCCCAGCAGTGAGGTTAAGGTGGAGAGCACATTACCTTCATACTTGTCGGCACCAAGTTTTCCCTCTGCCATTCGTTTTAATGTCCCCTCACCTCGGATCTGCACTGATGGGTTCCACAGCCTCTCTTCCCGTGGGATTTACACCGTCAGAGCCCTAGACTTCAGGGCGTATGCTCTTCTCTCAAAAATCACCAAGTGTTTACCAGGAAGCGCCCAGACCTGAGTGGCAAGCACATACTTCCTTATCCCCACCGCGGGTAACAGCGACTCCAGTGCCTTCTGGAAATCAGAGCCAGTTCCCCTGTCCTCCTCTCCAGACCTCCCGGAGGAGCATCGGCTAGAGTGCAGAAGGGCAGAGCATCCTCTACCGGAGGCATTTTTATCCCCCAAACTTGAACTGCCCAAAGTTTCAAGCACAGGAACCAAAAATATCTCCAAGAAGTAAATGGGGCCGTTTTTACACCCCCCGCCCCCCCAGGTAAGGGCAGTTTCAGAGGCTTCCACAGGGTCTTCCTCTTTATGCTAGCTCTGACCTCACGGGGAGGCTGTGCCAACTCCAATTTATTCCATTCCACCTCCAAAACCACAGACCAAGTTTAATAAACTCTGGACCTCTCTCTGAGCCCACTGTATCTCTTTTGGGAGCTGAACCTAGGCCAGGAATCCATTTGCCGTTCATTCTCATCTACTCTTGATTCACACGGAATCCTGGAGCGTTTTTTTCCCTTCCCTCCCCTATCGATTAGTTATTTGATCCAAAACGTCCCTGAGATGATACCTGACACCATGGCCTTGGGCGAGGTGGGATTTGGGGCGTATAATTTAGTAGCTATCTTCCGCCAAGGTGGCTGTGTTTCAGACGTGGGCAATCCAGAGAGGGGTGGATGGGTGAGGGAGGGACAGAGGGGTAGGTGGGGAGGGGAGAAGGAGATGGAGGGGGGGAGAGGGACAGAGGGGGAGAGGGGGAGGAGAGGGAGAGGGGAGAGGGTCAGAGTCTTGAGTATGTGAATATGTAATTAAGAATAAGGTCTAGACACCACTTTTGAGGAGCTAAATGAGATCCTTAGGCCAGAAAGCAATATTAGTGGAAATCTATTCAGATCTCTCCATGGTTCTTCTAAAATGCTCCCAGGGAGGGGAGCACCGACTTAGGCTCTCCAATTTATCAGAATTACCAAGTGTCTAGACAGCTATGAAAGAGCATTGTTTGACAGTCTCTTTACCGGTTCCCGCCTCCATACGGACTGTCAAGTAGCCGGATGACTTACCTCTGTTTCACTGCTTACAAATACGGTCGTGAGCCCCCAACTCTTACCTGAAGATTCCTTGTTCAAGTTGCTCATTTCCAGTACTTTTCTAAACAGTATCGAATGATACAATAGACACGCGGAAAATACACAGCTCAGCGATGTTGAACCTGGCACCCCAACATTGCTAAATTTTTTATGTGCTTTGCACCCCTTTCCTTCTCCATCTTAGACTTTGGTCTCCTTGAAGTGACTGTCAATGGACAGTCTCTTTCACAGCTACCTTTTCCTTGATTTTTCTTAATGTTTTTGCCTACTCTGGATAAGCCTATAGATAATTTGGCTCAGTATTTTTATTTTTGAACTTTAGTGAAATTACACTGCATGTGCTAGTTTGTATCTTGTTCATTTTGCTTACTTATAAGATTTAAGCATTAAGATTTATAGCTATTGTATAGTTTATTCATTCCTATAAATTCCATTATATCGATAAACTATGATTTACTGACGTATTCAATTTGCTTATGAATATTCAATTCTTTCTAACTCCTGGCTACTATGAACAGTAGCTCTATAGATACATTTCTCTAAAGCATCTACATATAGAATTGCTGGGTTATAAGTGACACATCATCCAACCAATGATTTAATGCTAATTTGTTCTCAAATTAAATTGTACCGAATTTTACTCCTGTCACCTTTTAAAATGTTTCAGAATGTGAATTCCAGTTTGTTTGGGTGGTAATTTAATTAACAGTAATTTAAAATAATTACACCGAGGACTTTTGTGTTTTCGGACAGGAACATGAATGTAAACTGACCCAGGAAATCCTAGAATTGATTGACAGAGAAGTTGACCTTATGATGAGGGGAGTAAGCCCTCAAAATCTCGAAGGGCTCCGGAAAAGAATCACAACACTATTTCTTCACTATATCAAGACACCACTGTTTAATCCTGAAGTTGCAAGATATCTTAAGGTACTCCACTTCCTGTACTTAGTTTCAAAATCCTGAGATGTCATATTGCTAATTGGAAGATATTCAAAGTTTGCTTACTGCAAATTCAAGTCAGACCACCCACTCGAGGAGACCTCTGGATTTATTATTGGGTTGATAAACTGAATCTTCCCATTGGCCTCTTCTAGCCAACTGGAATTTCTAACCCTTATGTCTTTCTTAGGCACTGCATTGATGTTCCAGTTGTTGCACGGTGCCGAAGGCACTGCGATCTCTTGAACCCCCTCGCTTCATACAAACTGTTGTTGCGCTCTATTTGGTCCTCTCAACTCCTGTTCACTTCCAGAAACCAAACTCTGATCCTCCTCTCTCACAGGGCCTCAGAGAGAGTTAGCCTTTCCACTTCAAAAGTTTTCCCATCGTGCCTTGTCTGCCTTCCTTTGGCTCTTATCATGCAAGTGACTGGATCCATGTAGACAGCCAGAAGAACTTCAAATGGAACTCGTATTTGAGTTAAATTATGTCTTCTTACTCCAGAACGATTAGGTCTCTGGGGGAAACCTAATTTGCCTCAGTATTTCCTGACAACGCCATTTAAAACACTTTCGGTAAACTGAGGGAATTTCACTAAAGAGTTACAGTTTTAATATTAGTTTTAGAATTATGATTTAGGAAGCTGGCTATCTTTGGACTTTTGGCAAAACAAAAACCTTGGAGTGTAGACACATTCTAGAAAAGTAAAAATTTTGCTGTTCATATTCTTTTTAATTAATCAAGAAAATAATGATGTTGCTCAAAAGACTGGAAAAGTTTCCCGTTGTATTACTTTGCTAGTTTCTCATTTGTCTCAGCTAGCTTCTAACCCTTTTGTTTATGTAGTTTTGAGGCAATATAATAAGATAATTTGATACTATACACCACTACACAATGTTGTATCACTGATTTTGAATTCTCTTTGATAAAGTTCACCCTCTCAAGTAAGATTTGGTAATACATAATGTCATATAGCTAACGGTACAGTCCAGATAATACTTAGTCATTGTAGACTTCCCTGACTGACGTCAGCTCTTAACCAACTCGCCAACGTTGGGACGTGCTGACTCTTGTTTTATTTTGATAGTTTTACTTGTTCCAGAATGTCATATAAATGGAATAGTTCTATCATCGAATCCCACAAAGTCTTCTGAGACTGAATGTGAGAATTCCCCCATGCTTTGGTGTGTCAGTCCACATGGATGGTTATGGTCCAGAAAACTGATGTACGGTGGAAAGACGCAGGAGTTTTCTTACCCTTTCATAGTTATAGGAAGTTAGAGTGCTTCAGGCTTTTTTTTTTTTTTAATGAACAAAATCACACCACATACTCAATTATAAATTCTGATATGAATTGATCGGTTGGGGTTAAATGCCAGTGGTGGTGTTTAGCCACATGGTAAATGCATTTTTTTTTTTTTTTACTATTATGAGAGATCATTAAACATTTTACCTGTATGATCAGTAGCAGGAGGCACTCCCTGTAAATCAGAGATTCACAGCTGCTCGGACTCCTCACCAGTGCCCGGTGTTATTAGTTTTTAGTTTAGGAAATTCTAACCAGGTGCGTAGTGGTATCTCTATTTTAATATATGTTTTCCTAATAACTAATAATTTCTACCTGTCTTCATGTGCTACTTCATCATGCATATGCTTTTGGTGAAATTCCTGTGTCTGCCTGTCACCACTCTCCTTGTCTTGATTAGATTATTTATTTTCGGTGTTGAGTTTGAGAATTTGTACCGTGTTCTTTGCATAAGTTTTTTTTTTTTTTTCTTTTTTGGTCAGAACTGTGAATTGAAAATACTTCTCTTTCTGTGGCTTGTTTTCATTATCTTCTAATTATCTCTGAAGGTTTTGATTTTGATGAAGTTCCATTTCACCGTTTTAAAAATGGATCATGATACTGTTTTTGAACCTAAATCTATGTAACTTCAGGGAACAAGAGGTTTTTTGTTTTGTTTTGTTTTTTTTAAATGCAGTTTTATCCTAGAATTTTGCCACTCTAAGGTTTATCACTGGGGGTATGATTCATTCTGAATTATTTTTCTTAAGCTACAAAGGATTAGTCAAGGCCATTTTCCTGTTTAGTTTTTGTCGAGCGCGTTCGTGTTTTTCGAAAGAAGACAAATCGTCACTGAACCGTCACGACCCCTTTGCCACATGTGACATCACCGTTTTGTATGTCTGGCCAACACGGGCCAACTTGAAGTTGCCTACCTGCTTGAAGGGAGGAAAGGCGAACGATGTTTCTCAAGACGCTCGACGTGAAGCGATGTGAGATGGTGATCCCTAGAAGAAGAGAAACAAATGAACCGAGCCCAGGCTGCTCCATTGGGTTCTGAGAGAGGACCTGCGCTACAGCACAAGGGTAAAGAACGGGCTTTGGACCCCTCAAGCTGTACTGGGAGAACAAGACTCTCTTCGCCCCTAGGACCCACACGATTAAAGCCTGACGGAATCGGGGCTAAAAAGGAGTGGACCGCACAGAGAGGGAACCCCACAGGTCTCCAGTCTCCATTTTACATATTAAATCCAGTTCCGGATCCGTGCCTGAACATGAGCATAACATCCAAGATCAAGGAAGGACGCCCCTTAAAGGACAAATGGTAACAGCATTCAACACCCAACATAAAGCTGGTTATGTGGTGTCTGCTCCCTAGAAAGACTGGAACAATCCAGTTCTCGGGGTAACTAGCAGGCATATGAATGGAGAATTACTTTATTCTTGCTTAAAAAAAAAAAAAAAACCCACAAACTTAAAACCTAGACATCAATGGATCAAACAGTTTTAAGTCATTTCACTATGTCTCAGAAAAATGTGTGAGACTATTGATAGGAACATACATATTCACAATTAAAGCAAAATTCATAATGTCTAGCATCCAAGAGACACATAAACAAAATGTGATAAAAACAAGTCGCTAAATCTTTATTCACAGGTGCCCTCATACTGACAAATGTTAGAATTAGCTGAAAAAAGATGTTCAATCAGTTCTGAAAAATATTTTAGATGCCCCAAAATTAAGCGAAGACATTGAAGATATATTGTGAAATTTCTGAAGAAGAAAACCTTCACACTTGAGGCGGGAAACCACGCTGGGTTAAATTAAGTGGAGAATGGTGGTACTGATGAAAAAAAAAATCACCGAACTAGAAGACCACAATAGAGACTACATCTGACGACACACATGGAGACAGAAGGAAAACCAGTATGAGCATCACTGGAGCCCTGGGAGAAGTTCAAGTACCTCAGTATGCCCCAGAGTCTCAAATTGGAGGACAGGGAAAGACAGAGGAAACATTTCGTAAGGTAATGGCCAGCATCCTTCTGAATTTTATGGAAAGGAAAGTAAGCCTGTAGACCCAAACGAAGTCAGCGAAGCACGGAGCACAAGGAACAGAGGCGATGACCCAAGCCGCACCCCGCCCGGGGAGGAAGAGCAGCCTTGCCTGCAGCGGGACAAGAATACTGAAGGCAGCAGATTTCTCCCCCGAAGCATCCAGACGAGACGGCCTCCGCACAGCTGCCAAGCCAACCGCAAAGAGATAAACGCTACCCTCTGCCTCTTCCACTTGGATTGACTGAGTTTCCCTTCTTATCACACAGGCGACAACTTCCAATGTAATATCGAATGAGACTGCCGAGCACAGACAGTTCCCTGCGTTAGATGAAAATGTGCTAAGGACCAGTGACTTGATTTTCTAAACACTCCACCAGTGTCTGTTCAGGGGTTGGCGAGTAACACAGATTTTTAATATTTTGGCCAGAGAAATCAATCTTGCTTGAAATTTAAATCTTACACAGAATAGGCAGTAAAAAGTTTTTTTTTTTTTTTTTTAAGTAATCAATTTTAGAATTAATTTGAACCAGCCCTCGGTGCTTCTGTTTAGTTGATGGCTTGAATTTTCATCATCTTTTTTTTTTTCTTTCCTAACTTAGGTCCCTCAAGATCCACTGAAGTTCTACGATAAGATTTACTTCTGCCACAGCTGCCAGTTGTACCTGCCCTCGGTGGAATTCGCTGTGTCGCCAACCTCGCATCGCGTGTACCGCTGCCGCCACTGCGAGAACCTGGAGAACGAGACTCAGAAGCGGGAATCGTTCCTGAAGTACAAGTGTCTGCTCCAGCGGCTCTACTTCTCGGAAGCTGACTACGGAGACGACTCGCAGATTGCCTTCCTGATGCAGGTAATGCTCTGTCAAGGCTGCCCATCATGAAACGTCCCCGCCAGAGAGGGTGTCCCAGGAGGGGCCGTACTGTCACAAAGGTCAATCCGCTCGAACGTAGTCTCGTATGGGAAACATTATGTTGGGTTTCCTGAAGCAGGCAGATGTTGCAATCACGAGATTCACGCGTAGATGCTTTCTCTGTATTTAAGTTCTGCACCACGCTCTAAAGGGCTCAATGGTAGATGAGACATCACAACCTAGAAAAGAAGGCATATGTTTAAGAAGGATGAGAGAGGGTGTGAGCTGTAAGACACTAGCAGTCACGGTCAGAGGATGAGATGTCTGGGAGCAGATTTCACGAGGGCAATGTTGAAAAGATGACAGAGTCTTGGCTGTGGTACAAGGAGAGAAAGTCTTTTGAATGGTGCACCCCCCCTCCAACAGTTCATTCAACGCGATTTAATTATCTTCTCAGTCAATAGGATGATATTTAAGTCATTTACTTAGAAGAAAACAAAAGATTGTTGTTCAAACTTATTTTGGCATGCAGCTAGAAGACATCAAGTACTTGACAGAGAACATATGGGCATCCCAGTCCATCCTAAGTGCCTGGGATGACCTCAACGACCTGGTCATGGCCAGATGGGACAAGAACATGGAGTGGTCTCCCTGGAACTGCATTCTCCTCACCAAGGACGAAGCAATAGCTCACCTTAGGCTACAGAGTATTGAAGAGGTAAGATGCTGGACTCTGAAAATTTAACTCAGCCAATTGGGGTTCTCACAGGTATGGTGAGTGACATACCAGTGACCGTCTCAGGTGTTCACACTGAATCAAGAGACAGATGTATGGAATGACGAGAGCAAAATATGCGTCTGGTGTGTATTGCAGATGTGAAAATTAAGAGGAAGGTAAGGTATATTCGGGCAAAGCTGAAAGAATTGTGTATCTGAGTGTCCAGCGTCATCTGCTTCTCTTCTAATGAGCCCGAGCACACCCATTTCACAGCGAGGTGTGCGAAGGGCTTTGTTTCACTTACGCATTTCTATTCCTGTAGTGCCTATAATCATGTCTGTTGAAGACTAGGAGTTTGATAAGTATTTGTTGGATAAATTTTGACAAGGATAGGGGTAGGGCACAGCTGGTGGGATAGGGGTAGGGCACAGCTGGTGCAGCCACCCTGGAAATCAGTGTTGGAGGCACCTCAAAAATACTAGTAAGAGATCTCCCGCACGATACAGCCATGGCCCTTCTAGGTATACACCTGATGGGATCCAAGACTGAGTACCAAAGAGACCTGTACATGACTTTTATTGTGGCAATATTCACCACAGACAAGATTGGAATTAACCTGGGTCCAATCAACTGATGAATGGATATACGTGTGTGTGTGTGTGTCCATACATATTAGAATTTTATTCAGAACGTAGTATTAAAATAAGTCAGACTCAGGCTGGAGAGATGGCTCAGTGGTTAAGAGCACTGACTGCTCTCCCAGCACCCACATTGACAGCTCACAACTGTAAAAGTATGCTGCTGTGACTGCTCATCAGGAAGACATGGAGGCATATTCTCAGGTACAAACCCTGCCAGACCACTGCAGAAGGAACCACTATCATGGCAAGCGCAATGCTGGACAGTGGAACCCTGAGCCTCTCATCTCAGGTTTTTTTTTTTTTTTTTTTTATGGATATCTAAGTTCCTCAGGTATTCTATATTGATAGCACGTGCAAATCATGAGCAATCAAACATCTTTTACATAAAGTCAACACCTGCAGACAATACAAAATACCAAGGCCTAGGCAGCTCTTCCCCCAACAATGTACAAAACAACCATTTTAAACATAACTAAAAATAAACTTCTGTACCATACAACTCTCTGTAACTCCAGTTCCAGAGGCTCTGACACCCTCATACAGACAAACGTGTAGGCAAATCACCAATGCACATAAGATAGAAATAAATAAAACATAACAAAAAGTCAGACTCGAAAAGACCAATAGCACATGTTTCCTTCTCCACATGAAATCTAAAATTTGAAAATAAAAACCCTGTAAAAGTGGAAGAGAGGCTATTTGGGGGGAGGCAAGGAGTCAGCAGAGGAGGAGACAAGAGAATGCGACGGGGTGAACATTAGCAAAGTTTATGACATGATAGAATTTATTACGCTGCACATTAATTTAAAAACATAAAGCCCCACATAAGTATCTGTATAACAAACAATGCTTATCATCAACATATAAGCATTATGGAACCCAGAGTTTGTCCTTCAGTTCATCAGCAGGCTTCTGCCTAAATAATAGTACCCAGTTGTGAAATAAATGCCCTTCATAACTTTGTCATCTAAACAGCAAATACCTCGATGAGATGCCATTTTTTCATTTGCTTCCACCTAACTAGGCATGGGGAGAACCCTGCAAAACTTAACTACTACTCAATTTCAGTAACTTACGATATACAACCTAAAAGGCCCTCTGATGAATAAATTTGAGGGGCCTGGGAAGCATTCCTGGAGGGCTCCATTTACACTCAGCGAGCACAGGACCCCAAGAGCTGGCCCTGATTCTCCCTCAATTTATTACATGGCTGTATCTTTAGTTTCACACTGGATGCAGCCAACGGAGGAATAAAGCAATGACATCACTTGCAGCCATCTTGAACAGTGCTCTCCCAAGATGCTACTGCTGTGTTTTCTTTTTTTAAAAAAAGGAAGGTTGAAGGCATGATATAAAGAGAGGAAACTAGTTACATTTTAGCCTTTTCCAATAATTTCTGAGTTCTAAGAAGCTAGCCTAGGAAATATTTCACTCTAGGGATTGAAAGAAAGGGCAGAAAGAAACTGAAGGTGTGTTAAATATTCTATTTAGTTAACTAAGCCGCTTCATAAGTATTTAATCACGGAAAGCACAGCGGACGCTAGCGGTATCATTTCATCTAGAGTTACAATGAAATTGAAGTTCATTCCCAAAGCTGATATTCCGGTTCTTCAACTAATCCCCCACAACTCCTTTGTGTACTTAATGAAATCACCGCAGCTTCAAATTAAACGTTCTATCCACGTGCCGGTCCGATCCCAGGGCGCCAGTCATTCTGAATCTCTGCAAGTGGGGCAGAGGCTCTCTCCCTAACGCCAAACCTTTGCCACTCTCCATGGTCTCAGTCTGTGCCATCTTGCAGGTGTCCCTGTCCATTCTGTTTTGAAGAGTTCAAGTTTCTGCAGTAAACAAAAGCATTCCCAGAATTCTGTTAAAATACGGAGACACCTGTTTACCTCAGGAGCAGAAACAAACCGAGCAAAGCAGCAGCAGCAGCAGCAGCAGCAGCAGCAACAACAGCAAACAATACCACAACAGAGTTTAAAATGATCTGGACTCCTTGCATTACGGCAGGCAGAGGAGAAATAGGGCTGAATGAGGCAGACCAAGCTCTCGTTGCACACAAACCGGCTGAAGCTGGGCCAGTGACTCACTAAACATGATCTATCATGTCCCAGTTTCTCTCCTGTCTTTGTCCCTATCAACCCGTGGGGCTCTCTCTGCATGACGAAATTTTAGAAGATCAGCTAAAAGATGTGGAATTAGCAAAAAGAACGGAAGTCGCGCTGACCTGTCCCTCAGGAAGTAGGACCGGCACACTTGCTAACTAATGCCTTACTGCTCTCCTTTCTCATCTATAGCAAGGAGCCAAGGCTGTCTCATCCTGGCGAGGTGTTGAGAAGCAAACAGGCCACTAAATGATCTTCTTCGTGTCTGGCATTGGTTATCTTGGGTAAAAACCGTGTTTCTGAAAGTGCTGTGAACCAGGCTATTCCTACCCCACACTTTTTTTTCCTAAGGGTTCTCTTAGACTCTCCCATTTGGCCTTATAACAGACCTGCAGTGAGGAATGTCTTACTCTCTGAAAATAAATTTAAAAAGAGACATAGGTAGCACTGTGATTCGGATGAAGAGAGCCCGATTTAAAACACCGAAGAGAATAACTGATAAGCGTTAATTTAGCCAGAACTTACTTTGAATGTGTCACATACTGTGTAATGTGCTTGGGAGAAAAAGAAAACAGAGAAATGAAATGAACATATTTTTTCTTTTTTTTTTTTTCAATTGCAATTGGGTTCAGCTATAATAAAAGATGGAGCACATACACCATGACTTAACTCAGGGTTTAGTTTTTTCAATGTAGCAAGAAGGCAGGGATGACAGTCCTCGGCTAGGATGGTGTCTCCAAAATGTTCCCAGAAACTCAGGTCCTCTAACCTTTCCCTCAGCTTCCTCTGACTTCTGGCTTTCTAGCTGATGCTTGTGGATTCACAATGATAAGATGGTAACTTGGTTTCCGTGTCATATCTACTGCCCAGGTATGGCAAAAGTATAAAGTTTCTTGATACACGAGTCTTAGGAAACATCCTGAGGAAACACGGGTCTAAGAAAACCATCCTAAGATGCTTTTCTGTAAATGTTGTCCATATGGATGCATGTATAAGCACACATAAACGTTTTATTTGTTATGTGCCACTGGAATAAAAGGCAGAAAGCTAGGTACATCCTAACCCATATCATATAACTACTATAAATACAAATGGAGGAGAGAAAGAATATAGAGTTATTAACAACAGTAGTTTGGATTTAAGAGCGGTAACACACACACACACACACACACACACACACACACACACACACACACAGAGTGTGTGTCCTGGTAGATGTCTATACTGAAGCATCACAGGAACTAAGTCCTGAAAACTAAGAGACAAAGAGAATAAAACATATCCCAGATTGAATAGACTGATGAGGAAAGATGCAGAGACACGGTCATGTTCCATCTGGCAGAATATGTATGTATGGATTTCCACAGAACTTTATTTTCTTCTATTTGCAGGGGTATGGACGCCTTTTTATCCACAAGATCAAGCACAAACATATCCTGGCTAAGAACCATTTTTCACAGATACCAGTGCTGGCTTCACTTATGCTGGAGGACAGCGAACTGGAAGACATCAGAAGCAAATACTGCACAGAAAGTCCACCTAAAATTATAGAACCCCGTGGGTTCCAGCCTTAATGGGCTCAGGAGTATTAGTCTGACGACGAGCATCTGTTCTCCACTAAGAGAGCAATACAGAAGTCATGGAATGTGGAAACACCTTTATATTTCTATTGGTATTTGTTTTATTCATAGTATTTTAAGTTATGTGAAAAGAAAAAAATCTGTATACACGAACCATTGTTAGGTGGTTAGTATTAAATTAATCTGTAATGTTGTTACTAAGACTACTAGTTAAAGAGAACATTTATTTTTATTTATTTTCATGTTAAATTAAAACAAAAACAACAAAAACAATGCTCTATAGTCAAAATACAACAGCCAAACAAAACTTTGGCCTAACTTTCAATGCAAGTAATTTATTTATTTAACATTTACTTTTTGAGTGTAATTATTCTCTATAAATCAGCCTGTATTTTGAAATAAGTGTTTGGATTTTTAACTTTTATTGTCCATTCTCACCCTTTAACTGCATAATCCAAGAACAGAAAATAAACAAACAAACAAAAATCTGTGTTGCATGCCACAAAACAAGGCAAACAGCGGGAATGTTATTTCTGGAGGAGACTTCCTGTGGAGAGATGTTGAGATTCCGTAAGAAGAATGAACTTGCTCAACCGTCAACCGACTTCTCAATAAACTAAACAATAACCTTGACTCCATATCTGTCTGGAATATGCGATGACAAATGATAGGTATCCACGGGTGGCAAGCCCAAAGTAGCATGATTCAAGAAGAGTTTATTTACAAAAGGATGTGACATGTCGGGAGACAGGCAGGTATCCAGGGCCAGATTCAGACATACTGAATCTACCCCGCAGTGTGCAGTGTATTGGGGAATGGAGAAGCCAGGGAACCCAGAGAGAGTGGAAAAAGTTAAGTAGATCACCGAGAAAACTGGCAGCCAGCCTTCAGAGGAACAATCCACCCAAGACGACCTCAAGTACCAGAAAGTAAATCCCGTCTCACACCCCTTTTTTGCTCCAATTGCCTTCTCCAGTTGGAAAGACCCAAAAGGACAGAAGCAGAGAACCAAAGTTCACAAGCTCTAGGGCTGACAGTGGTTGGACAGACATGGGAGACTAAAGAGGAAACAGTGAGAAAGAAAAACGACTGAAGGCGAGGATATAATTCAAACAGCAGTATTTCACCTAGATCACAGAATTATAGAAAAACGTGTTTTATTCCCATCCTTTGTAAATGATATTGTCCTTTCAAGTCTAGTGATCAATAGGCTTATTATAAATATTTGCTCCATATAAACATTTGATATTTTAGCAACACATATCTAGCATATCTACAATTTTCCCTTACATGGCAAGAGCATGACACTTGTCAATTGTCCTGAAGGAGGTAAATATTTAGAAGAAAACTCCATAGTACTATCTCATTTTTAATTGACAGTCCAGACAGCCTGAGAACTTTCTGAACAATAATTCCAGTTGAGACTAGTATAGGAATCAGTCTGATCCTTGATATGATGGAGACAATTTATCACAGATGCATGCAAGTCTACAACAGGATGGAAATAATCAGGTTGTTGCAACACAATTCAGAATTTGTCAGCTCTGAGAGGAACTGAGAAGGTGATGAGAAAGAGTCAGGTCAGATCAAGGGAAGGATTGTATGGACTGTCTTGACTCACAGGTAAAGCAGTTGACTAGAGATTGATTCCGAGAAACGGAGGAAAGGGGTGCTTCCTCTAGCACGGCGCTGCCGGGTAAAGGTTCTGTCATGTCCCCAGACAAATCCAGCAGCTGGGAAACAAATGTGCAAACAGGAGTCTATGGGAGGCCTTTGTACTCAAACCACAACAGTGTACCAGTAGGTTCTTGCTGGGCCCTGACCACAGCAGTAATTGACCCCCATGACTAGTCTCAAGAAGTTAAGCTGAAAATGCAGCCATAGCTTGGAGTATTCACGTGTTGGACGTCCTCTCTGGGGAGGAACAGGACAGAGGTAATGTGCGCATACGGTCACGTGACAATCGTTCAGCCTATCACCAGCTGACGCAGAGATGAGGCGACGTGATGGGTGGAGAGTGAAACAGAGACGCGAGCTATGAGGCAATTAGAGACTGCCTTAGTTAGTGTGTGCACCTCGGTGTGCAGATCAGACCAGGAGACATTTATCTGGGCTCATGTTGTCAGAGTAAATTTTATTGTTTTATATACAGCATGTGGATGTGAGACTCAAGTGAAATTAAATTCACCTTCCAGAGGTTGGTGACTTACTTAGCGATGTGTGTGGTTACCTACTGAGACTAATGTCATGACATTGTGGGATTTTCCCCCAAATCTCCAGGGTCCTGTATCTCCCATGTGTCTTCCCTTGTCCTTACTCTTTTCTTCTAATAGATACGAAAACTACTGAGAAGAGACAGTATGATGTTCTGTAGATGTAAAGTTTCCGGATGTACCAACTACCTGCAGCTGCTCATACGCTGTAGTTATGACAGCGACACACAAAGCAGATTTTATGAATGTTCTATGCACTTCCTCAGTAAAAACGTCCTCAGCTCCTCAAGAGCTTCATCTACAAATGGATTGTTCAGTTTCTCCTCCCGCTCAGCTTGGCTTCCTGCTAATGCTTCTGTTTGGTGGCGTCCAATGGTCTTTCTAACCTGTATTTCTCTTTTCCAAATTAGCGACAGATGGGCAATTTTAGGAGACAACAACTCACTAATTTCTCTTTGCTAATTTGCAAAGCCAGTAATTCTTTCAAACTTTAGGAGACTGATTTCCTTTCAAAACAACAACAAAATAAAGCAATAGTCTAAAACTTTCTTAGATTTTACTATCTTACAAATATCCTGTAACAATGTATGTTTGAAAAATATCAATTATCAGAACAAATGAACGTTTTATACAGTGTTATTTCCATTTTTATGTGGCTGTTTCTAAGTTGAACAAAATCCACCAATCCACAATAGTTGTCTCACTATGGTATGAAACTGTTTACTTTCTATTATGTGCAGCAAATACCTAGGAATGAATTTGTAAGTTGAATCAAACCTTTTTTGTTTGCTTTAGAATAGAGAATATGGAATTACTGGTTGCTAAAGAAAATCTTATACATTTTATATTAACAATACATTTTCTTCAATTATCTTTAATGGAGACAATTCTCCAATAATCTAATGTCTGAATTTTTTTTTCATCTTCTAAGTTATTCATTTTCTTTTGGTCTGCCTTTTGTGTGTAGGGTCTGTGTGTGTGCAGTGGTGCTTACCCGGTGCCTATATATGAGTACATGGGTGCATGGGTCCTTGTGCCACCGTGAGGCTGCTAAGAATGAGAATCTCATTCTTAGCCTTGCATGTTGCCTTGAAGCAGAGACTCTTGATGAACCTGAAGTTGGCTGGTTGGGTCAGGCTGGCTGCCTATGCAGGCAAGCTCTTGGGATCTGACTGCCTCTGCCCTGTAACGCTACCTTATAGTCATTGCCAGCTATGATTTTTTAAATTTGTTTTCTTTTTCCTTTCGGTGCTGGGGGTTAAAAGTCAGGTACTCATTATTGCAGAGCAAACACCCTTACCCTCAGAGCCACATTTCCAGCCCCTTTGATTTACCCTTCTAGTCATCCTTTGCATATTAGTCTTGAGTGATTCTTAGGAAAAATTCCATTAAGTAAACTAAAATTTTAGGCTGGGCAGGCTTTCTCTAGAGGTACCTGAGGATGGAGAAGGAGAAATTAGCCTTTAGTTTCTGACCCATCATAAAAATACTTAGTCTAAACAACATTAATATTGTATATATACTCTGATAATAAATGTGAAGTCATGTCAATTGGAGGAAAAAGGGAAAACTCAGAGATTATTATGTCAAAGTGAAATAAAGCAGATTTGTGTGTATGTGTGTGTATGTGAGTGTATGTATGAGTGCGTGTATGCGTGTGTGTATGTGTGAAAGTCTTTTTGAGTTTGTGTGTGAGTATATAAGTATGTGAGAGTGCATGTGAGTATGTACGTGTGAGCGTGTATTTGTATGTATGAGGATGTGTGTGTATGTGAGTGTGTGTCTATGAATGTGTGTGTATGTGTGTGTGTCTGAGTGCATGTTTTAGTGTATGTGTGTGTGTGAACGTGTGTGAGTATGTGAACCCATGAGAGCGGAGGAGGAGGTCTTTAAGGAAACAGGGTATTTGAATATCTCACTTACAAGTGACTTACAGCAGACATGGTAACTCTGGTAGGAGGAAGCAGGCCAGCAAGAAGAGGACAAAGGTGACAGAAGACGGAACTGCGGTAAAAGGGAAAAGTGTGATAACGTCAATGTGTGAGAAGTCCCAGGGTGATCGGTATGCTGACTCCAAAATGAAAAATGGTCAGTTACACATCTTTAATTGCTCTGTGCACATTGTAAGCCTCAGATTCACACAGGAATTAAAAGCATATTTCTGGGAAGAAAAATTTGAGGCAGATTTTTATTCATATGCAATTACATGTGTAGTGCATAATTTAATTTTTGGCATAAAATGACTTCCTCTGAAATAATTCATAAGAGTGTCATTGACTGAATTTATTAGATTTTAAAACTACTCAAATAAAAATGTTAACTCAAAGTAGATTTATTTTAGAAGTTTAATCAACTATAAATCTAGATGAGAAAAAAAATCTAAAATCATATCAATATGTTCCAGGACCACTGACAATTCCCTTCCCACTCTCTCTCCTCTTGTTCTCTGGCTCATTCTTATACTGCATTGTGGGAGAGGCTAGACATACCTCATTAAAGTTCAGACCTACTAGAAAGCTCAGTTATATCCATGAGGAGGCAGTTCCAGTCAGAAACAAAGTCACAAACCTTCAGAGGTAGTATGGATTTTCATTTTCTAGTATTCCATGGGAAAGCAAATGCAGCCCCTTCTAAACTCCCTGGGGAAGGTCACTGGTTGGCATGTTTGATTTTCGTGTTTATGTTCCTCCACGTGAGTGTGAGCTCATGGAGATTTGTTATTTGGGAATACTTGCTTTAACTCCTGCTTCTGTTTGACATTCTCTCCCTTCCTGCCTTCCCTCTCTTCTTCTCCCTCCCTCTCTCCCTCCTTCCCTCCCTCCTTCCTTCCCTTTCTCCATCCATCTCTCCCTCCTCCTTCCCTCTCTCCCACCCTCCCTCCCTCCTCTAACATGCAGATATAATCACATAGGGATATATGTTTTGGCTTTCTTTCTCTGGAAAAACCTTGAGTAATATGAGTTTGTTCCCAAGAATAGGGACTCTATTGTGTGACACAAAGGTGTGGAAGTGGCTTTGGAACCGGCTGGTGGGTAAAGGATGGAAGGGTTTTGTGACACAAGGCCACAAAGGGGCTGTGAGCAGAGATGGAAACATGAAGCACAGGAAACATGAATCCACTGTCTCAGTGGATTATGGAATGGGACATTGAACCAACAGGATTGTTACTTGTAAGGTTAACAGGGTTTGCCTTCTTAAGTTCCGTGTAGGGAAGTGTGATGGTTATTGGTCATCAACTTGACTACATCTGGTGGTAACTAAAATCTAAAAATTAAGGGCACACCTGTGAGAAAGTTTTGCTTAATTTGAAGAAGGAAGATCTACTTCTAATCTGGATTTGAGGTAGGAAGACGTAGCTTTAATCCAGATCTTTTGAGATGGGAGAATCTAATCTGGGCCACACTTTCTGCTGGAAGTCTATACAAGGACATGGAGAAGGAAGCTTTTTCTCTCTGTTTGCTTGCTCTCACCTTGCTAGCAAGTCCGTCTCTTCCTTGACATTAGAGGTTACTTCTTCAGGATTCCAGCGTCTACTGAAGACCAGCTGAGAATCCATCCTCATGGACTGAACAACTACTGGATTCTTGGACTTTCTGTTTATAATCAGCCATTGTTGAATTAGCAGGAACCCAGCCTGTGAGTCATTCTAATAAATGACATACACACACACATACACACACACACACACACACACACACACACACAAACACACACATCTCCTTTCTATAAGTTTTATTGTTCTAGAGAATGCTGACTAATACAGGAAGGTTGCCTGGGGAAGTCTGTTCAGGTTCTTGGTCTCATCAGTAAAAGAATTTATAGACTGGCCCAGCTGGCCAATGAATGTTTTACTTCGGGCAGAAGTGGACATACACACACTGGAGAACAGTGACCTCAGTGTGAGTCATCTCACACTGATGAGTGTGATTGAGTGATGTCCTTGATGTTTTTCAAATTCATGCTCTCTCTCTTTTTTTAGCTTGTTGTTACATGAGTGTGTATAACATGATTTTTATTATTTGGTATTTATTTATTTATTTATTGTGGTTTTTCAAGACAGGGTCTCTGTGCTGTAACTCTGGCTGTCCTAGAATTCATTATGTAGACCAGGCTGGCCTCGAACTCACAGAGATCTGCCTGCCTCTGCCTCCTGAGTGCTGGGATTAAAAGCATTTGCTACTACCATCTGGCTATAACATGATTTTTAAAAGTCAGTCTACATATTCAACTTAGTCAGCCAAACTGGACTTTATTTCTGTCAGAAAAATGTAGCTCACCATTTTACATAAAATTGTTAATAAAGCTTTTAGAATATAATAAAAACATCTAAGATAAATTATGGGCTATATTTTATAAGAGATTCTAAAAGCAGCAAATACAAGTTTACATAATATAGGAACTAATGGAAATTAACACTCTTTCACCTTACATAATTAATTCTTTGAAGAGACTATTATTACAAAAACAACACTGATATATAGGTTGCTCTTCATTACCTAACCTTCAATAATGCATTGTGTAAGTAATTTGAAATAATCATTTATTTACAATGTGAAGAGCATGATAAAAGGCACGGTATCCCTCAACTAAACCAGTGTACTTGCATATATCAGGCTGATGTTCAACTTTTGGGAATAATTAAAAAGAATTATGCATGAAAAGTCATCAAGAATTCCATTAACTTCAATAGATGTTATAATTAACCTCCCTGCATATTCAAAAGTGGAAAAGCATGCACTCTAAAATGTTCACTCCGCAGCTACTAATGTTTTTATGTATGGTTACTAGACTACGGCAAGGAGAAAAACTCATGAGGCAAGAATGACTGTAACTGGAATAACGAGTTTGCTATATAAATAACTTATATATATGGTGTGGGTATATATGTTTTGTTATATAGTTCTGTCTAATAAGAAGCAAATTAAGTTAACGTGTTTAATTTAACCAAACGTATGTTTTCATATTACATTCCCACCTTTTGGTGTAACTAGACTGCTGGACACACATCTCTCTCCTCCACTCTTGAGGTTCTCCCCATTCTAACTAAGCATGCTTCCTGGAGTTGAATACAGAGAAAAGTGGAAGAGAAATGCAGCTCTTTCGAAAGTTTATTTTTAGCCTTTCTGTGTGTTGTATCTGTTTGCTTTGTTTCCACTTTCCAAACCCAACTAATTATTTGCTGAAAGCATAAGGGTGTTGAGATTAAGTTACGAAGAGAAAAACAATAATCTATAATAGATATAATGTTAGATCACCCTGATAAGCTCCAGAAATACACACTTTTATCATTCTTGGCTCACCCTCACATAAGGTAGAGGAAAACAATGTTACTTGTGCTGACATTAAATTACTTTTATTATTCTTCGGAAGGACTTTCCTCAATAACAATGTTTATAATTTGCCCTTAGGTAGTTTAAAAAAAGCATTTGTTTATCTATGCATGTATTTTTTATTGTGGAATTTGTTACTCTTAGAGAAATATCCTACAGTGACATTCCTAAGAGCAAAGGGTATCTTAGAGGATGTTACAGCAAGAGAAAGAAATAGATTCACTTTATGCTAGGAAAGAATGTAAGAGTACTTTAGGACTATGGGAAGTTGATTCATTTTAAACCATTGGCTTCTTCCTGTGTGTCCCCTCCCCCCAGCCTTTGGGCCAGGCATTCCAGGGCAGAAGATTTCCTGTTATCCCTTAACCATATTGTTGCTGGTCCTTAGTTATTCTTGTATAAAGAAGAAATTTAAGCTTGCAATCCAAAGTGAAGGCAGAAGAGGCATGGAAAAAAGAGATAGACAGACAGACAGAAAAAAACAGAAGGATAATGATGCAGATTATCAATTTATTTATTGAGGGAGAAAATAATACCCATAATATTTCTATAAAATAAAATAAAAAAAGGATGACCCCAAGCCAACAATAAGAAAATGCCCTCAGTTTTTAAGATGCTTGGCTGAGATAACTTTAAGATGAACTGTAACTTTCTCTTTGACGTACCCATTGATCTAGTTGTTCCCAAGTAAGGTGTCCGTTAGACTCACCACTGGGGCTTTAAAAGTTATAGAGCACAACTCCGTTTTTAGTTCTTCTGATTGGTCTTCCGGTTAGGGATAGAATCCTGGAATATTTGAAGTTACATGAAAAACCCTCAATTTGGTGTGTATGAATGCCCCCATATAGGTAACTTCAAGGTCCAGAAATCTGCGAACCAAGTGTGGAGACACTAGAGGAGAGAGTCAGAGAAAGGAAGAAACCAGAAATTTCTGAGAACTTACAAAAAATAAACGATGATAGGTTAACTTTACTTAGGAAAAAGAATCAAGAGGAGCCCCATAAGCTTGCAGGCTCCTTCCATCTATAAGTTCTGAAGGATAGAAATGAGGGATGCGTAAATGGGTGGCAGATCGCCTAGGGACAAGTTGACCAGTAAGTAGGGCTCAGAGATGAAGGTCGAGAGGCTGGCAAGGAGGGTTAGACCTCAGTCTGAAGGCAGAAAGGGAGAGGCGGCTAGGAGGTACACTGGTGCTGCCGGCACCGCACAGCGGTGGTGTTGCCCCTAAACATTTCTAGAGCTGCACCTCCCAATACAACCTGCCTCTCCTCTCTCCAGCTTTCCCAGGAGGAGCAGGGTACCCGAGTCCGTCCCTTCCCTGGACCCCCTGTAGATAGCATCTCTACAGATGCGATCATGATGCATTTTGAACTTTCTGTCTCCACATTTGGGTACCACACGGTACAGCATCCTTGCCCCCACTTGCTGCCCAACACAGGTATATCACCTTGTAGATGCCGCAGGGCTGGTGCCGCATCTCAAGGGGGCAGAACAGGCTGCTGGTAGGATGTTTTCTGCCTTGTGCCTCCTGTGCTATCGTTGAGTACCAAGTCACAGTTGGCTCCTGGGTAAAATCTACTTCTCCGAGGGCTGACTGTTCAGAAAGAATATCTAACGTGATGTGAAACGAAATCTTTTCAGCGCAGGTAATTTCTCAAACCTCCATTTCACTGTTCTTCATGCCAGCTATTAAAATTCACAGCAGCGACTCTATGGACAACCGCATCTTTGTGGGCTGGAGGTAAATTTAGGCCTTAATGGGGGATGTCACTCACAAGGCAAGATAATTTAAGGATGGTCTCTTTGCATTTGAATTTTAAAGCTCTGCAGGAGGAAGAAAGAAACGTTGCAGTGTAAATTTATGTATGGATATGGCTTCTGAGAGACATCTTTAGAACCAGCGCGCGGATCACAGAGGGCCTATAATAAGCTTGGGTAATGGAAGATTTGCTTATTTTTATTTCAGTTTATTTGTGAAGATGAATTTATAAATTTTAATTCCTCAAGGATCCAAAATTGCATTTCCACGGAAGGAGGACATGTGTGATGAAATGAGGCTGGAAGCCAGTTTTCTCCTACCAGGCTTAAAGTCACAGGACAGACCCATCTCACCTTTCGGGGAAACGATATTAAGTAGATGAATTCTGAACAATGGCTACAATCTAGAAAATAATTGTTCTGCTCTAACTGGAATTTATCTCCTAGGTTTGGTGACAAAAATAATACAGAGCTAATCCTGGCGCACACAGGCGCCGAAATAGCTCAGTAAGTGTGGAAAATGTTAGGGTTATCTCCAAGCAATGTAGCCAGAGATTATTTTTCTCCCTTTCTTCATATAGTTAAGATCTGTCATCACAGACTTCTCCTTCATAAGTGAGCAGTAGGCTGCACCCAAGGGATTTTCAATAACTTGTCATTTAGGGTAGACAAATGATGTTTGACTATTCAAATTAATATTACTTGAGGTTGGAGAGACGGTGCAGAGGTTAAGAGCACTGACTGTTCTGCCCGCGGGCCAGAGTTCAATTCCCAGCTCCTACTTGGCAGCTTACTTTTGGTAAGTTCAATTCCAGGGGATCTGACACTCTCATATAATGCACATAAAATCAGATTAAAATAAATTATAAAAAATTACTTGAAACACAATTGGAATAATAGTTATAATTAGATTCAGTTCCAATCAAACAAAAACCTAATTAAAACAGAATATAGTGTCTTAAGTAAGAAAGATATGTTTGGTTCATCTTAAGGTTAAAATCAACAAAGCAAACAAAACCAGTGAAGTTTGGTTGAATTTTATTTGCAAATAATCAATTAGCTTTATGTATTGGTTTTTAAAAAAACACCATCTTTTAAATAATAGTAACATTATTTTCTATATGAGAAACAACATTATGTTTCATAGTAACCAAAAGGAATTATTTGATTACCAAAACAATTACATGGAGACTGTGCTAATACTAGCTGATTCTACAAAGAAACAGGCTTTAAAAAGCTATTACTAAGCTCACAAAGTTTTTTTTTTTTTCTTTGAAGTCATATTGTTCACCATGACATTAAATAAGAGGCTACAGGGCAGTGTTCTCTCTCTCTCTCTCTCTCTCTCTCTCACACACACACACACACATTGTGGAAGTTTATTTTTAGTTATGCATAAAATAATTGTTTTGTGCACTATTGGGTGAGGGTCTTCTTAGGTCTTGGCATTTTGTATTGTCTGCAGGTGTTGGATTTATGTGGCGGATGTTTGATTGCTCCTGATCTGCATGTGCTATCAATAGAACACCCGAGGAGATCTGGCTCAATAAAAACCCTGAGCTCAGATGCTCAGGGTTCACTGTTCAGTATGGCGCTTGCCATGAAGGTGGTTCCTCTGCTGAGGTCTGGCAGGACTGCATGTATGAAATATGCCTCCTTGTCTTTCTTGGTGAGTGACATAGCAGTCTAACAACTACAAATGGTGCCCAACATGGTAGGCAGAAAGTAAAGAAGGGCAAGGCATCATGCCAACTACATCCAACATGGAGATAAGGAAGAAAGAAAAAGAAACTCCAGATCTTGAAGAATCTATCTTGTTTTGTTTTCTGCAAACCTGTCCAGATACTGGTGAGGTGGAGCCAGCCGGAGCCTGGAGGACAAGCTGTGTGTGCCGCAGAGATCAGAGCCAGAGAAGTGACTCAAACCCTTTGGAAGAGCTCAGAAGATTGTGAGTGAATTCTAGATAACTGGACATTGATAATGTTTTTCTCCTGTCCAGAGACATGAAAAGCTTGGAAGATGTGTGGTTCTATTTGGTCCTGTGCATCAGCAACCCTTGTGATTGTTCCTCTTGTAAATGGTTTTGCTGGCGTAGTGTTATTGTGTTCTATAGATGAAGCATATTTTTTGATTAGCTTATACAGAAAAGGGGAATTGCTTAGAAGTTCATTTTTAGTTATGTTTAAGATATTGCTTTGTGAACTGTTGAGTGAGGGTCCACTCCTGTCTTGGAGTTTTGTATTGTCTGCAGGTGTTGGATTTTTAATTATTGTCTGGGGATGTTTAATTGGTCATGATCTGCACGTGCTAGCAATAGACCACCTGAGGAGTTCTGAATCAGTAGAAACACTTGAGCTCAGACACGTGGGGTTCCATTGTCCAGTAGGTTTTGGCTCTGATAGTGGTTCTCTTTGTTAAGGTCTGGCAGGGTAAGCACCAATGAGAATGCCTCCTTGTCCTCTTTTGGTGAGCTGAGAGGGGTGGGGGAGGATGCACAATTGTATTTGAATAGTTACATGTTTTACTTTTTATTTGTTAAACCTGGTAACTCCACCCTAGAACTTGTCCAATTCATTTGGCCACAGGTAGGGAACTAAAGGGAACTTTCACTATACTTGAACCAGAAAGACTATCCAGATTATGCATATATTCTAATATGCTCTCTCCACCCCCCCCCACTACCACATGCCTTTCATTCTGAAAATTCATTCATTAGAGCACAGCAGAACAAAAGCCAGGCAGTACATGGTGAAATCCATTAACGGTGTTTTAATTTCGCTGTTGTCTGTGCTGATCCACATTAATAATTTATGCTGCTATTGTGATTGCGGCAAGACAAGCTTGTATTACGCTCCAACCGACTTGCAAAGCCTTGCTAGAGGAGCAGCGAAAGGCCTTCTGAACTAATGTCCTCAGCTGTACCTATTAAACCTTACTACATCCAAGACACCTGTGTGCTACTTCTGTTACATAAGCACTCAGGAAAGCCAAGTGCTCAGGTGGGTTCATTGTCAAGGAGGAGCACCCATGCTCTGTTCTGCATTTATGTGGAATACGTATCTCGTTGCTGGCAAGGTACCAAGGGAAGCAAGACCGGGTCAAGGCTGCAGTGGGAGGGACTGAAGGGGGTGAGCTGATGGGAGAGAGAGGGGCAGTGAAAACCTGCAGGAGGCCATTCTCTGGAAAGGAAAGGACCTTGCCTGCCTTCTCCAGTCTCCTCACCGAGCCAAGGAACAGCTGTTGCTGCTTCTCCTGGTTGTGTACACAGAGGCTTCCCCTCTTCTCTGTTTGGGATGTTAATTTTACTTATCATGTTATCATTCTAACTTTATTCCCCGCACCACCTTTAGCACCCCCTGCTAGGAACTGCTTGCCTGTTCACCAAACATGTCTCCAGGAGACTTCCCTGCCTTTACTCCAGGTGACTGTGATTGAAAGAGGAGGTGGTTGGGGGATTTCACAAGTCACTCATTCATCCAGAGTGCTGGGATATATTTATCTTTAGTATGGTTTATTTTGCCCATGGTATTTAGAAAAAAAGTGTCTGCCTCCATTTTTTTTTTAAAAATATTTTTGTTCAAATTTGATTGATCCGATGTCAAATTTCTTCCTTGCGAATCTCATTCATGGGCATACCAAAAGTGTTTCCTATTGAACAGAAAAGCCAAAGTCATTTGCCAGTGGGCCAGTTCCAGGCAAAACTCATAACCTTTTCCATTTGTGTTCACCCATTGTGCTGGAACTTCTTTAATTTCAAACATCGGAGCCTGATATCCTAATTACTGTCTCTTTTCCTACCAGGGCTCCCGATCTGGCTTGCATCTTTCTATCTTCCCCTGTACCAGACTGCCATCTTTATCCCGGCCTCTGGCTGCCCCCATTCTAGTCCATGAAAAACATCGCTGACTAATGTCTTTTACAATCCTAAAACCTTCTTCTACTCATCCATTTATTGGTTCCTTCAGTCATTTGTTCGTTCATTTTGTAAGTACATGTTAAGTTAGTGGATCGGGTGTGAAATATCTCACGTGTGGTAGAGGAAGTCTTGTTCTGATGCCCAGGAAGCTTCCCAGTTTCCCAAGGTGCCCTGCTCCAGCAGCTCAGCAGCTGATGCAGTACCAAGTTAGCACAAGGGCATCCAGTATAAGGCAATGAGAGCAGGTGCTTCTCAGAGTCAGCGGAGAGGCTAGGCTTCTTGTAGGGCTTCCAGGCTAAAGAGTGAAGTTGTAGCATGAGCGGTCCTCGCCCCCTGGGGCTAGCAGGACACTCGGAGTCTCCTTTACTCTTGAAGCCCTGGAAGCTGCTAACTCAGTAAACAGATTGGCAAAATGTCTGCCTGCCTCGTGGTGAATCATACACCTGGGTCTCTGCAAAGGCCATGGATATTGTGGGGGTTGGCCAGGTACGCCCCTCCCCCTGCCATGCTAATTAAGGCTTCCCTGCTCGAGGGGAGAAGCCACACCCTTATGGGAAGAGGTTATTTATTGGGGAAGAACCCCTTGAATAAACGAGTTCGGGTCCACCAGATGTCGTCTCCTTCATTCCGGACTCCCGGGCCTTCTTCGCGGCTAGTCACACATTTCTCAGGCCTGTGGGTGGACAGCTCCAAGAAAGGTCACTGAACCACGGATCCCGGGGCCACACGCCGCCCGCCGCTTGGGTCTGGGTCCACCTGCCCAGCCAGCAGGACGGATGCCAGACTGCCGTGGCAGGACAAGCACAGTGGAACAGAAAAATGACAGCTAACGAGTTTGGGTCCACCAGATGCCATCTCCGTCTCGTGTTCGTTCTCAGCAAGCGGGGTCAGGTGACACCACAGGGTCCTAGGAACCCACGTCCCAAGCGTCCCCGGTGCTTCCCCATGGCTCTTGGCTTGAGCCTCTCGCCCCTGGCCAGGGCGGAGAACCAAGCGGTATCCCAGCCAGCTCCGGGCTGGGATAGGGCAGTGGCAGAACGTGCCGGGGGGGGGGGGGGGGGGGGGGGGGGGAAAACTAAAAACAACAGCTCCTGGCTGTAGTTAGCAGTGGTGGCAGTTCTCCGTTCTCTGGGAATCTTTTCCACCAGGCTTTGTAAGACACCTATTACCAGTCCCCAGGATCCAGTTCCTTTCTTAGTAAATATACAGAGTGATTTACAGTTTCCCTATTGTATACAAACTGACTGGACAGAAGTAAATCGTGTTTCTGGATTCACAAATCTTTATTAAAACCTAGCTAGAAGTCACATTCTCCCACCTGTTGTTTCAAAGTTCATACCCTATGCACTCTGTCATTCAAGTCAAACAACATCCTGCTGATTTCAGAATTTGCTGTTATGCTCTAGACTAACACATCCAAACATTAATATGCTGAATTGTAAGACGTTAGGCAATAAAAAGAACTATAAACTACAACATTAGTAACATAAATGAATGACCTGAAGTATGCCTTCACAGCCTATGTTGAAAATAAGGGGCTTAATAAAAACAGGAGGTAACTTTGTCTTTGATTCAGAGCTATCTGGAATCTGGGGATGGAAGGAAGATGATGGGTGAGCTTTCCTTGTCTCATTTGTGTAGATGTTGGACTTCAGTAGATGAGGGAGAACCTGACTAGCTTCATGGCCATGGAATCTGCTGACTGACCTATCACTTCCTTCAATAGTTCTGCTGACAGAACTATTTACTGATGAACAGTAGATGTGCTGATCAAAGATGGGGCCTCAGAATGCGGAGAGATGTGGGTTACATTTTGTTGGTGATGCGCACATGCTTATTACCTTATTACTGTGAAAATGATGAAACAGAAATTAGTGAAATGAGCAAACTTCATGTCCAAGATAACAGTGGATTCTTATCTTTCTTTCTTTTTCTTTTTTTTTTTTTTCCCAGATGGGGTTTCTATGTTGTAACTCTGGCTGTCCTGAAACTTACTCTATAGACCAGCCTGGACTCGAACTCAGAGATCTGCCTGCCTCTGCCTCCTGAGTGCTGGGATTAAAGGCCTGTGCCACAACCTCCCAGCTGGAGGGGAGGTTTTTAAATATGATGCATTAATCCTAAATTCTGCCCACTTAGGATTTTCCTTTCCTTTTCTGCCTTCTTCCTTCCTTTCTTTTTATAATAAAGAATCCAAATATGTCATATGTGTCTATCAGGTAATACATGAAAGACATTTGAGGAACTTGATGTAAATATAAAAAGTCTATTCACATGCCTCCTCAAAGGAAACTCCTTTAGAAGTAATTGAGGAGCCTGTCAGTGGTGATGCACACCTTTAATCCCAGCACTCTGGAGGCAGAGGCAGCCATGTTTCTGTGAATTCAAGGCCAGCCTGGTCTACAGAGTGAGTTCCAGGACAGCCAGAATTACAACAGAACACCCACCCCCCTGCCCACTGCCCCTTCTCAAAAAACAAAAAACAACAAAAAAAGTAGTCTAGGAGAAGAATTGTAAAATTCTATCAATTTTTCCAGAAAGAAACAAGTGTGTATATCCAATTGTAGTAGTTAGCTGCTAGGGTGGCTCAGCAAACAGGACAAGGAGACAATTTTTGTAACTACAAACCCTGCCAGACCTTAGCAGAGGGGACTACCATCATGGCCAGTACCATACTCACAGTGGAATCCCGAGCATCTGAACTCAGGTGTTTTTATTGATTCAGAACTCCTCAGGTGCAGATCATAAGCAATCAAACGTCCCCCACAGGAATCCAACACCTGCAGACAATACAGAACACCAAGACCTAGGATAACCCCTCACCAGCGAATAAAAACATTTTAAACATAATTAAAAATAAATTTCTACAACATCCAATTTTCTCCCCTCTGCCTACCCTACCCCAGCATGTGTGTGTGTGTGTGTGTGTGTGTGTGTGTGTGTGTGTGTGTGTACTGTGCAGTTTACAAATGAAACAAAAAGTTAAGGCAGTGACTTTTCTCAGCTAGATCCAGCTTAAGAGACACTAGAAGAAAAGAAAAGGACTAAAACCTCAGAATGGGGTTAGCAGAGTGCAGAAGAGGTCCAGATGGGAGCATAGTATGAAAAATGAGGAAGAAAGTCAAGTCTGTGTTATAGAGGGGGAGGGGAGAGCCAAGGATGAGCTTCAAGTCTGGTGCCTGCGTCTACTAACAGAGGGGGTGCTATAGAGCACCAAGGCATGGAAAGGAGGAGCCAGAGTGTCTTAAACGTCTTGCTGTTTCACATGTTTCTAATGAATTTTTAACAATTCCCTTCTCTAATAATGCAACAGTGTGCTACTGAATCGGCTAGCTATGATTTCCCGTGCTGGACACAAACTCATTCATCTTCACACTGTCTCAGGAGCCCACTGTACAGAGTTTCAAGGAGGCTTCTCACCTGCACGAGCTCCAAGCAAGGACAATAGATTTTTATGAAAAATTTGGGAAGGCGTAATAAAAACGATTTACTTCAAAAGCCTCGAGAAGTCTGTAGACATGCCAAGGGATTTCCCCCCTACTGTGGGAATTGTCTATAACTGCTAATTTCCAGGTTTAGCAATTCTAATGCTAACAAATTACAGTTCTAAGTAGGGAGAAGGCAGGAAGCTTGTATTAGAATGGAAAATTTGCTTGCTAGATGAGGGTATTATGAGAAATGGCGGGATGAGACTTGAATCACTTAAGCATGAATCCTTTTGAGGTTGGTGTGGAAAATTATTCAAAATCCCAACAAACAACGCAGTGGTTGCTTTTTGTATCTTTCTCAGGACTGCATTCTGTATAGACTCGGTTGTTGCAGATCTGTGGGAAATGGGGTCTCCCTTCTTTCACATCTTTGGCTAGTTCCAGATTACGGCAGCATTTTATTTGAATTTCTTACCCCTTGAAAACGCCTTTAGAACGCAGGCCAATAATGGTCTCCAATTGTTTGAATTGATTTGAGGCTTTGTGTGAATCATAGAAAAGTGATCACTAAAACTCAAGGTTTATACCATGCTTCAGTAGTGCCTTCTTATAGTCCCATAACTGGGGAGACTGAGGCATAAAGTTCTCAAGTTCAAGACTAGACTGGAGTACATGGTTTATCACAAAACAAAGTGACAGACAAAAACATGTAATATACTTTGAGCGCAACAAAATTTGCAAATTATCAATGATAGTGTGTCTTAGTCAGCTTTAATGGTGAACTTGACTCAATCTAGAGTCACCTGAGAGTAGATTGCCTTGTCAACATGTCTACAAGGGATTTTGTCTTGTTGACTCACCTAGTATGGCTTGGCCCATAGTGGGCAGCACATTCCCTACCAGGTGGTCCTGAATAGTGTCAGATAGGTGGCTGAGTATAAACCAGAACCAGCCACCAGCATCCTCCCTGGTTCTTGCTGTGCTTTCTTGGCTGTGAAGTGAGTTTGATAATCGGTGGTAACACTGTATACAGCAACAAGCCAACCTGCCTTCGAGTTCTTTCTTTGAGTACTTGTCTTGACTTTCCTCACTGATGGACTGTAACCTGCAGTTATGAACTAAAATGGGCTTTTCCTCCCCTAAGTCGCTTTTGGCTTGAGTATTTAATTCCCGAGAAACTAATAATGAAAGATTGGCTTTGCAGTATAGGAAGGAAGTAAAGGGAAAATTCATTTTGACGTAATAAAATCCTAATTATAGAGTGTTCTTTAAGAAGTATGCATGCTTGGTTTTTTTTTTTTTTTGTCAATGTCACAATATTTGAAAGAAATCAACCCTTGCTTGTTAAACTGGATGCCTTCATATAGAAGAATCCAAATAGGTCCATACTGATCATTTTGAACAAAACTCAAATCCACATGGATCAAAGACCTCATTGTAAAGCCAGACACACTGAACTTGACAGATACAAAAGTGGAGACTAGCCTTGAACTCAATGGCACAGGAAGACTCATTGAACAGAACATCATTAGCACAGACACTAAGATCAATAATTAGTAAATGGGACCTCACGAAGAAAAGCTGCAATGGACACAGTCATTCAGAGTGGAAGCCTACAGAGTAAGATGAAGAACTTTACCAACTATGCATCTGATAGAAAGCTAATATCTAAAATATATAAGAACTCAAAAAATGACACATCAAGAAAACAACCCAATTAAAAAGTGGGGTATAGCTGGGTGGTGGTGGCTCACACTTTTAATCCCAGCACTCGGGAGGTAGTGGCAGGAGGATCTCTGTGAGTTCAAGGCCAGCCTGATCTACAGAGTGAGTTCCAGGACAGCCAGAGTTGCAACAGAGAAACTGTGTCTCAAAAAAAAAATAATTAATTAAAATTAATTAAAAATGGGGTACAGATCTAAACAGAGAATTCTCAAAAGAGGAAAATCAAATGGCCAAAAAATAGTTAGGAAAGGTACAGCATCTTTAGTCAGCAGGAGATGCGAATCAAAACTGCTTCTAGATTTCTTCTTTCACCATTAGAATGGGTAAGAGCAATAAAACAAGTGGCAGATTGTGCTGGCAAGGCTCTGGAGTAAGGGGAACACTCATCTATTGCTAGCTGGAGTGCAATATTGTAAAACTCACTGTGGAAATCAGTGTGGTGGTTCCCCAGGAACCAAGGCAATACAAGAAGTACATTCTATAAGGTATGACAGATATTTGAAAATATTCTGGCACTAATACTACCCCTGCTACTGGAGAATCTGTGTCTGGTCAGCTATGTCAAAGGACATTCAAGGATAAAAGCTTTGGTCTGTATCCAAGACAACAGCTATGCAGATGTATTTCTGAAGAAGAAAAAAATAATAAAGGTTTTCAGAGGAGACACTGTTAATCAGTGACCACCCCGAGGTGCTATGCCTCTTCAGTTTATGATCTTATTACGTTGATACTGGTGAATGGGAAAACATAAATGCTAGATTAGAAGAAAGTTGATTAATAAAGACAACCATTCTTTCAGACAATAAATCTGAATCTCATAAAGACAAGTCATTCCTGTTTTCCTTTCTTGGTGCCTTTACAAAATGACAGGCCCAGTGTTTTGAAGTAGAACTTGTTATCACAATAAGCCTGATGAAAGCTAAATGCACTCAAATCCTAAGCAGTGTCAGGATATCGATGCTGGCGTGGGCTCAGTGGTGAGTGCTCTGCTTGTGTTGTGATGGTTTATCTTATGTTTAAACACAGATACGGCAGCAGTTGGACGGAGTCGACTTCAAGAGTTTTGAGTTTCCTCTGTTTTGCAAACTTCCTTGCTCCTCTGACTCCATCCCATGGGAACTCTGGGTTAACTGATGAGAACTGATCTTGGCTCTGCTCTGTTTTCTCTTCGCCAATGATATTCTGCTGCTCACTGCTCTATCCATATGTCTCAGCACATGTTGCAAAAGGATTGATGGGCGATGTGTGTGCGAGATCTTGCCGAAAACGAAAGTCTAAAATACATTCTGAGAAAAGCAACAGCAACCACATTTTGGGCATACGCAAAGGTGACAGATGTTAGGAGGGGGACTATATTTTTTCATGGCTACAGAGTACCTTTCTCTGGGGCCAACATTATGTTCCTTCCTAACATACCATGTGTCAGTGACTCCAAATCCCCTTTCTGTGTCACAATAACAAAAGCAGTGCTCTTGAAGCCTTGCTTGCCCCGGCTGTAACTGCTCTTGTTATGTACTCTGTTCCATTCGAAAGGCTTGCCTTCCTGGTTGGTCTGTGCTTCCATGGTCCTGTAGAGGTTCTGCTCTGTGCTGCTTTCAGGGTCTTCGGCTTATTCGCCGAGCTGCTGCTCTCCCCTTCTCAGATGTCTGGATCAAGAAAGATCTGTGAGCTGTTGGTACTGGTTTGGCCCCAGCACAAAACTCTCTACATTGGGTCAATAGCCAGAACAAATACAGTACTCTCCAGATTGGGTCAACATCAATCATTGCTGCCTCTCTCTAAGGAAGTAAAAGATATTACACAATGCTAAATTATTTTTTTAACTCTCACTGATTTCCTTGAAAGTATTTCGATTCCTCCTGATTTTTTTTTTCTGTTCATTTCACATATACTTTTATTTTAAATCAAATCTGACCCATATTGTTTTTAGGAGCTTAGTCTGGTAACACTTGCAAAATCTCTCTTTGAATGTGTTCTGGAAAAATCTACCTACCAGGCAAACCTGATGCCTTTTTAATCTGCTCCCTCTCTTTTTTGCTGGCAGAGCAGAAGCTGGGCCCACCAAGGGAGGGGAGTGTCCCCAGGCCCTGCAGAGAAATATAATTGTGTCTACAGAACTCCCCGAACAGTGCCTTCTTCTAGCTACCCGCTCCAATGAGCCTTTAATCCCCTCAGGCTCTCTGCCATCGCAGTTCTTGCACTCTCTTGCTAGGAGCTAACACTTCCTCATGTTCCTGCAAGAATTTTCAGAGGGACATTCTGTTTCTTGCCAGGGCACATGAGTCTGTCTCACAGGAACATGCCCCTGTGGTGATACCTTGCCTAGTCTAACTCTGCATTCCGCAACCTGCTTCAAGACTCTAGCCCACTTGAGGGCACCAGAAGCTGACTCTTGTCTCTATTCCATACATCAATGGTGTATGGTGTCACTGTCATGCTGAAATCTAGTTGAGAAAGAGAGCAGAGAAAGTGAACAGAAGAGTTATAGTAGAATGTGGTTTTAGAACAGTCTAAAACAGTCGTGGCACGATGCCATGAGAAATGACAGTTGTTCCGGACACTGCCTGACCCTGAGACAAAGGGAGGGGCTTTTGGACTCCATTCAATTAATGGCCATTGTTAGTGAGGCAACCGAGGACAAGAAAGCTGAACCATCCAAGCCCAGGATACCCTTCCAGAGGATGGTTGTGTGAACTGTTGGCAGATGCAATAAAAGCTTCTAGGGCATGCCAATTAAACCATTAAGGAATGGAGTGGCAGAGGTCAGGGAAAGCCAGCCAATAGGGTTGTCTTTCATATCATTTGTCTAGAGTTTCTGCTGCTAGGCTAAAAACCAGTCAGAAGTACAGTTCATGGGCTGTCACTGATATTTCAATCAGAATGCGTAATTCCATGTTTACAAGATGCCACTTATACCCCAATTTAAAACGGATTCACGGTTTTATCTAGCCGTCTCTTGTGTAGCTCTTATCTTATTCTGATGCCAGACACTCTGGTAGCAGTCATTCATTCTCTCTAGGACTTTTCAGAGGGAAACATGTAATTCTTAAATAGTTTTAAAGATGTATTTGGTGACATGCAACGTAGTTGATGGGACAAATCCTATCACAATTCTTTTAAATTTTTATAAAGAACAATAATCTATCTTAAAAAAATCTGAGCCTCTGTATGTTATATTTTTATAGTGGCTGGTTATGCCAGCCAGGGGCTTTGACACAAGATGGCTGTGTATATGTATATGCAACCTCAGCAAACTTGAAAATGTCCTGTGTACCTGAGGGACAGCTGGTGATCACTTCCTTAACAAAAGCTTAGGTCATAGTCTTAACGAAATCCTTAAAGAAGAATTAATTACAAAAACCACGACAATCAAGTTCACCTAGGTAAAAAGCTACAGATACCTAGAGATACATCAAATGTACCTAGTGAATTTTCCACTCCAGAGTGGAAAAAAAGAAACATCTGCCACCAAATAAGATCAGTATGATAGGAAACAAGGAAGGAGTTGTTTTGTTTTTTGTTGCTTTGGCAACAAAAAAAAATAGTCAAAAAACTGTAAGAAATCTTTTCAGTTATTAAGAGACATATGGGATAACAAATGAATTAAAATAATTATCTTAATGATAGAAAGCTTCCTTAATAAGGGAGGAAACACTTTCATTAGTTTATTTTTGCAGAATTGGTTCCTTTTCCAATGGAAGTTAAATTTTTCATATAGTTTTCCCAGCTCTTTATGCTCAATCTGTTCACCTTTCAGACCGAGACACTGAGATCCAGAGTTAGTGACTCACTAAAGAAATGGAAGAATGGCACTGGGTTCTGGGCCCTACTGTACAGAGGAGTCCATTTTTGGCTGTTCTTGTAGACTCTCTCTCTCCTCCTCAATAAGACTCAATAGCTTGCCACAATTCTCTAGTCATGTTTGAGTCTTGAGAGAATTGGTTTGAAAATGAACCTTAACCTTGATCATCAAAGAGAAGCGGAAGGGAATGGCTGAGTACAGTATCTCCTGTACCAAGATCGGAACATTTACCAGGGATGCCAGAAACAGTCACTGAATGGACAAACAAAAATCACTCTTGCTTTCAGGTGATAGAAACTTATACGTGATAATAATATTGATAAATGCTTTATACCACTACCTGTGGTATGATCTTATACCTGAGGAGACATGAGAAAATGTCTACTCACTCTAGCTAAGAAATTGATTAAAATAGCCTGTACGAAGATGCTAGAGCTCTTTAAAGGGAAATGAATGAAGCTCCTAAAGACATCCAGGAAAACACAAACAGTGGAAGGAAATGAATTAAACTATTCAGGACATGAAAATGGAAATAGAATGAAAAAGAAAGTCCAAACTGAGGGAATTCTGGAAATGAAAAATTCAGGAATTCTAAAAGGAACTAAAGAGGCAAAGCTTCACCAACAGAATTCAAAAGATGAGAGAGAGAATCTCAAGCTTTGAAGATATGAAAGAAGGGATGGATATATTGGTCAAAGGAAATGTTAATCTAAAAAACTCCTGGCACAAAACATTCAGGAAATCTGGGACACTATGAAAAGTCCAAATTTAAGAATAATAGGAGTAGAGGAAAAAGAAGAAACCCAGGTAAAAGGACCTAGAAGTGAGCTCAGACATTTCACTGTACACCAAGATGATTTATAGTCAACTACAGGAAGGAACTAGAAAAACACCATCCTGATTGAGCTAAACCGGACCCAGAAAGATAAATATGGTATAAATTTGCTTATATGTGGATATTAGGTGTTAAATAAATGAAAACTAAGCTGCAGTCAGTAGACCCAGAGAGGCTGGGTTAAATGAAGGGACTAGCAAGGACACATGGATCTGTCTGTAAGGGGGAAATGAAACAGATTTTACTGGTGGACTGGGAATGGGAGGATCAAGTGGAGAGGGAGAGAGGAGATGGGGTTGAAGAAGTGAATCCAAGAAGAGACAGCTAAGATTAAGGGGCATTTGAGAGGTGTTATGGAAACCAAATGCAGTGGGAAATTTCTAAGTTATGTGAGGACAATCCTAAAGCAGTCTCCAGATAATGAGGGAGATGGAGTCCCAACTGTCCATTTCTTGTCACCAAATGAAGCTTCCAGTGCCAGGGTTGGGTTACATCTAAATGAGTTGGCCAAAGGGGCCCCATGAAAATCCCCAAACTACTCGGGCTGTTGCCAAAGCAATAAGTTGCTCTACACAAACTGATAACAAGTCCCCATTGCTGAAGACAACTCACACAACTCATTGAACATGGAGAGGTGAACCTGGTGCCGTTAATGTAGAACCTTCATCCGTACATTCTAGTATATTTGGTACAGGAATGTCTATGCAGGCTACCAAAAGAGAAACATAAACACCAACCCAGCCACAGCCCATTGATACACAATCTGTCTTACCTGCAAAACATACTAGGGCAATGTTGGCGCAAAACTTGTGGCCGTAACCGATCAATGTCTGGTTTGACTTAAGGCCCATTCCAATAGAGGGATCCCATACGCGACACTGCTTGAGTGATGAAGAACTAGAGACAAGATAGTCCAGAGACTTAGGGTGAAATCAAATACTAGTGGTCAAAAAAAAAAAAAAAGGTAATGATACAACAACTCCTATTGATATTATGCAAACTCATAGATCAGTGCCTTATTTAAACATTATCAGAGAAATTTCCTCTTGCTGCAGATGAGAACAAATACAGAGAGCCATAGCCAGATGATAAGAAGAGAGAGAGAGAGAGAGAGAGAGAGAGAGAGAGAGAGAGAGAGAGAGAGAAGAAGAAGGAGGAGGAGGAGGACGAGGAGGAGGAGGAGGAGGAGGAGGAGGAAGAGGAGGAAGAAGAAGAAGAAAAGAGGAGAGACAGAGAGAGACAGAGAGAGAGAGAGAGAGACCTTGCAACACACATAGCACTAATTTAGATGCCTCCATGAGATCCTCCCCTCAGAGCTTAGCGATCCCCAAGGAAGAAGAAACAGAAAGAGTGTAAGAGCCAGAGGGGATGGAGGACACCAGGAGAACAAGGTCCTCTAAATCAACTGAGCAAAGCTCAAATGAACTCACAGACACTGAATCAGCAAGCACAGGCCTGGCATGGGTCTGCACTGGGTCCTCTTAGTATATATTATAGCCTTCAGTTTAGTATTTTTGGGGGACTCCTGATTCTCTTTGGCTCTTTTTCTTCTTTTGGTTTGCCTTGTCCGACTTCGAAGAGATGGTTTTGTTTGATCTTATTATATTATTTATTTATTTATTGAAATGTTCTTATTTATTTTATTTTTATATTTTATATTTTATTTTTATGTACATTGGTGTTGTACATAAAATGTCCACTTAAGTACATTGCTGGCATGTATGTCTATGTGAGGGTGTTGGATTCCCCTGGAACAGGAGTTACAGACAGTTGTGAGCTGCCATGTGGGTGCTGGGAATTGAACCCATGTCCTCTGGAAGAGCAGCCATTGCTCTTAACCACTGGGCCATCTCTCCAGCCCCTATTATGTTTTATTTTGTTATATTTTGTTGTTATTTCCCGGAAGCCTGCTTGCTTTCTAATGAGAGACAGGAAAGGAGTGGATCCAGATGGGAGGGGAGCAGGGAAGGAATGCTGGGAAGTAGATGGAGGGGGAACGGTAATCATGATATCGTGTGTGAGAAAATAATCTATTTTCAATAAAAGGGGGAAAAACCCAACCTTCTCAATATCTTGGCAAATGGAGTATTAGTACCTCATTTTATAAACAGGAAAGACATGGAGTTTTTACAAGTTTACAACAACTGTGTTTTTTAATATGTAGAACCTAGATTTAAAATTGCATATACATATACATACATATCATATACATATGCTTATATTTGTATGTGTGTGTGTGAGAGAGAGAGAGAGAGAGAGAGAGAGAGAAACAGATCAGTCTTTGCTTTGCTCTGAGCCCACGCTCTTCTTAGTATTGTGTGCATTAGCTCCCAGCTGATGAGCTAATGAACTTTTTGACAGTACACCCTACTCCTCCATTTGAGTGTTAGAACAACCTTCTTTAGCACTTTGCTTTGACTCCTGGGAGAAGATCCCTTCCAATGTGGCTTAGAGGTTAACACATTTAGCTTTTGGCTTGTTCTTCTAATAAAAAGCTTTTAAACTGATGATTCTACAGCCTTTCAGAAGCAGGTGCTCTAGGACAGGTCAGCTTTCAGTTTCAAATTCTCTGTAGCAATCTCTTTCCCCAACTCTCACAGGAAATCATAGAGTTACAAACTATTGAACATTCCGTTTTGAACTTAAGTATCAGGCAGATGTACTGACCCTTTCCCCAGAAGTGCTGTAAAGAGGAGGCCCCCTTCTCCTCTACTCCCAATACGGGTGTAGGGTAGCACATCTTTTGCATCAGGAAGGCCAGGAGAAAATCAGCCCTTCCCAAAACAGAAAGAAAGGACAGTTCATGGAAGTAACCTGAACAGATATGGAGTGGGTTCCAGCACAAAGGGCACAGTTATGGGGATTCCTTTACACCCCAAGAGGGCAGACACTTCCCTCCAAATCCAACACAACACCAGAATGTAATATAACGTAGCTCTCTACAGTCCCAACTTCAAATACCTCTTTTTGAAACCACCACCTCCCTCTTCCTTACTAGGAGCTTACTGCCTTTAGTCCTCTGATTTCAGCAATCCTTCGACTCCACCAGTGCCCAGAACTCAAAGATCCTGTGATCCCCTCACCATCTATACTGCCTTCTTGTCTGTGCTCTTCTTTTGTCTCAGCTTAATTTCCAGCTCAGTCACACCTTATTACTTCAGACGTGCTGAAACAATCCCTTGTGTCTTTTTAACTTTATCACACTGGTCCTCTATGAGAAGGAAATGTGAGAAAATTTATCTGTGCCAATTATAGAAGTTTAATGATTGGCTTTCATTGCCAACTGGGCACAATCTAGAGCACTGTCCAAGTCACTCCTCTGTTGCTGTGAAGAGGCATCATGACCAAGGCAACTGTTACAATAGAAGGCATTTAACTGGGGCACTTGCTTAAAGTTTCAGAGGCTTAGTCCATTATCATCATGGGGCGGGGGGAGCATGGTGGCAGGCAGGCATGGTACTAAGTACCATGGACGAGTAACTAAGAACCAAATCCAGATCCTCACATGGGGGTGGGGGTGGGCACATGGACAAAGACAGAAAGAGACACAGAGACAGAGAGACAGAATGGGTCTGGCACAGACTTTTGAAATCCCCAAACCCACCACCAGGGACAAACTTGCTACAAGAAGGCCACTCCTCTTAATCCTTTCAAATAGTGCTGAACATTCAAACATATGAGCCTATGGGATTCATTCTTATTCAAATCCCCATAAACATGTAGGAAGGAAGTCTCAATGATTGACTGTCTATATTAGGTCTGCCTGTGGGTAATGATGTGCGGTTTTATTGATTGTGTTTATTGAGGTGAGAAGGCACACCCACAGTGGGTGGTACCATCCCCTGTGCAGTGGATACTGAATTGTATAAGAGTGGAGAAAGGGAGCTGAACAGTAGCATTCATGCATTAATTTATTTATCTTTGCTTTTGAATAATATGATGAGACAAGCTGCTTCAAGTTCCTGGCACTTTGATTTCTCCACAATGATGGAATGTGAGTTGTTTTCATCAGGATAGCTTATCACAGAAATAGGAAATGAAATTAAGACAATCAGTAAGGAAGTATATAAATCTGTAAGTAATGTGAGTACACAGATACTTACGAAAAATGTTAGCCAGTATCTCAAAAACTCTGGAGAAGAAGAAACACCTACTGGATGACTTTATACCATTTTACTGCCTAATAATTGTTGGATTCTGCTTAATTTTTTTTGAATAACGTAACTATTAATCAGAGTGGGATACTGAAATTTCCCACTATCACTGTGTTGGGTTTCTAACCTGTGGTTTTAGATCCAATAGCATTTCCTTTATGAAACTGAATACCCCTGTGTCTGGTGCATATATGTTTAAGGCTGTAATGTTTTGTTAGTGGACTTTTCCTTTGACAAGTATGAACTGTCCCTTCGTGTTCTTTCTGACTAGTTTTGATTTGAAGTCTAGTTTGTCCAATATTAGAGTAGCCATGCCTGTTGTGTTCTCTTTCTTTGTTTTGTTAGCAGATCTACCACACTCCAGTAGAATGTTCTAAGAAAATATGGGCAGCCAAAATTAGAATCAGTGGTGTTTTAAAAAATGACATAAAGTTGGGTAGGGTAGGAGGGGTAGATCTGGAAAGATTTGGAGGAGGGTAAGTATGATAAAACACATTGAATGAAAGTCTTAAAGAACTAATAAAAATGAGAGAGAGAGAGAGAGAGGGAGAGAGAGAGAGAGTAGTCTTTGGGTTTCTCTTTTAGAATAAGGTAAGAAGATTTCACAGTAGTGCTATGAGTTTGAATTCCATAAGAAAGCCCTCACAAGATGGAGGCACCTTTGTATTAGATCATTCAGCTTCCAGAGCTATAGACCAATGTCAAAAATACACAGTTCAAATACAAATCTGCTCCTTATAAATTGTGTTTTGATAGCACATACAGACTGAAATGGAAGACTGGCTCCAGAGTAACAGAAGGTAACAAAGAATATGCATGTGTAAGTGTCTGGCTCAAGAATCTGGGAGTTGGCAAAGGCTGGGGCGGTTCATAAATGAAGCTTCTGTTCTCCTGCAGGAACCATTACAAATGGTTTCAATGATGGCCGAGAAGAGGAGAGAGCCATAGAAAGGTGAAAACTTGCAGATACCTAAGTGACCATTATCAGAATTTGGCAGAAATGTGGGTAGTAAAGGTCATTCTGATGAGGGCTTAGGCAGAAAAGAGAAACAAAGTATGAGACGGGGTAATGATTGTATTTTGTAAAAATCCAGCAGAACTTGACTGAATTTGGGTCAAATTCTATTCAGTGTTGCTGAAGGGAGAACTTGAGAGTTATAAAGTAGGATATGTTGTAGGAGAAATATCCAGCAGCAAAGCATTCTGGGTGCTGTGCATTTTCCTTGAATTGCAGAGAGTAAAAAGGGGGAAGAAGGAAGAGACTTAATTTGTAAAAAGGAAGAGCAACACAACACTTTATATGCCCTGTTTGTCCTGAGCACTAAACGTGCAAGGTTTTTTTTTTTTTTTTAAAGAAGAGACTTAAACCTCTAGGGAAGCAGAAAATAAACACGTGGAAAACCTGAGTCTTCAGCGTGTACAGAATAAGCAGCTACTGAAAGGTGTAGCCAAATGACCATTTGATGTAGGGCTTGGTATACAAGGGATCCAGGTGGGATCACCAACACACAGTCCTAATGACCCAGAAGACATTTTGCGTTTTGCGGTTCTTCCTATTCTGCGTCCAGAGCTCTGGAAGAACAGACCGGCTTCAGAGGTCCGGCTCTCCGTTTGTTGCTCTGCCGTGTAATAATCCCTTGCAGAAGCTGTAATCTCGTTATTGGCCTCCCCAACCTTCAGAACCGTGATCCAACGGATTCCAGCTTGTCAAAAATTGCCCAGGCTTGAGAATTCTGTCATAACAACACAAAAACGCCAAGACAATCAGGCTTAGAAACTGTTGTGATTCAGCTTCTCTTTTACATCCTTCTGGCCATTCCCAGCTGGCTCTTCCGTACGCTGTCTGCTTTCTCTGATGCCAGCTCAGTCCCAAGAATGGCCTCATTTTTCTGGAGCATTTTTTTTTTTTTTAAACTAATTCAACTCATCTCAGCTTGAAAGCATCTGGTATGTAACTGATATGGCGAAGCTCCCCTTAACTTGTCCCTCCTCCTCACACCTTCCCTGGCCCCAGGGTCATTGTCTTGGGGCACCCACACCATCCATGGTCTTCCTCTCGTTCTGACAGAATTGCCTCAACTGTGCATTTCCTCAGCCAGCTCAACGGTGAGACACTGCTTTTTTATTCATTTCTAAATTGATTTTTCCTATCTTATGTGCCCAGTGAAATGCTTGGTGCTCAGGGTGTGTTTATGTAGAGTCCTTGGAATAAGGAAATTCACAGATAAATGGAAATATGGAGTCTTTTTTTTTTTTTTTTCAAAAGTTATTCTCCTCCTTTGGGCTAAAGAGAGTGAGGTCATGAAGTACATCTTAATACATATTTAAAGATATTTTAGCCTTTACGTTTTTGATGTGAAAGGAAAACAAATGAATATTTTTAAAGGACTCGGGATTTTATATATTTTAAGCTTCTTAAAGCCTTTTTTTATAGTTTTCTTTAAACCTGCTCTAAATTGGCATAATGAATAATGAAGTAATGGTTTCTATACATTTCCCACCGGGCATTTGCTGCTCTTCCTCTCTCTTTACCCTCCTGTCTCCCTGCCCCACTCCTGCTGGTTGCTGTGTGACAGAACTTTCCTTGGGGAGATGCAACACACACACACCTACTAAGCGCAGACTAACAACAGTCTAAAGTACAGACACCATCAAGTCCAATTTGGTGAACCAATGAGTTGTATTGGGGTTACGTACAGGAGTATGTCCGAGGGGTTACTTACAGGAGCAGAAATGATTCAAAGACAGCTGCTTTACTGAAGCCCACCCCACCAAAGGTGACAGCTCACAGAAGCGGGGACCCGGAACACACTGCACAGCCTGCAGGTGAGAAGACTCAACCAAGAAACTTCTCCAGTTTCTCTGACCTCTAAAGAGATCAAAGAGTAAAATGTCAGCTAGAAAGCTAAACTTAATTGCAACTCCTCGCAGTCTCCCCCCTCCCCTAGGGAACATCGAGTCCAGTAGTGCTACCCCCTTACCCCCCCTTGCTGAGAACGGGCTTATCAGAAACTTCCCATCCTCTCTGTGCAAATGCCAGACATGTTCCTTAAGACATTCTTATTTTCCTGCCTCCTCCCCACTCCTTTGCTGTATTGGTCACCAGGCCCGGTCAATACCTACCAATCATTTTCGAGGTCAACTCCCTGGGGCCAATCCTGAAATGCCAAGGCCCGTAAGTCCCTGCTTGTGTTTTTTTCCTATATAAACTCCACTCCCTCTGTGAGTGGGCCTGCTGCCGCTCCTGCTGTGTCAGGGAGGCATACTGCCCAGGCTCTAGTCTGAATAAAGAGGCCCCGTGTGTTTTGCATCAGATTGGACTCCTTAGTGGTTTTGGGGGATCTGAACGTGGGCACAACACAGGCAGATCAGCGTGAAACGTCTCTTCCAAGTGACTCAGTTGATCTAAGGCAGCTGGGCTGACAGCTGGTCTGCTCTCAGAGATTTTTTTGAGGCTTTGGTTGTCTGAGAGTTTTCTTTAAAGATTGGTTTGTTTATTCTGGCATGGAGAGAAAGGCCTAGTAAATCTGAGTCAGTTTCAGGGACTTCCTGAAACTGTTTTAAGTTGTTATCTTCCTGCTGAAGGAGCATCCCTTCTTATGGAATGGCCCAGTCTAGGAGGAAACTACTACATAACACTGGTCTTCTTTCCTATATCCAGCGTTTTAAAATAAGAATTCTGCTCATATCCTTACTGTTTATTAAAACCCATTCTCATTATAATGCATATTAATTGCACAGGTTAACAGCTTCTGCTGCAATGTGGCAGACACACAGACACTGCACTGATCATGGCCGTCCTCCTGTGACCTCTACCCCCTGCTAACACTCTTCCTGCTATCTGGTAATTCCTCTTCCTCGGGTTGATTATTTAAGATATTTTAAAAATGTTCCACATGGAAGAAAGAACATAAGATATTTGTCATTCTATGTCTGGTTTACTTTATCTAACACAATGACCTCCAGTCCTTCGATTTTGCTACAAATGACAATATTTCATCCTGTTTTGTGGCTAAATAATATTTCATTACAGGTACCTGGCTGAGCCAATCAACAGTGCAGTAACAAACGCAAACAGGTAGGTATCACTTCTGTGTTATGACTTCATTTTCTTCAGATACAGGTCACTTAGTAGGTTACCCTGATCATATGGTAGTACTATTTTGTATTTTGAAGGATCTCCACACTGTAAAAAAATTTTTTTCACTACATCTAAGACAGCATTTGTTAATTTTTTCTTTTCTGGTAATGACATAGAATAATTTTCACGTATTTATTGGGTATTTGTACTTCTTTTGGGAATTGTCCATGTAGATCATTTGTAGTTGTACATTGCTGTGGTAGTTCGCTAAAGAACACAAGGAGGTATATTCATAGACTCAAACCCTGCCAGACCTCAGCACAGGGAGCCACCATACTGGCCAGTGCAATATTCAATCAACAGTGGAACCCCGAGCTCTCAGCTCAGATGTTTTTATTGATTCAGAACTCCTTAGGTATTCTACTGATAGCACATGCAGATCATTAGCAATCAAACATCCCCCACATAAATCCAACAGCTGCATGCAATTCAAAACACCAATAGCCTAGGCAGTCCCTCACCCAACAGTTCATAAAAACATTTTAAACATAACTAAAAACAATCTTCCCCAACAATCATTTGCTCATTTAATTGTATTGCTTTTTTTGAGTTATTTACATATTCCAGATGTTAATCTTCAATTCATGTCAGCTTAATATTTGTATGTAAACTCATTTTTCAGCTTTTGCCTTGTTTCTTGTGCTTTTGGAGTACCATCCATGAAATTGTCAACCATGTCGATGGCGTGAAGAGCTTGATTTTCTCTTGTGCTTTCCACTGTGACCTCAAGGTTGTTGATTCATCTTGAGCTGATTTTTGTAGGGTGATGGATGGAGGGTGAAGTTTCAATCTTCTACATATGGATATCCAGTTTTCCCAGAACCATTTAAACACTACTCTGTTAAGCCTGAGTTGGAGATACAAGTAGACACTGGAAACCAGTACTTCTGAGGAAAGTTCAAGCAGATCAGAGAACATGAACACAGCACTTCCTACGGAGCCTAAGAATTCGAAAAGAATGTTTTTTTTTTTTCCTTTCAATTTTGACTTCCAGGGAGAGAGACAGAATCAAAAGATTATCAAGAAACTCTGAAATCTCCATGGTTTTAGGGAAGAACTGTTGACTAGGATTGTAATTTCTTGGTTCAGAGATGTTTTGCATCAGACCTCTTCAGAGCTCCGACTGCAAGGGCATCTGTGTACCTTGAGGACTTCAAATCACCATGGTGACGGTTATCAGTAAGCATGTCCACCGAACTCTTAAAACTCCAGTGCAGTTGTCATTAACGCTAATTATGTCTTTTTTCATCTATCGTTGCCGAACATGATAATATTTTGATGATAGAAAATCTGATATGTTTGTTAATTTTGTCTTTTCCAGAGACTTTAACCAAGTGTGGACAATTTGTTTTCAATAATTAATCTATTCTCTTGTTTCTATCTTATCAAGCATTTAAAATAATTGCCGTTATATATACACATGTAGTCTTAATAAATCTAATACTATATCCATAATCTACAACAGCATTCAGTTCAAACCAAAGTTACTAGGGAGTCATATATAAAGAGGAACATTTTACTCTTATCTATTTTTGATTCTCTAGTGTTCTGTCAATAGAAACGATTTAAAAATTTTTAAAATTAGGTTTGTTGACTTTTTAGAGCATACATGAAGAATACGTAACTGTGAAATGTAATTACTTATGCAATTTTCAAAAATCAAGGTGAAATTTGGGACAAAAAGTACATTTAGTTTGAATAAAATTTGCTTTTCTAAAACATCTGATACTGTAAAGTTTGCTACTTAGCCTCTTAGCAAATACATTCAACACATATTTGTTGTAAGTACAAAGATAATTCAAATATAGGCATTGCTTTTCAGAGAGACACAGTGGGGCCCCCACCCACTTTCTCCTCCCTCAGTGGGTGTGCTCCAGGGGTCTCTCCCTCACTACCTGGTGCCCCTCCCCTGCCCCAACTGCCACTGAACTGCCACCTGTGTTTATGCCCTGGAGCAAACCTGACTTTTCCCAGCAGCCTGGGCCCCCCTGTTGCCAGCTGCCTTTCAGGGCTGCTACTTGATTCCCTTGCTACCCTGCTGGGGACCTCCAGGGGGTGGTTACTACCCTTTGTGCCCACCATGAGCCCAAATGGCACTGAGGACCACTGGGGAGCCAGCATATTTCCCCTTTGTGTGAGTCTGGTTCTATGAGGCTGGGGAACTCTGGGACTTGAGACCCCCCCCCAATAGGAAAGCCCTCCTGCCCCCACTACCAGGGACCTCTCCCATCTGGTTGAGGCTGCAGGGTCTCCCAACCTGGTAGAGCAGCACAGAAGTGGCCCCAACTAGCACACATGGCCCTAAGCTGGGCCCCTCAACCCTCTTCAGACTAGCCAAATAAGGGCAAAAAAAAAAAAAAAAAAAAAAAAAAAATCCCAGGAATCACAGACCACCCTGGGAGGCTCCACCCTCCCCCAGGGACACTATATAAAGAGCAGCTTCTGCACTCTGCTCAGTAAGGAGCAGGGCTTTGGCTCCTGCCTTCCTCCCAAGTGGAGACAACCAAGAAGAGAACTGAAAAAAAGAAGCAGAGAAGAGAAGAGAGGAAGCTCAGAAGAACTCCTTAGCTCAGCCAGAACACCTCAGCCCAGATGGGGATATTTCCCTTCAGAGCTGCAACACTGGGGAAGCTTCCACCCTCAGAGAGGAGCAGAGCTGAGGGGAGTGGAGCAGAGTTGTTAACACTGTAACACTCCAGCTCAGCTGGGAAGCCTTCCCTGCCTCAGAGCTCTCATAGCTGTGCTGCTCCTGGCTTCCCGATTGCCAGGGCACTTTTCCATCTCTGTCCAAGATGAATAAAAAAAAAATACTAACATACTGTAGAACAATATCAGACATTGGAAAATAACTGTGACAAAACACAATTAAAGTTATAAGAAGGCAGATGCAAGGAACTTTGGAATACGGAGATCACCGTTCCTGTTATTTACAGAGAGATGGTTGTAAAAAAAGTGCCATTTTAAGAAAACATGAAGATTTTCAGGTAGGTATAAATGAGAACATTTCAGATTGAGAAAACATGAGCAAAGAGTTTAGAATCTGTGCGTGTGTGTGTGTATGTGTGCACACGTGTGTGTGTATGTGTGCACGTGTGTGTGTGTGCACGTGTGTGTGTGTGTGTGTGTGTGTGTGTGTGTGTGGTGTATGATAAGCATCTAGTCTAGGGGCAGCACTATGCCTTGGATGCATGATTCCAGTGATGGAGAAAAGAAATGAGACTGCAAAAAATATGTTGGAGCCAAACAGCAGAGACATTGCACATTTGTACAGGAAGCTGGCTTGTGGAAAGTTCTGGAAAGTACGTGGATCACAGTGCCCTGAAGAGTTCTCTTTAGAGAGGTTTCTGCACTTCTTATTTAGAGAACTAGAGAACCGCTTAGGATTTTATTTCAGCAGTTCTATGAAGAGATGCTGACACATGTGAGTCCTTACAGGTGTGAGGAAACGGTGACCACACATACCCCTCGGGGAAGCAGAATGTGTAAGGTTTGATAACATTAACAGAATTGAGATGTTTGGCTGGAGAAATAATCTGAGTGCTTTACATTTGGGAGACCCGATGGAGAGATGTGTCGTTGGTCTTTATTCCTGAGAGAGCATATAGCCACTTTTCACGGCTTCTCAAGTCCCCTGTCCTTACCGTGCCCAGCAATTTAACAGATTTAAACAAATCTCCAACTACATTTTATTTCTCTAGTACCAAATGGGTTTTGGGGTAATGACTCTAACTGGCTCTAAATGCCTTGGTTTTCATTTGTTTATCCTCTGAATTGACCAGAGGTTTGCCATTCAGAAAACTAAGGTACAGTGGTTTTGGAGAATCGCTTGTGTTTGTTTGCTATTCCCCACCACACACACCCACATACACCTTCACACCCGCGGTGAAATGCAATCCATTTTGTTGTGACTCTAATTTAAGAGACCAAAAGAAAGGACAATGTGATTCTAAAATGCAAAGAAGTCAAATCTCTGAGTCCTTACAACTTCTTTGTTCTGAGGTATTTTTATTGATCTTAATGACAATGAGCCAAGTTACAGACGGATATAGAATGGCCACACAAGCTGTCCCATTGAAAGTTTGGTCTCCAGTGGGTGGTGCTCTTGAGGAGTGACTGGATCACAAAGGTACAAGCTTCCTCAAAGACTTTCTCCATGGCTGAGATCATAGCCGGAATGGCTAGTTGGAGGTGGGGCTGGGCAGAGGAAATGCTTTGAAGGATATATGTTGTCTCACTGCCTCGCTGTTCTCTGTCCTTCCCTCTTGTCTTTCCCTTTCTCCTCCCGTCGCTTCTTCTTTCTGTTCTTTCTTGCCTGCTGTGAGGTGAGTAACTTTGTCTTTTGTGCCCTTCGGCAACGATGTACGTCTCGTCTCATTACAGACCAGAGTCAATGTTGCCAGCAAACTATGAGCTGAAAACTGAAGCCATGGAACAAAATATATTTTTCTCTTTTAAGTTGATTTCTCTGAGGTGTTTTGTTTGCGATGAAAAATGACCACAACAAAGAGGTTGATTCCCATGGCTCTTTCTAGTTGCAAGTAGACACAGCCAAATATTTCAGAGAGTTTCTGAAGTATCTTCTGTTTTAATATTACCAGGTATGGCCGGCCTCTCTTCTACATTTTCCTAAGGAACCTCTGCATAAATATAGAGGCTTGGATGTCTGTGGAAGTTGTTAAAGACAGAGAGCCCTTCAATCTGTACAGAATAAAGATTATTAGCCAGTGTTAATGATTACCTCTGCAGTTAAAAATTGAGGGTTTTTACTATGGGGCAATCCTTGACTTATAGTCACCAATTAAAAAAAGATACAAAGCAGCTTCAGCTCTCTTGAGTTTTCTTTCTAACCAAAGGCCTCAGGCTGATGTTCTTAGGCCTGTGAGCTGCTTTTCTCATTGCTCTGACACAATCTCCTGACAGGCAACTGAATGGAGGAAGTGTTTATTTTGGCTCACCGTGTGAGGATAAAGTCCACCGCGGCAGGAAGGTCATGTGAACGGGAACGTGGCTACGAGTGTGGTGGCTAGAGGTGGCTAGTCACATCATCGCACCTCCAGCTAGAGAGCCGGGGAGGTGAATGCTGCTGTTCAGCTCACTTTCTCCTTTTCATTGAGTTTGGAAGACTAGCCGAGGGGATGACGCCACCCACAGTTAAGATGGGTCCCGTCTTCATTCACCCAATATCCAAACACACTCAAAGAATCGCCTACAGGTGTGTTTCCATGATGAGTCTACGCGCAGTCAAGTCAATGATCGTCCGTCCTATTAGGTACACCAACCCCCCACCCCCCCACCCCCCCACCCCCCCACCCCGCCAAAAGACTATTTGTTTGTTGAGAGGTGGTAAAATGGCAATGGAGTTTTGGCGAAAGGAGGCTTAATTGCAGGATCCTGAGAAATGTAATAAAAACTTGAGGGCAAGATACAATTAGAAACAGAAGAAATCTGAAACCTAACCTCTGTAGATGTTTTTATATGAAAAACAACAAAATCAAACAGTTTTTATTACTGTTTACGGAAAGGTCATTTTTCAGCTCAGGATGGATACCTGGGAATATTGCTTGCGACTAACACTGTTTCCATGTCTACCCTGGACATCAGACATACCAGAGTTCTCAGTGTTAAGAGGCTACCGTTCAGTCAGTGGCTGAGAATTTATGCAAGCTCTCCGAACTCCAGTTTTAAGCCACATTGAGCTACTTATATAACTGGGAGCCAGAAAAGTTAATGCCGTGTTTTTGCATGCTGCTTTTCACAACTTCAGAATGGAGATGTCAAAATGCTGGGTGAAAAACTTGACACCGTGTTTGATGCCTTGAAAGCACCCAGTGTCAATCAAGATGCCTCATTTCTATTTCGGAGCAACACTTACGGGTTTTCAGAGTAAATCTTTGATTCCTCAAACTTTTTAGAAGAGAATTTTCATGGAAGCAACTTAGTTTTATTCCCCCACCCTGAAGCAAAGCTCTGCTTTGCTCTTTAGTAATGGATGGTCAATATAGTGTGAAAAATTTTTTTCAGTTTATTTAATGACATTAAAAAAATCATTCTGTCCATGAATACATTTCTTCATAAAATTTAAAGTGTTTTATCTGAAAGTTCAAAGACTCTTGCATACAATGGAGTCATTAAAAATAAATTGAGATGTATTTTGAGATTACAAACACTTCACTGTCATATTTATTTATTTATTTATTGCTAGCTGTTTTCATAAAAGTGGTTTGGGTAATTATAACATCTCTGCAGACACATTCTTTTTTTGAAAGCCACGATATACAATTAACTCTTGGTGTTTTATTACCTGTCACACTAAATTCTTGACTTTGGGAATAATTAAATGAGCAAATTGCTGGCTTATTTGTAGTTTATTATGAGAACATTGGTCTTCATTTCGTGCAGGACATACAACGGGGAATGAGTAGGATCTGTCTCTGTGACCAGCTCGGATGCAGATTTCCATCACATTCTTAGTTCTCACAGGACAGCAGAATGTGTCTCTGTGACCAGCCTGAGGGCAGAATTCCAGTGCCTCCTTACTATTCACATATGATGGTGGTATATGTCTCTAATTTGCCCTGAATGCAGAATTACCATACATTTATGTCATGGACACACGACCGTTGCTTTTCAACCTTTTATAGGTTAGGAGACTATTTTGATTAATGATCATAATATGCAGTTCTGGTAGGAAATCCAAGTATTTCCTATGGCTGCACGCAAATTTTAAGTACCCACTTTTCACTCTGTCGTACTTTACTGGATTTAAAACTAATTTTAGAGTCAAATCGTAAAAATTAAGCTTGACTAACAAATGGAATCTGATTTAATGAGGTGTGGTGAATGGAGAAGAAATTATAAGAGTTTTATTCTAAGAAAAAAAATTTGAAATTCTGTCTAAATTGTAATTCTGGGATATTTATTAGGTTATCCGACAGACACTTTCAAAAGGATCTATTGACTCTTTCCCAAGGGGGATCTTTCCAAATATTTACAAGTTCACTGCAGTTTTTTTTTTTTTTTATAGATTTTATTCTGCAAAAGCTTGGATCTAATCTTAAGCTTTGCCAAAATGTGAGTAGTCTTCTTTCTGAGTAAAAGAAAGCTGATTAAAGGGAAAAAAAAGTTAATTCTGAAAGTTGAAATATTTACTGTGGCTTATCTATAGGAAACTTATATATATAGTTTTATAATTTTTATATAGTTGATAACTTAGCATAATCATAATGAGTCACACACTCAGAGAACTATCTCCATTAAGAAAAACACTGACACTGGCTCAAAACTCTTTGATTCGATGTCACTGACACATTTAAGGAAGGGAGCCAGAGTCAAATTTCTTCCTGCATTGTTTCATGCTTAAACATTTGGCAGTGTTCCCATGGAGGTGTTGGAGGACCAGAAGGTCGCTGACATACTTGGTTCTTTGTCGAGCAAGCACCAGTGTCTTGTTGAGGACCTGAACCTGGCCACTGATATCTCAGATACTGTCAACTTGTAAGCAGATGGGAAGCCTCCTGCCCCCTCATTGTGCTTCTGGTTCATTCATGTCAGTGATACCCCCAGGTCACTCATGCAGCATGGATGCAGACATCTGAATGAAGGCCTCTCATTGCTGATTGGAATCATAGCTGAATCTCTATCAGCTTCAGTAGCTGAGATAATAGCTCTTATCTACAAAGGGAATATCACGTCCTTACTAGGGCCTTAGTTGTATGAGTGTGACAATGATAGAACAGATGAATACATCAAGAACTTGGGTAGGGACCAGCTGTAAGAGTGCGTGGGTAGAAGAGAGATCCAGCCTTAAACTTAACCCCACTTTCCATATCCTAAACCTTCATGAGTGTCCGTACACATACACATTTGTATGCATGCATATATATTAAAGATATGTTAAAGATGTGTGTGATTTGCTGAGTTTCCCCTTGTTACTTGACCTCCTTAACAAACACATGAGCAAGGTAACATTATTTTCCTGTTAAATATATAAAGAAGCCAGGGCTTAGATGCCAAGGTGAATGGCTAACAGGTAAAGAAGCCATAATGGCTTCACCCATTAGCCCCAGATCTTGGGGTTCTGAAGGCCAGAGCAAACATAGATTGTACGATGGGATGACACTTGAGTGGCTGGCCAGATGGCAACCCTTCTACCCTGCTCTGTTGCTCTGGGCAGAGAGAAAGATACACCTACATTTCTTTCACTTCAGTCTCTTGGCACTTCAGAATCTAAGTATTCGCTCTTGTTCATGCTCTAAGGGCTCTGAAGGAAGGCAGCCATGGGAAAGAGATGTTTCACATTAGTGGAGATAACGTATCGCAAGTCTGGCCTTTATAGGACAATGCAATATTGATTCATACTCTTTCCTACAGTGAAGAGAAAAGAAGAAAACATTTACTTAAAAGGGGAAAATTCTTTAAGCCAGTGGGAAATGGATTTTTTTTAAAAGAATAAAAAGGTTAAAAATCTTCTCCTTTGACATTTTCTGGTATGCTGGTATTTTCTGTGGTGTTTTGTTGTGGGCGAGACCTTTTCTGTTTTACCTTGTTTTTATTTGACTTAATATTATGTCCTTTGGTTTAGAATATTTTCCCCGTTTTTCTAGGAGTATGTATTTCCAAGAAAATATTGAGATACCTTCATTGGTTCAAGGTTAAAGTACAGTTTTCAAAATGATTTAGGCAGGTTTTCTTTGTTTAAAAAATTATATTGAAGATAGATGTATTTCAAGATAGAAATGTTTCTCTGTATTTTAAAAGAACATAAGTAATTAATTTCTGAAAAATGAAATAGTTTCAAGATCAGTGAAGCCATGTTCATGCGTTTTGTTTTAGCAATTTTGTTGGACTGTGTCTTCATAGGACGCAGTCCTATTCATAGGAATAACATATCATTCAGGCCCACACTCCTTTTTGGTGAGAAGAATTGTCAATATAGTATTTTACAAGGGGGCACAGATGCAAGCTTCCTGGCTCATTCTCCAAGGCTAGCTCTCCACATTCCTGTGTTAGTAGTTACAAGGATCCAATTCTGTGGCTAACTGCTTGACTGTGTGACTTTCTTGATAGAAGGTCAAAGAATTACCGAATCACGAGCATCATGGGGACCTTTTGCAGGTCTTGGTCTTCCTAGGAATAAAACATACCTACTTTTTATATCTTTGTTTATTGTCTTTAAAATGGCATTCTACATTTTCAAAAGAGAATGCATCTTGTGTGATTATCTCCTTGTACGTGTGCCCCATTTGCAATTTTTAAAAAGTGTTTATTTTTTGAGATTACAATATAATTAGGTCATTTCCTCCCACCTTTCCTCCTCCCTCCACATCTTCCTGTGTATCCTTTCTTGGTTTCTTTCAAAGTCTTGGCCTCTCTTTTCATTTATACTTGTTACATACATATATGTATATGTATGAACCTTTCCTTTTAGTTTCCCAGGGCTACAAAACAGGGTGGATTCACGACATAAAACATATTCTCACAGAGTTTGGGAGCATCAGCTGATGTAGTCTCTTGACTAACCCTCTCCATTTGCTCCTGATATTTGCCAGTTAACCCTCAATGCTCCCCTCTGTCTCTATACTGACACATTTCTCTTTTGAATGTATACTTATTCAAATTTCTCTCTTACAGAAGCAGTGATGACGACATTACAGCCTGTACTCTCTCAGTGTGACTTCACAGTGCATAGCTATCTCCTCTGAATTTCCAGGAGTGGGAAGGGAGGCACCTGAATCAGGAAGCTCATGAAAGCTTCAATATTCCTGAGGCTCCTCCACAAGCTTACATAAAGAGAATCAGTTGGAGAAAGGAGATTTTTCCATGGAGCTTCATGCAAGTGGGGCTGGGAGTTCTCGAGGTAAATCTGTTGTGAGTCAGCACCCAAGCTGCATTGGGCTTTTTGGTGACGGGGCTTTCTTTGAAACACACAAGCTCCTACAGATGACCCCAATAAATGTGCTGGTTCACCAAGCAAGACTTGAGTAAAATAACTTCTTTGGTCTTTTGTTAATATTTTTGCCCTTCATTGAATGAGTAGATGCTGTTTGCTCCGGTCTCCCCAAGAGAAATCACACACCTCAATTTAATATTATCATACCCGTAAAAACCTCATTCCCAAATAAGTTTACATTCATAGCTACTTGGGTGTCTAGCTTCACATCAACTTGACATAAGCTAGAGTCATTTGGGAAGAGGAAACTCAATTGAGAAAATGCTCCTAGCAGACTGGCCTGTGGGAAAGCCTGTGGTGCATTGCTTGACTGTTGGCTGGCTGATACGGGAGGGTGCTGCTCACAGTAGGCTGTGGCATTCCTGGGAGAGTGGTCTTGAGTTCTCTATGAGAGCAGGCTGAGCAAGGCATGAAGGGCAAGCTGGTAAGTAGCACCCCTCCATGGTCTTTGCTTCAGTTCCTGACTGCAGGTTCCAACCCTTCAGGATTTCATGTTCTGACTCTGAGCAGATGCACTGTAACCAGAAAGTGAGAGTGAAACAACCCCTTTCTTTCTTAAGTTGCTTTCAATCATGTTGTCTCACATTCCAATAGAAACCTAAGACATGGGGGTACGGTATCAACAAGTCTTCTTGAGTGACATAATTCACTTTACGATCATATGCAGTGTGACTAAAGAAAAGTCCTACACTAGGACAGAGTTCATTATATTATAGCATCGATTTCATTATCAAGAATCTTAAAGGTCTATTAAAACATTTTATTTTTCTAGAATATTGACTTGAAATGGTTCAACCGCAGATTGGCTAACAAAAATTTCACAAGTCATATTGTGATTTCCTATTAAACATTTATTATATGTAGTAGAGTTTAAAAGCTGTGTTTTTGAGATCTGGGTAGACATTAAGAGAATAAAGGATGCCCATGTGGCCAGAAGAAGGAGTTTGGTCTGATCTCATCGGTTTATTCCAGTCCCCATGTTTACTTAAGGACACCGAGGACAGTCCCAAAGGCAAGTGGAGAAACTAGACAAGAAGCTGATGTTTGGCACTGAGAGTACAGGGTGACTTCACTCCTGGGCAGGTTAGCTACATACATCCTCAGATCGGAGGACTACGGAGCCTACATGTTAAGTCTTATCTTTTAGAAACACAGAAATGTTAGCTCTGAGTAGGAGGACTCAGTTGAGTTTAATGTTGATAATAAAGCAAAAATTAGGTTATACCCTTCAAGCAACCCACTGAGAAAGGAAACAATGATCTCCAAGGAGGACTCTCTACAGTGTGGTCAGATGCTGCACAGCTCTCTGATTTGTCTGATGAAGGGAACCATGAGTTATAACTTTCTTCTGCTACATGTGAGGTCATGCCCCTGTATGCTGGAATCTGAGGATAGCATGCTGGATGTTTGATGGAGAGATTGTCTCACGTGTGTTGTAGGAGGACTGAGCTAAGAAAAACGTTTTATTCTAATGGAATAGGCTGAATCTCTAGTATTTAAGGACAAATAGATATGTAGATTGCTCCGTGAGAGACTTGTAAAAGCTGATGCAATATTTCACATAACTTTTTTAATATTCATGACCTTTTTTTGAGATTAAAGTCCCAACCTTCAACTGTCAAGGGCCTCTACGACAGGAAGGAAAAGGATTCGTAACTTATAAGAGTATATGATGCGACCTTTGCTTACTCCTACTTTTTGACTTTGTTATCTTCCTGAGCTGCTTGAGTTAAGTGAGCACTATGGAGTTTATTTCACAAAAGGATCCACAGAGACTCTTCTTCTACCTGGAGTTTCAGTTCTTTCCGGGCTTTTCCTATTAACCCTCATTCCCACAGGCTTCTCAGACTGCAGACCTTGAAGCCTTTCCCTTTTACGTTCTTCCCTTAAAGTAGGTTATCTCCTTTCTGAATATTCTCTTCTGCTCAGCTCCATATGCTTCCTTCTGAACCGTTATCAACATCTGTACCTAAGTTACTTTTAATCTGTCTTCCAAAAGTATCCTGTCTACTTTGCTTCCCCTCAAATTCTAAGATCATCCTGCCCAGGAAATATTTTGGAGTACAAAGTTTCATGGGTAAACACTTCCTAATGTGCACTAGATTTAAGAGTGGTATCCTTGAGACACATTTTCTGATAATCAAATTTTTAATTACATTGGCAATTGTTTGTGTGAACGAAATCAGTGACTCTGCCAATAATTAGAGCTTAATTTCCCTTTCAAAAGAAGTGGGATTTTCTAAAGTTCTCTTTAAAAACAAAACAAAACAAAAACAAGAAATAAATCCAGGTATTAGCAATCAGAAATGAAAAATCTAAACTAAAACTAAAACTCTAAACTAAAAAAATAAATTTTGGAAAATTTTCTTTATCATTCAACTTGCAAAAATGTATACAAACTATTTCTTGATGCTAATGTGTAAGTTCCTTGGTACACAGCGTTACAGTGCTTTGTGGGTCCCTTGTAGTTGATGTTCTCCATCTAAATGCATGCTGACCTCCAGAATAGTTCTTTCACAAAAACATCAAGAAACAGACCCCATGCTGTTTCATCGACAGGTTCCAATGGCTGAGCCATTCTGCATCCATTTTTTCTTAAAGGGAGATCTATACTCACTAACAGCCGACGCTTTCAAAAACTGACTTCCAAGATGTGCATACCTCTGCATTCAGTCAGATAAGCTAGGAACGCTTATCTTTGCTCTCACCTGAGTTCAGTCGTTTTCTTTAGCATGTCTGGAGTGCTGTCCATGAATGATTTGAATGCTCAGCCAAGGGAATTCTTAAACTTAGAGTGTAGCCGCTGGTATAATGCCTGTTCACTTTTAGCAACAGAAAGTTTTCTTTCCAATGATTATTTTCATTTCATATAAAATACATTCTAAGTGCATCACAAAGAAGTATGCTGAAGCTTAATTATCCAAGAGTATTTCACAGAAAGTTTATTTTTCCAGTTCCCTGCTTTAAGGAATGTTCTGATTTTTCAGTGAAATGATGCTTAGACTAATTGTGTAATTTGCTTAGATTACAGATCTACCTGTGACTTTCTGGACCCAAAATAATTTTGAAGCAAAATTTACACTGATTTATTTTTCCTTACTTGATTGTCTACAGACAATATAAAGGATTACATCCAAGAATTAAAAATAATATTTTTTCACTTACAAAAGCATTGTGAAAGAAATGTTTAAAATATTAAATATGCAGATAAACAAAACTCCAAAATAAACAGAAAATGCTCAGTTTAATCTGTAAGTAACATTCCTTTAGTGAGATAGCTTATTTACTTGAATTCTTTATTATTTTTTGATAAGAACATTGATACATACTGTGTTAGTTAGGGTTTCCATTGCTGTGAAGAGACACTATGACCATAGCAACTCTTCTAAAGAAAACATTTAATTGGGGTTGGCTCACAGTCAGAGGTTTAGTCCATCATCATCATGGCAGGAAGCATGGAGGCACACAGGCAGACATGGTGTTGGAGAAGGAGCTGAGAGCTCTACATCTGGATCAGCAGGCAGCAGAAAGAGAGTTATCCACTGGGCCTGGCTTGAGCTTCCGAAACCTCGAAGCCCTCCTGCAGTGACACACCTCCTCCAACAAGGCCACACTTCCTCCAACAGGTCACATCTCCTAATAGTGCCACTTCCTGTGAACTCACAAGGGCCATTTTCATTCAAACCCCATATATACTTACAGTGTACAATCTGATATCATTTGTGTATAATTTGATGATATCTGACTGGTATTTGAATCAGTAACTAAAAAGTATCTGAGAGATACCTAGAAAACCTTTCTTTTACAAATCTTTTAGATCTCTCTGTTTTTTTTAGAAAATCTAAATAGATGAATCAAAAATAGTCTCTGAAATTCACAGCGTGTAATAAAGCAATTCGACAATCTGGCTACAAATGTGAGAGCTTTTCTGTAAACTGAGAATTCTGTGGCATCCTGTGTGACCCTTGTTACTCGATGTTCTAATCGCTTTAAGTGTAGCCTGCTTCCCTCTGGAATTCCTGCATGCCTTGTGAGTCTGAACCCTGATCTTCTAAGTAGTAGGGAGTAAGGAATGTTGTCTCAAGGCTGCATCCGAGACAGCAGTTTCTAAGAAAAGAGGGAAACCCAAAGACACACAAAGGGTGTAAGGAGATGGCTTACGAGACAGTCTCCATTTGCCAAATCCCCCAGACTCCGGACTCCAGAGGCAGGAAAGCTAACAATAGCGTTTCTTAGGACTTTGGGCATATTCTCTTCTTTAAAAAGATATTTAAAATTAAAATGTAACTGCATCTTCTTTCTCCTTCCATTTCCTCCCTCCTCCATGTCCTCACTCATTTTCTCTAAAAATCAGGGCCTCTTTTTCTTTATGACTGTTAAACACGCACACGCGCAGGCACACACACACACACACACACACACACACACACACACACACACACACACACACGATACACATGTATATGCATAGATATATAATACAATCCACCGATCCATTTAGTGTTGCTTCTATGTATATGATTTAAAGACTGACCACTTGGTATTGGATAGCTAATTGGGAGGACATCTTTTTTTGTCTTTCCTTTTTTCTTTCTGTCTTTCCCCAGGAAAACAAAATTTCCCCCTCTCAGCATGGTTTAGTTACCTGTCTTTCTTTGTCTAGGGGTGGGGCCTGATGAGATTTCCTCTTTCCTTATTAGCATATATATTGGTGATGTCATTGTTGGTGCTTTGTTTAGGTTGCCATATTGTGGTAATGTGTGTGGCTTCCCTGCCATTTCTAGGAGACACAATCTCACAGCAGACTTCCTAGTCCCTTGCCTCTTACAATGTACTGGCACTCTCCTTAAGTGTAGGATCCGTGTTGTGCATGTACTCATCGTGTCTGGACACCTCATAACCAGCTGTTCCTTCTGTTTGGACCAATTGTGGCTTTCTGTGATGGTCTCCATCTATTGCAAAGACAAGCTTCTTTGATGAGGAGTGGGAGCCAGACTTATCTGTAAGTATAAAGATCAGCATTTAGAGTATAGTTAGGAATTATTCTGGTTTAGTAAAATAGTAGTAGTGGATTCCCCTCTAAGATCCATAACTTCAGCAGTAATAGGTAGTTGCTAGGGTTACAACACCAGGCATGTGCCCCTCCTATTGAGCAGACCTCAAGTCCAATCAGAGAGCTGTTGGTTACCATTAGATGTCAATGCCACTATTGCATATTTAGGAGTATCCTGTGGGGAGAGTCATTGTTGTGGCTCATGCGTGTAATAGCTGAGTAGAATTATTGATGGCTTCCCGGATTTGGAAGCTTGCATAGTGCCTTCCAGAGTCATGAGAACTATACCTCAGGAGGAAGTTTTTAGGTCAGATCTAGCTCAAATCTTCGGGGTACCATCTTTCAAGCCCTGTGTCTAAAGTGCATGGTGTTTCAGCAATAGGGATTTACCATCATCTCTTGGGAGGCAAGGAAGGGAAAAAACATTAGCCTGTATTGTTTTGGAAGTCTTTTGGACTCCCTTGAGCATCAACTTGAAAAGAGGATTCTCATGCTTGGTACTGGAGTTTATGGTTCTTGAGGGGGGGCATTGTCAGCCAAGTGGAATAACTTTATTTAATATATATTCATATATACTATACATATTTTAGGTATATATACAAGAATATGGTCCCTCAAGACTTTTCCAAACATCCTTAGTCTTATTTTTCCCTCTTGGATACCTTCTTAACACAATCTTAACTTCTCAATGCTGTGATGAATATGTCACCGTTCCAGCAACAATAATAGCATCTATTGGATACTTAGCATCTCTATATCACTTGTTATTCCTCTGTCCTCTGCTTGAATGACTTCATTTAAACCTCATAACTTAACCAAGAGGAAGCCACTGCACTTTTCTCCATTCTGATGACAGGGAAATAGTTTAAGGGGCATTATGTAACTAGGTGATGCTCACAGATCTGATAAATAAAAGATCCTAAATTCAAATCCATGTACCTGATTTTAGAGTCGACATTCTTACACACTGAACAAACCAAACATACCCAGTACCAACATGTAGAATAAGGAGAAGAGCTCACTCCAGCCCAGGAAATGTGCCTCATTACTTCTAGAAGTTAGATATCACACTAGAATTGCCATCTCTATAAAATAAGTGGAGAAAGTGTTTGTTTTCTGAGACAAGGTGAGCCTGGCATTCTAATTTCTGGTTAAGCAACAGAACTCGTTTCCTGTTAAAAATATTGAATTTCTGTTCATCCCAGAAAAATCATTGTGGGCATGTAATGTGCAGAAAACAAATACCCTTTATACCAGGACAGAGATTATTTACTGTTATTTTTTTATGCCGTAGACAACTCATGGAAGGAGATCTCTAAAAGTGTACTTTTGAAGTAAAAGTGTTTCATGAAAGTTGTTGATAATGAAAGTGCATACTAAATTGCTTGTGACAGGTGCATTTAAGTTTTCTCTTTAACCCTCTGCCCCTGGCTGTGTTCTCACAGCAAATTTCTTGAATAAATACTCACTCTGGAAAGAAGAGGTCCTGGTAAATGAGGTAACTATAGTTACTGCTGTCTCTTCTTATTCATGGGATGTAAAATAATACATCATCATTTCAGAAGTCATTCTTGAAAGCTTTAAACACTCATTTTTTTTTCTAGGCAATGTTTCTATTGTTCACTGCTGGTCATAATTCCCTTTTTTAATGACACAAGTGATATGTAGCTACACAACAGACATGAGGCATGAATGCTAATGTCTTACAACTTGGAGAGAATAAACACGTTAATTAAAATTATTCTCTCGAAAGTATTTTCTCTTCACTTCATTAAAATAAAATGACTAATTTATTTAATTAATGATTATTTGAAAAGCCACTTGTGGATAATGATTATATTAAATTTGAATTGAATAACCTATACAAACTTGGCAAAAAAAAAAAAATTGAACTGATTCCCAAAATGCTCATCAAAATTGAAGCGTTTCTCTCAATGCAGAGAACAACTGTAACGAATAGAAAAGATGGCTAGTTTTCTGTCTACTTGACACAAGCAAGAGTCATTCACCAGAAGGCTTGTAGTGCATTTCCTTGAATGATAATTGATGCGGGAGGCCCCAGCTGTGGGCTGTCTCTGGGCTGGTGGTCTTGGTGCCATAAGAAAGCAGGCTAAGTAAACCATAGGGAAAAGCTATGGGAAGCAAGTCCTCAAGCAGCATACCCCATGGCTTCCGTTTCAGTTCCTGCCACCAGGTTCCTGCCTTAAGTTCTTGATCTCATTTCTTTTGATGATGGACCATGAGGCTGAAGTGAAAGTAAAATAAATCCCTCCCCAAGTTGTTTCTGATTATGGTGTTTTATTGCAGCAATAGAAACTCAAAAATACTTGGTAAGGTAAATCACACCCTCCATATACTGCTGCCCTGTGGGAAGGGATCCTTTCAGTGGTTTAGAAAGAAAGAGATTAATATAGCCTCTGTTTCCATAGTTCTCACTTGTAAGAAAGTTTTATAAGACAATTAAGAATTTTAATTGCACTACAGGTTGTCTCTTCGCTAATATAAGGAACACGCTTATAAATGTGCCTTGCAGTATGATTTATCAGTCTTTGCTCTTTTGTCTTAGGTGCGCTATTTTCTTCTCAGTATGTACAAGATGTAATTACGACAAGTAGAAGCCTTCTCCAGTTTGTTTTCTGTGCTCATCTGGGCTGTGTGATCTGAACTTGAGCTGAGAGCCAGCTTGTGTGGGTTGTTGATGCTTACTGCTGTGAACGCTGGAGATACTGAGAAGACACACGTCAAGGATGCCTGGAATAATCTGAGTGTAAAACGTGACAGCTGAAGTAACTTTAAAAATAGTTTTAGTTTGGTCGAATACCTCCTCAGAGTAGACGCCTTCACTAATGTCATGATTTCTCCCCATTTTTATGTGCGTCTCCAGTGCAGAATACAACACAAAATACTTGGATATATCAGTATTTTTTGGGGGGCGGGCGGTGAGTTTTAAATGATTTAAAATATCATTCCTTGAAATTTCTTTCCCTATTCAGAAAACATTCCTTGCCAAGGAATAAACACTCTGAGTAATTTGTTTGATTTTATTTCCCTAAATTGGTACAAACAAAGCTCTGACTGACTTTGAAGCTGTAAGGCAAAGCCAGATCCATGATACTCAGAGGTGAAGATCCAAGCCTCGCATCTTGGTTCTGTTTCTGTTGCTGTCATGAAACACCTTCACAAAAGCAACCAAAGGAAGCATCTGTTTTGGCGCACAAGTCTAGGGACAGTCCATTCGATGGGGAAGCCTTGGTGGCCGGAGCCCCAAGCTACAGGTCACATCGAGTCTGTAGTCTGGAAGCAGAGCACGTTGAATGCTGATGTCCACTCAACTTCCTTTGTTTATGGAATCTAGAAACCCAGTCAGGGGAGTGGTCTTGCCTCCCCACCTAAATTAACCTAATTAAGACAAGCTCTCATTAGTACAGCCAGAAACTACTCTACTCTAAATAATCCAGAGTGCCTGGAGGCTTGTCTCCTAGCTTATGGTAGCGTGTGTCAGGGTGCTAATTTTTTAAATAGTGAAGACTTTAAAATGCACATCTATTTATTTATTTACCTATTTGTTTGTTTGTTGTGTAATAGATTGAGTGCATACATGGCGCAGTGTACTTGTGGAGGTCAGAGGACAACATGGAGAAATGGGTTGGTTTTCTCCTTCTACTATGTGGGTCTACAATTAAATTCAGGTTGTCAGGCTTGGCTGAATCTTTACCTGCGTAGCCATCTTCTTCTCCCCGATAGTTAATGCTAGCTATCACAGTCTTTTTATAAGAATATTTCACAACTCTTTTTTTTTTTTTTACTATGTTTGCAACTCTATTAGCAAGTTTAAAAAGACAAAACTATAGCCATACTTTTACAGATAAATCAATAAATATGATAAATATAAATGATAAAAAGGAAAGTGGTTTATAATAAATGTCTATGTCAGTATACAAATGATCAAGGTGTGTTAAAAAAAAAAAAAAACAAAAAACAAAACAGAACAAGTAAGCAGTGTGGGTTGAGCACCTCGCATCTGAAACTGGAAATACTCCAGAATCTGAAGAGTGTTGGGTGCTGATGAGACAGAACTGGAACAGTTGAAGCCTGACCTTATATGACAATCACCATGCACATGCACTGAAAATGTTGCACACAGATTACCCTCAACCTAAGTGCACAAGTATTCGTGATACAAAATTGAGTTTCCTGTTCAGACTTGGATCTCATAGATAGACGACAGCCCATTATGCATCAGAAGATTTCCCAAAGCTAAAAAATTTAAATTGGAAAGTGTCAGGTCCTGTAGAGAGACCCTTGACAAATAGCTAACTGTTAGCTATTAGCGTAGCAAAGCACAGGCTGGCTATAGGCTCACTCAGTAGCTGTGGCTCCTCTAAGCTCTTTTCACCCCATCCTCTACCCTGCACCTCTCCAGTCCAGGGGATTCCCTTCCCTTCCCCCAGCCTCTCTTTCCTGTATAACCCTGTCATTTCGGCCATGCACTCTTTTGATCTCTTGGCTCTCTTGGTCCTCTTGACCTCTGTCCTCTTCCCCCTCTCCCCCTCCCCCTGTCTGGACCTCTCCAGATGACACTGGCTATAATCTCCCTCATATCTACAATAAAAACCTTCTCTTAAACTATACCTTGGCAGGGCGTGGGGGAGGTGGGGATCATGTCCTCACTTCACTCAGAAGGAATTCTGGTCCCAAGTATTCATGATGAGGGTGTTAAATGGGAATAACTGTATTTAAGTTGACTCACCATAGATATAACAGCAATAGGTATAAACACATATATGTTCTGCTGCAGTGATTCAGCTACCACAAAGAAAAGGTTCTGTGTAGGACTCACTCATGTGAAGGGCTGAATAAAACGCTTTCAGAATCTCAAACCAAGCAAAATAATTCTCTTCACTTTCATGGTAGCATCCTTATAAAAATCTTGCAAAATCATGATTAAAATTATATAAACTATGCTTTGTGGGTTTTGTCATCAGGAAATTGGTTCTGGGGTTAATTATATTTGCATTTCCTCATGTATTAATGTATGGTACAACTTGCAAGAGTTGTGTGGGATGTGAGACAATGTTTTATTTTGCGCTACCCTAGGTTGCAGCCAGTGTTTCAATACTTTACCTTTTTATCTGACAGGGGAATTTTTTCCAAAGCATTTCAGAAACCCCTATGGTTGAGAACCACTAGTTCCAATAACCACCAATAAATACAGGCAGGCTCGGTAGCTTTGATACACTTCCCGTACCATTAAATGCCGTCAGCACTTTTTTTTGTTTTGTTTTGTTTTTTGAGACAGACTTTCTCTATTATAACTCTGGCTGTCCTGGAACGCAGTCTGTAGACCAGGCTGGCCTCAAACTCATAGAGATCCTCCTGCCTCTGCCTCCAGAGTGCTGGAATTAAAGGAGTGTGCCTTCACCATCTGACTAGCACTTTTTAAAAAATCCTTACCTGATCAATATTCCATGTACTTTTAAGATTAGAGTTGCTAATTGGAAGGCTGGCAATGATCCTTAGTTCTGTGAGTTTTACTGCACTATATCCCCAAGGGTAAGACAATCTCATGAAGTTGGCACATTTGTGGATCTTAAGGGGTTAACATTTTTTCTGTGCAGGATGCTTATGCTTCCTTGTGAAGGTTCTATCACAGAGGGACTGTTGAAGTTGGGAGTTAGGCTGGAGGGTCTTGATCTTGTCCAACATTGGTGAATAAATGGGGGTAAACTGGCCAGGGAATCTGAGACAGAGATCAAGCCCAGCTGCCAAACAAATTATCCTATTCATATACTCATGCATCTACAAATGCATATATGTCCCAAGTGGGACAGAAGATTAGAAACTAGAGAGGAAGGCCACAAAGATATTTTGGAAATTGCCACCTGTTTGTATGAGCCTCAGATGTATACCGCACACTTGTATAAGAATTTATCAAAGAGGCATTTTTTAATAAACATTTAACCCATTGACATATAGGTTCTTTTACATAGGTGGGACACATCAAAGCAGGTTTATCGACAGTTCATTTTGACAGGATGCTAAATAAGTCTTTGTATATATAATTGAAAATAATTACACCACTTTATTTTATTCGATGGTAAGTTGCTTTATACTGTGTTCATTATTTTGTCTGTCTCTTGTCTTCCTGGTTTCTCTGTGTCATGCTTCATATGGGCGATGTAGGGAGAAAGAGAGAAAAACAAGGAGGAACAGAAGGAAGAAAGGAGAGAGAGAAGGGAAGAAACAAGGTAGAGGGAAATACTGATAAAATAAGACACAGTACAGACAGGGCCGGCAAGGTGCCTCAGGGAGTGAAGGCTCTTGCCAAGATTACCTGCCATTCAATCTCTGTGATCCACCTGGTGGAAGAAGACAACCAGGCTGAAAGTTTCCCTCTCGCTTCTATACACACATTGTGATACTCTTTCGCCCCCAAAGTGCCAGTGTGAAAACTTTAAGAAGATATACAGAGGAAGACAGATCTATACGGAGAAAGTAAAGATATTTAATCCTTGTTACCTGCCCCTTTTGTGATAAAGAGAAGCTACAGTATGATGTTTGGGCTGTAGCAAGAGTCCCTGCTTTCTCCTATATTGTAACTACACTGTCTGTAGCTCCACTTTGTTACAGACTCCCTGTGGACTTGGAAATCTCCACTTCACTTAGCACTTCGCCACCACAGGGTGCTGACACACCGAATCAACTCTCCCAGGCACCCAGCTTCTGGGAGACTCCTTAGTAATTTTTTTTCTCAGCTCTGCCTCTTTGCTTCAGGCTGAGGCAGTGACCCCCAAGCAGAGTATCCCACAAACCTGGCCACACTGTAGGAGTTGTGTTCTCCTATCTTTGCAACCAAAAAAAAAAGGACATTGTTAGAGACTGGGGGAGATGTGAGATCTTGAGATGCCACAAGAGTTTTTCTCGAGTTCTTCAGGGAACTGTGGGTTCTCGGAGTTGTAAGTTCTCGACCTTTTAAACATGAATGCCCAGCGCTGTGGACGCATAAAGTGCCTGAGTAGTCAGTTCCTGGAGAACAGGTGCTGACACCATCCTGTTCATACGTCTATATCAGAACAACACACCAGGAGAGTAAGGGCCATGCGTGAGCTCTGAGTAACATTTCTTCACGTTAATTAAATCTCAGTAATTAGTTTGTGAGCAAATTGACTTAATTAGCTGCAATTTATAGGCTGGTATTTTGCCACCTTAAGGATCTAAACATGTGAAAATGTTCATAAAGCACCATGAGTCAATTTATCTCCATCAGTGCTACGTAATCTTTCAAGTCAAAGGGCTCTCTAAGAAAGCCGGTTGTATTAGACACATACGAATAAGCAAGGATTAGGATATGAATCCTGCATGGTAGAGGAAGGAAAATTGAGTATCTTGCCAGTCATCGTCAAGAGTAAAATAAGATAATGGTGATGAATTACCATTCTTTCTAGGGCAAAGAGTGACTAAAGTATTAATTGCAACACTTGAATAGGTTAGAAATCCCAACCAGCTGGAATTACAGATGGCAGTGTAAATAGAAAGGCTTGGAACTATTCTTTCTAGACTAAAATCTTATTTAGAGTAAGACAGTTCCCTCTTGTGCTTGCCATGATCTCTGGGACAGGTTAGTGTACAGAGACAGATTTGAATCCTTTAATACAATCCAGTCAACCATCGCCACAGGGAAACCTTTCTGTCATTCTTAGAACAGCCTCTAGAGGTCAGGCTTGAGGCACTGTTTAGCATAGCTAAACTTTGCCACTCACTAGGCAGCTACAAAAAGCAAAATAACAACAAAAATATAGTAAGCACTGAGACTTTTGGTTCTCCATATGGTGACATTCATAAGCGGTTAGGATTCCCCTCCATAGGATTGAACCTTACTAACAAACTAATATGATACAATAATTCACTGCTATTAGACATCTAAATATGTATTTGAGTATGTATATACATAGATATTTACACATATTAATGTATATATGATTTATATATTTAGTCCATATTGATGCCTTTTGAAATAAAGAAATGGAGGCTTGAAAGCCATTTAAACACTTATTTAGACTTTGACATATGCAAGCATTTATTAAATAATGTGTCTGAAGATTTGGAGCACTTCAACTTTAACATAATAGGACTATTTTAAGTTTTCTGAATGCTCCTAACGTTGAGGGTGGCAATCATTCTCTTAATTCAAAAGCATTTGAAAACTCTCCAAATCGTACTGAGATCATTTGGAACGAGACAGAATAATCTGCCATTATTACTGAACTCAGTGGTTTATCTGCTGCTGTTCAAAGGACGGCAGGCGGCCAGAAGGCCTTCCCACTGCTTTTTCCGAGCACCGCGGTCCAAAGTTCAGGGACGACGATGATCACCGCCTAGGCTCATCCCAAACCCTCCCCACACATGTATGGAGCGGAACAACTTCCTGTTAGTTGCTTGTTTTCTACTTTGTTCCCCTTTTATTTGTCTATTTTCAATAATGCTTCTAGGTATCTTTGAATTTTGAGTGAAAATATGAAAGGTAATCAAAATGTTTTCATTTTGTTTGTTTTGTTTCTTTCCTTTTTTTATTTTTAACACTGATGTGAATTTAAAATACTGTGTTTAATGAAATATCTTGAGCTGTTACCAAATATTATCGCCAAGAACGAGCATCCCCCGGTGTTTCCAATTGTGCCCAGAGGTTTCCTATTCCTGCGAGTCCCTCCTGGGCTCCTTTCTTGTCAGGCAAACCCCATCTGGCCATCAGCATATCCACAAAGCCCCCACAGCACCTCCCCCGGGATTCTCCTATGGGGCTTTGCGTCTCTTATATTGACATTCGCTCATTGACATTCACTCGTTGACATTCGCTGTCCAGTTTGTGAAGTTCCTCCCCGTTCCTAAAATTTACAATTACAGCTACCGTGGATATTCAAAACATTGTCAAGTCTGAAAGACACAGGCATCAACCAATCGGAATGGAGCCAGCTTTTGACAGCACTGCGGTGTTGGGGACAACCGTGTTCCTTTCACCTAGACAAGGGTCTTCACAGGAATGTTTCCTGTGCCACGGGACTATATGTTCTTAGGATCTGGCACATAGTTGAAGATAAAAAAATTTTTTTTGAATGACTAAATGTGATACTAGGAAATTACTCCTTAACTCTGGGGGAGATATTAAAATCCTAGTGACTTTAGGACTGCTTGGTACCATTTTGCCTTAGAAATTATTTTACCCTGGCACAAAAGTGTTGTTCTTTAAAGTAAGTGATCTTTACAAGCACCCTTCATAGAACCCGTGCAACTGAGTTGCCCCAGAAAACAAGCTGCCCTCAGCCACCTGCTAATACTCCCATGTGCCACCTACTTTATTTTTGGTGAATGGAATGGCTTAATTAAATTGGGTTTCGTAGAACTGGAGAATAATAAACAAATCCCTTTCCCAAATAAAATTAGAATCTATGCTACCATTCAAAGGAGAACCTCTACTTAGTTTATTCTAAAGGTATCGAAAGACGATTTTTGGAGACAGTTACTCAGTTCTATTTGCACTCATGGATTAATAGATGAGTCATTCGTCATTAAATGTTACCTGTTGTGTAAAAGATTCTTGGGGTGAGATTAGGAACACTCAAAAAGAGGAAGTCCGTGTTCAAATTTGCCTCAAGATAGCAATTCTCCAGAAACTTGTTTTTAAAAATCTAAAACAAACAAAACAAGAAAAAAACAACAACAACAACAAAAAAAAAACAGCAACCCTAAAAGTGAAGAAAGGGTCCCTGTAAGCTTGAGTCCCAGCTCTTTTCTGTGGGAGATTTCTTTTTTTTTTTTTTTTTTTTGTCAATTGGGATGGCTTAGTGCATTTCTGCCTTTTGACTAGCTCTGGTAATTTGCTTCTCAACAATTATAGTGCTGACTTTTCCTCTACCCCCAGCAGTTAGATGCATGCACCCCAAACAATAGACAAACTCAATACCTTCACTCATAGGAGAAGTGGGGGCTGGTGACGACAATTCGCGGACAACAGTAACTAATTTGGCGACAGTCATATCTATTTGAAGCAATTGTTTAACTGTGATTAATACAGTGCTTCTAAGAGATAAAGCCAGAGGTATGAATGGAAGGAGTTTCATCCCTGTGTGAAAATTATCACGGGAAGGAGGATGGAGCTATAGAGAGCTCTTGACAAACAGTCATGAAGTTCCAGACTATTCCTAGGAGACAGAATGATAGGTGGCATTAACATAATTTGAATTTGGGCAGAAGAGTCCTTCCCTAAGGACCGTTAGCCTGGCTTAGTGTGTACAGCAAACTGCAAAAGTTCTGTGCAGAGGTACAACAGATGCCAGTTACAACCAGGGAGCAACTGTAACTTAAAGGCAGCCAACTGATTCACGTGAGTAAGGAGGAACAGAAACCAGCTAAGGTCACCTCCGAGTCTCCTTCTCATTTCCATTTTCTGACTGTAAGCACTGCCTTCTCATGTTGCAGCCTAGAATTCTTTGAACTCCTTCTGGTTGAAAGGGCAGCCTGACTCTAGAATTGTGAATCAAAGCTAAGACCTTTAAACTCAATTTGTTGTCATTTTGTTTTTTTGACCAAGGAACATCCTGAAGCTTCTGACAAGGCCTTTTCTTTTCAGAGATATTAAGTAATTGGCTTAGCTAACCATTAAAATATCATGTGGCTTAAAATTCCTTCAATTTTTAAAACGATGACTGGCCATAGGTTCTAGGAGTTATGTGTGAAGAGGTTACAAATTCAGCATGTTTTCCCAGGAAAAATCTGGCTTTATGCCCAAACTATAGTTCCTGCTTGTGCTGTGTAAACTGGTGTCTCTTCATTTTACATAATCTTTGTTATTCCAGACTTTGGAGTTTTGGCAGGTTCTCCCTCCCTTACCGATTGATTTTGCGTGCTCTTCCCTCTAGAATGCTGCCTGGCACATTGATTCAAGTTAAGGGGACTATAAATTTACTCTCTTATGACATCTATGTAAACCTGTGAGTTATTTATCTTTTCTATCATGAATCCAAGAGAGTATAAATTGATTCTAAATATGCATGTGGGGGAGATGGAAGTCATCATGTTTAATTTTAAAAACCTGAACATGCTGAGGGAATTGGGAAGTGGCAAGATGTAGGGAAGAGAGAGATCTGGAGGCAGAGAGAAGGTGAGGGAGAGGGAGGACTGAGGCTGAGAAGGTAGAAGAGAAGAGAGCAGGAGAAAGAGACGAATGAAGGAAGAGGGAGAGAGAGAGAAAAAAGAGGCACATATTTTAAAGTCTGAGTCTCAAAGAGATCACCACATCATTTCTTTCACACACTCAAGAAGTCTAATTTGTAAGTACCCGGGCTTGGCCCCTTGGGGGCCAAGGTTACTTTATAAGGCCAGGCCAGTTGGAGGGGACATAGCAAGACTAAGGCTGTGATAATTGTATTGAGAGCAATCGGATTTTTTTTTTATACCTTTATCAGAAACAGAACACAGTGAAGATTTTCCAGATCAATACAGCCATAGTTGCCAGAACACAATGAGAGACAATATACAAGACTAATGTCTAAGACCAACCGCCCCGTCAAGCCCCCGTGCTTCCTCGATGTCTGAGGGGACACGCACAGGAACATAAAGCACCATGAATGCTTCACCCACCGAGGGATAGCCTTGGTTTCTCGGGAACTGAAAGGCACATGGTGCCCCACGAGCCACGGACTCTAACCTGAAAAACCAATGATGCATGTCTCTCAAGGCAGTTGGACCAGGCCAACTCCGTGGCTCCCTGCACAATTTTCTCAGTTTGTCCAAGTATTCAAGATCATATATTTAAGAGTGGCATTTTCATTGATTTCTAACAAAGACAGCTAAGAAGTTAATCAGAGGCCCATGTGAACTGTAAGTAAGTAAATAATGCATAGTATAGTAAATTTTTTTTTTACAAAGACAAATCAATGTTGAGAAGCCATTTGATGAGTCAGAATTGGAGAGTATTATAGTTTGTATACGAAGCTCTCCCCAAAGGCTTTGGTTTTAAAGATATGGTGCAGATCTGACTTCAGCAGTCATCGGCTGAAATGTCTGGCCTCCTGTCTCTGAACAATGATTTGGACAGACAAATGAACAGTAACAGAAGGTGAGACAGTTTATTAAAGAGAGAAACACCTCCAGGCTGGAAATGGATCAGAGCTGGAGTCAGGTTCATGTTCAGAGCCTGGACCCTGTAGAGTCCTGGCCCATTTTGATATGGACCACTTAGTGTTGTTTCTACTTAGAAAGCACCACAAACTCCCATTAGTATATGGCAAAGACTTTTCTCGCATGTGTTTTGTCCCTCACAAGGAGCCCTGGTAGGGGGGCTGTTTCTGATCTTTCTGCCAAGTAGCTTCTTTCATGTACTAATCTTGGGACTCTTTCCATGTCCTGTTCTCCATTCACAAAAGGTTTCCTCTTTAGCTGTTGGGTCCAGTTATTAAGAGGTTGAATCCCAAGGCCTTTGTTCTAACAAGTGGATCAATATATTGCTTGATTTACAATCTCATGGCAGTTTTGTCGTGGTGGGCCTTGTTGGAGGAAGGAAATCACTGGGGTGTGCCTTGAGGCCCTATGCTACCTTAGAAGTCCTTCCTTTGTCTCTTTCTGCTTCCAGGCAGCTCCACTTCCGCCACGTGCTTCTTCTAGAAGAGTGGAGCCAAGTCCCAGGGACTGGAATCAAGCATGAAAATAAATCTTTTCTCCTTTCGAATGGTTTCTTTGCTCACTTTGGCAGCCTACAGCATAAATTATTTCTCTCAGGATTTTGTCACAGTGAAGACAGCAGTTTTATCATCATCTCTGCTCCAGACCTTTGTTTCTAATTAACGAGTCCTTGAGACAGCGATGGAGACACATCGGAGAATTGCTATTACTGGGTGTTTACATTTAGAATGACTTACCAGTCCCCATAAGCCTTCCTGTGATACTTTATCTTCTCTTTAAAGATGCTGTGTTTCCCAAGATCAACTAAGTCACACGAAGAAGTTTTACTTATTTTACAATGCATCAGAAGTTGTTTGTTTAGATTTAGGAAAGACAATTGTGTCAGGAAACGACAGATCTTTGAAGGATTATTTCTTAAAACAGCTGGGGATCCAATCATGTTTATGTTGACGATAGCTGCCTGTTGTCTCTTACTGGTGTTTATAAGTTCACCTTACTTTGGTCTGAAGCCCTTGTATGAGTTTATGGAGGTAATCTGAGGTTGGTTATACAGGTAAATTACCTAACAAGTGTACAATGTCTTAAATATTTCTTCAAATTTTTAGGGGGAGGTAGGAACACTCCCTTGAAAGACAGACGTTATTCTCAGGAACTTCCCGTCCTTCCCCCCTACATTGCTTCCTGGATGCCATGAGGTGGGCAGCCTTCCCTGGGCTTTTTCTCCGTGGAGCTTCTGCCTTGCCACAGGCCTGAAAGCAATGGGCAAACATATAATGAAACCTCTGAGACTGAACCAAGATAAACCTTTCTTTATTTAAAAGTGTTTCTCTAGGTATTTTGTCATAGTTACGAGAGTCTTTCTAACCCAGCCAGCAATTGTAAAACGCAGCGAACATTTCAATAGGAAGCCAAGGTTAATTCATTTTTAAGTTGGCAGACTGAGTTGCGTATAAACAGTTTGCTGATAGGCATTATTTGCTTAAAAATGTTTAAGAAAGGTCAAATAGGTTTCTTGGCTCAAAAACCTTAACTGTATTCATCGTATTTTAACATAAAATAAAACATTTCCTAAGAACACTTAGGTTTAGGAACCCATTGCTCTATGGTGCAATCTGAATCACAAGAAGTACAATAAGCAGCCTTTTGGAAATTAACTGTGTGGTTTAAAAAGTAATATTGTTATAACCTTACATGGATGTCTAATATTGCCTCCAACAGTAATTCCTTTTAAGATTAAAATATATATATTTTTTAAATCTGAAAGAGTAGGCTTTTCCGTTTGAATTTTCGCAGGTGAGAGCAGAGAGCTAAGAATGGGGGAAGTGAAGTGGTAAGTCTTGAGAGGCAGAGAACAAAAGAGGTTGAAGGAAAGTTGTCTAGCATAGTCAGGCTAGGCCTAGGCAGTTAGAGACCTTAGGCCGGTAACAGAATGTAAGGACTGAAAGTAAGGGGTCCCAGAGCGCAGGCGGGCCGGTTGTCATGCCCACGCTGACATGTGTATCTTCACATTTCTGTAAAGTCGACTCCTATGTTTGTGCTTTGATGCACTGGACCTCTGGCAGTGCTGCTGCCCCAGCCCTCTCTTCCAACTTTACCCTAGAGGTGCCCGGGATTCTCACTGGATTTCATTACGATTACTTGCTTTCTCATTAGCCTACAGGATCCTTTCCATCAGTCTGTGTGTTCGCATCAGCCCAGAGCAGCGTCTTGTTTGAGTCTTCCCACGGCACACATCGCAGTGATGTAGATGGGTGCCGAGCAGCTCGACATGCACAGGGAGACAGATGCCTCCCTTCGTCTCTAGACGTGAAGGCCTCAGAAGAACCTGCAAGATGAGAAAAGTGAAGCTTTGGTGGAGGTTAAGCAAAACGGGCCGAGGGCAGGGAAATCTGAGCTGTGCTGACTTCCTCTTGATTTTCTCATTAAAGGAAGACTAATTGCAAAGGTGTTTTGTTGATCAGATGTTCTATGAGGCTCTTTCATTGTTTTTGTTTTTTTTTTCAGGAGACAGCCTTGTGGGAAAAACGGGGGCTTCAGAAGCACAAAACTTAGAACTGATTCTCAGGACTATAATTAGCCAGCTGCTGGACTGTGCTCAAGAAGCGACCTGTCAGCTTCAGTTCCTGACCTACACAATGGATAAACTGTAACCTGCCTTGGCTTCTTGGAACCCAATTTCCTGTCTAGCTACCCAGTAATTGTGTCTGGCCAGGTTCATGCCAGTGTCCTCACAAACCCAACATCCCAACCACAGCTGATCACATGGGTCCAGGACCGGAACAGCCCAGGAAGGAAAGCGCCTTGTGACATTCTGACTTTCTTTTTAAATAACGAGAATATAAACACAAATCCAGCCTTTAACCAAATTTCAGATTAATGTAGTGTGATTTAAAATCCTATTCTCTACCCGTCAATCATAATTATCCAGTTCCCCGTGACATTTTGAGATCAGTTGGCACTCACCTAAGCATATTTTAATGGTTATAGTATGTAGTGTGTGTGTGTGTGTGTGTGTGTGTGTGTGTGTGTGTAGTATGTATTTGTAATACAGTGGGTTTTCCTGTGTTCTGGATACACAAGACATGGGTTTTCTTGATTACAGGATAAAATATGAAGCAGAGTGGGATTATTATTATTATTATTTCTTTTTTGTAGTTTAGCCTTTTCTCCTTGTATATTATTGCTTTTTTCAGCATTCTCCTTGCTTCTGGTATGTTAAATGATCTTTCAGCATTTCCTTTGGGGTGATAGAGTGAAAAGAGTCATTAAACTATCTGAGTGTGATATTCAGAAAAACTGAAAAAGAATTAATTTAAAAATGAGGGGCTAGAGAGATGGCTCAGAGTTAAGAGTACCCTTCTTCCTTCCGGAGGACCCGAGTTCAGTTCTGAGCATCCACACCACCAGCTCACAACTGCTATAACTTCAGTTTTGGGGGGCCTGACACCCTCCTCAGGCCACCACAGGAACCCATACTTGTGTGTGTCACATACACACACACAGACACACACACACAAATAATCCATTTAAAAATGGCTTCTTATTTCTTTTCTAAACTCAGTGACATATGTCCTCAACTTCCAAAATTTATTTCTATAAATTTGGATTTCATGTTGCAGGGTCAATACCTTTCCTCCTATCTATATTAAAATTCTAAGAGTAGGGTTCTGAGTATATTTGTCAAGTGCTCAATTTGGTGAGAACCAAGTTAACAAGTAAGTTTGTTCTTAATTACATCAATGAAAACATTATAATCTTCAGTCTCTGCTTTGAACATGATAGAGTAGGAGATTTGAAGGTTGACTATTCACGAGCAACCAGTGGGCCACTCTTGAGGGAAAGTAGATGCTAAAATATCATTCTAATAGCCTGTTTGCGTCCTAACCCGCAATCAGATCAAACCATCTCTGGCTGAAAAAAAAAATCATTTCCTCAAAATTAAATCCAATGAACTTGTTTCTGAAGAAGGTCAAGTAATATATTCTCATGAAGGAAAACGGCTCCTCATTTAACGCATCAGTTATTAAAAGGGTGTCTGTTTTCTGTTTGGGTTCTGTCTTTCTCTTCACTGCATAGTCAAGTGATTGGCCACGTGCAAATGATATGCAGACTGTGTATGGCTGGGAGAGCCGTGGGGACAGGAGGCTGGGCAGAACTACCAGCTACATTAGCAGATCTAAACACGGAAAACTCACCGAGCTTCTTAAGTTTTTCTCTCCTTTGGTATTTTTATGACCCACAGGAACAAAATTTAAAATATGTTCTATTCTTTTTATTAGACAATATTTGAGGATATGAAATAATGTTAGCTTTTGGCATCTTCATTTAAGCAAAACAACTCATATTTTTAAAGCCTTTTTAGAGGGGCAGGAAGAAAACATCAAAACAAGATCAACAAACAAACAACTACAGAGTGCTACACATTCTCTTTCCCAGGGAGAGACGGAGTGACTGCCCCTCCCCGCTGAAAGCATCACCCGATGTCACTAGATGCTTTAGGTGTTGAATGGCCTCACTACCTTCTCCTGTAGAAACAAAGGTTTGTCTTTCCATTGATGTTTTCAAAATGATTAGCTGGTAGTGGGGAACCATGTATCTTACTGATTTCTCATTTCATAGTCATTTCTAGCCAAAGGCGTGTGATGTTTAATTTTTAATTTCATTTCTGTGTCCTAAAGAAAAGAACCACCAGCCTATTAGCTGAAGAAACATTCCATCTGGGCCGGTTGGAATTGATTCTTTTCTTCTTGTTTCTCTTGTTTTGACCCTAGGATAATGAGCTTTCTCTAAACATAAGAGAAACTATAGATGATTAGTTATGATAAATATGATCAAGGGCACTATTTCTCTCTCTCTCTCTCTCTCTCTCTCTCTCTCACACACACACACACACACACACACACACACACACACACAACATGGGAGAGAAGAGAGGGAGAAAGAAAAAAGGAAGAAGATAGGGGTCAGGGAGAGAGAGGGAATGGGAGAGTAAGAAAGGAAGAGAGAGTAAGGGAGAAAAATGAGGGAGGGAGAAGAGAGAAAGGGAAAGGGGGAAGAAGGGAGAGAGGAGAGGTGGAGACACATCTGAAAAGAGGTAATCTTAATTGAGACAATGCCTCCATGAAATGCGTCTATGTGCAGATCTTTGGAGTATCATCTTTAGTAAGGATCGATTTTGTGTTGGAGGATCCAGCCCACTGTGGGTGCTGCTGCTCCTGGGCATGTGTTAATGGAGGGTAAAATACTGTAGTCTGAGTAAGCCACGACAAGCAAGCCAGTAAGCGGCACTCTGCCATGGTTTCCGCTTCAGTTCCTGCCTCCAGGTTCCCACCCTAGCTTCCCTCAGTGGTGGACTGTGACCTGAGAGTTGTAAGCTGGAATAAACCCTTTCCCCCCTAAGTTGATTTTGGTCGTGGTGTTTGTTTAAAAGCGACAGAATCATAAGACAACCATAAAAAGAATTAATACACGGATAACATTAAAAATAACATCCCAATTGAGTATGTGACCCTGAAACTGAGTATCATATTTAGGAATAACAATTCATTGTGGGTACAAGTAGGAACTTGTACAAGATACAGTTGAAGCAGATGTAGGAGTGGCAAATATACTGTGAACTCATCATAGAAACTGAAAATTTTCAAGCATTCCAAGATGAAGAACAGGGTATAAAAATTTCAAATAATCAGAATAACTTTTAGTGATCTTGTTGAGCATCGTGTAGAATAATTAAATGAAACAGGATAGACAGCAAAGAAATCAGGTGAAAATCAATTGCTTGTCCAGTTATGATATGTCAATCATGTTGAAGAGGCGCTGTCAGCCACAGGGAGGCAGGAACAAAGGAGAGAGAAAAAAGGGATTCTGGGTCTTGTTGGTGGTTAATATCCATACTGATTGATAACTGGTTTTTGGAGTAGAGAAAGCAGCAGAAGTTAAAATATAGAAGAACTAAAATTAGAGTTTCTGGCTTGTGCAACTGCTTTCCAGGGATCACAAATTGCAAACAAATGGTATCTGGAGAGATGGGGCTCAGGGACAAAGAGCCTGTAGCCAGGACCCTGATAAATAATGTTTGTTTGTGGGGTAATATTAGAGGCTAAACATTTGGGTTAAAATTCAAGTTTAAGTGAGTACCTAATGGCTTCTCTTCATATTTTTTTTGTTGCTGTTTGTTGTTTTGCTCATATTTATTTCTTCATTTATTTCCAGTGCTGGGGAAGGAATCTGGAGTCTTAAACATGCTAGGCACGTCAAGTGCTTTACCACTGCGTAAACCTACAGTTCTACTAACGTTTTTCTAATGAACACAACTCCAGGGACCCAGAGGACCTGTTGTAATTTGAATAAGAATGACTCCCAGAGGCTCATATATTTGTATGCTTAGTTATCAGGGAATTGCACTATTTGGGAAGGATTAGGAAGTGTGGCCTTGTTGAAGGAAGCATGTAAAGTCCTCCCCTCCTCTTGTTCTCTCTCTCTCTCTCTCTCTGGAGGATCAGGATGTACCTCCAACTACTTCTCCAGCCACTGCTCCAGAGCCATGTCTGCTGCCGTGTTCCCCACCACAATGACAATGGACTAGCCCTCTGAAAATGTAAGCAAGCTTTCAATGAAATGTTTTATTTGGTAAGAGTTGTCTTGGTCATGTTGTCTTTTCACAGCAAGTAGAACCAGAATGAACTTTGTTAAAAAAATATATATATATATATATATATATATATATATATATCACAAAATCAATCATTAATAAAGACAATACCCCAAAGATCTGCATATATAGACACATTTCATGGAGGCATTGTCTCAATTAAGATTACCTCTTTTCAGATATGTCTAGGTGTGTGTCAGATTGTTGAAAACCAACCAATACTATGGTATTCTGGGCATATTTACTTAGTTAATTGATAAGATGTTGGGTCTGGGGAGATGGTCCAGTCAGTAAGAGTGCTTACTGTTTGAACATGAGCACTGGAGCATGAGTTCACAGTAGAACGCTAGGTGTGACTATAGATGCTTGTAGTCCCAGCATTGGGGGGGGTGCAGCAGAGACAGAAAGATAGTTGGGGGCTTCATGGTGACCAGATTAGCTTTAGATTCATTGAGAAATCCTATCACAAAGGAAAACACACACACACACACACACACACAATCATTAAAAATGTTAACATATTTACACATAAAAAAGGCATTCCCTTAGTGAGATTTTCCTTCTAAGATTATCAAATTGTTAAATAAGATTTATAAATTAAAATCATAAAATGTCATGACTTCATATTAAATTGTGAAATGATTACTATAACTGAGCTAATTAACATAGCATCAACTCATACATTTATCCAAATAAACAACTATAATCCATTATTTTAGCAATATGCAAGTAAACAGTGCATGACTACTAACTCTATGGCAGGTCTTAGATTCTCACCTCTCTTGTCTGGAATGTAGGATCTTTGTGACTGCAGACGTTCAGAGACCTTATCGATGGGTATATTCCCTGCTGTAGTACTCTGCACACATCTCTCTTCATGGCAAGTCACATGTCCATATTCCCAACTGTCTAGTAAGTCTATTGATATCAGATGTTTATAATCCATATATACCTAGTATAAGATCTTGACTGATAGCATTTAATATTTGTTACACGTAAAAATGTGAAGAAAGAGAAATAAAGGAAAATAAGAATCCACCAATCACAAACGCAGCTTTTTTTTCCATTTACAGGATCAATTTGCAGTGTGGTCCACCACTTTTCCTTGCGGGGAATGCTCAGGGAGAACGTGAATCGCTGCTTGTAGAACACAGATCACTCGGTAGACTCTGTAGCGGTTCCTACGTAACTGCTCTAGATTCCTTCCTTCAGATCTTCCCCTTTTTCCTATGCAGAGTAGCTTTGTTCTGTTCTGGAAACTCCAGGCTTTCATCTCTGCTGAAGTTTCCTCTTGGCAATAACGGATGTGTTCAGTGCCGTGATCTACACTTGCGAAAGAGGTAATGGGGGCGAACTTCAGTTCATTATGAAATAGAAATTTATTCCTTCTTTGTTCACTCTAATTTCCTGTGACGTAACAGTAAGATGGATAGGATTCATGAAAACAGTCTCATGTAAAGAGCTGTAAGATGCAGACGAGGAACAAGAGAGCACTAGAGGCTCCAAAATGATCCCAAAAGGGGAAAGTAAGAAATAAGTACAACTGGGAAAGCAAGCATTTTTATGAATAAATACAAGAGAGGCTCGTCATTAGGCAGCTGCTTGGTTTAGGACTTAGAGGCCTCCGTACTACAGAATGCCGGGAGAAACAGGGCTGAACCAAACACTGGGTTAGAAGCTTCACGGAGAGGCAGCTGGACCTGGAGATCAATTCTCCATTCTCTCTAGCCCAGCAAAACTAAGCAATAGGAAATGTACTTTGTGGAGAGAAAAATTTCAAATCATGAAGGATGGTGACAGAGTAAGTCTCCGTCAGCAGAACAATACATACACACCGATAAAGGGAACGTAGGAAACGTGGAGTTCCAACCCATCGATCGGCTGCTTAGAGCGATCAGCTGCTTGTCAAAAATGACAAAGTATCTCCCAGAGATCACCTTAAAGAACAAAAAATGGCGTCAGCTTACAGTTTCAATCACCGGTCACTTAGATCCATTGCTACGGACTTGTGCTGGAGCAGTGAGTTATTCTGAATGAGGAATCATGGAGCAGGACTCCAAACTCCATGGCTGATGGGAAACCAGAGAATGGAGGAGGAGGCTCTAGAGGCACGATGTACCTTTCAAAGTCATGTCTCCAGTGACCTACTTCCTCCAACTCTGCCTACATACTAATAACTCTCTCAACTATGAACTTGCCAGTACATTAGCCCATTGATAAAGTTAGTTCTCGTGTTCAATTGCATCTCACTAGCATTTCCTTGTGGGGGCCAATCATTTAAGATGTGACACTTTAATAACCTTTTATATTCAACCCTTAACAGCTTGAAGTAATCTCTAATCAAGCACATAACTTTCCCATTACCTGGAAAGTGGTAAGGGGATTCTTCACACAGAAACTGAAACATTCTGAAGGGAAAGGCCCAGCAGCACTGTTCTGTAAGGAAAACCAAAAGATGGGATTTTTAGAGTGCTTAGCTGAACAGAGAAATGACATCCTGAATATAGGTGATGCCATCCCATGGGCTGCGGTTGTGAACAGGTTAAAAGTGAGGAAGGAGCCCATGGGACACCAGTGTCTCTCTCTCTCTCTCTCTCTCTCTCTCTCTCTCTGCTTTCTGACTGTTGACACAGCGTGACAAACTGCCTCATGTTCCCACACTGTGTTCCACACCACGATGGTCCGTACCCTTAGAGCACAAGCCAAAGAAAGCTGTTCCCCCCTTCAGTTGTATCCTGTGAGGTGCTTAGTCACAGAAAGATAATTGATTTAAAAAAAAAAGGGAGTGGAACCACTGCTGTGACTGCCTTATCAGTTGGGTTCTTGACTTGGGACTGGTTTGGGGAAAAGAATTTGAAATAATTTAGGGCTGTGGCTAAAGAAGGCCTTCAGTGTTGAGGGATGTGCTTAATGGCCTGTCTTGGTACAAACGTGAAGATCACATTAGGGTCTAGATGCTGGCTGTCAGACCTTGCAGAAGGGACTGGAGCAGAGGCAGGCATACAGTGATGAGCAGGACCACATCTGGACCAGGACTTCTTTGATGGGTCAGTGATGAGCAGGACCACATCTTGACCAGGACTGCCTAATGTGGGTCTCTTGCCTTCTATTTAAACATTCTCTATGTTAAGACTCTTAAGATGGACTTAATTGTAGTGTCTGGATCTTTGCCTCTCTTTCCAATGAGGTTCCATTGAATCAATCTTCTTTTTCTGCTTTTTACTGTTGGCTTTTATTGGCTAATTAAGGATGGACTGATGGTGGTACCCGGTTTATTGGGACTGGCAGGATACAGGCTGAGACTGCCTAATAGCTCTGGAAACAATCTGGTATTGGTTTTCCTAGCCTCTAAACTATATAAAAGGAATTTTTGTTGTTTTTAACTCATCCAGTTTATTGAATTTTGTAGTAGAAATCTAAGAAGATGAAGAGAAACATTTAGAGTTAAAATAAAGAGTGGCCTATCCTGATTAAAGAAGGAAAGAGACATTTGGGATGAATGCATTTACAAAAAATGGGTCTAATAGTTGGATATGATGTGGGTAGTGGCCACGTCAGCTGTAACATTGCCTCAGCTTGATTAAACCTCAGATGGGTTTCCTCTGGCTATAGATTCCTCATCTACCTTTCCTTAGAATACGTGCTTTAGAAAAGATGCAGCTGTCGGTTCCTTCTCTGACCCCTTTAAACTGTAAGTCTTCTTCAGAGTTTTGATGTTTTTATAACCCAGAAATGTCCTCTCAAAAGGAGTTCTCCCTTGAAAGGTACCCATCAAAAGAACCTCAAATTCCTTACTCTCAGTCTCTGAGGAAGAGACAGAGCCTAACCTTTCTAAGTACCAGTTAGCAAACACAGATGGTCTAATTGCACTGACCAATCTTCTCCTACCATTCTTGTCTGACAGTTCACAGTACTAGTTGATTGATTAACTCCAGGGCTAAAGTCTCTACTGTTTGTGCATTAGAGAGATTCCCATGGTTGCAACCCTGTGTTGAATTTTCTTTTTTGTCTTCTGTTTGTTTGTTTACTTCTGTACAACTTTTCTTTGACAGTTTGAAACATAGCACCATGAGGCATTAAATCACTCTATTGGAAAGTTTGGGGAAGAATTAATGACACTGAAACAGAAAACCAAAGACAGAAAAAAATTAGCTCTTAAATCAAGTGTTTTCTTATCCTACCTGTTATGGTTTGGTTATAAAGAGTTTTATTAAGTTTCTGATCCCTACCGAGTGATGTTATTAGGGCAGTTCTAGAAACTTAGTGGGTGGAGAGTAACTGAAGAAGCAGAGAACTAAGAGGCATATCCTGGAAGGTGTATCGTGTCCCAGCCTCTTTTCTATGTGCCCACCATGAAGCAAATAACTTATGATACATGCTGAACCATCATAAAGTTTTGTGTTACCACAAGAGCAGAATTGATGGCAGCAGGAGCTTAGACGAAAATATCTGAAGCTGTGAGTCTAATTAAATCATCATCTAAAGCTGTCTCTCTGGTATATTTTTCACATCGATGAAAAGTTAAGACAGTCCCTTCTGAGACGCCTAAGCACCTTTTCTACAAGAAACCACACTCTCATCTATGTAGTGCTTTTGTGCTAACTTACTTCTTACACAGTACTTTGTTCTCCTGTGATGCTGATGCTTAAAGCTTTTGCATACATAGTCTGATATATGCCCAAGCCTTTTAGTTTCTTTACAGTCCTGGTTGGAACAATGACTTAAACTTAAATTATACTTCATGCCCTATACGACATCCTTAACTGGTCATCCTTACAAAAACCATGCAAGGTCTGTCATTGCGGCTAAAAATCAAGATTAGAATCAACTCATGACAGAAAGCATTTATTTTAGTTTACTTGGCCATAGGGAGAGTCCACAAGGGCAAGGAAAAAGTGGCGAGTGGCTGGACCAAAATGTGGGTGATCACCGTGTGGGATCAGGTGTTCAAGTGAACCCGCTGGAGACATTTCTCACTTAAACCATCACAGCTGTCTTCATCTAACTAAGGTTCTCTAATTGTTCAGTTTTCAAGTGAGTTTGAGTGGGGGGGGGGGGTGGTTCAATGGTTAGGAACACTTGCTGCTCCTGCTGATGATCTGGTTTGGATCCCTGTATCCACACGTGGCTCATAACTGTCTATAACCAGTTCCAGGGGATCCAATATGCTCCTCTGGCCTCTGGAGACACCAGGGAAACATGAGACGTACATACATACATGCAGCAAAGCACTCATACACATAAAAATGAAATAAACATTAACCAGCAAGTAAATGGTTCAAAAAATAAGTCAAGTATGAGTCAGGCATAGTTCACAGAGAAACTATGAAGACTCATATTAAGTTTCACATGTGTGTTCAGTTACCTTCTTCATTGCTGACAGAACATATGACAGCAGTAACTTAATGTGTATAGGTTGTTTTTTTTTTTTACTCTCAGAGTCTGAAATAGAATCCATCATGACAGGGGAGGTATGTGGTGTGAACATGCCTAGCTGTGATGCTCATAGTCTGAGGCAGGTGATCACAGTGTGTCCATCGTCAGGAAGCAGAGAGATGAATGCTGAAGCTCTGCTCACTCTCTTCAGTTTTCATTTTTATTCAGTTTGATAAGTCACCCTCTGGGCAGTTACCATCCACATTCACGAAACCTCCTTGGAAACACTCCCAGAGACATGCCCAGAGGTATGTTTTCTGGATGATTCCAAACTCAATTAACAGTCACAAAGTACTTTGCACAATATATGGTGTAATGTGTGCTCAATAAACCTGAGACAATCACTCTTGTTAATTAATTAATTAATTTCTAGACAGGGTTTCTCTGTTATAACTCTGGCTGACTCTTGTTATTTTAAAAGAGAAGAATAAAGTTAAGAGTCAGTACAAGAAAAGTTACTGTAGTATAAAGCAGAGACTTAAAAACTGTTTGATTTTGAAAGCAATTCTTTTACACTATTTTATGTTATATCTCTAATATGTATGATTTATACAATACCATTGTAGCTGTACTCTACAATCTTTTACCCTCTATTTAGGGAAGGAGAAAGGAAAGATAGAAATCTTCACTGCTTTTCCAAACAGCCTTGATATAGAACGAGAGAAAGGTAGAATCTTCACAGCCTCTTTTTAGGCTGTCCTAAGCTCGAAATCTCTCCAACCTTTGTTCTTTTACTAACTAACCACAGCAACCCAACCAAGGAACCACCAACCAATGCTCCCTATCCCCGCACCCCTACTCTCTGGGCTTCAGACCTTTAACGCCCCAAGCCAAAAGTTCCCATAAACCCATGCGGTACGCAATCCCAAAGACAAGCTACAGGTGCCAGAATGACTGCACCCAACCAAATTATAGCCACCTGCAGCAAGCATTCCAAACCCAACTCGTAAACAACTATCCCACAGCTGGGGTGGGCACACAAACCTCTAGTGACTAGTCAGTTAAACCAAAAAGCTTTTCTTAACATAAAAATTCCAAGTGTTCCTCTACATACCATTTTAGACCATATTAATTCACAGTGCTAGTTTCAATATTTAGGATATAAATAGAAATGTTTTGAAAGTGGGTGTGGTCTAGAATATATTGAGGAGAAAGATGAGACAGGTTAAGACAATACGATGCTTTCTAATGGTTTAGGGGCCAAGTGTTAAATGTTATTATTGGGTAAGTCTACTGCAGAGACATGTTGATTTCTGATAGATCTTTGTTGTAAGCACTACTTATGTTTTTTCTTCCTCTTTTTTAATCACTAAAGCCGACAGGTATGATCACTCTGGCTGCTACATTGACAGCTTTCAGATGCAGTCTCTATGCCTGGCGGGAACTGGAATCCGGCAACTATCCCATGTCGGACAGAGGATGAGGCCTGATTGGGAGCCACTTTCCTATAGCAAGCAGTCCTGGAGGCCAGTGGAGCTGTGAACGGCGCTGCCCTCACTCCTGGAGAGTTGCAGAGGGCAGCGGTAATCACAGCTGTAGCCCTGATGTTCTTGCTACAAACTTCTGACAAAGCCGCATTTCTTCTGAGATTCCTTGAGCTCTCATCACAGAGGTTATGGCTTTAAACATCTTACACAGCCCAGGGAGGCTCCAACCCCTCCACAGACTCTGAAAAGAGAAGTCAGTTCTGGTCACAAGAGTGACTGAACTCATGTGGCTTCTGTTTGGGAGAATTTGTCTTAGTCACCGTCACTTCAGACACCATGCAGCAGACTCTGGAAGACTTGACTTGGGCCATATCAAGTTCAGATGACCTCACTCGAAACCATTCCAGACGACTCCATCAGTTCTTCTCGATGTTTCCTGAAGTTGTCTTTAATCTGTCTAGAGGAGTCCCTTCTCTTCTCTGACAACTTGGGCGAGCAGGCCTAGTATGCTTGCACAGATTGTATGACTAGGCAGAAGGCTTATGTCCATCAGATAGAAGCCTGTGTACAACCATGACCAGCTATACAAGCAACTGTTCTCCCATTTCAGAGCAGAATAAGCAACCTCCTTCCTGTGCTTCTGCTCTGTTCCCTCTGCAGTTTAGACCCCCAATAAACCCTTTTCTGGTGCTTTTATTATCTACCTGAAATCTTTATTATGAGTAGAATTGGCTGTGCAGGTAACACAAAGGTCAAATAATTGCTGGGGAGAATTGCTGGGTAAAGAGCTGAGGAGCGCTGTGCTTCCTGAAAGACTCCATCTGGGTCCCAGCCCTTGAGAGAACTCCAGGAAGCAAGCGTCCCGGTATCTAGCTTCAGTTTCCATGGGGATGTAACACTAAGATTAAGGGTCCTGACACTTTGTCAACACCCCAGTTCTATCTGAATCACACAAGGGGAACCTTCAGGATATTGGTAATACCAACTGGGTGTGGGCGACGATGGCGACCCTGAGACAGCTGAGTGGAAGAGGAGGGAGGGCATCGGAGAAAGGAGGGAATGTGGAGGAGGCATCAGAAACGCTGGAGACCACGCGGCTGGAGACGAACTGCTCCTGCTGCCGTTCAGATCTGGTTGCTTTCACAGTGCCATCGAAACAGCATTGGAATCCCCAGTGTAAATACTCTGGAGTCTGTACAGATCAGTTGTACAGGAAAGGCTAATTTTTTAGGAATGGATGTTCAAAGCATCAATTTAATTCTCCCTCAAGGGAAAGGGGAGAGTGGAGTTCTATAGATGCGTTTGGAAAACAGAAGCGCCGATGACTGAACAGAATGTGAGTGGATGTTTCTGTGAGAACAGGCCAGACCTGGGAACTGAGCTGTCTCCGCGGCAGCTATGCCTGAGACCTGCTGTTGTTTTCTCGTTTTGATGTCTTTGTTCAACCCATATGGTGCAGGAACAGTACATATTTGTAAATAAATAGACAAGGGTCTAGATTCCTTCTGTGTCCGTGACTTGTTTTCATCTCAGATTTACCACTCTTTTGGAAGAGAAGATGGGCTTGGATTTAGGAAACTTTGCACCTTTGAAGACTCTATAAGACGATTCTTCACTGTTTGTCTACTGGAGAGCTGCACCGCAGGAGGGCACAGTAATGAGCAGTTGACAGCTATTGTTTTTTTCTGTTTTATGGTGTTTTGTTTTTAACAGTTGAAGAGTTTGCTGAAGCTATTGTTGTTTGAGATTCTTTCATTCTGTTTTAGATCCTCCTTTTAGAGAGGAATTTTCAGTAACTTTTTAAACATTCCTTCCCTCTCTCCCTCCCCACCTGCCTGCCTGCCTTTGCATTGGTAGCTTTTTGGGGATGCTGTAAGAGGCACCATCATGCCTGGTGAAGGGCACAGGAGTGATGAGCACAGTAAGAGCTGGATCGAGCCTTCTGCCTTCTCAGACACTGATAGCTCAAAGTCCTCTCCTCTTCCCCCTCCGCCTTTTCCTCCTCCTTGGGCTTCCATCTCCCGAATAATTAAAGCTCTCCTCCTCTTCCTCCCCACTTTCCTCTTCCTCCCTCTACCCCGCTCTTCCTCCTCATCCTCTCCTTCCTCTTCTTCCCCTTCCTCCTCCTTGAGCTTCCATCTCCTGAATAATTAAAGCTGGTTTCTGCCTCCATGCCCTTGTTGCTGAGCCTCTCTCCAAAGTCAGAGCTGGAAGGATCTTTGGGAGCCTTCTAGTCCAGCCTGTCTACTTCTCGGGGGGATAACAAACCAAAATAATGAAAGAAACAAACAAACAAAACTGGAGACACAAAGAAGCGCAGCAGCTTGTTCAAGGTTTGCGGAGGGATGGGTGTGATAAAATATTTTATTCACCGTGCGTGTTATCAAAAGAGTAGCTCATGAGCTTAGGAGAGACTGGGAGCTGCAGGTCACATCCCTCCCTCTGTCAGGCGCATCGAGACCTGAAATCTATGACTCTTACACCTTTTATATTCTCTCATCATCACGCTTTCCATTCAGCATCTTATTCCCCAAATGACACCTGACTGATCCAATAAACCAATAACTAATAGTCAATACACTGACGGGAGGAGATGAGAAGACTCAGACAGAAATACTCCCCCATACCTTATTACTGGCAGAATTTCAGAGCTGGTGGCCATTGGCCTATTTTCCAAACACGCTTTTTGGAGTGTTGCATTGAACCCTGGAAAACTATGTCATGCCACAAGACCCCTCCCCCCACAAAGATCTCAACACTTCTTGAGCTGGTCTGGGTCCCTGTGGAAATGCCTGTACTGTTTCATTTCCACTGATGAGATAAAATGCCCCGGCAAAAAGCGGTTCAAGGTTATGCCCCGTGATGACAAGAAAGTCAAGGCTGCAGTAACTTGAAGTAGCTTATCACAGCACATGTAGGCAAGATTGGAGAGGAATGAATGCGTACACGCTCGCTTGCTAGTGTTAAGCTTGATAGCTCTACTTTTCTACAGCACAAGACCCCCTGACAGGAGAATGGTATTCTCTGCACGGGGCTGTGTCATCCCAGATCAATTAACTGAATTACGACATCCCTCCACAACAACACCCACCGGTCAACATAGTGTAGACAATCAGTAAGTGAGACTTTCCCAGGAGGTTCTAGGTTGTGTGAAACTGACAGAGTTAACTATTACACTGTTCTTACTGCTTCCTTCTCAGTAGATTCCAGTCACGAGTGTTTGAAGGAAATGAGTGGCTTTGTCTATGAGAATCTAGGATTGAAGTGTGCTTTGCATACAAGTTTCTAACCTTCTGGGAAGAATCTCACGATGATAACCCTTCTTCCCGCAAGGATTTGGTTTGGATGTATTTATTCATCTGTAAGCAATCTAGAATATTCAAGTATTTGCTGATTTAGACTCAAGGGTGAATAACCTTCAGAGCCTTCCTGAAAGAGTTCAAGGGTTCACAGTTCACAGCCTAATTAGGAGCAATGACATCTGCATGCTTAAGCAAGTGCAAAAATACTTTGAGACTCTGGGACTGGGTTAGCACAGTGCTTTGGCACATGGACTTTGGGACCTGAAAATTCAGGGCTTAGATCTCAGCTAAACCCATTACTAGGAATTTGAAAACAACCACTTATAATTTCAGAGATAATTCAGTTTTCAGTCTATAAAATGGATAAGATAGTATACATTTATTTATAAAGTTTAAATTATTAAATAAATATAAAGTTGTAAGGAGATTTTTAAACCCAATATGCTATACACACATATAACTTTATGTTTAAAGATCAGTTCTAATTTGATTCTGTACAAGTCTCTGGCAATGGTAAGATTTATAAGGCAAGATGTGTGTGTGAAAGGCTTGGGATTCTTTGAGGAAAATATTACTTTCACATCTGTGAGTTGTGTAGATAGTAAATTCAAGAGTCAAGTCAAGGACTTGACTTTTTCCCACACAACTTTACTCCTGGATACTTTTAACACAGTTCCCTCCTTTAAAATAATTCTCTGACCTAGTCTGTTTAGAAAATTAATTTTACTAAGTCCTAATGTTTAACGAGTATGTCCAGAAGTACATTTTTATAGAAAGAGATAATTAACTTGCTTTCATTTCCACATGACTGTCTCATGACAAGTCAAATCCCTTTAAAAATAACCTGTCATTTTCAATGAGCAGGTCAAACTCTTAGGTTCTTAGCTGTATTTTCTTTTTCTGGGCAGCATTCCTCTCAGAGTCAAACCACCACTGTTATGATTACTACAATGTCTTTTTTATTTGTCTGTTTCTGGCTTTACCTGAAAATGTATAACCAAAATGTGTTTGTCAGAATCTGCTTCTAAAGAGAGTTCAACCCTCCCAAAGGTAAATGAGATAAAAAATGGACAGATTTAATCAGCTCAAAGGTAAAGCAAATAGTCATTTTATATCTTATGATGGGAGAATATCAAATGCAGAACCAATTACTAGTAAGAATTATAAAGTGAAATAATAATAGTAATAAAACACATTTTATAAAATATTCTTTATTTAATGAGTTATATTCTTGCGAAACAAAATTATATCCTTTACATCGGTTGAATATTCTCAAATCCTGCGCGTCAAATAAGATGGACTGTATGTATGTTTTGAAAGTATGAAAGGGCAAGCAAGAGAACAGAATTTGAATAGGTGGCTTGAATAGTTCTTCATGGCTGTGTGTGCTCATGACTATAGTGGAGACAAGAGACAAGAGTCAAGAGCTAGCCATAGAGAGACAAGAGTCAAGAGACAGCCATAGAGTTCTGTGTGTTAAACCACAGACGAGGCGTCACTGTCACAGAGTGGGCACCTGCAAAACACTGCTCACTATTGCTTTTTGTCCTTGTATTAGAGTAAGACTTTAATCGACTAAGAGATGAACATATTTTGATATATAAATATGAATTCTAATTTGTTCATTAGTGGTTTCTTTCCTATCGATAATAAATTGTTTACGAGAACTCACAAAGTAAAAAAAGACAGTCCTTTTGATTTAAAAACTTCCTAAATTTTCAATTTTTAATCTGATAGTTCTCAATTCATTTTAATTAAAATTTCAAGATGGATTCAGACAAAAGGAGTAGAAACTGGGTCATACACTGCTAGGTGAGACCTACTACTGTTATTCTGTGAACTGGAGATAGTATAAAACCAACTCCCAATGACTCACTGTTAAGCCTATAAGTTAATGTGTCTCTCAACCCTCATCAGAAAAGCTTCCTTTTACAGAAGATGGTGATTAGCACAGAGACCCGCACATTCTCAAGCCTAAATAAGACATTTATATTATATACACTCCTCCCAAGATTCAGGGATCATTGCAGAAGTACAAGCACCAGACATGACGGAGAATCACGACAAAGCAGACTTTAACAGGCACAACGGAATTGTTGCACGAGTATCTCACAGTGATTGAGATAGCATGTCTAAGGCTCACACAAGCTCAAAACAGACCAGATCCCAACATGGAGAGGGCAGGTGGGCATCAAGTCCCGTCCCTAGCTGAGACTTTGCAATCGCTCCTCAGGGAGAGTTAGTTTTCTTTGAGGGTGTGGCTCCTGGTAGGTCACCAAGTTCCAGTGGATGGCCACACCTCCAAGAGTATATCGGCAGCAAAATTTGGATTCAAGGAATTGAAAAATGAAGACACAAAGTTGAGTATGTGGGGAAATGGGGCAGATCTGGAAAGATTTAGTATGTCACATAGTATTCTATTGACATATATTTTAATGACATATTTTATGACATAAAGGAATTATGTCACACTGGGAAGCTGGGGAGAGGGAGAGAATATGATCAAAATATGATAAATGAAGTCTCAACGAATTAATAAAAACACGTGTTTAAAAGGGCAGAAAGCTAAGTCTCTTTGTTAGAAAACTACCAGTCATTGTTCCCTTTCTAAATAACTAATACCATTTCTCTCATGTTACATCAACACGGTGAAAAGACAGAGGAGAAGCCTGTGAATTCTCCATTGTCATCTAGACGGGCTTCCAAGGAAGCAGTATTAATTCCAGTGACACTGGGAAGATGAGAATAGGGAGACCTGGGGCCACAAGAGTCATCAGGTACATCTTACAACATCAGAGCAGGAACAGATGTTTTCAGAGAAGTAGCAATGGAGAGAGGAGGAGGAAGGAAAATATATTGAAACAAGTAAGCTTACAAAGAGAAGGGCTGGGATGCTGACTGTCTGTGACTTAAGGATGCCATCTCTCGGCTTTCTGTGCACCCATTAATGACAGTCGTCCCTACACTGGTTTCATGTGGGTGGGAAGTTAAATATTATCTTGCACAAGCTGCAGCAAAGCCCTACTCAGGTTTCTGTGATGATTTATTCCCAGCTTTGCTAACATGGCTTGGCATGTGAGAAACTATTCTCTCAGCAGCCATAAATTTTCTAAAGGCCTCATTTCATTTTAGGGAGAAAATTAAGTGTCCGTTCCAACAGCAATAAGGAAGAATAAATCCCATTATAAGTACACGTTTCTTGCTGTGAGCTTGTAATACAGTGTTTGTTTGGCCTGTTTCTCCTTCTCTTGTGAGCTGATGCTGTAGTATGATATTAAGAGTAGGAGTAGATCTACAGAAAGAAGGGCAGAAGGATCAAGTATCACAGATAGTTTACTCTCTTAAGTTAATCCACACTTGTGTGCTGTGGCTGATGTCCACTGATGCTCACAAATGGACAGACTGAAGCTGTATTGACAATTCTGCCCGCAAGCTAAATTTTTACAGGGGTGGTTAGCTTTGTCCTTCGACTCCCGGAAGCCCAGGGCAAACTTTTATTTCCAAACGCCTTCTTCCTACTTGCTTCGTGATTATCATTCTGGATATATCCAGAGCTGGCTGCAGTAGCTTTACACGGCTGCTTTGAGGTGAATAGGAATGACGCAGCCTCATTTATGACTGATGCCTTTGCCAAAATGATGTTTTCTACTGCTACTCACATCTTTCATCTATGATTGGTAAGTCAAACACCAGAGTATTTTTCTGTAATACCTGCGATAACTTTCTGCACCATGTCTTCTTTTATTTATTCTTTATTTTTCCTTCACATACTTTAGTGTAAATTTCCCCTTTTCTCATTGTCAACGACACAGGAAGTCACAAAGTTTATTTTGTATATTAAAATATTTCTTATTTCACTAGAAATGAAAATATTTCTTAAGTAAGACATTTTCCATAAGTTAGTATATAATTTACTTGTTTTGTTGCAAACAAAATATCTCAATGAAAGCAAATTAAGGGAGGAAAGGGTTTATTTTGGCTTACAGCTCAACAGGGAAAGCTCATCTTGATGGGGTTGTCATAGCAGCAGATGCTTTAGGCAGCTGGTCACACTGTATTCACGGACAGGAAGAAGAGGGAGATGAATGCTCATGTCTGGCTTGCTATCTCTTTTTTTTTCAGTCTTGAACTTCATCCCATGGAATGATTTACAGATCGGTTGGATCTTCCACATCAAGTAACCTAATCTAGTTAATCCCCTAAAGTCATGCCTTGATGTTTGTTTCATGATTCAAGATCATGGCAAGTTGATAAAACATGTTAAGCATCACAGTAAGAAAATCCTGGGAATTATGTCACGCTGGCAGTAAACTTCATCAGACTTCAGAACTTGGAAATTAAGTCTGAATAGCATCTTTGCAAACCTTGTAGCTGCTGAAAAGCTGCCCCAGTTGAATCTCTGAGGTTAGGTAGCTTTTGGTACTTGAAGAGTTTAAACTTAGCTTGGATAAAGAATCATAAACAGTTTTGATGAATGGTCTAAGAAGAGTGGGAATCCTCTCACAGCAGGCACTGAGGAGGAGATCACTCTGAAGGTGAAATTGTCACAGTCGTAATGCTGGCAAATTCACGATTTCTAATGATGCCCTAAGTCAAGACCTCCAGTAGAGCAGAGTCAGCTCAAAAGCCAGCGTGTACCATCACTGTCCAACATCACGGGTGGTAGGGAGGCGGCACATGAAGAAGATAAAAGGCAAAGATAAAAGTGATGCATGGAGAAGTCAAAGGACACCGTGGATCGCTAGCCACCAAGAGAAGCAAGGGGAGAATCATGGGACACATTTTGCTTGGGTCCTCAGAAATGGCCAGCCTCCTGGTGCCTTTACCTCAGAGCCCTCATCTGTGGAAGTGTGCGAAGTCCAACTCCTGCTGCATTTAGTCACTTGGCTTTATGTTCTAGAGTGATGTCATCTTTGCAAAGGCAACTCTAGAAAACAAACACAGGCTCCAGAGTGTAATCCTGTGAAAATACTGCGATGGCCATGCTTATGGGCATGCCTTCCCAGATCCATATTTTAGATCGTCGTTTAAAAATATATTCCTGTTCATGATGATTGACCCTAAATACATGAGTATTTATAGCTCATGTTCAGTTCTTCCAAAGTACTTTGTAAAAGAATTGGAATGATTTTTTATTCTAGATATCAATACAGACAGAAATATATGTTTCCCCAGAACTCGTTGGCATTGGAAAGCAATAGTTCTGGGTTTTGTTGGGGGAAAGAGCATGTTGCTTTTCTCATAAACAGGTAGAAAAGTTAGTAATGAACTCAGATAAAATCATTTTGGAAATTACTATAGGGAACCTGCATGTTCTAGAGAATAGTAGGAGAAAAACAGTGTGGGGGAAATGGCAGGAAAAAAGACTTAGAGCATTAGGGTAATTTTTCTCCCTTGTCACACCTGTATGACACTGGCTTTGAATATTACCTGTCTTGTCTCCTTTTATCACTTATTCTTGTTTTTAAAAATCTATGTGTGGGGCACACATATAGTATCACATTTGTGGAGTAGTACACCTATTGTGTAGGCTTACCAAGAAGACAAGGAGGTGCTTTCATAGGTGCAAATGCTTCCAGACCTCAGTAGAGGGCACCACCACCCTGGCCAGCACCATACTTGATAGTGGAACCCTGCGAGTCTGTGCTCAGGTTTTTTATTGATCCAGAACTCCTCTGGTTCTACTGATAGCACGTGCAGATCCTTAACAATCAAACATCCCCCCACAGAAATCCATCACCTGCAGACAATACAAAATGCCCAGACCTAGGCATCCCCTTACCCAACAGTGCATAGAACAATTAATTTATATATAACTAAAAATAAACTTCCACAAAAGATATGCATAGAAGTCAGAGGACAAATTTTTTTTCTATTTCCACCTTTGATTTTTGAGGCAAAGTCTCTTGATATTTCCTCAGCTGAATTGAGACTGGTCCTCCTGTTTCTGCCTCTTGTCTCTCCATAAGACACTGGAGCTACAGATATAGTAAAGTTTATCTAGTTTAATTGTACTAGGTTCTAGGGTTTGAATACATGTGATCAGGTTTGCCTAGCAAGTGCTTTTATAGAACCACTGACACCCCCTCCCCCACCAGGTCCCTTTATCACTAATTTAAAAACCAACCAGTCATATATTTACTGTTTGCTGTATATGTACCTTGTGTGCATGATTGCATATATGTGTATATATATATGTATATATATATATATATATATATATATATATATATATATATATATGCAATGTGTAATGGTACACCTACTTTATTTCCCTCTATATATTCTATTATTTTGATGATAGAAGTTTAAAGGGTGCCATTAACAAATATCTATCTATCTAGTATACTGATCATACCCACTTTCTATTCTTCCTCCCAGATTCACCTTCCACTGATGTGCCCTCAAAAACAAAACAAAATGAACAAACAAGCAAAACAACAACAAAACCCTAAGAATCAACCCCCCAAAAAACCAAAACACTAAACAAGTCCATTGCAGTATGCTTGTCGGAGCATCTTCAGACTCCCGGTACACACTCTTAAAGAAAACCGATTCCTATCCCCTGCATCCACACCAGAAGGCACCAGCCATGAAGAGCTACACCTCAGCATCTTCATCACAATTTTTAAGGACTCTCTCATTTCTTTGGGGGTGGGGTGGGGGAGGGAGGTTGTCACAGAAGCCCTCAATGTCTCCTATTCTCAACTGTGAATCTGCAGTCGTTGATACCACTGCAACAGAAGCTCTCCTGCCCATAGCTGATGGCAGCAGAATGGACCCCAGGCATCAACATGGCTTTTGATGGCAGCATGGATAAAGGGCATCGCTGTGGTCCACAGAAGCAGGATGGATCTCGGACATCAAAATGGTCCACCTTGGCAGCACTGATCATGGACATCGACACGGATTACAAGGGCAGCGTGGATTGCGGACGACGACATGTTTTCGGGTGGCAGCCCAGGTCACGACATTGACATGGTCTTTGGTGGATTATGGACATCAACACGGCCTCTGTTGGACCCAGGGCATCAGCATGGATTCCAGTAGTAGTGCGGATCACTGACATCAACATGGTGTTTGACTGCTGCCTGGATCACAGACATCGACATGGCTCCCAGCAGCAGCAGAGAACACGGAAAAGTTTGTTTGTTTTCATATACTACATTCTGATCAGGGTTTCCCCTCCCCCCAGCTCCTCCTAGATTCTTCTCATCTCCCCATCCACCCAACTCCACACTCCTTTTTTTCTCTCTGTCTAAAACTTTTATAACACATGATATTCATAATTACTAAAAGATCTACAAATGTAGAGTAGACTGGAAGCCAGGCCAATAATCCAAGATATCAGAGAGGCTGAGGCAGGACAATCAGAAATTCAAGGTCTGCTACAGTGCAACTTCAAGGCCAATGTAGGGAAATTAGTGACTTAGTGACCATGTCTTAAATAAAAAGTAAGATAAGAGAGCTAGGTGTACAGCTCCATGGTAGAGCTTTTCTACCCCAAGAAAGACCCTTCATTGGATCCTTAGACCCTTTTGAAACATTAAGAAAACATCAAGTAATGTTGTAATGTGTAGCTTGAGCTCCTGCTTTAGTATGTCTCTTGGTTTTGAATTAGTGCCCAGAGACATTTCCTTTCCCATTCTGTACAGGAAATACCGGGCTTTGTTGGAATGCTTATAGCCTGGCTATAATCTATCTGATTTCAACAGGGCTGCCTGTGGCTATTAAGGACGGGTGGCACTGTGTCGGTATAGATGTTAAACTTCAGTACAAAACCTTCCAGGGCTAAGGCTAGCACCTAGGCACGTGCAGTTCCATTTCTACCAAAGCTTTAGCTTTGTCCATCTAATAATTTGTAACTTCTTTTTTAGCTACTAGAAAGGATTTTTAAGTACCCTTTCTTACTTAGGACTCATTTCCCTCTTGGTTCTTACTCATGAAAAATCAGCCACGTTTTATTTTGGAAGGTTTGTATCTGGAACAAGTACACAGAGCTCTTTTTTCAACTCCAGTTTGAAACCTTTTTTTTTTTTTTTTTTTTTTTTTCAAAAAGATCTTTTTAGAAGAATTTTGTCTGCTAGACTAAATGGTTTACCAGGCAAGCTAAAGAGAAAGAAAATTGCTCACACTAAATTTCAGAAGAATCAAAGTTCTAGCGAACCTCTAAGGCTTAGCTTAAAACTGTATGTAGTAGCCCAATGCACGGAGCCCAGAGCAATAGCGTGTAAATGCATAGAAGCTTGTGGATTTCTGTTTCAGTATTTAAGTACCAGTGTGCTTTGGAGAACCATGGTATAAATTCATGCTGAGATGTTACTGTTGGCTACAATAAAGTTTAGAAATTGTCTAAGTATGCTTACCAAAAATTCTTCATAATATCTATTCAAGTAGGTTCCTTCATGCAAATATGTTTAAACACATATACTTATTTGTGCATAGCCTTTTTTATTAATTTTATTTCCATCATATATATGTATATATATGTATTATATATATTATATATATATAATATATATATTACAATGAACTATCTTAAATAAAATAGATTGGTATAACTGCTTAGGTTTGCTTCAGAATCACCAGTTAAACCTGTCAACAGCTCTCCTATAAGATGGCTACAACTTCAGCATGAAGTTGCCTACATCTAGACAGAGATATACTTATGGACTTTACTGCCAAAACACTCATGGAAGCAATTGTTGCTTTAATATATACCTTTGAGCTTTCTAGATGGTTAATCACAAAAATACCATTCTACTTCTTTGACAAAACTCTGGAAAGGTTTCATACAAGGTTAATCAGATCCTTAGAACTAAAGGATCCTAATATGAAAAGAACAATTAGTTATTGAATGCACCAGAGAAATTTTATTCCACAAAATGGCAATAATAGAAAATCACATTAATTTATCCCTAGTGATCCATGATAACAATAAATGGTAAAAAGTGAAAGATCTTGGTTAGAAATAAAAGCAGTGAATTATTTCTTTATTCTTGATAGTTTCATAATTTATTGATAGTAAAGCATAATCAATATTTTATTACAAGTAGTATTTTAACTTTATACTTCTTAGTATGATGCTTGGTTGTGACTGAGAAGAAAGAAAAGTCTTCAGAGATAAAAAGAAAAAGAAATTAGAGGTAGGTTGTGGCTGTCAGATAGGAGAGCATACATGCATGGGACATTGCTAATCAGAGAGAGTTGTTACTTAGGAGAATATTAGCCAGTAGAGGAACAAACATGACTGAGAGTCGAGAACTGAGGAAGCCACAGTTTGTCTTTGAATTTTCCTGCAACTCCTGGCTATGCATTTGGAGTTTCTTCCACTGAGGACTCAGAACTATCCCCCTGAGCTTTTGTACTCCACTATATCCACAGAACTCACCAACAGATAATCTGCTAAATTGTTTTGTGTTAACAGCAGTGAAACGTCTAAGCATGAAATACATGCAGGGTACTTAGTCTATAAAAATTTCATATGACCTGGGATTCCTTCCAAGTATCAAATGAAATGATCAAATATATCCAGTGATTTGTCCAATGGAAGAGAGTTCTGGATACACCAAGCAGGCAACATTTGGGGAATTTGTTTAGAGAAAGGTCTTGATAATACCACAGCGATGGATGCCAGTTATATGTAGTATCTTTTATGAATCTGAATTTGAAAATCAAGGAGATCAAGTAATCTTGTAGTCCTTGGATCACTAATACTTATTTCTGCATCACACATGGAAAATAACAATAGGTTGGCAGTAATAGGAATCACATCAATAGATACTTTTTGGCCCTCAAATGGATCCTTACTTTTTAGTTGATGTTTTTACAAGAAACATTTCTTCTCCATTCTGTTTAAGAACGTTATACACTCAAATACATAAATTGTTCATCTCGATTTCTGAGAATAGCAACACACCCACCCACACCCAAGCAAAAGGTAATGTAAAGGCTAATAGGTATACTTCAGAATCTGATGACAGCAATAAACACTTTCATTTTCAATTTGGCTGCAGCTGAAAGATAAAATGGACAGGCATAAATTACTTGGGGGCAAAGTTGCCTTTCTTATCTCTAAATAGTATCTTAAAATTTGAAATTTGACAATTGTAGACATTGGCTTATTCTCCTTAAATTAACTCCATGAATATATTGGAAATGATAGCTCTTCAGTTGAAGCACACCATTCTGCTCATTAGATGCATTAATAAGGACTTGCGGTCATTACTCAAGGCAACTACAAGCACAACCCACTTTTCGCTGCAGTGTCTCGCTCACCTTAATGAATATTTATTCGCCTGCAAGCATGGTGAAGCCCTACCAGAGGGGAATGTGTGCTCTTTCAGTCTTTTGACTTCAAGATCATTACTCTACTAAGCCTCTCAGTAAATTTGCCCAAAAAAAGCCACGAGAGCAGTAAGTTACTCTGTAGAAAGTAATTACCTGAACTCGATAACCTTCATCATTTTCTAAGAGAAAAAAAAATGAATGTGAAATTCGCTTGCTTTCTTAAGATCTTATTATTTTAAATAACAAGTGATCTTTATGAATGAAGCCCTCAGGATATTTCAGTTCTGTATCATACTGTTGTCATATGCTGTTTATTTCAAAATAACAAGAAAAAAAAAACCAGATAAATTTCAGCTACTGGGGTTTTGTTTCTACTTGCTTCGTTTTAATTTTTCTTGTTTTAGACTCTGGCTTAATTTAGTACCTGTAGTGAATACTGTAGTTTGCTGTTGAGACTGGTCTTTCAAGAATGAGGCATAGTGATTTATTGTTTGGTGACTTTCATTCTAATCCTTCTCCAAAGATAGCCATATTTATTGCCTACAGTCACTCCTTTGCAGGGTGGAGCTGGTTATCCAGGAAAGGGCAAAGCCATCTGACCTCATTGTCTGCGGAAGGGGCAGCTCTTAGTCTCAAAGTGCTTTCTCCTGACTCCCATAACTCTTCCCTCTGCCCAAATCCACTAACCTATACTCCTCTATACATTTTTAAAATAAGATTCTTGTATGCAAATATTTGCTTATTGGGAAGCTTTAATGTGTAAGTTTGAAAGCCAGTCACCTTAGACAACTTAGTGAATATTTCAGGGAGAAGGAAACGTATGTTACGGGGCAGAATGAGACTGATAGACAGCACTGATCACAAAAAAAAAAAAAAAAAATCTTTTTTTTTTTTTTTCTTTCAAGGAGAACATGTAGCCAGCATATGATAGACTTTCCTACACTACCTGCTGTGGGAACTCTAGCTCCTTGTTTATTCCCCTCCAGAGGAGTGCCTCCACCTGCCTAAGGAATGCCTCAGGTGGTTTCCTTTCCCAAGCTCAGCACTTTCAGGGGCATTATGCAAACAAACCTCTGAGCACATCTGGGGAAAGTGACTTCGCATAGTTCTCATTGCTTCTCTGTCCCTGCTTTGAACTCTGAGCTGTTTTGTAATAAAAGCATCAGAGATTTCCAGTAAAGGCTCTTGATCAGTATTACCCAGAGTCCCCTGGTTCTGCTGAATCTGGAATTTGACTTCAATTCCTTGGCTCAGGTCACTGGTTGGTCACAATAAAAACATTATAGACAGATCATCCAAAGCTTCCCATGAGCTGATGGATGCATCGTAGGCAAGTTTTGAAAAGGACGAGGGATGGTAAGTAGGTTCTTACCATTTCTTCGGCCAAGAAGTGTAGACTTTGCTAGCTTTGTGAGAGACTGAAACACAGATTCTTTCCCAGTTGCGTGGACTGGGTGTTTTTTTCAAGAGAGTGGAAGAACAACTGCTTACAAAAATGTAGTTGTTAAAAATCAGTAGAGCCACATATATCTCTTCAATGAGAATGCCAAGGGCCACAAACCAAGATAAATGACAGATTGTAAAACAGGTCAGTAATTCGTGCAGCGAAGTAGGCATCAGAGGAACGTGATGATTCTGAAAGACTGCCCTTAGGAGAGAAGTTCAAGGTGGTGGTATCATAAGAAAGAGTGTGGAGCTATGTCTTGTCAACAGGTGGTGAAGGAAAATTCCACGGAAGAACAAAACAGAAACCACAAGCAGATGGAGTCTATTCTGTCTCTGCTTTTTTATGCCTGTGGTTTTTTTTTGATGAGCTGGCTTGAAATGTTTGAGAATGGTCACCGTGACTTACAGCGATAGCAGACTAGCTTGTAGCACACTGATGATTCCCCCAAGGAAAACGAAAACTACAGAGAGCACAGTATAATCTCAGTCTTTGAGTAGATCAGAGAGATGCAGGGGCTGGAAAGACTTCAGGGCCCGATTTCTGGAAAGAAGGGAAAGAAAATGAACGAATGTAACACCCAGCGCCTCTCCCCTTAAGGCATTTGTCAACGTGTGACTGACGGTTAACATCCTAACTAGGAGTTTTCTGTTTCAGGAGGCTTGGCTCAGAAAATTATTATTTGAGACCAGTACGGAAGAGAGAGCTAATGCTGAACCAGGCTCTCCGCTGGGACTCCTCATGGTGTACCCACTAGAGGTAAACCAGAGCCACATTTGCTCACAGAAACAGGCTCAGATTCAAACCAGCTCAAATTTTGGTGACTTTTTGTTACTCTAACTGCTTATCTAAAGCAAAATTTCTCTAGGATTCTTCAATTACAAACTTGGGCCACAGGAAACAAGAGTTAAAAAAAAATTAATAGGAAAGAAAAAATGTTGAAAGTGTTTTTGGCAGTCCCAGATGCTGGTTTATGATGTCCTCATCTTTCTTGTATGACTTTGTGCGTTCCCGGCTTCCCTCTGTCTCAGGAGGATGCACGACACATTGAAAATGAAAACTCAGTTATTTCGTAGCTCAAGTTATGAGTTACACATGAGGAGAACTGCTTTCCACTTCCTGTAACCACCTGATAAATCTCTTTCTTTTCTTTTCTGCTTTATTTTACAGAAAAATAAAAAGTTGTTTTATTTTTTTAACATTATTTTTTTGTTTATTCATTGACCACATGACCAATTAGAAACACAACATCATTCTTGTTCTTGTTGAAGAAGTTTATTTTTAGTTATGTTTAAAATGGTGATTTTGTGCACTGTTGGTAAAAGTGAAGACTCAGTAGCAGTTGAAGGTCCAGGATTGAGGGGGGTCATGCAGAGAAGTTGGGGTTTAGTATCAGGAAGAGAGCCCAGGAGAGGCTATTGGTGAAAGTGTAGCCCATTTGCAGCAAGGGATCACAGCAGTTTTGGAGATGCCAGTACCATGGGTTGACCACCAAGGACAGCAGCAGTGGCGTGGAGCCAGCCAGAGCCTGAAGGACAAGCTCTGTGTGCTGCAGAGGGCAGAGCCACAGATTCCTTTGGAGGATCCCAGAAGATTGTGAGTGAATTCCAGATAACTGGATATTGATAATGTTTTTCTGCTGTCTGAAGACATTGTGAAAAGTTTGATAGATGTTTGGTTTTATTTGGTTCTGTTCTTGTGAATGTTCATCTTGTAAATAGTTTTGCTGGTATTGTGTTAAACTGAGTTGTAGAGATAAAACAATTTTTTTTTATTGTTTTATACAGAAAGGGGAAAAATGTTGCAGAAGTTTATTTTACTTATGTTTGAAATGGTGGTTTTTGTGTGTTGTTAGGAAAAGGGATGCCTAGGCCTTGGCGTTGTTTTGTCTGCAGGTGTTGGCTTTATGTGGGGGATGTTTGATTGCTCATGATCTGCACATGCTATCAATAGACCACCTGAGGAGTTTAGGTATCAGTAAAAACCCCTGAGATGAGAGGCTCAGGGTTCCACTGTCCAGGATGATGTTTGCCATGATAGTGGTTCCCTCTGCTGAGGTCTGGCAGGGTTTGCACCTATGAATATGCCTCCATGTCCTGTAGCAGGTGTACTGCTACAAGTTCTTTCCTGAGGCCTGTGTCTTCCTTAGCCATGGGTTTTAACCATGTTTACAGCACCAAGCAGAATTCCCTCCTGCAGAGCAAATCTTACCCCCATAAATAGCCATGCCCCTACCACACCAGTGGGAACACTTTGCCTGGATAATATTGTAGTAGACAGGGTTCAGCACTGACTTGTAGTGCTTTTAAGCAACTAACCATTTGCATAATATGAAAAGGCTGTTAGACTAAGTAAGAGTTTTACACATTGTAGCCACTTTCTGTATTTCCCACGGTTTTAAAACAAGGGAAAGGTATGATACACTTTCAGAGAAGGGATGGTGAACCCATTATATCTACCACAACCAGTCCCAAGGCCACCAGGACAGGACAGAGCCATCAGGAATGCAGAGCACCTTGTTGGCCATACTTAGATGAGAACCGGCCTTGCTCAAGGAAGGTAAGCATCCAGAAAGATGGTAAACACAGGTATCTTGCTTTGCTTTTAGAGAAAGCATTCCCAACATAATATAACATATCTAGGTCCAGTAAAAGAAGACAAGAGAGCTTTTTTCTTTTGTAACTTGAAGCGTCAAAAGGTATAAGAAAATAATAGGGAAAAATAAGAAATTCAGTTTGAAGAATGAATAGCTGGGTCCAACAGAGCTATTGTTCTGTCAGTGTTGGCATTATAAATCCCCATTCTTGGGTGTTTATAAAATCCAGTCAGACCTCAACAAAATATACTAGAATCTAGCAGCAAGCAATTGCCAAAAAAATTGAATAATGTACCTCAATCACTTTTAACTCTAGGCTTCGCAAATTGCTCTGCCATCAAACCACCTTGAATGTTCCCAACCTCGTTTGACCTGAGACAGAAGTTGATTTCTTTCGGACACAGTTTGGTTTATAAAAGTATGCTAAAAACACTTTTCCAAGGTACTTTAATTTAGATAAATGTAGAAATTAAGCTTCATCACAGCTTACAGAGGGTATTATCTTCAGGATAGATCTACTACTGTGTACTCTTGGATTGGGCACTTTTAGTAAATATTGTATTTACTATATCACATTTCACTTGGAGGTAATGCTCTGCATTTAAAAAACTTCACTGAAAGCACAACCCTGGACGAGGATTGATAGGTGACGTGAATGAAATATGACAGTCCCGATGTGGCCACAGGTGTCTGTGCAGCATACTACCTCAGGTACTATGCACAAAATCAATCTGCCCTGCCTTAATCCAGCATAGCTGTATAAATGTTTCAGTGGCTATTGATCTTTGTCTGGGAGACAAGAATAGGAAAAAGCAGGGCAAAGTCAATTGAGAAGATACTTGGAGATAGGAAAAGAAAGATAAAGCGAGGGAAGAGAAGTATGAAGGCAAAGGTGACCCAGAAGCAGACAGACATTTTGAAGGCCTCCTTCCTTGGAATTTTTTTACTTTACAGGTTTTGTGGAAGTTACATAATGTGGTCATGGTTGATTAAATCACTGGCCACTTGTGATTAAATGAATCTCTAGCCACTCTCTCCTCCTAATCAAGAAGCTTATTTATCTGCTATAGCATTAATTTATTTATAAAGCAGATAATATCAACACCTTATATGTACAAGAAACTTTTATAAGTGCTAAAGATACAACAATGAAATAAGTATGAAAATTTCTGTCCACCAGCAACCTATGTGTTTATTTGTGCATGAATGAATGAGCAAAATATGTTTATATATATACATACATATATGTATGTATATGTGTGTGTGTGTGTGTGTGTATTTATCTTTGCCTGAAAGAGGGATCATATTCTGGTATGCTACAATATGGACAAATTTTGAAGGTATTATACTAAGTAAAATAAACTATTCACAAAAAACAAGTACCATGATTCCACTCACATGAGGTGCACAGCAATGGGGTAGAAAGGCAGCTTCTTCCTGAAAGGAGGGGAGATTAGGGAGTTGTTCTTGTTAAGGAGTATAGACATCCAGTTCATTTGCCCATGCTGGTGATGGTTGCATAACAATATGAAAGCACCACACTTAATATTATTGATCTAGACTTTTAAAAATAAGTAATAGGATACATCCTTTGCTATGCTATGTCTATTGTGATAAAAATATTATCACCTATGTAGATTCTTAATAACAGTTTCCTAAGTTATAAGCAACCTGTCGATTTCAGGAAGTGTTACTGGGAATAGTTCTGTGTTTCCCTCCATTCTTCTGGGAGAAATATAAATCAAAAGTAGGTTGGTTCTTACAAGAGTATAAAGAAGTTGAGCACCAATTTAGCGTTCACGAATCAATGGAATCCACTGGTACTTCAGTCAGAAGGAGCTCTCTGGAGTTTTTAATTCTGCTCTGCTGAAATGGGAACAAGGTAAGGCATGGGTAGCAGGTTTGGGGAATTTCACTAGAAAGAATGTGTTGAGCAGTGTGATACCTTAAGTACATATTTGGTCTTTATCCTTTGTTGGCAATGCAGAGCTTCTAAAGCCTTTAGAATTTCCTGGATGGTAGAGGTGATAACATGTCTGTCTTTCATATAAAACCTCTTTCAGTCATATATGAGTTTATGCCAGCAGCACCCCTGGTGGAGCTCAAGTCAGCTCTATGTGGGAGCTAGTTGCAAGAGAAATGAATCATGTAATTTAGGGGATTGTAACTGCCCCTTCTTTCCTTGATCTTAGGTAGGGAGTAGCTAAAGATTCATCTAATCACAAACAGTAATTCACCCAATCATGACAAGTAATGGATTCTCCACAAAGTCCTTCAGCAAAAATTGGAGACGAGGAGATAGAGTTAGAAAATGCTCTCTGCTCTCCAAGAGGGCCAGCATTCAAGCTTCCAACACCCGTATGGGCAGCTCACAGTCACCTGTCGTTCCGGGAGATCCCATAGCATCTTCTGACCTCGACGTAAGACTACAGCATGTGTCATACAAACACACACGTATACAAAAGAAAATGAATCTTAAAAAAAATCCCAAATGAGAGACTTTAAGGGGCTCTAGGTTGGTGAAAACATCAAGGTGTTTGGAGGGTGGTCCCTTTGAGAAGGCACAGAGCTCTGTACCTTTCTGATCATCCCTGACTTTTGCATGTATTTTCTTTGAGTTGAATCCTTTTTATTTGAGTTCTGTGATTCTACTGAATGAATGTACCTGAGGTGGGGATTATTCTTTTAAACTCACACACCCTTGGTGAAGTAGAAACAATCTGCTTTTTGCAAATGGAGTTTTATGGTATTGAATACTTCACCTGTAGGTCTGATCCAATTCCAGAATGTTAGTATCAGAACTGAACTAACTGTAGGTATCCAGTTGGACTCTCCACAGGTTTGGAGTTAGCACATATCTTAGTTAGGGTTTCTATTGCTATGATAAAATACCATGACCAAAAGCAATGTGGTGAGGAAATGGTTTATTCATCTCACATTTGTATTTCTTTTTTTCAAGACAGTGTTTCACGGTTGTAGCCCTGGCTGTCCTGGAACTCACTCTGTAGTCCAGGCCAGCCTCAAACTCACAGAGATCCACCTGCATCTGCCTCTTGAGTGCTGAGATTAAAGGCATACACTACCACTACCTGGCTTCATCTCACACTTTTATGTAACAATTCATCACTAAGGAAAGTGAGGGCAGGAACTCAAGCATGGCAGGGAAGGAACCTGGAGGCAGGAACTGAATCAGGGCTCAGAGAGGGGTGAGGGTGACAGTAAGAGTGCTCCTTACTGTCTTGTTAGTCATGGTTTACTCTATCTGCTCTCTTATACCATCCAGGACCACCTGCCCATGTAGCAGTACACTGCTGGGTGGATCAGCCAAGAAGACATGGAGGTGTTCTCATAGGTGCATACCCTGCCAGACCTCAGCAGAGGGAACCACCATCATGGCAGGTGCCATTCTGGACTGTGGAATCCTAAGTGTCCCAGCTCAGGTGTTTTTATTGATACAGAGCTCCTCAGGTGTTCTACTGATAGCACGTGCAGCTAGTGAACAATCAAACATCCCCCACATAAATCCAACACCTGCAGACAATACAAAACACCAAGACCTAAGCAACCCCACACCCAACAGTGCACCAAACAGTATTTTAAATGCAACTAAAATTAAACTTCTACAACATGCCCAAGGGGTAGTGTAGCCCAAAATGAAGTGGGTCTTCCCACATCAATCATCAATCAAAAACAAACAACAATAACAACAACAACAAAAATGCGCCACAGGCCAATTTGCTGGGGGCATTTTCTCAATGAGATTCCTTCTTCCCAAATGATTCTGGTCCATGTCAAGTTGACATAGAAATTAGCCAGCACAGTAGGTGTTAAGAAATAATAATCCCTACAAACACATTAAATATAAGAAATGTAAGTAAAACTACTCAGTTAGACTACTGATGCAAAAGTTTATTTTTAGTTATGCTTAAAATGGTTGTTTTGTGCATTGTTGGGTGAGGGGCTCCCTAGGTCTTGGCATTGTATTGTCTGCAGGTGTTGGCTTTATGTGGGGGATGTTTGATTGCTCATGATCTGCACGTGCTATCAACAGAACACCGGAGGCGCTTAGGTATTAATAAAAAGCCTTGAGATGAGAGGCTGTTCTGCTATCCAAGAAAGTGCTTGCCATGATAGTGGTTCCCTCTGCAGGGACCACTCTGAGGTCTGGCAGTGTTTGTACCTATTAATATGCCTCTGTGTCTTCTTGGCTGAGCCTACGCAATAGGTGTACTACTACGGAGTAATGGAAAACTAAAGCAATCAAACAGACAAGGGCTACCAGCCAAACAGCCAGTGACTTCCTACATATCCTATAGAATTGAGCAGAGAGACTCTTACAGGTCCTGATATTCTCATCTCCAGAGATTTGTCTGTAAGGGCCTTTAAAATCAAAGACACTTTCTGCATTGGCCACAAAGAGAGCTTTCCTGAGTCAGGTTACTCCTCACCACTGCCTTCTCTCATACGTCTTTCTTTCCCCTTTGAAGGTCAGCGATGCCTCTATGAGCCACCTGCATCAGATTCAGCTGGGTGGTTTCTGGACTGCCAGGGTTAATCCCTCAGGAGGTAGGAATCTGCTTATGTACAGACTTCTTAGATGACTGGGAAATGTGAATGCTTGAGAGTCATTCCTAATGAAAGAAATTCCCTATTGTTGCCAAACCAAGTTGGGCCTAAGGCTCAGGGTCTTAATTAGGCTTAAAGCATGGCTGTTACTTTTTACTAAGCACCTGCACAAAGATCACTTCAGCTACGGGAATGATTGCCACACAACCATGTTTCCCGGAGTACTGTCAGTGCTTTGCTGTTGACTAGGGAGAAGGCTTGTGCTAATAAGAAGCTTCCTTCTTCATCTTTTATTCTAGTTGCATCCCAAATTCTCGTCAGGTGCTGCCTATAATCAGGCAGGTTCCCCTGCCCACCCCCAAATAATTCTTTCTGAAAACAGTATAATATGCATACCTAGAGGTGTCCTTTGATAATATTCCAGGGTCTTTTCCACCTAACCCGATTTTCAATGAAGATTAGCAGGAGAGCACTTGACAATTATAAATGGCAACTCTGTCCTTAGGAATGGGTGCTTTGCACAGCCCACGATTTAAGTTGCTGCAGACTCTCTCTGATACTTCTTTCCAATTAAGCAGGTTAAAAGACATTTTGCTATTATGACTTTAAAATTCAATATTTAATGGACATAAATAAAATGGGTACAATTAATGGGGAATGGTGTTTTTGTGACACAGAGCGGAAAATGACAAAAATAATATACTCCAGGCTGATGAACTCCTTTAAATTAATTGATGAATTGTGTCAGCAAACGGACTTCTAAATGTTTAATCATGAGATCTCCATTTCTCCTGAGTTCCTTGAGCATTTAATAACACCCATGCAACTCAGCTGGTAAACTATTCCTGTCCTTGCATCATTAGGTAACGCAGCAGTACCTCTCCCTACATAGTGAGATTATATACATTTCTGGAGGAAAGATAATGACATGCTGGAATAAGAGCTCTCGACTAGCCTCGCCCTGTTTTCTAAACAAATACGGCTGCGCAACTATTGTTATCTGCATCCTCAGCGTTTCATACGACATCTTGTATGTTTGCCAATGTTTGGGAAGTTTTGTTTGAGTTAACACGAGATGTGTGCATTGAAGGCCAGTCTGGAAGGCGTGATCTTGGCAGAGATGCTAACGAAAAGAACGTGCTAGCAGCCATGCTAGCAGCGTGATTCGGGCGGTCCTGGGATGTCATTTTCTGCCTAAGAGAATATACTAGGAGAGAGTTCACAAGTGAACGAGCTCCTTGGAAATGAAAAATTCAACCATGAAAAGTGGAAACCTCTTTCTAGAAAATTCTGTTACTCAGACATCAGTTTAACAACTAAAGAGTTCCTCAGCAGAAATAAAAAGGGGGCCCGAGAGAATAAATTTAAAATGTGTAACATCTGCTTTCAGAGAAAATGGCTGAGTCACTGAAAATTCAATACGGAGTTCTGTGGTTTGATATTGGGGATCCAAATTTCCCTCTGTTGCACATGCATTTACATACAATGTCCACGTTTAAGCGATGTAAATTCATAACGTTACCGCTTGCACAGAGTCCATTACTCAGTTTAATGAATATTTTGTCTCTGTTAGGAAAAGAAGCACAGGCCAACAGAGCAGAAGAGGAATAAAGCTGAAGACGATTTGGAAGCTGGCTTCTATTCCCTCTGTAAATGTCAACAGAAATCCTATTGTGTGAGAAAGCCTGAGATTTGTGTCCTTCGTCTCTAACCAAGGATAATTTTGAGACTAATTTTCAAAATTAATTGTTTTAAAGAGTGAATGGATATTCTGTGCATTTTCCTTACACCACCTGACGTTTTTATGTGTGGGTGCAGCAGAAGGGCTAGGGGACCAGTGAACACACGTGCTACCCTCATAGGCTTTTGTTTTTTGTTTTTGTCTTTTTGTGAGAACATATAAAATGTGCCCCTAGACGCAGGGTGGAGGCAGAGGCAGGTGGATCTCTGTGAGATCATGGCCAGCCTGGTCCACAGAGTGAGTTCCAGGACAGCCAGAGTTATAACAGAGAAACCTCATCTCAAATTAAAAAAAAAAAATATATATATATATATAAATATATAAACAATATAAATAAATGAACTAAATTAAAAAATAAATAATATCATTTATTATTGTTAAAAATAAAAATAAATAAATAATATAAAAACATAAAATAAAATAATATATAATAAAAATCTATATGTATGTATATATGTATATATGCTCTCAGCACTTTTCTAGGGTGTACCTCGTCACTAACTATATCTATGTTGTGGTATCTGAGGTCATTAGTCTTGGCTGTTACCCTGAGTGAATCAAGTGATGCTAGGATTAGTAAAGCACAATTCTCAGTATGTCCGTAAAGATATGTCTAGAGATGACTGACATGTGGAATGGTAGTTGAGGGAGAACTACTCACCCCAGAAATGAACAGCCTAATCCTTCCATCTGGGAGTCCAGATAGGATGAAAGTACAAGAGGAAGTCAGCTGACACGTAAGAGCTCCACTCTATCACCATGGCTGTATCCTGCGCTCATCAGACCCCAGCCTCTTTAGTCTTTCAAAGCAGATTCATACCAATGTCCCTCCTGGAAATTTCTAGACCTCCAGGTCACCTGGGGGCTAAGTTGTGGGTCTCCTCTTGCTCTGACTCTTCTACAGCCTTGGACTGTGTATCTGCGGGGCTCTACTACCTCTCCACAATTCACAGCCATTGTTGTACTGTCTTCTAGTAGTGCAGTAGTATACCTCAATCAAATATCCACACTTTACACTATATATACAAAATGCAATCTCTCTCTCTCCCCGACCACCTGTGTGTGTGTGTGTGTGTGTGTGTGTGTGTGTCCTGGTGGTTCTGCTCCTCTAGGGGAACTTAATTAATAAAAGAGCTCTTAAATGTATTTCTTCTACCTCTGATCAATATCTCTCAGTCTCCAATGTCAAACTGTCTACCCTCTGGGAAACACGATTCTATTCTCTACTATTCTGAGATCGGTGTTTTTACTCTTTACATGTGTGAAAGCCCAGGTATTCTAAGTCACAGTGTGAACACTGTGCAATTTGGCATAGTACTTATGTAAGGAATATGGAGATGACATCTCTGTAGCAGTATGTTACAATCTTTTATCCTCAAATTAGGGAAGAAGAAAGGAAAGATAGAAATCTTCATCGCTTTTACAAGTGGCTTTAATACAGAAATAGAGAAAGGTTGAAATCTTCATAGCCTCTTTTAGGCTGTTCTAAGCTTGAATTTCTCCAACCTTTGTTCTTTCACTAACCACAGCAACCCAACAAACCAACGCCATCCTGACTCTCGCGGCTTCAGACCTTTTATGCCCTAAGGCAAAAGTTCCCATAAACCCATGCGACATGCAATCCCAAAGACAAGCTACAGGTGCCAGAATGACTGCACCTAACCAAATTATAGCCACCTGCATCAAATACAAATCCAACTTGTAAACAACTACCCCACAGCTCGGGTGGAAACACAAACCTCTAGTGACTACGCAGTTAAACCAAAAAGCTTTTCTTAACGTAAGAATTCCAAGTGTGCCTCTACACAACTCCTTTATAACGTTAGTGCTGGCACAATTGCAGGAGCCTGAAGACAGTTCAAGAAAGGTGTAGTAGTTGGCCCCTATTTGAGTGGTATGGGGAGGGAGGATTCTCAGCCAGGCACTTCTCTCTTCTTGTCTTTACAAATACTCATTACCTACACAAGCCAGACCTGAGACCTTCTGCATGAAAGTCTGTATTCGAAATTTGACATTACTCTTTGTGTTCACCAATTTTTTTCTAATCACTGCAACAAAATACCACACACGATCGACTTTTAGGAGTAAAACTTTGCTTCAGCTCGGTTTGTGATGTCCTGGCCACACTGCGCTGGGGCAGAACACCATGGTGGCAGAAATTTGTGGCAGAGGGGGTTTTCAAAACATGGTGACAGGAAGAAGAGGAAGAGCAGGGAAGGGTCACTGACAAGACACCTCGGGGGATTCAAATGCAGCAATCTATTTCTTCGAACCACTTCTGAAGGTTTTGGGACCTCTAAGATAGTGTGATCCGTTGAGGTTTGAGTGTTCACGTGTGAGCCTTTTGGGTGACACGTCACAGATGATAACATTCATTTTGTAACTTGGAGGGGTGCTACATTTATATGATAAGAATTCCAGCAATCCTGGCTAGGTCCTAGTGCCCTTATTATTGCTAATATAGTATTGCTGATACAGTATTCTCTGTCTTTCTGTTCAAGAGCAGTTAAAAACCGGAATGACATTCAGTCTGAGTACCCAAAACTCTCACAGCAGCTAAACTATAAGAAAAAAAGCTCCAGATACAGGAAAGAGACAAGAAATCTGTCGCGCCTCCACCCTTTGATAAAAGAGACCGTCAGGACCGGGGAGAGCACTCAGACACAGACAAGGTTGAAACTGAATCAAGAGAAAATAACTTCTGACTAAGCCACAGAATTTCAGCAGAATTGGATTTGATAGCAGCACCTAGAGAAACACCCTACCCTCATATCTATACTCAGGACTCAGAAGTTAAGTGTGTATATGAGAGGGGATGTCAAACCAGCCTTTCTCCTAACCAGCTTTCCAGAGACTAACCAATGGCAAAAAATCCTCCACAGGCCCAGAGGGTACAAAATAGTAATAACATTACCCAGTAAAATAATTCAGTGGTTTTCTCTGCAGAAATGGCTTAAAAGCAAGGAGTCCACATAACTGCCTTCGAGAGCTAACACAGGCATTGTTCTGTGGAGAATGCTATCTGGTTTCTTGAAATTTCAAGGAAAGGTTTTAAAGTTATTTGTTGGAGATAATTGAATTTTTTTGAAGTAATATGTAGGTCAAACACATATGCATTCTTTATAAAAGGTGATTGTTTGATGGTCCACTGTTTTGAAACCTTAAAAGAATAAATGTTAAATTTCATAGAAATTAACTATATTGATTTGTTGACAGGGTTTCTCTGTTGTAACTCTGGTCAGCCTTGAACTCACTCTGTGGACCAGGCTGGCCTCGAACTCATAGAGATCCGCCTGCCTTTGCCTCCAGAACGCTGGGATTAAAGGCATGTGCCACCACTGCCCGGTTTCCAATATTCTTATCTCTAATTTCAGTCATGCACTTGAGCCGTTCTGTGAGAACACATCCTTGTGCTTTTTTCATTTCGGCACCTCATCGAGATGTGGTTCAAGGGTGTCCATGTGTTCTACCTCGCTGGGCTTCAGCTGTGGAGTCTCCTTACTGGTCACCTGACATTTGGACACTTTCCTTAATGTCTCCAAACCCAAATTACTTCACACACGTAATAGAAATCATAGTGTCTTACTGACTGTGTGACTTGAATATTAAGTGAGACACCACATAAAAGCTCTGCGCATGTATATTAACGTTCTCCTTATCTGACTCTATTTCTGCTCTCTGAGATTGATGATATACCCATCACTGCCAAGGGTAAGATAAGATAAGGCCACTAAGAATTACAACCTCTACCTAAAAGCATGATACATCAGCTGTTTTCCCTGTTGTCAGACACCAACCCTCAGTGTCTTACGTCCCTGTTGTGGTCACAGTCTGGGTGATTTAGATATTAACCTTACCAGCCAGGTAACCTGTATTGTCCCTTTCTTTCCTTCTATGGTCAATGCTATAGCTAGTATGTATTTTGTGTTCACTGAATAGTAGATCACTATTATTATTATTGATATTGTGACTGATAATGATAATAAAACAATCTCAGCTTTCACAGATGATATTGGCACTTCTCAACCTGTCTGGCTGGTTCTGATGTTTTCTCAGCCTGGTCTGAAACAGATCCTTAAGCTGTCTCTTAGCTGATAATATCTCTCCTAACTCATTTGATTTTACTCATTTTCCCCTCCAGATTTTAAATGATGAACAAGTTCTACACAGACTCCTCTCAGAACTGATTTAGTTTAGATTCAGTAGCAGTCTTGCAGGATCATGGAGAGACTGCTAAGTTTAATGCCACAATCATCTCAGCTCCTACGGAGTATTCATTTCATTGTCAGCTGGTGGGAACAGGCAATTGCCATGGTGTAAGGCCGATTCCCTTCAGTAATGAGGCAAGGCACAGGGACATTTTCATTTTTGAATTCCAAGTAAGCACACATTGTCATTTCAGATGCTATTCCAAAAGCTATCATTTGCTGGGGTACATCTGGTACCACGTTTATTTACAGCCTTCTAATTTTTCTTTAAATCTTAGGGAATGTGGTAAAAAACTCAGGTGATTGATTTGGGGGTATGTAGGGCTCAGCTTGCAAGACAGGAGCAACTTTCATTCTCTGAGGGGGAAAATACTCAATTTCTCATCATGTCTGATACCGAAGACAGCATTAGAAAGAATAATTGAAAATAAGCAGTGGACAGTCAGCCAGAGGGTTAGTTTGATAGCAAAGAGACATCTACGTCCCAGGGAGAGAAAATCAAGTTGCAGGAGAGGCAGAGTGTCCCTATATAGTAATAAAGGGGACTGTGGTAATTCTTACTTTCATATTAAGTCCACTCTTATCCTGTGCTGGATGACAGTGAGCAGTATTTTCCCATTCTTTAATGAGAAAAGAAAATTGGAAGGCTTCTATAGGGTAACAATAATTGTATGGCCCCAAGAAAAAGCCATAGGTAAAGTGAAATTGTAATACAATGCTGAAAACACAAACTGAATAGAGTTAAACAAGGGAGTCAAGGTATGAAAGCAGACTGTAAATTGGAAATGCTAAAGTTCAGAAGCTGTCACTACATGCACTGAAAGGATAGATAAAGTAGCTTAACACACCGGAGAAATTCATGGAAGAGCATATGAACCACAGCTTTATATGCTGTAGCTGTTGTGTAGATGTTGATGTGGATTCGATAGATGTAGACATTGATTCAGGGCAGAGGACAGTTCATTCTTCTACTAATTAAATCACCGGCTCTAACCCAGAGCCTTAGAGTGTTTTGGCCTCTTTACAATCTAGTCTTAATCCTTGAACTGGAAGGCTTCAGTCTTCACAGAATCTAGAACATTTAACCTGCTAGCCCAGACTTAGAAGGCTTCAGCTTTTGCCTTCAGAGACCTACTGCCAACTGAGCCCCTCTGACTAGCTCCTTCTGAACTCTTACTCTTCTGGTTCAACTCACTCTAAGTATTGTTGTTTCTACCCATAGGTTTGTGTTGCTTTCAACTTTGGTCAGAGAAGTATCCTTTTTCAGTGAGTAGTAGCCAGTGTAGAAACTCATAGCTAAGCTAATGTACCTAGCATAAACAACACTAAAGTGGCCAGTTGTAGGTGAATCATTTTTATTAACCTACCCCCACCTAAGGATCAGGAAATAAAAAGTGGACGTGGAAGAAAAAATGTAACAGCTAGGGGACTGGCTAAGAATTGGGAGGAGAGCTGGAAGAACTGACCTTCAGACATGATGGGATTGTTGAGTTCATCAACTCGCAGCAGCTGTGGTTACCTACACAAGATCAACATGAGAACAAGCCGATGAAAGTCCTAACATTCATGGCTGAGGGACTTCCCAGGCCTCACCTTTGACAGAGGTGCTAGTGGCCATTGGTGGGCACTGAGGAAGGGAGAGTCACTGATCTGGTGATGTAGTGGCTGGTGGTTGCCCACTCCCCAGTGGACAGTCCTACATCGTTGTGCACATAAGTAGCACTAATTGGACTTTGGAGTGTTAATTTACAAAAAGGGAAGGCATAAATTTGGGAAGAAGATGGACTGGTAGATTCTAGGGGTTGTAGGAGGGAGAGAGTAGTGGCGGATCCCACATGACTAAATCGATTGTAAACGGGTGACGTTTTCAAAGAATAAATCAAAGTAAATCAAAAATATTATTTTAAAAAAATCTCCTTTCTTTAAAAAAGTATTCAACTTTAGGTATTGTGGTTTTAGAAAATTGCCATGTACGCATATGTGTAGGTATGTATGTATGAAATATTATAGATTAATTTTATCATGTTTATATATATGTAAACACATATATAAGATTAATATGCATTTATGTACATACATATGTATGAAATATTCAGCCTATAGGCAAAAACTATGCATTTATTTTATTACGATTTTTGTAGAAGCTGATACACACACTAAAAACAAAGAAAGTAAGCACATTGAGTTATAGAATTCCATTTTCAGATAAATGTAACTACTGCTGGGAGTGCAAACTCAGCACTTGGGAGGCACAGGTAGGCAGATCTCTGTGAGATCGGGTCCAGCCAGGGTTACACAGTAAAACCTAGTCTCAAATAAAAGCAAAGCAAAATAAAAATAAACACAACGGCATTTTTCAAAAGATTACTTACAGTTACTGCCACTTTTAGTAGCTTATTTACTTCAAGGATCCTACATAGGAAGTGGAAAGAAACCCTTTAATCATGAATCATCTATGAATCTCTCTCCTCCTCTAGGATGCCTGATGTAAGATTGTCTTGAAGTTTGCAAACTCTGCCTGAAGCGGTATACAAGCTGGAAAGGTAGATGAAGGTCTTATAGCAACATTTACGAAAAGGTACACACCTCCTGTTTACTTTGTTTTAAGGAGTTTGACATTTAAGGATTTTATTCTGCTACTTTGATTAAAGAGTAGAATTCAGCTAGTAACCAGAGCAAGCCAATGTGATTAATGAGGCGTTTAATTAAAAGGCAGCCCAAACTCAGTGGCTGCTTAGCAATAGTTTGACAAACATTAGATTATATAGTATAGTACTGAAACAAAATGAACCCAAGCGCTCCAAAAGCTATCTGATGTTTAGGACTTTATACATGTAGAGGTTCCCAGTATTATTATTTTGAATTCTTTGTTAATCTTTAATACATCTGAGGATAAGGAACTGTTTCATGGGCCTTTGCACTGCAGAGACAATAAGTCCAATACGTGACAGTCTGTCCAACTTTCTTAGTGAGGATGCTGACACACCCTTACGCAGCTGTTTCTAGGACACACTTCTGTAACAGGTTAGGCCTGGCAGACTAAAATCAAAATGCTTCCATGGAACCTGGAGCTTTCTGATGGAAACGTGCAGCTTCTTGAAGGTTGAATTCATTTTAAGGAGAGGATTTCAAAAGCTAAGCATGTGCCTCATAGACGCTTTTTCAAATCCTTGTGATCTTACGGTGTATGTCAAGAGCTTTGTAGGGATCTGTTTGGGACAGAGCATCCTGGAGAGTGCTTGTAGGGGAAGCATTTGTTGATCTAAAATAAAATGATACTAAAGATATAGACGGACAAGCAAGGTCTGCGGGCTGAAAGTTGACATTGCCACACTAGTTTTAAATAGAAGCTCTTTGAGGGTATTGGGGCTTGTAAGTATGGGCTAGCCTGAAACTATGGAGCCCAGGCTGGCTTGAAACCTGCCAATTTTCTGCCTCAGCCTCCTAAATGCTGAGATTAGAGTTTGTGCCACCATCTCCAATGTAGGATTAGAGTCTCGATAGATATAATTATTTATATGATGTATAAATTGTTTGAACTAGATAACTGTACACAGAATTCTAGGTGCATCAAAAAAGCAAGACTCATTCTGATGAGTGCTATTTATTGTAAAACTACCCTTTACATGTACTCTGCGGTTATGAATCATTATATAATCTTTAACTGTTCTCTCAGTTTTGTACCTAAAAATAAACCATTTTTCCTGCCCAGTAAAGTGTGATCCATACTGTAAAAAGCAGTCATTTCTCCTTATATAATTCCTACTGTAAATTAAAAAATAGTTTCTTGTTTCTCCAGCCAACATCGGATCCATGAATCATTTTTGCATTAAATTTATGTTTTCTTTACTGTGAGTGTTTAACTCTGGATGTCTGGGGACTCTATCAAAGTAGAGATGCCCAGGAGAGCACACCTGTACTCTTCAATACAGCTAGCAGGAACATGCCTCCTTCTCAGGAGAGCCAAGGGAACAGCACAAGAAAACAAGACAGCAGAGAATGGGGGTTGCAGACCGGAGCTTCAGAAATGTCTTGAGTATCCAGGCCACCGATACCAAGAAAGCACCACTTTGCTACCCTATGAACACACTGGTATTTTGTTGTCTACATCAGACCTAAAGTGATAAATTTACTCAAACCTATTTGACTGACAAATGTTTTTTTGTGTGGTTTAATACTCAGGAGACAAATAGTTGGCACGGTTGGCAGAGCTCCTACTCCCCAGGGGGCAATTACTTAAATGAAAAACGCAGGTCTAATTAGGCACTCAATTAGTTATGCAATTATGATTGTGATAAATATTAAAAAAAGATCACTATGTACAATGAAAAGTCATGAAGAAATGACATGGGAAAATGAAGTTCTGAGAAGTTATTGTCAGCCATGAGATTATATACATACAGGTAACATTATATGGGCCGATAGGATACATGTATAGATACATATATATATAATGTATATGTATATATGTTATCAATATATATTATTAGTATATATAATATAAAAATGTATATTCATATCAAAATTTTTTTTAATTAGATAAGAAAGAAAATAAATCACTCAGATCAAACAGCCCTACTGAAAAAAAAGGGCAATGGTCATTAATATGTAATTCACAGAAGACTGACAAAGGTGTAAATTCTCTATGTGGTTAACAAGAGTTGTAAAATTGAAAGAGACAATATGTAAAGTAAAAACTTTGTATCCTATGCAGACTTTTAAAAAGAGTAATCCTGATTTATAATAAAAGTATGAGCTTTTACAATAGTTTTTAAACTGAAAATCTCTTAATTTTTGCAACAGTTGGAAATCAGTAAATAAAACAAAGAGTGAATCATTTATTCCGTGCTTCCTATTAAATTCACTGCTAGAAGAAACATTTCTTCTTACACAGGAAGTTCACAATATGAACCGCCAAGAAACAGCAGAAACAAAGAGCTATCATCCAAGTCTTAATGAATTCCTGGAGGAAGGCATTAATCAATGACTGTGTATCGCAGAAAGAGGTGATATTGGACAGCATGGCCCTTTTGATGCTCTCGCACAACCGCATCTGTGATGTACTCTGGGGGGAATGAAGAGCCCTGATTTGGCTCAGGCTTTTAGATGCAGCTGCCAATTTAAAAGTGGAGGATTACTTATTAATTGAGACTTGGAGCATGCCAAATGGCTACAGGTGATTTAGTGACAAAGTCCAGACCACAATGCAAACAACTTAGCTTCTTTAGTAATTAAGTTGGAAAGAAGAAAAAATGGGGGTAAAATGCTTACAAGTTAACAGAAATTAAAGAAATAAAGTAATGTATTCTAAGGTGAATTCTATTAGATCCAGACTCAAAGAAACTACTATATAAATAGATATTTTATAATTATTACATATTAAAAATGTGAAAACTAAGATATATCTGATAATACTAAAAGACCGAGTCTATGTTTAAATATTCTAATATCAAAACATTACAACCTAAATGTTTTCAATATATTATTATTATTATTATTATTATTATTATTTGTTTTGTTTTTTTGAGACAGAGTTTCTCTATGTAGCCCTGGCTGTCCTAGAACTCCCTCTGTAGACCAAGCTGATCTTAAAACCAGACCCACCTTCTTCTGCCTCCCAAGTGCTGGAATTAAAGGCGGGTGTCAATACTGCCTGACTATTTTGTCTTTATTATATGTATTGTGTGTGTAAGAGTGGTGTGTGTGCACATGAGTGTAGACACCCAGAGAAGCTGGAAGAAGGTGCTGGATTCCTGGAGCTGAAGTTTGAGACCTAATGTGGTCACTAAGAACCAAACTTAAGTCCATGCTTTTAACCAATGAGATATCTCTCCAGTACCTTAAGCGTTTAATGTATCAATATTGGTTATAGGGATAAAAGTTTTTAGGCATACCCATGAAATGTTACCATTTGAGGTCATATGATGCCTGAGTTTTGTTTCCAGTGTAGAAGGGTAGATAGAAAACAGACCTTGCAGTTGGTTGATGATTATTAAATCAGAATTGTAAGAACATGAGGATTCATCTAAAATCTTTTGTTTTAAATTTTCATACTAAAAGTTTATACTTAACAATAAAGATAACATATCATAGTTTTAACTATTCAGTAATTTACCAAATACTACACTAGTGTGAGTTTTGCATTAATGTTTTGAGATGTCATATTCCTTCTGGATAGCGAGTGTATCATTCAAGTAATTTTCGCTAGAGCGTATACATTTTTGCTTTCTAATAAGGAACTTATTCAGGGGTGACACCTTACCATAAATTGAGTCTATTGGCAGAGACTTTGAGCTTAATTATCAGCACACATTCAATTACCTCTTATTCCATCTGGTAGAATTGTGCTATAATTGGCATCTAATGGGAGGTTCATGGCCTTTAACCTTAGATACTATAAAAATACTGAGGTAACTCTCAGCACCACGGTCTTTGAGTCATTACTTTTGGGCCGTAGCCTTGCCCACACCTGACACAATGCTCATTTTTTTTTTTTTTTTCAGTCACACCAAGGACTTGTTTGGGGAACAAGCTAAAAAACATTCACTTAAAGGAGAATTGCAGGAAATGACATAGAGTTTACAGGTTTGCTGTGCCCATTGTTGCTGAAAATAAAAAGATCAATAAGTCCTTCTACGGAAAACAATACCAATTCTTTAACACATCTTCAAACATTTCCAATTTAAAGGACCGACTTCTATCTTTTTTCTCATGACAAGTCATGGATACAAGTGAGAACGTTGGAGACAGAGACACACATGTCTTCCATAGACAGTAAGTGTGAGAGAGTGAGCACTGAGACATAAGCAGGGACCGACGGCCTCTTCAGCTGCTTACACAGGGCCCCTTCTCTTTGGTTCTTCTTTTCCAATTTTACATACCATCTCAGAAACTCACTTGACATTGATGCCAGGACTAACATCTAAATCTTAGGTTCACAGAGTCAGTTTGCTTTTCTCCTTTGATGTAGATGTTCTCAGCTCCTTGGCCACATGAGCTCCCTGTTACTTTGGGCAGAGTGTTTAGATGATCCCCAAAGTCAGAAACTTAGAGGGCCTTGCCCATGCGCAAGAACCACCTATAAATCCTACGGTTTGAAGGTAAAGCTGTTTTCCATCCTGTATCACAGGAGCAAACTGTACCATGGAAAACAGCGGTTATACATCGGTGCTGTAACAGTCAAGAGCTTGCTTCCAGACTTTTCTAAGAAACTTGAATTTCAGAAAACTGAGCTAGAAACACTGTCACGTCTATCGCTGCAAAGCAACAGTTCTCTAGGTAATGTCAATCATGCAATGGAGTATTCTAGGGACCATGACTTCATTACCTACTCGCTCATATTAGAAAAGAGATCTTTATTCTTAATTTGTTTTTTTTTTGTAAACTGTATTATAAAAATTGCAAATAAAAAAAAATCACAAACTGAAATGAGCCGAACCCAAAGTCTATACATCTCAGAGGACACCTGTATGGTTAGAATAGCTATTCTGAAGCTATGGCTTCACGTTGGATTTTACACCTTCACTATCAGATACTTTTCTCTACACTCATCCACTATTCCAAATGAAAAGTGCATGGAAGTTAGAAGTAGATAAGCAATCAGCTTTATATACTCTTCCTCAACTCATGTCCATTACCTGCATTCAGTCCTTCCTCATCCCTTCATACGCAGCCTTTCTTGTTCTCTTTTCTGCAAATTCCATGGAACCCACATGTACAGATACTTTTGGCCAAGTTCCACATGTGATCAAAAACATGTGGGTTTTAATTGCATTCTGAAACTGTGGAGTAGTCTGTAATTTATGACCTCATTGTTTTACAGAAAAGGGAATCTTGTGGTAGTCGGGCTATTGTGGCGGCTTATCCAGAACAACAAGGAGGCATATTTGTTGGTGCAAACCCTTCCAAACCTCAGCAGAGGGAACCACCATCATGTCAGGTGCCATACTGGACTGTGGAACCCTGAGCATCTGAGCTCACATGTTTTTATTGATACAGAACTCTTTAGGTGCTCTACTGATAGCACCTGCAGATCAGGAGCAATCAAACTTCTCCCACATAAATCCAACACCTGCAGACAATACAAAATGCCAAGGCCTAGGCAGCCCCTTACCTAACAGTGCACAAAACAATTACTTTATACATAACTACAAATAAACTTCCACAACAGAATCTCTATTTTTAATTCATTCTTTAAAAAACTATTTTAAATTTATTATTTGACTATTTCGCAAAGTATAAATGCATTTCAGTCTTATTCACCTCCATTAACCTCTCTCATTCCTCTGGAATCCCTTCTCAGTCAGTCCTTTTACTTCCATGACATTTATTTTTTATTTTCCTGTATAAGCCACTGGGTTTAGTTAAGGCTGTGTGCATAGCATAGATGTACAGTGTGAGTGACTTACCAGGGGCTGTACCATGGATGCGAAGTGACTCCTTATGCCCAAGCAGCCATTAACTGCTAATAGTTCCTCAAGGAGACACCAGGCCTCTTGCGCCTCTCTAGCCACGGTGAAATGTTGATACGCTCAATCTTGTGTAGGTCTTACGCAGGGACAGCAACAGCCATGTCCTGTCCAGAAGACAGAGTTCACAGCATTCCTCCCTTCCTCTAGCTCTTACGTTCTTTTCGCTCCTTCCTCTGAGATGCTTCCAGAGCCTAATTCGGGATGATACGGATGTCCCTCTTAGGGCTGAACACTCAGTAGTCACATGTTATCATTATCTTGCTGTTATCATTGGCACTGGGGTGTTCTGATAGGGACAGTGCCTCGGGCTCACAAACAGAAAAGAAGAAAAAGGAGCAGATCAACGCCTCGTGCTAAAAACTACAGCTAAGAAGGCAGAAACTTGTAGTGTTTTGGAGTAGTTTTCAGCCCTGGTATTATTTACTCCCACTGCCTCTAATCTCAAAATCAAAAGCTTTCTAACAGGTTCTATGGATGGGGGTGTGTAGCATTCCTTTACCATTTACAGATGGCGGGTTTCATGGTGGTTTATAAGAAAACACTGACTATTAACCGACTGCACTTGATTCGACATTTTCTCCCTGCTGTTGCATGTTAACACAGCAGCTTTTGCAGAAATGGATCGAGCAGATGGTAAATACAGATTATATTAGTAAAGATCTGTGCCTTCTCAGAGGAAAGGGAACTGACTGGAGTGAGAGAGAATTTCTGTGGTGTTTACCTTAAAACTAACATTAGTAGGACACACCTCCCAGGACAATTCTGTGCCTCTGAAAAATCCTTTGCTTTTGCTTCTAGTCTTTGGTGCCAGAAAACGCCCTGCATTTACACACAGTGAGCCAGGCTCTTTCTTCCTGCTATTTGGATAGCTGGAGAACGTTACTGAATGTACTCACACATATTCTGCATAATCTTCCCTCCACAGTGAGCAGTGGAGTGCACGGCCCAGGAGACTCACCTTGGACGGCTCTTCAGGAAATCGTCTCGCTTGAATTATTCTCATGGACACTTTCTAAGTACCATACTACAGTTTTGCATATTTTGGCTTCTTCTGTGAGAGAGAAAAGGCATATTTTTTTCTTAGTTGCCTGTGAATCAAAATAATCTCAGATCAGCCACTTAAGCAATATGGCTTTGACAATAGTAATAGCCACACAATTTACACTTCATGGTCAGAAAGGTAAGGATCTGCCCAGCTGTTGCCTAGGACTTAGTCGACGTTGGCTTCTCTGCTTATTCATTAAAATGACCCTAGAGTCGGCCTGTAGACTTATTTCTGTTAACATAGGTCATGCAGTAGTGTCCCAGTGTTTTGCAAAGCCTGCACCTTGTCCTAGGCACATCCCCAGTGTTGCAGATTTTGCTCCTACCTCTTGCCTAAATGCTTTCTGATCCCTCTAGTTTCTAATAATACAAATATTTACAAATGTCCAAAATTATTGCTCTAATTCTTTAATGTTGCTTAAAATTCCCTGGTGTTTAAACATACCTCAGGACATCACATGTCAGCAAACAGCTTATTGATTAGGTCGGAGCCCTGAAGATGCTTTCTTTATTTTTTATTTCAGAAATTACATCTTACTTTCTATTAGTATAAACCCAACTTATAAGAAGTTTTTTTTAAATCTCATGTTCAAACCGTTTTTTAAAAAAAACTTGTTGAGAATGTAATATATTTTTATCATATTCACCCACAGCTCCTCTTACGTCCTTGTCATTCTCTCCATCTTCATACCTTCTTCTGCTGCTTCTTTCTCTCCTTCCTCCTTTTCCTCCTTCTTTGAGACAGGGTTTCTCTGTTGTAACCGTGGCTGTCCTGGAACGCACTCTGTAGACCAGGCTGTCCTCGAACTCACAGAGATCCTCCTGCCTCTGCCTTCTGAGTGCTGGGATTAAAGGCGTGCGCCACCACTGTCTTTTGTTTCTTGACATAAGTCATCAAGTCCAATCTGTGCTGCCAGTGTACTACTGAGTGGAGGCCGTCAACTAGAGCAGGGCCAACCCACCAGAAAGGGAAGCTGACCTCTCTTCCCCAGAGACATCAACTGGCAACAGCTCCTAAGTTAGTAGTAGGAACCCAAGAGCTCCCTTCCACTCCATGCTTGGTTGAATGGCTTGATCTCTTTCTTTCTTTCTTTCTTTCTTTCTTTCTTTCTTTCTTTCTTTCTTTCTTTCTTTCTTTCTTTCTTTCTTTCTTTCTTTTAATAAATGAAACTTTATTTAAAAATAGCTGTCAGCATTTCATTTTAACTTAAACTAAAAGTACCCTCTACTCGGGTCAGGGAGGCAGATCAGTGCCTTTCTCAGCCATCATCAGAGAAGAAGCTTCCTCCTGCAGCAAATGGGAACAAATACAGAGACCCACAGCCAGACATTACACAGGAGAGAGGGAGAGAGGGAGAGAGAGAGAGAGAGAGAGAGCTCTAAACACAGCTCTAAATTGGATGTCTCTATCAAATCCCTCTTCTTAGGTCGTATGAACCCCAAGGAAGAGGAGGCAGAAAGCACGCAAGAGCCAGAGGGAATAGAGTACACCATGAAATAAAGTCCTATACATCAACATGATAGACACTCACAGGAACTCACAGAGACTGAGGCAGATGAACAGGGCCTGAACAGGTCTGCTCCAGATGAGGTCCTAGACCAGAAAGGGGAAGCAGACACACGCCCCATCTCTAACCCAGAGCTATCTCCAACTGATAACCACTTGCAAATGAAAAAGAATTTTTATCATTTTTGACCAAAGGAGTCTCCCTGGGGACTATCAAGTGCCCTTAAGGGTAGCCTACGTGCCCAGCAAGAGATGGCCAGCAGAAAGTACACTCCATGGCGTCTTTGGAGGTTCCTTGTCTCATCATGTTACGGTACAGCTCTTCCTGTTTTAAAAAATTATCTTACTTTTATTTTTATTGTGTATATGTTGCTTACTACCCCAAACTATTTCAGGTGTGTTTAGGCATACTGCTTAGAATGTTTAATCTCGGCTTATTTCAGATAAATTCCTGATGCTGAACAAACACCTCTTCATGTGGGATACAGTAGATGAGTTTATTCTGTCTTCATTTGACTTAGTAGCAACATACTTTAGCTAGTAGTAAGCTACTGTTACTGAATTATCATTATTTCCAGAAATTCTTGATCATTTTTCTCTGCTGAGAAGCACAAAATCACTGGTTAGTTGGTGTGGTTTTATTTTCTTCATGCAATTCTGGGATACTGGGCATTTCAACTTTTCTTCCTATATTTATTACCCATTAGTTTTACTTAAGTGATATCTTATTTATGTACAATATATGTATTATTATATTATATTTACACATATTATGTAATTATGTATAATATTTTTATGATTTTATAATTTAATTATGTATAATATTTTCCTCAGCTGTTAATACCATAAATATTTTTAATGTTTTCTTTGACATCTGAGTGCTTTACCTCTCTCTCTGAGGTCATAGGCTGCTTCTCTTTTCTACTTGAGATTCACTAGAGCTCATCTTCCTCACACTTGGTTCTGGAGGTCCCTTCTGATCCTCTGCTGACTTAGGCCTTCAGATTGTTAGACTTCTTCTTCCTTCTCTCATACAATTTACACAATACATCCCAATCTCCCTCTACCCCTTCCAGTCTCCTCCATCTCTCTCTTCTAGGTTGTTAGACTTTAACAGTGAAATTCCCTAGGCTCCAGTTGCCCTTAGATTAAAAAAATTAAAATGTAGTTACATCATGTCTCCCCTTCTCTTTCCTTCTTCCAATCATCCTTTACTCCTCCAATCTTCCCCTTACTCCTCCAATTCATGACCTCTTTTTCTTTGATTACTATAGTCATGTGTACACACACACACACACACACACACACACACACACACACACACACACGTACATTAGAACCTGTTCAGTCTGTTTGGTGTTATTTGTATGCATATGACTCTAGGGGTGACCACTTGGTACCAGGTGACCAATTATGGGTCTCATCCATGGGGAGACTAAATCTCTCTCTCTTAGCACTCATTAGTTGTCTCTAGTTTCTTGTCTAAGGGTGAGGCCCCTTGATTTCCACCTTCCATGCTAGCATGTCTTTCGTTGTTGCCATTGTTAGGGTGTTGTTTAAGTAGCCACATTATTGGATGCAACTTCTCTGTTATTTCTAGGAGATGCAATCTTACGGCAGACTTCCTGGTTCTCCTATTCTTGTGTTCTTTCTGCTCCCTAATTTTTGGTATCCACTGAGCATCAGATCCTAGAGTTGTGGTGTAGACACATTGTTGGGGCTGCACACACCACACACATCTCTTCTCTGCATTTTGGCCAGTTGTGGTTTCCTACGCTTTCTTGGCTTTTGCCCACTGGATAGACTTTTGAATAATTGCTTCGTGGGTTTCCCATGCTCTCTCTCGTGTTTGCTTGTTTATTTGTTTGTTTGTTTCACCAAGTTGAATTGCATGGAGTTCCTATCTGTTCCTTTTTAAAAGCATTCCTGGGAATTCATATCCTCCTCTTTTCTACTCCAGCCTTCACAGTTTCCAACGTGGAACCCTTAGCTAATGTGGCTTTCGCAAAGTTCATTTCCTGTTTTGCATTAGTAATGGAGGCTTTTCTCCACTTCTCTTTGCTCCTGGAACACAGTGCTTACCTGTCTTGCTTATCACCTCCCAGGCAACCTTCTGTGACTGTTGTGTTCGTTTCCCCAGCAGACCATAAGTGTCTTTAAGGCAGAGAATATGGAGCCTGCATTTCTCACAATGACTAGCAGAAGCCTTGAACACATCAGGGAGTTAGTTAAGCACCTTGTGAGTTACATTATTAAGAATATCTGTGATAGACTCCGTAAATGTCTACTTAGTACAGGAGATACTGCTCTTCAGACTAACACAGAGTTTCTGTTTTTTTCTTTTTAATTAATGTCTTCCAGCTAATGATTCCCACTTGGACTTATGCAAATTTCATTTAAATTAGCATCGGTTTTATGGTTTGAGATGCTACATTATATCTTTTAGAGTTCAGGCATATAATAAGTGTCACATTTGTTCTAATCATAACATGAGATACAATGGGGAGCTTTGTTTTGTTCTTTTTTTTTTTTTCTGAAAGTTAATTGGGCATTTCTATCCTGGTGTTTAAGATTCTGACTGCTTCTGTTTTGACAGAACTAAATGTTTACACTCAGATTCTTCTAATTATTACGTATACTACTGCAGGCACACAAGCAGCATGTCAGCCTCCTACCTGGCTTTTCCAAGGCTCTCAGGGTGACACTCTGGCCTTCAGGCCTTTACAATTTCCTCCTAGTTTACTTTGTCACAAGCCACTCTACTTCAGGTTTAACGGCTTTCTGATTTCAAAGCCAATCAACTGCATTGGGAACAATTTAAAAACACAAAAAGCATAAATAATAAATATATAAACTATAACCCATTTCCTACCATTCTTATTACCCATGCTTTAGGAGAACAGTTTTCAGTTTCTCAGTATACTCTTGTTCAATGATTTTCTTTTTTTGTCTAAAACATATATGCTAAGAAATTATCATTCTAAAGCATCATTACTAATATTTACTTATTATTCTGATATTTTGATCAATCACGTTTTGGATAAAAAACAAAAAAAAATGCTCATAAATAATATGTTGTGTGTGTTCATGAAGAATAAATAATAATAACAGAATGTTATTTGAAGGAAATGCACTGAATTTGGTGCCATCATATGTCATAAACTAACCCCTTCTCAGAAAAACATATATTGCATGTTATCTCTCGTATGTGGAAGCTATGTCTTGTACACATGCACCCCTCCATACACACATATGAACACATATTACATGACCGGAGAAGAGAGATATTTGGAAAGAAGAGGAGGAAGAGAGGTTAGCGGGCAGTGGAGAGTCCTGGAGAGCCAGTACGGTAGAAGTGCGGTAAGTGAAAGGGATGTCATATGATTATGACAATTGAAATGTCACAGGGTCTGCTGCACGAACAAAAATTATTCACCGACAAAAAATTAAAATTTACATTCTATATTATAATGCTTTGCACTATTTTAAGAAGATACTTTATGATAAATTAATTTTCATCGAATAAACAGCTTTATACAGGAAGAATGACCTTGGTTGTTGCATGGACTATAAAGTTTAAATTTCTAAAGTTCGGTTGCCTTGGTCTTGTTGTACTTCCACGATCACTCAGTCAATCCCATCAGTAAGGCTGTTTTAATGTCCAGAAACACCCATCTTTTCATGGAGCAGCATTGGGAGGGGGGTCTAGAGGAACACTCTATACCAAAGCATGCCATCTGGGTGTGCTGAGAGAAAAAAGTGGGTTAGTTTTCAATATTTGTGTATCCAGATAGTGTAAATTATACTACTTGGTAATAAGAGAACGAGAGGATATTGGGAACATGGGGCGAGAGAACCAGGAAACATCCAAGAGGGCCGTATCAGTTGTATATCAATAATGAGGTTTGGATATAATACAAAAATGCAAAGAGAGGCTTGGGGAGAAGGCTCAGGGCACTTGCAGCTTTTTCAGAGGACCCAGGTGCATTTCTAGACTCTCACAAGGTCATGGCAGCTTTTAACTCCATATCCCTTAACTCCAGTTCCAGGGGCTTAGATGCCCTCTTCTGCCCTCCATGGGCTCCTGCATGAACTTGGTACATATGAACTCATGCAAGTGCAAGCGTAAGTGTGTGCAAGCACATGTGTGTGTGTGTGTGTGTGTGTGTGTGTGCTTGCAGTCAGTGTGTGCTTGCACACACACACACACACATAAAATACAAAGAAGACTGGCTTAAATAAATGGTAAACTCATTACTGAATTTTGGAAACACACACTATAGATTTAGTCTGTTAGTTCGGTCCAGAAGTAAGGAACCCCAATACCTTTCAAAGTATATTCTAGTGTATCACCTTCATCCTGAAGTCCATAGTGTTTGCTGGAGAGCTATCCATGATATCTATATTCTAGGAAGGAGGAGAAAATGCAGAAATATAACACTTTTTGATTTACAAATTAATAATGCCAAATTATGAACGTAGATCAAATAATTCTTACAATAGAAATGCATCAAGTAACCATAGCTGAGGTCAAGGATTATCATCAGCATCATGAAATCCTTTTCTATGTTTCCTCCAATCCTATATTGCTTCCTTCTAAGGACAGACTCCTTCCTACTTCTGAGGTCTACTTTTCCTATTTGTGAGGTTTCCATAAATGGAATAAATGAATGATATATAATACACACACACACTATATATATAATATAAAATATAAATGTTTCTTTATTTTCTACATTCTGCCATGCCACTTTATTTCCATCAATTTTCTATATTCTTTACACAATGATTTTTTTTTTTTACTTGTTTCATTTGTATAATGTTTTACCTGCCTGCTTTTAAGTGCACCATGTGAGTACAGTTCCTGTGGAAGCCAGAAGACACCAGATGCCCTGGAGCTAGGGTTACAGAGGGCTGAAAGCTGCCTTCCAGGTGCTGGGAACCAAACCCTGGTCCTCTGAAAGAGCAGCAAGTGCTCTCGAGCACCGAGCTATCCCCCTGCCTCCAATTTTCTGTTCCACTCATTTCCTCTTCTGGTTACTCGTAATATACCATTGACCCATTAGTTGAGATCTCAGTATTTGCTATTTCATTTTTGGTATTACATTTTTTTTTATTTCTCTCTTTCAATAATCTTTAGTTCTTTTCAGATTTTTTTATGTTTTGAAATTAAAATATAATTACATCATTTCATTTCTACCCTTCCCTTTTCTCTCCTCACCCCTTCCATGTTCCATCATTTCATCTCTGAAATTGTTAGCTTTTATTTCCTTATTGTTGTTTATATATATATAATATGTAATATATTTATGTATATACATACATATATATTTACTAAATATATAATACAACCTGCTCAGTCAATATAATGTTATTTACTTGTATATATATGATTTCATGGCTACTCCTCCGTATGGGATAACCAATTAGGGAGCTCTTTCCTAGATCCTTAATTTTATCTTTTACTTCAACTTGTTAATTGCCAATATAGTATGACGATGAGATGATGATGATGCTAGAATGTTCTTTGAGAGACTTTTGTTTTTCCTGCTGAAGAGCAAGTCACTAGAAACCCCAGATCATTTGAAGCAATGAAGACTGGGATTGATTGGAGGCTCAATTTTTTGCAATTTCACACAAGGGTTCATTTATTTATGGATCATTGCTTCTTCCAAAGTGTAGCTCCTCCTGGCTTCAAACTGAACTTGGGATAATTTGCCAGAGCCTCTGTCTTTGGAGAGTCCTGGTCTCTACTTTGTATTCCTTTAGCCCAGTCATTTTGTCAAAATTCTGTCCAACTTCCCCCACAATTCTCCTGGAACCTGTAGAGACGCTGAGCTGTAGCGAAGGCTGACCTCAAGCTTTCCTCAGGAGCTGCTTGTTTTGTGCTTTGAGGCAGAGTCTCTTGCTGGAACTACAGCTTGCTGATTGGTCACTAGCTGGTAAGCCCTGACAACATCTGCAGCTTGCTGATTGGTCACTAGCCAGGGAGCCCTGACAACCAGCCTGTCTCCACTTTCCTACCATACCTGCTTTTTCACACCGTGCTGGGGCTCAAACTCAGGTTTTATGTTTCACATTTTGCACTTACTCATTGAGCTATCTCTTCACCCCGCATACCACATCCGTTCTAGGTTCAGTTGACTCCCACTCTTCCACATTTCTCCCAACACAGCTACTTTCCAGATTAAATTATCCTTTTCTTTCTCCTCCAGAACGAGTGCTATTGGTAACTTCCTGTTTTTTCAGCCTTAGAGACTTTACCATCTTTTTTTCTCCCCCTCGAAATGTTGACGACAATGTAACAAGTACTGTTCTTGGATCCCAGGGACACCTTTTTCTTCTATATCTTTACCTTATAATTTTTCAACGTCCATAGTTACATTTCTGTTACAATTTATCCTATTTTTTTTAATGTTGTTCATCTTTTGCAATTACATACTTGTGAACTACCTAATCTCTGAGTGGAATTCCTCCACATCTTGTTTTTAAGGGAATTATCCAAGATGCTCACCAAGTGTTTTTTAGTTAGATGCATGACTGGTCACATGGCTACCGCCAGCTGAGATGGAACCTGGGAAATGCGGTCTCTTAACCCACATGGCGACAAGCCCAGATTAAATGAGAACTCTGCTACTGTAAAGAAAAACATGGAGCTGAGCACTGAATGGGAATTAACAGTGCGTTGTTGAAAACAAACGGACAATGCAAACGCGAAATGGACACAGAAATACATTATTTATAAAATCACAGAGAAGTGGTGTTAAAAGCCACAAAGAGTTAAAGAGTTTTCTTCCAGGAAATGAGATCCAAAGGTGAGGGAAGGAATACAAGCCTGTGTGTGTGTGTGTGTGTGTGTGTGTGTGTGTGTGTTTGTGTGTGTCCATGTCCCAAACCACACAGTTCTAAGAGCTTACCTATCCACCATACAGCTCTATCCATGTGCTGCTGTGACCCATATAAAATCAACATAAAAAGAAGCTGAGATGGATTCTATTTGCCATAACCATTTGTTAACATTGCCTGCATGCTTTTCTTGGCCTTGGTTTCTTCTTCTAAACTTTCTTTATGTTTCGTCAATGCTTTTATCATTAACTAGAATTAGATTAAATGCTCTCCAATGTCTGTTCCACTCTTGATATTTCATGAATCCAACTCGGCCCAAAGCATATGGTTTAAAATGTAACTATCTCCATATTTAGATACCCCCCCCACACACACACCCCTATGTGTATCTGCAGGTGTTCTTTCAGAATGAGACTAGGTTCCTATTTTCCAGAGATAGAAAAATGATTCAACATTTAAATTTATTTCATGATGAAAATATTGAAATCAGGAATTTTCCTCAAAAGCAAGGATAAGGTTCCAGCTTTTTCTTTTTAAGTGAAAATAGCAATTGAGACATTGTAACATATGTGTGATGTGTTTATTTTATAGATTCTAATACCAAGTGGTGTTAAAATCTATACCTAACAGTTCTTAACACCTGCAATCATGAATAGGATGCTTGGGCACTGTGCAAGACCACTGGGGTAATATTTGGGAAGATGGTCCAATCCTTCATAGAAAAGCTTACAGAATAATAAAAAAAAAAAGCATTACTCACAAAAATCTCAATTTCCTGCTCTTTAAGTGAGATTGAATATAAAATGGTTGAAATTATAATAACGGTAAAATGAATAAATAATTATATCAAATGTCTGTGGAGGGGAGAAGAACAGTAAATACACTGAATGGGCATCTGATGTTCCTTTATTGTTCCAGTGTAACTTAATCATTTTATACTTTTAAAACAGAATAGCAGAGCCCAGACTATTATTAAAGAAAAGAAATTCGGGAGTTGGGTAGATGTCTCAGTGGGTAAAAGCCCTTCCTCTGAGAGCATCAGGTCCTGAATCTAAATCTCAAACAGGAATCCCGAATCCAGGCATAGCTGCCTGTAACAATATCACTGGGGGACGGAGACAGATGAGCCAAGAGTTTGATGGCTGGATATTCAGCCGACGTACCCAAAGCTCCCAGCTTCCCATTCAGTGAGAGATCCTGTCTCAAGTCGGTAGGTAGGTGGAGAGTGATGGAAGAAATCTGGCGATGCTCTCTGGCCTCTGCATGCTCTGTCTTTGCTGCACGTACATTTGCGTGGGTCTCACATATGAGTGCAAAATGCTCACCCAGACACTTTCTCACGCAGAAAGTTGATTTCCCACAGCACCAGTGGCTGAGTCGTCGGTGATCAAGATGTTCCACACAGACCCAGCGCCTTTCGTGAGTGGTTAAGGAGGGCAGCACTCTCGTGGCCTCCTCCCTTCTTAGAAACTGCACCTCTTGACAGGAGTGCACAGGGACTTAAGTTCCTATTAGTATTCGACCCCTTAGGGGAAATAACATGATTAATAGCTCTCCAAAGAGTTTCACGGTTGTCACAAATCCTTGTGCTCTGGGAAGGCTTGTATCTGTTTGCTGGTTGAGAGCGATTGGCTTACGCTTGACTTAATGTTCCCAAAACTGACTCTGATTTCTTCAGACACCACAGCTTTGGTCAGTTAATGCAACAGCTACTGGGATTCTTTCTACTTTTAAATAATGAGTTCATATTTTCAGAAAAGGCTATGGAAAATACTTGATGTCAAGAAAATGGACTGCTCATATTCAAAATTTCAGGGTTTGTGCATCGTTCGACATATCTGCTAAGCTGCCCCCCCCTTTTAGAAGTAGGTACAGATTTGTACTAGTCTGATTACTCACCTTCTTCTCTTTAAATACAACAGACTGTCTTATGTAGAGGCCAGTGCATATTTTCAGTAGCTTAGAAACAATAACAAGACAAATGTAAGAATTATGCTTCTGTTTTAGCCCCTTTTAATCCTTTTCAACAACTGTGGGGCGTCCATTGGATTTTTTTTTTTTTTTGGTTAAGTTGACAATGTGTATAATTTAATCACTTTAAACGAACAAAGAAAAAGTCAAAATGGGCAATCAGAATGTTTAGGGAGCCACAGTAGTTTACTCTGACTGCTACCCTCCTTTATGCTCAGGGCTGTGAACACCAGGCTAGGCAGCTGGGCAGTTCCTGTGCTTCCCTCAGAGGCCCTTAACCAGGGCAGTCCTGGTCAGCTGTGAAAAGCGCTCAGGATATGGCTTCAGTCATGTCCCTAGACACATGTGCTTCCGTAAGCACAGCACATCACCAACAGTCGTGGAATGGAACAGAAAAAAAATCTCACTGTGGAATCGCAACACGAGTAGAATCTAGATCTACAGTCCCACCAAGGAAGCTAGAATGCCAAAGAGGAGAGCCACATTTGTTAAATAGTTACAGCCACGGAAGCAATTTCAACGGTCCCATTAATGGGTTGGCAGCTGTGTCTTTAGAGGGATCCCTGGACTGCTGTGAAACGAGGCAGAAAAAAAGATAGTGGATTTGCTGCAGGGGATCCAGGGGTCCAGGGAGGTGAGTCAGGACACTGGACTGAGGAGCTGAACCCTGGCCATCCTGGCGACTGTCCTGGATCTCTCGGCTACTCACAGCTGAGAGAAAGTAGGGGCGATTCTGTCCATTGAGAGGATGGGAAGCTGATGCAGAACAGCTGAGCCAGGAGGCTGTGAGTGGGCTGCATGAGCAAGCCGCTAGTCCCGTGAGCAGAATGGTACCCTCCAGGCCAAGTGACACAAAAGAAGAACCTCTACCCCATCTGACCGAATAGAGCCAAGAACTCATAGAACTCAGTATACTTCGAGGTCTGTGCAGATGGGCGGAGGAGTTCTCCCAAAGGAGAAGAGTGCTGACAAAGGGCAGAGGTCCTGCTCTCTTGCTAACAAATATTAGAGCATCTGGGAACCACACTCGTGGTCTTTGGCATTCACACCATTCAAGAATAGAGTCCATGTACAATGGACCAGCCTTAGGGAATAGGCTAGAGAGTGCAAAGGGAGACGCCACACGTGAGTTCCCTCCAGGAGAGGGCAGAGCGGATCCTGGGTGTCTAGTTGGCTGTAGAGTCCCTCCTGACAGATACCAGAAGAAGGGAACAGAGCCAGCCCCTTGAGCCCTATTCAAGTGCCTACAGCCCACTCACCCAGGGAGGACTGACTGCCTAGTCACCCAGGGAGGACTCACAGCTCAGCTCAGCTCCATCAGCTGCATGATGCCTTTTATGACAGTAAAAATTGTGGCTGGGCCAACAGTCACCTCTTTGTAGGCAAAGGAACCCCAGGCTTCATTCTATGTGCTCAGGTGTGGATGGGTTCCCTGTCATCCAAGTCAAAACCCCTGAGATTCAACTCAGCCTCTTAGAGTGCAAACCTGTGGGGGAAATGACAGGAGGAAAAGCTACCTTTCAGGTCTGCTCTATTCCATTTAATAGAAAGATCCCAAGTGTTGAGGACTCAGAAGCCCTTCCACAGGGATTGAGTGTTTACAAGAGAAGTTGGCACAGGCTCCTTAGGAGTGAAGACTCAGGACGCATATAAGGATGAGGAGACAGAGGATCTCTGTCTCTCACATGAAGTGTCTGAGTCCCTGGAGTGCAAACTCCATGGAGGGATCCCAGCAAGTAAAGGCTGCCAGGGTCCAGTCTGAAGGCCTTACATCTCTGAGCACTGGGGACCAGGTGGTGAGCAGGGTACTCATATTCTGTCTCTCAGAGTGGCATTTCCAGGGAAGAAAATGGGTACTCCCAAGCACCAAGAGAGAAGACAGAGGACTGAGACTCTGGTTTCCAGATTCATATCACCCCAGACTAACTGACAGGGTGTAATAGATGCTGGTGAGAGCCCCACCATCTTAGCTGATGGAGTGTTCTCTGAGTGACTTGCTAGTGTCATCCAGGAAGAAGCTGTCCACTGCTGGGGCTTAGTGCACGGATTCCTTTGTCCATCACAGGAAACACAGAGAATCGCTTGGGAGAGACTAAGTAATGATCAGCTGAAGCCATCTGCTTTCATAGCATAGCTATCTAAAGCCTATATGTGTCCATCAGCTTTTAAAGAGAAAATATGTTAGCATCCTTCTTAAATAGGTAAATATACTATTTTTTTAAGGTCTGGAAGAAACAATCCCTATATTATAATCTACACAACTCCTTATATTTCAGTTTTCGGCCTCCAGTGGTGTGAGTCACATGAGCCACCAACAAATTTCATTCAGAGTCCAGTGACAGAGAAAAGAACTCAAGAAGTAAATCCAGTTTATGTAAGGAAGCAAGGTCTCTTTGGAGTTGAGTTCTATGTAGCCTGTGTTTCCCTAACTCAATTACCCTGATTCCTCTCCTATACCCTTCATTCTGTTAACCAACTATCTAGAGCCTCAAAAATACTCATCATGGTCCCACTACACTTCAGTCTACTGCTTGGAACACCTTCTTGAAGATGGGACTCATGCCCTGCAGCTTAACATAATAAATATTTTACATATCCAAATAGTTATAACTGCATAAGATATATATATCTTATATATATTTATATATATAAAACATATAATATAAAACATCATAATATTTGGTTAATATATAATATCATATATATTTAAGACTCTATGGTTCTGGTCAGCTGGGTTTGAAGAATCAGCTGGGACTAACAAGATACTAGAACTAATGAAATGAAACCTTTGCTCTGCTGGGATGCTTGGTGTTGGTCAGCTGGAGCTGAGAGATTAGTGGGGATTAAGAAGACCATCAGAATTATGAGGAAATCATGTGGGCAGTGTTTCCTGAGAGCACACAAAGCTGTGTGCAAGGGCAGCCAGGGCTGCACTGAAGGCTAGCAGCTGAACTTCATAGTGTAAGACTGGGAGCAGCTGAGGCTTTGTACTAAAGACGCCATGATGAAGGTGCAGTCTCCATGGCAGTGGAAGACCCGGGAGTGAAGGTGTGTGTGCGTGTAGTATGTGTGTGTGTGTGTGTGTGTGTGTGTGTGTGTGTATTAATATTATTCCATGTGGTTCATGTGCTGAATAAGTGAAATGACAATTGGAACAACTTATGAAAACATGCATAGGTTTCCAAATGGAGCTAATTGTGAAAACCTTAAATCTCTGTGTCAGCACACCAACAGGTTGTGGTCATACTAACCAAGCCCAGTGCTTGAGTTCAGGGTTGTAGAACGCTTTTGACAGGAAAGTACTTTCCAGGAGGTTGGTTGTTATCTCTCCCTCTTCTAGAGCATTCCTCAGCTTTGCCTAGATTGCTCCTTTGTTCTCTAAGTTGAAAGTTTCCCCCGCATCATGTCTCACATTTCTCCCACTCGTCTACCTTAACTGTTCTGACTTGTGATTGTTATTGCTGCTGCAGACTTTAATCTACACCATTCCTTTCTTACACAACTGGGTCCGAGGAAGCCTTGACGTCCTTAGATCTCCCCACTTAAAAGCAGGTTAATTGCTGACCCACCCATCACTTTTTTGATCTTATACACAGGTGTTTTCCCAAGAAGCTTTTCAATAAAGCAAAGACTGAGAGAGCAGCTCCTTGTGGTCGCTCCGCGTTGATCCACAATTAAGTCCCATGATCTCTGTCCTTCTTTTCTTTCATATCTCCCTCGATAGTACTCGGCTCCGGAAACGCTGAGTGATCTCACACTCTCAGGACTATGGCATTTGATCTCTTCAGTGATCATCCATACATTACTTTTTTATTTTGAAGCTCGGCATGGTCAAGGCTACAGCGATAGTTAGCTCCAGGCCAGTGAGCAGAACCTCATTACTTAGTATGGAGACCAGGACACATTCCCAGCATTTCACCCTGTCAATAGGGATTTTGAAGTTTTGAAGCAGCCACAAGGCAGGTACGGGGGATGTCTATACTATGGCACCAAATATTAATTAAACAATGTAATTCTCACTACAATTTCCCATTGCCAGGTTCTTGCCTAACAATCATTTTGCTGAGGTTTTTATTTTTGCACAGTGATGCTCACCTTTGGGATTTTGAGCCAGTGTTTGTACCGAATACCAATTTTTATCAACACAAAAAATTAAACAAAGTGACTTTTAGCTGTGAGTTCCAAATCACAGTATTGCATGATTGTTCAACATTTTTTTCTTTCTATATTAATATTATTTGTGAGATAGAACAGTTATAACAACATATCCCAGTCTAGTGGGTTAGACAATAGAACTATGTTGCTCGAAACAGGCAATCATAGTGCACTTTCACTGGGGCAATGAGAACAATATTCAAAGCTATCTTTGATTTCATAGTGTTCAAACTTAGCTTGGGCTACACAAGACCCTGCCTCAAACTCAGAGTGAAGATGTTAGCAGAGTTAGGGTTTCTTTTGTTGTTTTATTTTTATTTATTGTATTTATCGTACAGATTGAACCTCATATATGTCAGGCAAGTGACCTACCAAGGACTGACCTGCATTCCTAGTGCAAGGTGACTCCATGTAAAGGCAGTGAGGGAAGATTCTATGCTAGACTTCCCTATAGCCTCAGATTCTCCCTCCCTTTCTCCCTCTCCCTCCCCCCTCTCTCTCTCATCTTCACACTGTTTCCTCTCTATTAGCATTGGTTTCTATGTTCCAAAGTCCCTCCTTTTAAAAAAAAACATTCATTTTTGAGATCATAATATAATTAAATCATTTCACCCTTCTGTTTTCTCCCTTCAAACGTCTTATATACTTCTCCTTGCTCTTTTTCAAATTAATGGCCTCTCTTTTCATTAATTGTTGCTGTTGTTATGTATATTCCTAAGTATAATTTGCTCAGTCTGTATAATGATACTTGTATGTATGTATGTTTTCAGGACTTACCATTTGGTATTTGATAACCAACTGGCGAGCTTTTCCCTGGGAAGACTATTTCTCCTGCTGTCAGTATTCCGTAGTTACTATGACTCCAGTAGTACTGGATTACTGCCCAACCTAATGACTTCATTTTATTGTGATTACTTCTAAAAGTAATCCAACTAAAAGTTCTTCTCACAGACTCAATTGCCAAGCAACATCACCTTCTGAGGCACTAAAGCTGGGCCTCCAGCACACCAATTTTGAGAGTACATAAAACTATGACACTAATAACACAATCTTGACTTAAATACTTAACTTACTGCAGAGTGTGGGGACAGTATAACTAATTTTAAAATAAACACACAGAAACCTAGCGTTCAAAAGGCGAATTTAACTATATGCCAGGACATAATCATACTCAGAAAATATTTATTGAATGAAGTGATAAATATACCCCTGGTACCCATCAAACCCCAGTGTTGTCCTTACCTTCCTTTTGTTGGGCGTCAGAGTTTTATCACTGGGCTTCTTTAGAGAATCAACACAATTTTATTAAGAACTTATTCTGTGTCTGTTGCCCTTCTCAGGATTGAAGATAAAATCACTGAAGATGTTAAAACAAGCCAGGATCGTTCTTACATACGTGGCTTTACTAGATTACCTTTACTAGATTTCGTTTACTAGATTTCCAGAGAATGTGGAAAGCAAATGTAGTGAACAAATTAAACTACGATATTCAAACAGATGTGTGTGTGTGTGTGTGTGTGTGTGTGTGTGTGTGTGTGTGTGTGTTGAGGGTATGTGTGCATATGTCTGTGAGTGTGGTGAGGATAACCCACACAATATTGTTCAGTGTTTAAAAACCTCAGTGTATCTTAGTTTAGTAGCTACAACTTTCTTATGGTAATAAAACAGATTAGATAAATATCACTAGGGGATGGGAGCAAAATGGGAAACAGCACTTATACAAGGGCACAGGGTAGGGACACCTCTCTGAGAAGTCTACTTGGAGACAGGGAGCATAGACCACACAAAAGGGAGAAGATGAAGGACAGGGAGTGCTGATGTGAGAAGTGAGGAGGCCAGAGAGAGGTCCAGAAAAAAGAGGGTGAAGAAGGGGAAGAGAAAGACTAATCGTCAGACACTTCCCTCTTCAGCATTTCTCTCTACTGGCTTTTGAAACAAATGTGTTGGTCAAAGCCAGCTAATGAGCCTATCTTTGGGTCTTATCTTCGTGCTTAAAACTTTACTTTTATATGTGGAAAGATTTATTTCTCTATCATCAAGGAAATCACATATAGCAAGATGTTTGGATGAATTAGTCACTTGTGCGTGTGTGCGAAATAGAGAAACCCTTGCTTATATGTGTGGTTAGTCTCGTGCTCAACCTACACTTAATGGGTTGTTTATTACCTCTGTTAGTTGTCAGAAACAAAGGACGGGATAAAACAGTGTACTTTGCACTTGAATCATGGATCCTTTTAGCTTTAAGCTGAGCTTTTCTGGTTTCCTTGAAGTACTTAGTGGCAAACAAATAAAGATATTACTAGAAATATATTTGATTTCCTGCATTGTTTAATTACTTCCTTGGTGACATCTCTGTGGTACATTTGGAACAATATCTGAAAACATTGACCACTTAACAAATATTGCTTGTGAGAAGAAGGGAAAGATGCTAATATAAAAGAAAACCTTACATTAATTGTTAGATAAATTAATTAATTGATTGATCCCGAGGCATGAAGACAGCATGAAATGACAAGGAATCAAATTAATTTGGGGATTTGGGCCTGTAGACATGGCTTAGCAGTAAAGAGCACTCGCTGCTCTTCCAAAGATTCAGATTCTCTTCCAAGCACCCACATGGCAGCTCACATCCCACTAAAACTCCAGTTCCAGGAAGGCCTCCATGGGTACCAAGCATGAACATGGTATATATGCAAGCAAACACTCATACACGTAAAATAAACCTGAATAATAATAATTTGGGAATTGTAAAACTACTACTAAATATGGTGGCTAATAACATATATATTAAATATAAATGAAATATTAATCAATTCAAATATAATTGTATGCTAATAAGAAATATACCACAACCAATGGCCTGATCTTATTATTAAATGGAAAATTACAATCTATAATTGTCTGTGAGAATAGAAATATTAGGAGCATCTAAGATAGGTATAGTTTCTTTTATGAGTGTAAAAGATTCTTAGTTGTTTGGATAATGGTCCCTGCTGGTGAATCTGTGCTATCTCTGTAATCTCCATAGCAACACGCTCCAGTATAACAAACAGCTGAATTTGATGTGGATACCAAAAGTAGCTCAGAGCCATCGCAATGGAAACTCAGAAATGTACTTTTAAAGTAAGAAAGATGTTTCTGTATGAGTCCTTTCTCTTCTGCCCTGCTCTTAATTTGAAATCATGCTTTGGATGTCACTCATTGCTATTTGCTTCTCTGTTAAGAAGTGGGTTGTTGCAGACTGAAGTAAAACAAAACACTGTAAGCGTGTAATTCCCAGCTCACTTAAGGGGACTTGTGGTTCTTCATGAAGGATTGTATTCTTAAAGAAAAGATTCGGTTATAAGATATATCGGAGAGGAAGCCAAAATGAGACTGGGGTCTCTCCTGAAGACATGGCCCCAAATGAGCAAGGTATTCCTACTGGGCCTGTGAGGGGCTCTGTCACCCCACACACCACAGTAGGGAAGGAGTTTTAAATGCGTGGACCTTTGGGGAGCATAGTCAAACCCCATGCAAACCACAACATTTGCCAATGCTTTATTGTACTTTCATTTATTTATTTAAGAAAGCCTTTAGGGAGTACCAGCCCCCAGCACACACCAAACCACGTAAATAGACCTACAAAAATAACAAAACCTCTTCCGCAGCTCAAATTGCTCATAGTTGAGTGGGTGAGATGACAGACAAATAATGACAGGGCTGAGCACGCAGGATAAATCTCTTTGGGAGTGGCTGGAGAAGAAATGTCACAGCGGAAATACTGTCTCGCCAGTCTTCAAGGTTAAATTCATTTTTTTCCCCCTCAAGAAGTCTGGAGAAGGAGGCCAAGAATCAGCCACTAAAAAGATGATACGATTTAGCTTTAGATACCGCGTGTGGAAAGGAAATAGAAACTGTTTCCTTGCCTCAATCCTGATCTCATCTTTAAAACAATATATTTTGTGCTTATAAAGTCTTTCTAATCACTGGACAGGAAGTACACTGCAGCTCCTTCTGTGGCAGTGTAGATGTACTGGAATTAGACGTACACTCTCAGTTTCTGTTTGTCTTTCTTAAAGATACTTATCTAAGAAAGCTCGGCTCCATGACAGCTGGATTGCCCTCTGTCTTGCAAAAACAGATATTTTTACCGACAGATGGAAATAACAGTATATGTTGAATGCTGGCGGTCATTTTTAAAATGTATTATTTATAATGATAAACTCTCCTTCCCAGATTTTCTGGCAAATGTTGATTCTTCCCGACAAGAACACTTGGATACTACTTCCTTTGTGACTTCTCTGTCCCAGAATTAATATGTCCTTAGCACGTTCTCCTTCATCCGCCGAATGAGTGGGAGATCATGTAACACAACTAACTCTCTCAGCCTGGAGAACGTGACGTCAGTGAGAAACGTGGACACAGATGTAGCACTCTGGAAGTTTCTGTACCCTCTTTTCTTGGCATTCTCTCTTTTTTGTTATAACAGAGACTGTTCTTTTGGGATCCCTAGGATCTGCGAATAGCGAGCTGATAGGTAAACTTGTCTCTTTTCAGAGAGTCTTTCCAAATTGTTCTCTTAACTGCTGATAAATTGCCTAATTTAATTCCTTCATACCATCCATTGAAAGTTGCTAAGAGTGTGCGTCTGTTTAAAACCACCAACTATCTCCATCAGCAACAGCACTGACCTGAGGCAAGGCTCCTGAAGAGTACGCACACGGCCATGGGGTGTGGGGTGTGGGCTAGAGACAAAGCAATCATTACTACCACAGAATCTTCATATTGTTGAGCCAAAAAGGTAATTTAGAGATCATGTCGTCCAATGTTTCGTTTTACTGAAGATCAGTTTGAAGCCTAAAATCATACAGCTGGTAGAGTAGGCAAGAAGAGAAAGTAGGGCCACACACTCTATGGCGGGCATGTCCCCCAGGGGGCTTCTCATGGCATATTTATGAAATCAAGAGGGTTTGGCCCTGTTTGAAAATATTTGATTTTTTTTTTTTTTTGATCTTTTAAACACCTGGCCAGGAAGGTCCTATCAGTCTGGTCAATAAACTTTTCTCCTCTCCACCCACCCCCCCCATCCCTATTGCTATCTTTCTCTAGTACTGGATTTGAACCCAGACCTTCATGGGTGGTAGATATATGCACTATCGTTGAGTGCCTATCATTCTGCGGATCTGCAGCCCACCTTTCTCCCTATTTTCTTCTCACTGTCCCAGTACATACCCGGCCCACCAGGAGTCGTTCTCTGATGGGAATCATGAATCGATCCAGAACTTAAAGGTATTATTTTCAAAATAGCTAGTCCTCAAAATGAAGAACAAAAATGGCCTCCTCAACTAGGGAATGAGTAGTTTGTGTCTGGCCTTCTCCAGTGTATCAGTGCAAGTGTAAAAGTTGGGGATGGCAGAAAAGATCGATGCAGATGCGCAAGCCTTCCCCAAACACGCCTCGTGCTTGGTTTGCAATCATGAACAGAACAATGACATCACTGCACGCACCCAAACAGGGCTTGCTTTGGGGAGTCTGGGGAATCTGTTGAATAGTTATCAAAATTAGCTCCTAGAACACCTGATATAAATATTTAGAAAACAAAGGGGAGGTGCAAGGTAAGAGCACAGCCTCTGTTTGAGACCTCTGGAATGATGCAGAGGAGCCTTGGATGGCCCCAGAGGTTGCTGAAACAGGGTTAAGATAGGATACCAGGGTGGCTAGCTGACCTCACAATATGTTAATATTAACATCGCGCTTCCTTTTCATTTTTGATTGTATAGAAATCAACTCTATGAGTATAGCATACCAGGTGGATTATCTGCATGCAAATTGGGAACCTCTGTCCTTAGAGTGAACTCTGGGTTTAACTTTGGACGGATAGCACTTGGTTTCTAAGGTGTGTCTATCATATAATGTGGAGGGTTCCCAGATGCTGAATCATCAGGGACCAAGGTGTGGACTCACTCCACTGGGAAGCCTCAGTCACTGACACAATTCTCTGTGATTCTACCCCTGTATCGACATTTGACTCCTCCTACGGGAGAGATAATATTAGAAGCACAATCTGAATAGGTAATTAAACAATGGTTATATATTCACTTATCACTGAAGCTCAAGACCAGGCATCTTGCTAAGGCTTAAATCTTGGCTAAGAGTTCAGCACGGATTCTAGGGCTTCTTTTATGCAGTATAGACTTATTACATGAATTTAAATTTGAGTGTATTGTATGCACTTTAAAAATTTTGTTCATGGATGTTTCCTTGTTTAATTTTCATAATAACTCTGTGAGGTAGATATTACTTTGATAATTATTTTATTACTATTTTGATAATAGTTTAAATGTACTTTGTGAGATAATAGTTTAAATGTACTTTATTTCAATTAAGAAACATTCATTAAAAGAACTGGGGATGTGGCTCAGTGGTTAAAGGGCTCACTGTGTAATCATGAGGACAGGAGGTCAATTCCTTGGAGCCCATATAAATACATGTTTGGTGAGTGTGGGAGCCTGCCTACAATTGCAGTGCTCAGGATGCAGAGACCGAAGATCTTAGAGCAATCTTGCTAGCCATACCAGTTCAACTGAAAGACCCTGTCTTGATGAATAAGGTCAAGCGTGATCAAGGAAGACATTTGATATTTATGTAGGGCCTTCACACACACACACACACAGACACACACACACACACACACACACAGACACACACACACACACACACAGACACACACACACACAGACACACACACACACACACACACATGAATATGGAGGAACACACGCATGCACTTTTTAAAGAAAAAAAACCAAAATACTACTTACATATAAAACTGTGTTCAGCAGAGTTATGCCTTAGCCACCCTGCTCCAAAACACCAGCCTTCCAATCCCTACGAGCTCTGAATATGTAAGTTACATAGCAATTAAGTTTGGAGATAGAAATAGGATTACACATCAGATGTTAATTTCTTAATTATAGACTTATTCTAGATTACCCAGAAAGGGAGGTTTTCTCTGGCAATGCGGAGGATCCTTGGAAGCTGAAAGACAAGTCACTGTGAATCTACCAGACCAGGTGTAAAGGGCTGAAAAAATAGGAATGAGACCAAGAGCCAAAGGATGGAGGTGAGCTCCTAAAACTGGAACAAGCAAAATAATAGGCTCAGCTCTCCTGCCTCCAGGAAGGTGTATAGTCCACCAGAGACCTTGCTACTTTCCCAGATGGATTTCCACAGACTGGCAGAACAACCTGTTTTCACTCAAGAGAATGGAGGAAGTAAAGAAATCTTTTGATCGGTTGCTTCCATCTTCACGGGGGAATAATCTTCTTTTGAAAGCATTTTGCATGTCTCTATCCCATTGAACAGTGTATATTGATTATGATTTGACTTTCTGAGACGTTCTTAAGCATAAAATGGAAGTAAGGATTTGAACTGCAATGATACAGATAAGTTCTCAACACAGAGAAACCTGATAGCCACCAAAGGAGCCCAGCACTTTGTTTTACATTCTTAAGTCATTTTCTTGTGATTTCTCACTGCTAGCAGTTTATACATTTCAACCAGTTGCTTGCTAACCCTGCTTATCATCTATTTATGATCAAACTTGCTTTTGGAAAGTAGGTTTGAAGTTACATTTAATTCAATTCAGAAAATGCATTATCAATACTACTCATATTTTTACATATGTCTTTGGCCTTTCAGGAATAGAACATAATATGAATGTAATATTTCTTAGCATTTAATTATATATTTCATACACATTTAATATTATTTAATGCATTGTTCTATAGCCTTCTCTTGGAGTCTGGCCTAATGGATCAAATACTATATTTTAACTCAACATGGGAGCTCTCACCTAACACATTTCCCACTAATAGAAGAAAAAAAAAGTCCATAGATCTTAGAGCTGAAGTAGACACAAAATGAGATGTAGCGTTTTCTAATCTTAGAGACATTTGAATGGAAATTGATTTCCTGACTTCAGAACTGCAAGGTTAAAATTAGACATTCAACACAGCTTAGAGAGGTCCATTCTCCTTGTTACCCAATCTCAGATGGGTCTTCCTCCTGCTCTTACCAGTACTGGACTCTGACTGAATGGCTGCTCTGGTGGCCAGGTTGGCATACATCTCTGGTGAACTTTTCTAGGAAAACTTAGAAAGCTGATGGGAATATTAATACATGCATAGTCATACATGACTCTTGATTTACTCAGGGATTAATTTATCCTGTGCCCAAATATTGAAGGATGAGAACCAAAGCAAAAGAAAATATAGAAAACATATATGAGATATTATCCAGTTACACAATATATACTTGTGTTGTATAGGTTGTTTGAAAGCTTTTGTTTGAACCAGGGAAAGGCCCAGATATTAAGATAATGACATGACATTTTTTGGCCTACATCTCTGGCTATGAATATCAGATGCTAATGTTTTGAATACAGTGATATTTTTCTAGTAAAAGCTCACATTTAGTATTCAAATATAATTTTTATTTTCATAGGAGTACATATATATGAGGCATGAGTTTTTTAAAGCCACAAACCAGCTCTATTGGAAGTCATGGTTTCGGACTATATATTACCTTGAAAGCTACAGTTACTGCCTCATCTCTGGAGGAAAAGGGGTCTATTCAAGGCAGATAAAGGCCTCTTTTTATGATATTAGAAACAAGAAACCAATCTGGAGTTTCATTATTTTTATACCCTAAAAATATCCTACTCAATCACCAAACATAAGAATATTTATTACATCACCTCTGAAAATCACAATAGAGAGAGGCTACAAGAACGAAAACTTGGATATCCTCCTTTCTAAATCTCTTTCAAATGAAATTAAGACATTAACAAAAATCAAATCTTTTATTCTGCATCAGAACTCTTCAATAAATCAATGTTCATAAAGAGATGTGGTATGCACTAAGAATTTCAGATTAGTACTTAAGTAAGTAAAGTCAGCATACATGTCGAAATGAACAACTGGTGGCCAGAAAGTAACTCGGAGACACCAAGCAGTTATTGGCTGAGAACTTAATAAGGCTGTTGACTAAGAGAGTTCAGTGTTTACCTTCATGTTAGAACCATCTTGGGGTTCTTGGAAATGCTATGCATCCTGGACCATACCTCCAGAGCATTAGAATCAGAGTGTCTGGAAGAAAAGATTCAGGAATCGTGCTGTTTTTGAACTTCCCAAGAAATCCCAACAGGTACCCAACGCTGGACCACTGCTGCATGACCAGTGAATGGTATTTGGTCTCTAGGCATATCAGGATTCCCCATGCATTTTCCTCCAGGCTTACATGCTACTGAAGAACCGTCTAAAGTTCTAAGGAGTCTCAAGTGCCGTTCTGTAAAGACACAAAGCTGATGTCACACGCTCGGGGACAGTGAGCAGGTGGGTGCTTTGTGATCACTGAAAAAGTGCATAAAAACTATTCAGGGCCACTTGAGTGACGCTGCCCTCTCAGTAAGTTCTGCCTTCTCAGTTATTAGCTTGTGTGTCTTAATAATAACTGAAAATAAAAGCAAGGCATTGTCCTCAGGATAATGAAGGAGGAAGTTAGTAATTACTTACCTTTTGCAACATGATCCAAGTCACCTGTGAATCACGGTGAGTTGGTGAATAAACACTAGTTACTAAGGAACTTGGCTTCCATACAAAACAGAGGACTCTGTAAAGCAGCAATCCTGGGACGACAGAAAGAGGCTGGTATTGTTTCTAAATGGAGGAGCTATCTTCTCTATTCAAAGATAAATTCTACCTCACATACACATAGCACATTCTGAGTCCGGCCCTCTCCTCCTGCTTCTCTTCCCTCTCTACCCCTTCCCTTCCTCTTGCTCATATTTAAACTGAGTGGTAAGGATAAGATATGAAAATCTTGCTTTAAAAAAAAAGACTTGAAAAATATTTAGGAATAAAGATCACAACTGAGTTATACTTTCTATTTCCTTGCAGTAATTTATATAATATCACACTACTGAGCAAATACAGGTTGATTTTAAGGAATGGACAAAAGCCTACTCTTCCTCCACCAGCAGGAATGAAAAACCTTTGAACTTCTGTTCTATAACTACCCCACGCCTATCAAAGTCATTATTCAGGGAGCACAGGCAAACAGAGGGGGTGGTGTGGCAGAAACTGGTAAACATCTGGGAATCCAGGTGCTTGGCATTTGAATTCTGCGGTGCAGAGGTGTTCCTTCGTTACATGAAACTGTCACGTTATTATTTTGCCTAATGATACCGTCATTATCGTATTCACTTGAGTGACAAAATGCCAGACTTCGTGCCCATCAATTTTTGGTGGTGTCTTTCCAAATCAAAGAGCCTTTCCTTTTTAAATCATCAAATTAGCACAGTGAGCTCAAGCAGCAGAGAGTGGAATTCGGTAGCGATATTCAAAAATTTTAAGCTATCTTAGTCCTTTCCTCTAGTTCATGCATTAAATTTAGTTTTGCCAAGATTTAGCCATTTAAGCTTGAATTACTCTGAGTGCAATTATGCGTATCAAGGCAAATATTTAAGTGTGAAAATTTCAATCTCAAGAAATGATAAGCAAAAAGTAAACACAATTTAGAGAGGAAGGACAAAATATAAATAATCTTGTGCCAAGCTGCTAATCTATCTTATTTGAATTTCTTTGAATGAACGAAGAGAGCACATTTTATCTCCATGCATTTAAAAATCACAGTTTTTCTGCAAACATATTATTCTAAGTATAGTTGGTGGAGATTATGGGAAAAAACAGTTAAAACATGTCTCCAATAATTTAGCAGATGATTTTAGAAAAGAGAAAATAAACCAAAAGGCAAGGAGATGTTAGGTTAGAGAGCTAGCTCAGTCATTAAAGTACTTGCCTTATAGGATAAAGAACTGTGTGCGTGTGCGACCCCCATAGTCCATGCAATGAGCCAAGGAGAGCGAGAGGCACACGTGTAATCCCAGTGCTGGGAGGGGGAGGCAGGCAGACCCTGGGAATTGCTGAACAACCAGTTTAGTTTACTTGGCAGCTTCTGAGACCCAACACTCAAGGTTATCCACTAGTCTCCATTTGCATGCACACGCATGTATGTGTGGATATACATACACAAGCGCCCTCACATACATAAAACATGCACTCTCACACACACAGTAAACAAAAATTTAGAAAGGCAAGACATTTTAATTATTGAGGAATTAGGACCTGCATTAAAATAACCTCAGTGGCTGACCCATTTATGTATGCACTTGGGAGACTACTCTACTGCCTAAAGCCTTACTTCAGTGTATTCTAACTCATACATTTGTGTGTGTGTGTGAAGACTGAAGTAACAATGTGTCTGGCACATGGCAGGTACGCAAAACACAATTAGCTACTGCTTTGAATACAAAATATTAGGCTGAATTATGATATGACTAGAAGGTATCTCATTTCTACTTGTAAGACTGTCTGGTAAGAGGAAAGAGTAGTCAACGGCTAACTAAATTTTAGCTGACATTAGAAGAACCCTTTAATGGTATCCATGTGACATGTCAAAACCTGTGGGGTGGCAGTTCAGCGTCTGTATTTCCATATGCATGGTTGATCATTGCAGTAGTGAAACTGAACTCTGAAGTGAGATCTGCTGCATATAAACTGAAGGTGCCACCTCCACACTCACTCACACAGAAGAAACATCTGGGTCACTCGAGGTGAGTCTCAGTCTTCCACTGATCCCCTTGTAATGGCCATGAACTCAGGAGACTATTGGTTACATACTTCCAGAATCTCTCCAAATTCATCTTTCTCATGTTTCTCTCCTGGCTTTTCCTGCCTCAAGTCTCTGTGGTTCTCCCATCGCCTGCACAAGTATCATTCCTAGTCAGTTAAAGGATCTGTCAGTTTTCTAAGATAGCTTGTTGCCTTCTTGGTCTTGTCTTGAGTCCATAGAAATCACCTGTTCCCTCCCCACCACAGTCCAGAATGGCTGACAAGATTCTAGGAGAGTAAATTAAACCATCTTTTGAGCACAGTTTTAATAAACACAAAACTTCTTACTTCTTTGCTTCGTTAAGTATAATACATACAGCTATTCTCTGGTTGTAGAAGAATGAAACAAGATAAACCACCTAGTTTAAAAAAGAAGCAACAAGAAACAGTAGAGCTAGATACCTACAGAGGCAGGAGCAAACTGCCAATAGTTCCTTAACATCACATGAGTCAACACAGTGACACACATGACAATAGCGTAAAAATAAAGAAATGGTTTGTCACTATGCATCTAAGGAGAAATTGCAACAAAAAAGCAAAGTCTCTTAGACAGTATGATAGTAATGAGCATGGATTGCGTCTGATTGTTTATTCAGTCTGTTCTCAGTGGAGCCCTTGGGAAGCTGTTGCTATGGTTTCAGAATGTTTTCCCCCTACTCTATACCCTCACATGCATACCTCATGCAGGAGGTTAATATTCAAAATCAGAAAGATGTCAGTGGTATTAAGAGGACAATGATTTAATCTGACACTAGACTCAGAAGTGGGGTCTTTGGGAAGTGATTAGAATTAAATGAGATTATTATGTTACCCAAGGGCTGGCTGGCTTGGTGACTTTATAAGCAGGAGGAGAGAGACATACATGTATACATACATGTGTGCCCTTGTCTCTCAGTGAGTGATATTCAACTTTGCCAACAAGAAAGTGGTCACCAAACAAAGTTTTTTAAACCTTATATCTTCATAGCTGTGGACCTAAATCAACCACTTGTCTTTATAACGTAGGTATTTAGTTACACTAATACAAAGATATCCACTGAACATGACACTGTCGGGAGAGGCAATGGGGACTCTGTGGAAAGAGAACTCTAGGTAGAGGGAAGAATAAATGCAAAGTGCCAGGAGCAGCAACCAACATGGAGTATTTGAAAAACTAAAGAAATTGGGGCAAGAGGAGGCTGAGATATGAGTAAAACTCATAGAATCTATGGGCCGCTTAAAGACTTTAGCTCTTCTCGGGGGGGGGGGGTTGAATAGGAAAATAATGAGCGTTTAAGAGTTGATTGACATGATATGGGTGGTACATTTCGAAACACGGTGAATAACAACCTGAACTACATGTCTCTACCAAAGCCCAACAAACTTACTACAGCAGGCCCTGGGCATTGCAGCATAGCCGAAGCACCAGACAAAGACCTTAAAATAGCCTTTATGAACATGACAGAGGTCCCTAAAGAAGAAACCGAATGAAGTTGAGTCAGTGGCCAGGATGGGAGCAGGGAATGTTTAGGAGGCAACTTGAAGTAGTCCCCTAGGTGGCAGGCGGCTTGGGACAGCAGAGAGGTCATGGAAGTGGTGAGATGTGGTCAGATTCTAGATACTACAGAACCGGCAGAGCTGTCTGTGACAGGTGTCAAGACACTGCTTTCTGTAGCAGGCTCTTGTTTCACACCCCGTTACACGCAAACAAGAGAAACGGTGGTTGAGATACTTGCTGTAGGGACAAGATCTAACATCTACAACAGGGCGGGGTGGGTCTCGAAACTTGTTGTTACGCTCAGCTGCCTTCGGTACAGGAGACTTTCTCCCTAAGACGTCGCTTGAACCCGTGGGGCATACATTTAAGATCAGAACAAACATCATGGTTCATTTGACAGAGCCCTTTCGGTACATATCTATTCTTCCATCAGGCTTTGAGAAATTTCCGAGAATTCTTATACAGGGCCCGTATAGTGCCCTGGGAAGAAAAGTCAAACTGCTCTAAGGAACCATGTCCTATTCACTGATGGATAGATAATTCTTATAGCTTCCTCTCTGGCTTGACTCTCCAACTCCATCCCTCCCCGCACACACAATAAAGGCACTAGTGAACTAAACTAATTAGGTGCGGTTTCCAGTTTCACATATCTCGAATACGTATTTTATAATGTGAAACGGTAAAGAAATTTGTCAATGGAGAAAAGCAGAAACTGAAAATTAGTCTTCATAAAAAAACAGCCACTCAGGCTCCATTGCCTTCCAAGGATGTCAGTTTTGGTTTTGCTTCAGTGTAAAAGAACTGTTGCTTTGTGTTTGTAAAACGCCTCTGGAATAAGGCTAGGGGGAAAAGTGGGTTTTGGGGAGCTGAGGCAAAAGGCAGATTTGAAGCATGCAAGTTATTTCCTTGAACATAATTAGGATTTAAACAGCATGGTGCTGATTTCCCCTCCTTCTCTCCATGGCTGCAGAATAATGAGAATTAACAGCATTTTGACTGAGACCAAATATAAAGTGATTCCAGCTTAGTACCTTATAAAATCAAGCTAATTTCCATTCCTGGGATAAACAGATCCTCAAAGGCCTGTAAATGAAAACTCAAATACGGTCCTGGGCAATTTTGTTCACTTGAAGTCCTATCTGCTCTTTTATAAAGGCTAGCACGGTATGGGAAGGTGATTATTGAGTCTCCAAAAAGCCCTTTAGTTTACTCTGAGATTCTGAAACTGGTGAGCCTGTGCAAAGAGCCACAGAAGTCTACTCTCATCCTGCATTTGGCTCACAGGATGACTTTCTCCCTGTGCCAACATGGCACCAATATAAAGTAATTTGGCTGGATTGATTTCCTCAGGAATTGGGCCATAATGTATTTTAGTATCCTTACACCCTGCGCGGAGTCGGAGGCTGTCCCAGAGCGCCTACTGGTTATTGCCTTTGTATATCAATCTCTCTCTCCCCGCCCCCCACCATCTCTCACTCACCCTCTCTCTCTGTCTCTCTCTCTTTCTCTCTCTTTCCCTCCCTCCTTCCTCTCTTTCCTTCCTTCTCTCTCTCTCTCTCTCTCTCACCCCCCTTCCTCCCTCTCGCTATCTCTCTCTCTCCCCTCCTTTCCCTCCCCCCTCCTTTGTCTTCTGTAAAAATGAGTCTGAGCAGTTAGCACGGAGCTGCCACGGGTAAGAATGCTGCGCAAGTGTTCTGATCATTATGCACTCTGTTTCATAAAGGCAGTTAAATTGACTCTTAGTCCAGCGCTCTGCTTTTGTGGGTCTCTGCCTGTCATTCTGAAGAATGGCAAGTCTTGTATAACGATCAATCAGCACAATGATTTTCCCACCTCAGCAGGTCTATAATAACGATTTTAGAAGAAAAAATTTTTAAAAAGTGTGACCTTCTCATAGAAACCCAATAAAGTGCTAATTGGCAAATGCATAAAACAAATAGATCTGAAGTACGGTCAGCCAGCTACCGATAAGAATCTACTTGTTACTATGTAGCTGTTGTTTGCTGTAGGTCTCATTCATTCATTCATTCATGTCTTTAAGTTAATCACAGCCACATGAAAAGTAAATATTTCTGCCTAACATGCTACGTTATTGTTTACTATCAAGGTTGTTGACTGCGGTAGGTTAAATTCTTCAAAACCTTTTCAGTGCTGGGCTTGGTGTGTGGGTTGCTTGGGACTCTCGGAAGACTGGGTATAATTTTCTGCCCTTTGATTGTGAGCTCAACTTTGGCCAGGGAATGCTCGGAAAATCAAAGTGTAACTGCAAATTTTCCCTGATCTACATTCCTGTCATTGCTACATGGTATTGACGTAAAGTGTTCCCAATGGTCCACATGCCAAAGCATTGGATCCACCTTTGACACTATTGGAAATGGTAGAAATGTTTAAGAGATGGGGGCTCCATGAGAAAACACTTGCCTAGCATATGTAAAGTCCTAGGTTCCATCCTCAGGGCTGAGAAGGAATAGAACAAAATAAAGAGATTGGACCTGTGACAATTAGGGCAAGAAGAAAAGCCCCCTTCTGCTGACCTGCATACACATAACGTATTGTTGAAGCCAGTATGTGTCTGGAAGGGTCATCATTATGCAGCTACAGCTAGGAAAGGCAATGGGTGCTCCAATGTGACTGAATGTGCTACGTACTCATTGTCACACTTAATTCTTATTTCAAGCCCCCAGACTAGTTATTATTTGTATTTTGAAAAAATAACATCAGACACATGATCTGAACTTTCAAACCGAGAGAGTCCATTCATGATTCCGGAGTCAGGGGCTATTAAATGTTCTTAGAATAAAAATTATTAACTAAAATTAACAACTAGTGCAGAAGTTATTGTCTGCAGTCTTTGTGATTGGTCCCTTTCCATCATTTGGATAAAAAAAAAATGTCTATCTGATTACTGTAAAGCATCCTTCTCTGTTATTTTATTTTCTCTCTCATTTCCTCTTTTTTTTAGAATGTCAGTACAGTTTGGGAATGTTTTATTCCTTGCTCTCTGTGCTTCCCATGTCAGAAGTAACTGCTATAGGAAGAAAGCATGTTCATCTAGTTGACCTGTATCTCATATCTATTAAGAGCCCGGTGACTGGCATGGAGCATGTGCTCAGTACATACCTGGTGCGTGCACAGATGGATAAAGGATGGGATGGACATGTGAGGCTGGTGAGAAGGGGGACTGCAAACTTGTATTGCATGCTTTGGAAAGGAGCCCCGAGTAACGATAGCTAGATTTAGGGCTTGGTATATGGGCTGCGGGAGTGGGTGGGGCTTCATACGTGAGTGTGGAAGTGCAAGAAACGAAATTTGTCCACTTCATGATTACACATAAAGCATGCCCTGGTCATCAAGAATCTTTCCCTTTTGAGAAACTTCAGTCAAACAATACCATCACTGTGTGAACATGATTGCGGGTTACTGACCGGTCTTCACCCACAATACAGTTCTACGAACTATCCACAGAAGAGGACAGAGCATTGGAGGAAAATTAAGAGAAATTAAGAAAAATGAACACAGTAGTTCATTTTCTAGTGGGACAATGTATGATGCACTTATACTGCTTTTAAGACTCGCATAGAACACGGCTTATGTATGATAAAGATTTTATTTTAATAATAAAAATTAAAGAAATTAAAACTTAGAAAAATTAAGAATCAGAGAAAGCAAAATAACAATGTGCACATCAGGGAAAAAATTACGAGGCTTCCCTCTCTCACAAAGATTTTGCTCTAACTAACTTAGCCAAAAACTTCAGGCTGCTTATGTCAAGCATTCATCAATAAAAGGAACCAGTGCCAGAATGTTCATTCCCTCCCAGCTGCAGGCCTCTGATCTTCAAGGTTAATTTTAGTGAGTAATCTTAACACAATGGTTTAACTAATGAATAGCTGATCTTTGGTCTGCACACTTAGTGTTAAAAGAGGCAGACATTCAAGGGTGAATTATTTATTTGATTTTTTCAAGCTTCCTGACCTACTGTCTAGACTCTTCGTTTCTGATCACAGCTATGGCTCTGTTTCCATGGGAAGGTCAGGGTAACCGAGAGTAAGTTTTTGTGATATGTCTACAGAAAGCATGAATAGTTCTCACATGCCAAGACTTGAAGGTTAGTTTACAATTACTTAGAGCTGAGATGGCAGTGTCCCTCTCCAAGCTAGCCCAGGAATTGATTTAAGTTTTCACTATTAGGCCAAATAGACAATATTATTGATGATAGGCTTTTGCCACCATACAGTAAAGAGGAAAAAGGGGCAAATCAGTTGGTGGGCTTTAGACTCCTAGAAAAGGGAAAATCCAGGATCTTTGTCAAGCTGATGACGTCTACTGCTTGGGTACCATCGGCCCTCAACAATGATGGCTTTTCAATGTGAACAGTAGGGGTATTTTTTTAAGGGTCTGATAAAAGAAGCCAAAAGGAGAAGTCTCACAGTAATGGATGTTAAGGACGCAATGGGTCACATCAAACAAGACCCCCAGTGTGCTGTCTTCTCTTCTCCAGCTGCTGCTTTCCCACTGGGTCCCATGAGAAGGAAAGTCCTACAGCAGACAAGGATGATGATGGGTCTCTCTAGTAGTTTCTACGAGGTAGGGAAACAAAAACAAACTGTGAATACAGATTCGTCATCTTCTTACACAGCTGCTACACTGTCACCCATGGGACTTACAGAGGGCCTTATTGGCCCCTCTGGCTTTTGACCCAGTGTTTATTCTGATCAAAGGACTCATTCATGGTAGCTAGAGAGATGGTTCAGCGATTAAGAGCACTTACTGCTCTTACAGAGGACCTGCGCTCAATTCCCCGCACCCACATGACACCTCATAACTGTCTGTTACTCTAATTCCAAGAGATCTAATGCCCTCTTCTGGCCTGGACAAAAAAACCCAAACATGTGCATAGTACATATATACATACATACAGACAGACAGACATCCATACTGACAGACAAAGCATTCACACACATGAACTAAAAATAATTACATCTTAAAGGATTCAGTGAGGGGCTAGAGAGATGGCTCAGTGGTTCAGAGCACTGACTGATCTTCCAGGGGCCCAGAGTTCACATCCCAGCACCCACATGGCAGCTTACAACTATCTGAAACCCCAGTTCCAGGGGATCTGACAATACAGGGGAAAGCATCGATGCACATAAAATAAAATTAAATAAATTGCATTACAAAATAAAGGACTCAATATAAAAAAGTGTAACAGCAAAAGAAGTATATATACAGCAGCCCTGTGAAGTGTGGCTGGACTACAAATGTCCCAGAGTCCCTAGGAAGAAAGGACTGGCTCACTGTGCTGAGCAAAGACCCAAAGACCCAAAGTTCCCAGTGCAGGCAAGAATAATGGGAAACAGATGACTATAAATAGCAGCTATGACGAGGTGACCATATGAGAGGTGAGACCTGTACCATTTGTGAGTATTTCCTCCTCCTTCTGTTATGTCTGAGTATGTGATACGTATGCTAAGTATATATCTATGTTGTCTTTCTTCTCTTATTCCTTGGTCATGTCACATAGTACTTAAGTATAATTCATTTTTATAAGGCATTTTCTGAGATTCATATCCCTGGTGACCTCATCCTCAGGCCTTGAGACTCAGACTGAATTAGCTTTTCTGGTTTTCCAGTTTGAGATGGCATGCCAAGGGGTTCTGCAGTCATGGGTTGAGTCAATATGAATTTCTTCTTATGTATCCATGTCATCGATGTCTACAGTGTCTGCCTCTCTGGCTAACCCTCACTAATACAGCCTGGTGTTTGGAGATGCCATAATAAGATGCAAAGGGAAAACATAAATGAATTTTTGAAGACAGGTAGAAAACTAAGGTAGCACAGCAGGGGACAGGGGATGGTATACCAGCAGTTATTGAGAAGGGGAAATGCAGTTATTTGAAAAGGAGAAAAAAAGTCTCACATGAGTTCTTTTAGATAACTGCCTTCCTTGCCTTTTGCTATTACTTCAATTCATTCTACTAGAATTGCTTTTCTGACACACGTATTTCCTTAAGGTTAAGTTCTGTACATGCTAAACTAAATATGCCAAAATGTACGTAGTGGGATCTTTTGTTATTAGCTTTAGGAACAGGTGAATGAGGTGATTTTTGTTTATCTTTTCTTCATTATTTTCTGGTATTTATGATCACCTGTTCTGTTTGTCATTTTCTTAATTGTCATTGTCAGAATGATGGAAGAGTTTCATACCATAAATGTTGACAAGAAACAAATGTGTTGCTCTGGAAAAGGGAGCTCTAGTTTGTAGATAAATGAATGTTTGAAAACACAGAACAGAGATTGTATTTATAGACGAAATGGCTTATCTGATGTTCTGGAGCTCGGGCTGAGTATATCTGACATAAGAAATGGCTTCCATCCTGATTCTAACAAGAATATTAATTGTTCTCCTCTTGCCTTGCATCTGGTGCCACAACTCAAACCTTGCTCCTTTAATGAGATTTCAAAAGATTGGAAAAGGTCCACTCCTGATCTGAATTGTTTCCCTTGGTGGCATTATTAAGTTTCATTTCAGCAGCCTGGAGGTGAAACCTATCAACCAATCAGCGAGTTCCTACAGCATCCCTACTATGCAGTTGGTTTTGTGTCAGGAGTGCTCCAGGAGCACATAATTAAATTGAGGAGGCAAAATTTGCTCATATGTAATAATAAAAGTATAATGAGGGCCACACCAAGTAGAACTGACTTTGGCTACAATAGAAACTCAGAGAAAGGAGAAGTCAATGTAGGCTAAATAGCTGAAGATTTTTTAAATTATTGTTATCAATTACTATCATTATACCAACAATGGCCAGCGTTTTTGAACATTATGCATTCCCCACATGCCAGGTAGTATGCAAAGCACTTTGTGAACCTCTCTGCTTTAATAACCTATTATTATTCCTACTTATAGAGAGAAAAACAATGCAGTCTTATTACCCCCCGTTTATAAATGGAGATATTTAAGGTGGTTAGGTAATACCCATTAGAACTATAAAAAGCTAGAAGCCATAATTTAATGTAAGTTTTTCTAACCCCAAACCACTGTGCTCATTACCAGGATATATGAAAGTATTTCCTCAGGTTTGTAGCGGGCTGCAAAAGGTGGAATTTCTCTAAAACGCGTGACGATTCCAATAGGGTAGAAGAGCAAAGGCATTTCTGAAGAATAGTCTCTGTACACATCTGGAGACAGGTGATCCCGCAGTATCTATGAGACACAGTGGAGACGCGCATGTGCAGAGCAGATCATTTTTGCCTTGGGGGTTGGGAAAAGCCTGGGCATGTCCATTTTGCATGGCTGTACTGGAAAGTCTGCACAAAGCAGCATGAGCAGGAAGCTGTTTCCAGACATGGGGCAGGGGGTGCAATTTAAGAAATGACAAAGCCTCTTTATCGAGTTAGGTGGACGAAAGTCTGAGAAGCAAACGAGTCAGAGTGATGGTGTGAGAATAGGCAGCTTTTCTGCCAGGTGTGGCATGCTCATCAACGCCATCCTTGTTCAGCTCACATTTGGGCAGTCACATTGGTCAGACTTTATGGGTGTAGCTTCTGATACTACTAGGAACAAAAAGTCTCAAAGAAACACTCTGGTTTTCTGGTTCTTACCATCTTCACGATCCCTCTTCTTAGGTGTAAGGAGTGTTTTGTAGATTTACTCATTGAGACCAGGCTCCACAACTCTCCATTTTGATTGGTTGTGGGTTTCTTTAGTGGTCTCCGTCTCTCCAAGAAAGAGCACGCCAACTGGTTGTCTAGTAGCAAATAGCAGTTAGCCCTGATGACAGACATATGTGGCACTACACAGACTGGATAGTTTATATTTAAGGATATGAGAGTATATGAGAGGTTTTGGAGGGAGGAAATGTAAGAGGCAATTGCTGTAGTTAAATTCTAATCTTACAAAAATCGGCAGAGAAGGTCACCTTCCTTTTATCCATTCCCAATAACATCCTGAACATCTATGTATTTGTTGATTATGCATTTCTGTGACAACATGCCTGGAAGAAACTGCTTCCACCAAATGCTTCTATTGAGAAGCTGCCGTCATGACAGCTGAGTAGGAATTAGAATGATCTAACCAGGGTCCAGGTAGAATCTTCAAGGGTCTGACCCCCAGGACTTATTTACCCCAGATAGATCTGACCTCATGAGGATTTGGAGGTCTTAGAATCCTCCCAAACAACACTACCTACCAGTGGAACAAACATTTGAAACTTGAATCTGTGGAGGCATTTCCTGTTCAAAGCACAACAGTCTACTGCAATCAGCCACAGGAAGCTGCAAGGAAAACTTTGGATTCATTCCCTCTAGCAGTCTTTAGGCTTGTCAGGGCGCATGACCAGAGGTAGTTAGAATGCTGAGAGTCAAGAGAAGGGGAAGGAGCAGTTCTCTGAGAAAACTGAATACTGAGGATCATAATTTCTTATATTTGAGCATTTACTATAAACTAGTGAGAAAAAAATGTAGATGTAGGAAAAAGATAGACGTTAAAAAGATGAGTCCAGATGGGTATAATACTAAAAATCAAACAAGTCCGACAAGAGCAAATGAATTAAGACGCTAGAATTAATCAGAATTAGCCAGACACAAAAGGGAGGTAATATTCTTATCATTTCAGGGAAAAGAAGAGGCACATTTGAATGTTGCATTTGTATTAATAGCAAGATAGCTATAAAGAATTAGAGAAGGACCAGAGCTACTGATGCAAAGGATATCAGGGTCATGACATTGAAGATTCGAGAGAAGCTGAGGGAACACACTTGGTGGGCATCGGGCAGAGACGGCTAGTGAAGAGGAAATTTGGACAGTGATGATCAAACATGGAACAACAGAGAAGGGACTAGAAGACAAGGAAGAGTAAATTCAGAAAGCTCTGTGAGAAGCCTTTGGCCAGCAAGAGGTTGATAGGCTGATGAAGAAAACCCAAAATATTTAGGATAGAAGACTACAAAGACACGAGTTCTCAGAAGACATCATGCAAATTTTTTTAATAGTTTAAACATAAAAGGGAAACACTGGCATCAGTCCTCATGCCCATCACTTACTTCACGGCTGATAAATTTGATCTACCCACAGATGCAATATTATAGAGAAAAGAGATGTTGGCCGCACACCCAATACAGCTCAATCTCAGAGATGATGTGCTAAGTTGAAGGGCATAGTCCACTTTCCGTGACATTCTACAGAGACAAAAATTATATACGTGGGAACGAAATCCCCCAGAGGCTAGAAGTTCCGTGGGGATGATTAGAAAGTGGGACCAATTTGCCTGTGTGGCCGATGGGTGGTTACCTGCACAAGAAATCCATGATCTTTTGAGGAGATAAAAAGAAAATGAAAAACACGTGTGTGGTGTCATTCACTGATAACCCACCCCTCTGACAGTGTCTACCCCAGACTCTGTTCTGGCTTAGATCCAAATGCTCCTAATGGATATGCCTCTTCAACTTGTCATTACCCACTGTGCATGACTCTTCAGGAGACGTGCGCTTTCCGCATCTCCACTAATTAAAGCTGCCTTCCCAGCAGGGGCTGTGGATGTGTTCTTTATCAAGTGTTTCACCCGGGGAATCATAACAGTCACATATATTGAGAACGTACCAGATACCTGGGAGGTCTACGGTGTCCAACACAATGAAGTGGATTTTGTTGTCATTGTCTTCTATACTGGAAGCCTATAGTCTCTGAATCTAGAATTTATCCGTGAAGACATTACTGAATGCACATGAAATGCAGTAAGCAATTGCTTAATTAATTCAGTACAACTAGACATAGTATTTCTGTTTGAAAATCATATAACGTTAAACTTAAATCTCTCGGATGTGATCCTAAGATGCAATTATAATAATTCACTGAATTATTATAACACACACGTAAGCTAAGAGCTTCTGTTATTGTCTTAGCAAGAAGGTAAGTAACTTGGCTAATGTCACATAGATTATAAGTGCCGGCATGTAGAATATGACCTAAGGAGTTTTAAGGACAACCACCCTCCACTACAACACACTATATTAGTGCTGTGCAGCTGAGGTCTTCTTTACTTATGAACCAGGAGTCACGCTCTTGCATACTTACTGTATGCAGGGACCAAAGTTGGAAACAATGGTAGAGGAAAACAGATAAGGGGCTCCAAGGGGCAAAGTAAGCAAGGTGTAGGGCATGCCTACAGAGTTTGGGAAGTGAACATTGAGACAGAGGTGGTAGAAGATGCAGATTCTCTTCATAACATTCACGAGAGAGGATGGGAAAGACAACTGTAAGGCCAGTGACTAGACAGGGAGTAAAAAGGACATGAACACTGTTGTGTGTCGATTAGGTTTAAAAGAGTGTAAGAGCAAGCACATTATCTTGACTTGAAAGTTAGTTGACTAGAATTACTACTTGACTCCACCAACTGATCACTCTGTATGACATACATGCATTAAGTTGTTACATAGCACCCCATAAGTTTGTACAACTAAAAGAACAGTGAATAAATGATTTAAAAGGAATCTTTCTCTTATCATAGTATTGTGCCATCAAGGACACTGTTTGCATTTAAAATATGTCTCCTTATTTTATTCTGTTGTCGAACACAAAAAGGCCCTCCCTTCTATCTGGACAAATAAGCAACCACATGTTCCTCCGTCTCCCTGTGTCCCTCCCTTTAGAGTCAGGGCTTTCACTGACGCCAATGCTTCTCCCCCCTCCCCCCATGTGCCCCATTCACTGAATCTGCTGCAGTCTGACCTCTCCCTTTACTTACGAGGAATCTCTACTCATACACAAAGCCACTCAACATCTCCATTCAAGGACACACAGTAATTAATCCTCTTTGAGTTGACTCTATCCTTGACCCCATTCCGCCACAGTTCTTCTCGGATAGGCCTAGCCATTCTCCTTCATAAGCTTTTATTCCACATGACGCTTCAAGGCCAATGTTGGTTGGGCTCATCCTGGAGGCTGTAGCCTGAAGCATTTGATGTGGATTGGAAACAAAATTCAAAGGAACGGGCTTGACCAGGAAACACATACCAAAGAGGAATAAGGGAGAATGTTAAGACGGATATATTTAGGGCTTATAAATTAAGTAAGGTAGGCTTAGGCTGAATCAAAACATAAAATAAAACTCTAGCATAAATACAACAAAGCAGGGTGCTCACAGGGTGACTGAACTGAGCCTGTGGATAAGGCTGAGGGGCTAGGTCATTTCTGTTTAGCTCAAGGTCTTGCACACACATCAAGATTTAAACAAATTTTCTGCACTGGTGACATTGCCACAAGTTTAATAGGGACCCCATGCTCTCTCTAACAATGAGCCTTCTTTGGAAAAGGGAATCACTAAGAAATCATGACGGCCATATTCCATCACTCAGAGGAAACTCTGTATTTGCAGATATTAGTTCAAGATGTTCACAGAATTCTGATCTAAAATACAGAAAGCTCCAGCTTTTGTAGAAAACAGAGTGTGCCACAGGTTAAGCAATTTATTTGAAGTCTGTCTCTGTCCCCGCCACTAATTAAAGAGTGCAGGTTCAGGCAAATGCATTTTGGGGATACCTCGCTACTATTTTATTTTTCTTCAGACTAGTCTCCTGACATATGCTTGCCATTTCTGTGAAACTCATACATGTATTGACTTTAATTCATAGTAGCTTTCAGTCCAATTATTCCTGGAAAGCTCTCTGTATGACTGACATACTAAGATGTTATCTGAGAGAGAACTAAGTATCTTGAATTTCACCAATGGCTTTTTGCCATTAGTTTCTTTCTCAGTCCGTGGAGAACAAGGTACTGTAATAGTCTTCTAACTTCTAACAGGCCAATATCAAGTCAGTCCCTCACTGCCCATAACTAGGGTAAAAACTGTGTAGAGTTGACATGTTCTTACATCCACCCTTATAATGAAAATTCATCTAGCAACTTATTTAAATTGTTTTGGATACTCATCAAAATTCCCAGTTTGGTTTATGCCAGAGGATAGGATGGTAAATAATAAAAGTGTTTGCTGTCAAAGAGTTGACTCTCCTGGCAGAGATATACCAATAGTGGTGCTGCTCAAGAAATAATGTCATAAAGGGAGCTGGAGAGATGGGTTCACTTGACACAAGGTCTACTATGAAATCATGAGGATAATTTGCTTGGGTCAGAGCCAACTCACTCAGGTATGTTGGACAGTTTACCCAAAGAATCGACAGTTTGGGTACAGGAGATTTTCTACAGAGCTGGGAATAGACAACAGAAAGTAGCTGATAGGATGAAGTTGTACAAGCCTTGATAGGATCACTGGGTTGCCAAGAACAATGAGCTAAGGGGAGATGACAAAGGGGAGGAAGGATGCTATCTGCTTAGAGTGGTCTGATTACTAAGGACATTGTAGGCTGCTCTGGCTTCTGACTGTGTCATAGCTTCTTGGCCCTGGACTGCTTCATGGTACATCTGTTTGTGTACCACTCAGAAATTGATACAGTATTTCAAGAATTATCTCAAAGCCCTTAACTGCATTTTTAGACAATAGTCAAATATGGTAACTGACTCGCTCAATTCAGGCAGTTTAAATTAAAATCAATCTGCAGAATGGGTACTAGAACCCCAGGTTGAGCTGGGCAAATGGTTCAGTAGCTAAAGTGCTTGCTGTGCAAACATAAAGACCCAAGTTTGAATCCCCGAGTTCCATATAAAAAAACCAAGCTGGACAGCATGCACCTGTTTTCCTGGTGCAAGATGACTGTAGGGGACAGACATGGGAAGATCCCCGGCAGAGCTCATTGGTCGGTTAGGTTTGCTAAGTCAATGAGATCCAGGTTCAGTGATTGACCCTGTCTTTAAAAATAAGCTTGGGAGAAATTGAGGAAGACACCTGATATTCACCTCTGTCCTCTATCTACACATGTGCACACTCACTCCCTCAAACACACATGTGCACACTCACTACACCCAAACACACATATGCACACATATTACACCCAAACACACATGTGCACACTCACTCCCCTAAACACACATGTGCACACTCACTCCCCCAAACACACATGTGCACACTCACTCCCCCAAACACACATGTGCACACTCACTACACCCAAACACACATATGCACACATACTACACCCAAACACACATGCTCACACACACTCCCCCAAACACACATGTGCACATGCACTACACCCAAACACATATGCACATGCACTTCCCAAACACACATGTGCACATGCAATCCCCTCAATCACACATACACTCACCTTCCAAATACAGGAAAACTCCTGGTTGATGATGTCATCACACCACAGCTAATACTTTGCTTATTAGATTATGTATATCATATTCAGCTAAATAAAGAGTATTCTGGAAAAAATATAGAATTGCTTATCTGTTTTATGATTATATTGGAACATCAGAAGCACTTTGTGGTTGGTTGTTTTTGTAAGAATGTCAGAATCAGAAGATGAAAAACGGGCTTTTCAGGCCATATAACAGCAGTTATGCAGAACTGCTTAGATGAAAGGAATCTATTAGACAGACCAGTGTTCGAAACTGGAGGAACCCCCTTTTCACAGGCCCTGTCTCTGAGCAGATAAGACCATCTACACTGTCTACACACAGGTGTGAAGAAAAGCAAAGCTCATCCCTGCCCAGATGCCGGTGCTGACAGTGAGAGGTATTTGTCTTGTCCAAAAAAGGTCCAAAGGAGCTCAGGGGAGCTATGAGGATGCTGTTAACACAGACAAGACCTTCGCACTCCTGTTCTGGACCCTCCTTCTAGATACCCAGCCAGGGGTAGTCTGCCCGTCAATCAAAACTGTCTAGGCCTATGCTCCCTGACTGCTGGATCTCTGCTGAGGATAGACAGATCAGGCTCACCTCTTCCTCCCATTAACACTCCCAAGAAATTCACACAGTGCCTTCCATGGCGGTGATGGAGTAAACAGTAATCTATCTTTGTTGTTTAAGTTTGAAGTCCAGACTGGCTCAATTATAGTAGCTATTACCACAAAACTACACATAGGGAAATGTTCCCTATAGATACTACACAGTGACACCAACTCTGCATTTAGATAAGTAAGTCATTAACTATTGGCACAGCCATTAACTAGACAGAACTAACTGCCAGGAAAAGGAGCATCTGATGACTTACTGAAAAGTTAACTCTTGAATATTGCTCTCTATATATAACCTTAATTTGAAAAATTATAATGAATACTTATCCCAAAAAATAGTCAGGTGGTTTTAGTTTACTTCCTTGAACACAACCAGAGCCTTTGTGAATATATTAATATTTCATTAGATTAGCATTACTGGAAGACAAAATATACAATAAGCAGATTTCTATATCACTAAAAGTTAATCCTTCAGATGTCCCAAAATGCATTACCTTCCTCTTGTTACCTTTACCCTAGTTCTTCCTTTTCCCTACTTCTAATTAATTGTCTAATACTGTTTTCTCTGTCCTAAAGGTGAATCCTTTTCCTCAGGTTTCTTCCTGGATGCTTCTTTTCTAAAATGTTCAGCCTCGATGTCCCTTTTCCCGCCACACTGCAGACACCAGAGTCCATGTATTGCCTGAACTGTTGTACAGTGTTCTCAGTATTGAGTCCTTCCTAGTCATCATAAACTGTATGCCAGGTGAGGTGGCCATCTGCTTTGAAAGCCCAGGACCCACAGATCATGATGCCCCTTAGTGGAGACTTTTCTCCTTTCCAGACCTGGTCTTCTTAGCAGAGCCCAGAGATCTGCCTTCTCATCTTGCTCAGTGCTAATGTCTCAGGCATGAGAGCCGGGACATGGTGATTACAGTTGCTCAAGAACAGCTGGATTCAAAGGAGAGCCAATGGAAGAAGGCTTCTACGGATCCCATTTCATTAGCGATGGCTGTGGAAGTATTATGACAACAGAGTTACTTTAGGGTCCCATGGAAGCAGCTGTGGGCCACCTGGAGAATGATTTTGAGTGTCATTTCTCTAAGTGGCCATGAGTCAAGTCCTCCAGCTCTCCAGAGGGTAAGGCTTTCCGTTTATCACCAACAGCCTTTGAGGAAGTTCAGCCTCAGTTTCCTGAACCTATTTAAATAATCTTTCTGAAAGCTAACCTTGATCTGTTCTCATTTTCTGATTAATGCAGCCCATGGATTCCTACTGCTTGTGGAACAAAGTTCAGATTTCTCTTTTTTTTCCTTCTCCCACACAATACATCCCAACCCCCTCTTCCCCTCCCTCTACTCCTCCCAGCTTCCCCCTCTCCCCTCTCCTTCAGATCTACTCCCATCCCCATCCACCAGCCAACCTCTCCTCCCCACTTCTCCCCAGAAAAGAATAGTCTTCCCAGGGTTACTGCTCAAGCAGGGCATAACAAGATGGCACAAATCTGGGCAGGCACTACTCCCTACATTGGGGGTGGGTTAGACAACCCAGCAGGAGCAAAAGGTTCTAAGGGCAGATAAAAGGGTCAGAGACTCTCCAGCTTGTAGGAGTTTTGCAAGAACACCAAGCCAGACAACTATAATACATATTTAGGGTGACCCTGAAGGTTTTGTGTCTGACACTTCAGCCTCTGTGCTGCTGGCCAGTTGACACTGTGAGGCTTGTTCTCCTGGTGTCTTTGACCCTTCTGGTCCCCACAATCCCTCCTCCCCTTCTTCCACGGGGTACCCCACCCCTCACTATGAGAGGCTCTAGGCCTCACTAGTATCTGGACAGGTTTTCTTGTTCCCTGTCTCCATGTTGAATTAACTGGCATGACTTCAGGCCCCATGTTGCAGGTGCCATTTGTAGTTGTATACCTACTGTGGTGGTTCATCACGGAGGCACAGAGGCATTTTCATCTGTGCATACCCTGTCAGACCTCAGGAGAGGGAACCACCACTCTCGCTAGTGCCATGCTGGACAGTGGAACCCGGAGCATCTGAGCTCAGATGCTTGTATTGATACAGAACTCCTCAGGTGTTTTACTGATAGCATGTGAAGATCATGAATAATCAAACATCCCCCCGCATAAATCTAACACCTGAAGACCATGCAAAATAGCATGGCCTAAGCAGCCCCTCACCCAACAGTGCACAAAACAATTATTTTATACGTGACTAAAAATAAACTTCTACAACAGTGGATTTTTCCTTTGATGAATATGAAGGGTTCTTTCCCATATGTTTTGATTAATTTTTGTTAGATATTAGATCGGCAACACCAGCTTTCTTCTTAGGTCCATTTGCTTGGAATATCTTTTCCCTTCCCTTTACTCTGAGGTAATGTTTATCTTAAGATTAAGGTATGTTTATTGTAGTCAGCAGAAGGATGGATCCTGTTTTCACATCCAATGTGTTAGTCTGTTTTTTGGGGGAATTGGGTCCATTGATGTTGAAAGATATCAATGACCAATGATTGCTAGGTCTTGTTTTTTGTAGTTTTTCTTGATTGTGTCTGTGTCCATGTGTGTCCATGTCCGTGTGTGTGTGTGCGTGTGTGTGTGTGTGTGTGTGTGTGTGTGTGTGTGTGAGAGAGAGAGAGAGTGTGCATGCGCGCATGTGCACCTACACCTGTGTGAGTATCTCTTTCTTTCTTCCTTTGATTTTGATGGCGTGAGGTTATTTATTTCCTGTTCTTTCATTAGTATAATTAACCTCCTCGGGTTGGAGATTTCTTTCTAGCATCTTCTGTAAGACTGGCTTTGTAGATAGATATTGTTTGAATTTGGATTTGTAGTTGAATATTTGTTTTCTCTCTCTGTGGTAACTGAAAGTTTTGTCAGACGTAATAGTCTGGGCTTGCGTCTGTGATCTCTTAGAGCCTGCAGCACATCTGTCCTGGCCCTTTGGCTTTTAGAGTCTCCATTGAGAAGTCCGATGTAATCTAACAGAGTTGCCTTTTTATGTTTCTTGCTCTTTTTCTCTTGCAGCTTTCAGTATTTTTTCTTTGTTCTGTATGTTCAGCGCTGTGACTTTTATGTGGTGAGGGGACTTCCTTTTCTGGTCCAATCTATTTGGTGTTCTGCATGCTTCTTGTACCTTTATAGGGATCTCCTTTTTCTTCTACAAGTTTGTTGAAAATATTTTCTGGCCCTTTGAGCTAGGAATCTTCTCCTTCCTCTGTTCTTATTATTCTTTGGTTTGGTCTTTTCAAAGTGCCACAGATTTCTTGGATGCTTTGTGTTAGGGAGTTGGGGATTTAACCTAAGTCTCTATTTTTCCTATAGTATCTTCAACTCCTGAGATTCTCCCTTCCACCTCTTTTATTCTGTTGCTGCAGTTTGCCTCTGTAGTTCCTGATCGCTTTTCTAGATTTTTTTCTTGTCCATAAATTCCTTCTGTTTGTGTTTTCTTTATGTTTTCTATTTCCATTTTCAGGACTTGAACAGTTTTGTTTGTTTCCTTTAATTTTTTCTTGGCATTCTTTAAGGTATTTATTCATTTCTTCTAATTGTTTGTGTTTTCCTGAGTTTCTTTAATGAATTTACTCAATTCCTTCCATTTTCTGCTTTGCTTTTCATTGATTTCTTTAAGGGATTTATTCATTTCCTCTTCAAGGGCCTCTATTATCTTCAGAGGGTTGGTTTTGAGATCTTTATCTTGTGCTTTGGCTGTGTTGGTATGTTCAGGGCTTGCTGTAGTAAGATAGTTGGGCTTTGGTAATAACATATGGCCCTAGTTGTTGTTGATTGAATTCTTACACTGTTGTGTAGGCATCTGGGTTTGGCGTGATTATAGGTTTAGGTGCCGAACTTTTGTCTTTATTGGATGAGTGTTTTGTTCCTTGGTTGTTTTTTTGTTTGTTTCTTCTTTGGCCTTCCATTGCTTGTAGGCTCATGTGGAACTGAGAGTTTCCAGTAGAGTTGGGAGCTGAAGCTCTGGTGGCCTACTTGGCCTCTGGTCCAGCAGAAACTCTATGCCTGGGTTGGGGGATGGAACTTGGCTACTCTTCTGTCTGTCTGTCTTGGCCTGTGTTGTTCTTCTGGCTTGTTGGCCTGGTCTGTGCTAGTTTTTCCAATGGAGTGGGCTGTGATGGTTCTGGTAGCTGGTTCTTCAGCTGGCTTGGGTTGTGATAGGAGTGGGGTTTATACACAGGTCTCATGGACTGGGGCAGCAGGGCTGGAGGAAAGTGGAGAGGGGCTAAGGAGGAGTGGGTTCTGGGAACAGAACTAAGTGTTCTGCAGGCAGGATGCCTACCTGGTTTGTCAGCTGGCTAGGGCTCAAAGTCCACATTTTTAAGCTGTAATTTATGACACATGCCATAAAATGACATAATGTCATTTAGGTTCCATTGATTTTGCCAGTCTCTTGCCTTACCATCATCCTCCAAGATACTATAATCCGGACATACCAAACAACACATGAGACTCTACCTGTTAGAACTTTACTGCTATGCCTTTGCTGAGTTAGCCTTAATTCTTCTCCTATTACTCAATCGATGGCTATGCTTTTGAGTCTTGGCTCAGGCCTGCCCTTAATTCCCTATTGTACCCTTGTCGGAGTTAGGCAAATTTTCTTCTGCCTTCTTACAGTGTAGTTTGCAACTATTTTAATGCCTATCACATTGCTCAAAGTATATATTAATACTGACCTCACCCACCAGGTTGCCAGTCTCAAAGGTATGAAATATATTAACTTCCTTTTTATAACTCCACTCGTAGTACAGTTCTAGATACCCAAAACAGATATGGTAAATGAGTGGGTTACATACTTCTTTTATTTCAACTTATTTTAAGTTTCTCAATTCACTTCCCACCTGCTTCAGCAAACGTTTCCTTGAGTAGCCACAAAACCACAGAGGGCTCTGTGCTTGGTTGCAGACTCCTTCTTCCAAATATTCCCTCGGAAACACCAGCTCTGCTCAAAGTTTGTTCCTTTTTTGAGCAATTCTGCCCTCTATGTCGATACTCTGGGACATTTAACTATTCTAACATTTATTTTCAAACTATGTCTGACTCCCAAGTTTATTAGTTGCTTTTCGTGCTGCAGTGACAAAATGCTTACCAAAAATGACTTAAGGAAGAAAGAGTTGACTATGGCAGACAGTTCTAAAGGAAGTCTACCATGGTGGGAAAGGCATGGCAGCAGATTGTGCAGCTGCTGGCTAAGTTGTATCTACAGTCAGGAAGCAGGGTGCTGAAGGCTCACACACAACCGGCTTTCTTCCAAATGTAGTCCAGGATCCCAGGCCCTGGAATGGTGAAGCCTACATTCAGGTTGGATCTTCCCACCTAAAGGAACTTAATCTAAAGAATTCATCACAGGCATGCACAGAAGCTGAGGTGATTTGGGGCCCCATCAAGCTGATGATCTGTGTTAATCATAACAGAGGTCCCATCAGGTTCCAAAAACAGTTACTTGATCTTTTTTCATATATCCTATTTTTTTTAAACTGTATTGTGAAGATTTTGAGGGTACTATTCTTTGTAATCCTCATATCTCCAGCACTATTGGAATACCTAATAGAAGTTTCAAACTATTATTTAAATATTGTTATCACATTTTTTTTGTGAAAGCAACATTTTGGACTCCGTGTGTTCCATTTCTATCTTCTTTTTTCTTTGCCTTAATAACTATTCGACATAAAGATAATGTTTCCAAATAAATTAGTATTTAAAACTTAGGGTTTTTAAAGGAGATGAATACATGGACTTACGGGTAGATGATAGACAAAAGATAAAATGCAACTTTAAAAATTTATAAGAAAAGATAGAAGTTGGTATAGTCATATTGAAAATAAACTTGGGTTGTCTCAAAAAAATTGAAAAATGAACTATTATATGATTTAGCAACCCTAGTTCTTAGACTGTATTAATCCATTTTCTGTTACTATAGTGAAATACCTGAGGCAATCTAACTTTAAAACAAACAGATTTATTTAGTTCATAGTTCTGTTTGGTTCTCAGATGGGCTGGGCCCCAAGGGTTTACCTCTGATGAAATGTGTACGAGAGCAAGAGCTTATACAGCGAACCAGAAAGTCAATAAGTGGGTCCACTTGCTCTTAAGACACGTTTTCTAAGAACTTCAGTATTCTCTCTATTAAGGGATGCTGCCAGCAACCAAAGGCTCTCTGTCTAGCCTTCACTTCTTAAAGGGTCTGCTGTATCCTGTGTCATTACTAGGGCACAAGATTTTAACATGTGAACTCTTGAAGGACACACTTAAGTGATTTTTAGGTCATGACATGGGAATACATGCAGAAGAAAAGAAATCAGTGTCTTGGAAATACTTGTGCTCATTTCAGCATTGTTACAGACCCGATATAAAGCAACAACTTAAACTCCGCCAATGGATAAATGGATAGGCATTATCATTCATGGTTGGTAAAAGGCTGTTATGTCATTTGTGACAGCCGCAATGAACCCAGGGGGTGTTGTGTTAAAATGAGTAGTTCAGACACAGTAAGATAACTACTTCACTTCTCACTTATAGTGAAATAGTCACGCTCACAGAAGCAGGGAATGGGAAAGTGGCTGCCACAGGCAGGAGAGGAGAAACTAAGGAACGTCATCCAAGTATTTGAACTTTGACTTAGATGGGGTAAGTTTTGCAAACTTAATAAACAGAATTGTGACTGCAGCTTACAATATTGTACTTGCTCAAAACTGGATTACAGGGTAGAATAGACATGTCATTACCACAAAAGAATAAAGTATAAAAGGAAAAATGATAGCCAGGTTCATGGGTATGTTATTTAGCTTGAGTCTGATGACCAGTTCCCTATGGACAGGTTTATTAATTGCTTTTATACTAATATATACGTGTGTATATATATATATATTACATGTTAGTTGCATCTCACAGTTAAGTTAGGATGAAAAATAATACATTTCTCTTACATTTTTTGGAGAATAAAGTTTCTTAAAATATCTGCTTTGTTTTAACATGTAATAGGGTTATTGCTTTTTGTTGTAAATAAATACATAAATGAAATAAATATATCAAGTAAGTTATATGTTTTGAATAAATGTATGCATAACATTTATTTAAATATGTATAATTTTATTTAAATATACATGATATTTATTTCAATATTGTAACATTTATTTAGATATATTTAATATATAAATAAATATATTATATTCAAATATATAAATAGGAAGATATAAATATATATAAATATAGTATTCATTTAAATATGTGTTATATCCATTTAAAACTTATTGCTTATTTAATATACTTAATATATATATTGATTTATATATAATTTAATTTTTTAAAAATAAAATGTAGTATCAATTTGCTTTTTATTGTTGAAATAATTTTTCTGTATCATGGATAATAGACTGCTATCATATATCTAATTTGCCTATATTTTCTCCCTTTCTCTGTAGTGTCCTTTTACTTCCTGATTGTATCTTTGGTGTATTCAACTTAATGTTTGCATGTAGTGTAAGGAAAGGATTCAAATTCATTTTCATATGTAAAATGTCCAGTTGTCCCAATAAGCTTTTTGAAAAGTCTATTGTTTTTTCAGTGAAATATCTTAAAGGTAGGCTTACTTTTGCTCTAATTTTCTGTGCTTCCACTCCCTATAAACTATTTTTATAGAATAACTCCCAAGTGCACATGCTCCAACCAAGTAGATAATTTGTGAAAATACGTGCGTTGAAGCCAACTCTGGGAATCAGTTAACTCAATGGTTATGAAAATATCCTGTAGGATATATGATTTCAGCAAGTCACTTGTGCTGAGATGAAAAATTCCATATAAAAGTCATCTTAAAGTTCCCTTTATCTTGTGTAGATTGGATTTACTGGGGTCTTACCAGAAACTTGTGAAAAAAACATTTCTATTTTGTAAATTTCTTGGTTTATTGGGATTGGCTTTGGAAAGCTTTCTTAACATTTTAACACTGTTTTCCAACCTGGGGATCAAGACTTAAATACGAGGGTCTTTGGTGAACACTCACCTGAATGATAGCGAGACACTATCTCTACGATCTTCAAAACATTAGAACAATTTTCAAACTAATAATTGTTAACTAATAACTGTTGGAGAAACCAACTTCTTAGCTAAACAGTTGGAGATTTTCTCCAAATATTTTTTAAAAAAAGAAACCTGACATATCATGACAATGTACCCACTAAGCTAATGTAACAAAGCAGTAAGATTAGTATAGAAAAAGTACCTGAAGTTTGTCAGACCAAGCATGCTCCTTAACTGGATATTAAACTATGCAGCGGAGTTCAGAGAGATAGCTCAGCTGTTGAAGGTATGCCAATGTGAGTTAGGTCCACAGTGTCAAAGCCTGTTTCTCCTGCTTTCTCTTACCAGGCATGAAGCTCTGGGGTTTGGTTCTTAGATGAGGGAAAAAAAACAAACCAAACCCCCCAAAATGTGTATGAAAGTGTGTTGGAGACGAAGAGCAGACTAACCATGTATGTCTGAGATATGAGGAGAATCTTTAAGTTGAAATAAATAAATTTAAGCATAAAACATCACTTCAAATACATAACTAGAATTTACAGAAAAATCCACAAAGAGGGATCATGCACTTTTTATCCTAAGGAGAAATTAAGTTTTCCAAACTGACTGATGTTTTATGAAATGCCTCGGACGGTAACACTCTCGGTGTGGCTTGCATTCATCATGCTTCCTGAGAGCCTTTTCCACATGGGTTGAGGCAGAAGAATGCAAGTTAGGGCGATAGCACAAGACTGTGTCTAGCAGCCACACTGATAGATAAAGATGTAGTGAAAGAGGGCTGGGAAGTGTCTTTACATACATCGAGTTTCATCCTATATACAGCTGCTGTTCACAGTATTATTAGTTGATGGATTTGAGTTTTTTAGCAAACCCCAACAGTCCCGGAGTCAGTGGACACTTGCATATTTTGGAAAATTTTAATAGTTATTTTGAACCATATTTTTTTCTCAGTCTTCACAAGCATCACAGGAGATAATGGAGTGAGTTTGCCAATCAAGTGCTTTTATAATTAATTTTTTTCTCAGTAGAGTTTTATAATTCTTCCACCTTAGATATATGCTAAATATCATCTACTAGATATTTGTATATGACAAAACCAGTAACAAAGGCGAATACCATCCCAAGGTTAAGGTGTGGCTTTAGAGAAAAGAAAATTATAATAAGATGAACGGTCCCAATAGCACCTAGATAGACTATAATGTCTGTTTCAACATAGCTGACTGATTTGAAAGTCACTGTTTCAAACAACTTGTGTCTATTTGTCCACTTAAAAAAAATCCTGTGAGATAAGTCGATGCTTATCTTCATGTAAAGAATGGAAATTGGGATGCAAAGAAGTTAGAACCCTTGGAGTTGTAATATGGGGCGAGGTTGGGGTTCAAACTCTTGCCTTTGGGGCTCAGACCTTCACCTTGTCACAGCAGGTCATTAGCATTTCTCTAGATTACGTAGAGATGGCAATTGTATCAAGAAGACAAGCTGTAACTCTCCAAGGAAATAGCTATGTGATACAATGGCTTAAGTTTTTAATATAAAATAGATGATTACACTTCGGTTAGAGAAGTCTCCTTCATTACCACACTCATGATTTTAATCTAGTAGGCCATTTACAAAACATGCTACTTGGCTGGGGATGTAGCAAGAGGTGGAGTGTTTACCTAGCATGTGTGAGTGCCTCAGATTAAATTTCCAGTAATGTATGTATGTGTGTATAAATAAATAAACAAACAAATAAATAAATAGTTTATTATATACCATTCTATTAGAGCAATGGTTCTGTTAGCATCTAGGGTTTTTAGTGGATCAGTGTATCTCACTAACTAAAGAATAAATGGCTAGAAAGACTCTCAGACTCAGCAGGCAGCAGCAGGTACCAAACTTTATTAAAACAGAGAAGCAGAGAAAAGAATGAAGGGACTAGGGGATGGTCCTCAGTGGTTTTGGTGGTTTGCAATGGGTTCCCATCCCATAAATTGGGATTGGTCAGCTTAAGCAAAGAAAGGGGAGCTGATCTGCCAAAAGCTTTAGTTAAACATGTTCAGGACCAGCCCTCAACATATGATGGATGCCAAAACATTAGCCATCAGTAACTGAAATTTTCTTTCCTTGGATCCTTCATAATCTCTGACAAAGTCCTCTTTTTACAGGAGAGTCAGAGGCGAGTTCACTTGGTCCCTCACTGGACAAGCTCTCTTCTTTATTAGGACAGTTTTTAACTTGTCAAATGTATTGTTCATGGTATGATCGATTTCTTTATATATCCTGCAGTCAAAACGTGGGCATTTTCAACAATAGGGTCTCGTCATAGAGTAACGGCCAATAGCCAAGAGCAATTGTAATTGCAAGTGTTGTTCTAGAGACTCCTGTGGCCTTCCTGACCAATAACTTGTTGGAAAGAATTCCATGCCTGGCACTGCAATTTTCATTTAATAACTCATATGTTATGGAAGCAGCATTGCCCAACTCATACAGGATACCTCTGTTCAAACTTGTTTAAAATTGTATTTTGAAATTCACATTCTAGCTAGCGGATTTCATAAAGCTTTTCTTATACTTAGTGTTTCATAACCCCTTCCCTATCCCCATCTTCCCTCCACCCTCATCCCTGTAACCTTCAGGATCCTCCCACCTATTCTCATGTGACATGCTTTCTCCAATTATATTTTTTTCTATATATATTTATATGTTTTCTGATTATATATATTTCTCTCCAATTATATTTTTAATTGGATTGTGAGGTAGTAGTGTTTTTTATATTTATTTTTCATACACCCTGCCTTTAGGTTAATTCTCTACCCCACCACATAATTTCCCCCCTCCTCCCTTGCTCCTTACTCCCAGAAATTATTCCCAAAAATAATTTAGACAGTAGATAAGCCTACAGGAAGACAAATTTGGGACAATTTCAATTTTAAAAAAAATCAACAAGATGAACAGAGAGGAAAGGGGATGTTTAAATCTGGAAGGAGAAATGAGTCACCTGTCATTAGAGGTATCCAGCAGTATGTTGGAAAGGAACAGGTTTTGGCACTCATATTTCCTGAGGCCTTAGAATGATTTTCCAAACTAAAAGCACTATGATTCTAAAAATGTGCAGAAAATTGTATCAGGTTGCTTGCTTGAGAATTTATAATGAATTACCATAGAGAAAATATTATGTAAAGTAACAAGCCAGAATTAGTACTTGTCTTATCTCTATCAAACCAAAGGATTCTTTGCCATGTTCCAATGGCCTTCCTCTTTGTAAGAGATTGTATGTTGTCGATAAGATAAATCACTTACTAGAAAGACTTTATTTGCATCCATTTTATTGGTCTCTAAGTCTGTGTTCTATTGCTATAACAAGATAACTGAGGCTAGCCACTCTTTAAAGAAGTTTCTTTAGGGTGTGTCTTTGGAGATGCAGAAGTTCAAGAACATATCATTATTTTTGCTTGGCTTCTGATGAGGTCCACATGATGGAAGAGAAGCTAACGTGTGTAGGAGACAGGTAACAGGACTGCAGGGAGGGAAGGGAGACTGGTCTACTTGATATCAAACTAGTCTCAAAGTCAGTGATCCAGTCATAAAAGAGTTAACTTCAGCAGGATCCCATTCTGTTAACACAAGAGTACTAACCTAGTCTCTTGAGAGGGCCATTAATACATTAATGAAAGTAGTGTTCTCGTAACTTAACTCTTGTTGATTTCCACCTCTTAAACATCTCATCATCATCTCTCAATATCATCACACACTGGGGACTAAGCCTCCAGAATGTGAGTTTTTAGGGGAACATACTAAACCCAAGCCACAGATGCCTCATTTCATTTCAAACCTCCCAGAGCTCACACTACTTCTCATACCATTGCTTGTGCATTCAGGCCAAGAGTATAAGCTCAGCTGGCTCCTCGGGGCTCTTCAAATAAGGGGGTATAACCAGGCAATGATATAAGAAAGAAGAAAACGTTCTGAAAATTTATTTCCATAAGCCTATGATAAAAGAAGAGGAATTGCCACCAACCCAAATAATAAGAGAGTCCAAGTGGTGAAGAACAGAGACTGCTGTAACTATGCCAACGGAAAATTACTGTGGAAGGGCAGCCTGGCCGGTGTCCATATTCATGTTAATAGCATATTGTCAAATATTCTACACTTAGATGGGAAATAATTTGTGAAAGAGATGGGTCAGCTTGACTGCAAGCTGGACTGTGTCAAGGTTATTTACTACTCTAAAGTAAAATCATCATTAGGGACCTTAACATTTTGTTTTCATCATCATCAGGGACAGAGGATGTCTCAAAGGGATAATATTTTTGGTAGTTAATACTGTGGGAAAAACAAGAGGAATTTTCCCCCTTCTTCTGAAGAGAGATAAACAGACACATTTGACTGAGAGCAATAATGATTTTGTAACAGAACCGAGACTCCCAGTGAGAAACAATGTTGGCTTCGCTCATTTCGTTAAACTACTCTCTGTAGCTTTCCTCGAGAGTTGGTTCTGACTGACTCAATATATCTGCATGACAGAAATCTGCTGACTTCACAGGAGGTATAATAGCTAGGATCTGCTCAAGTTATGTGGTAGGTCTGTGTAACCAATTGCTAAGAGTCTTCAGCATCCCTTGCTGAGAAAACTAAACTTGTATCGCTGTTCTAGAACATCACAAAGTCTACTTGCTTCTACACCCATGTGAAACCGTGATAAACGCTGCACTCGGGAGTCCAGGGTTCGTTTCTGAGTGCCCCGGCAGCTCCCACTAGGCCTGAGAGAATGACTGCTGAGACTATGGGAATGTGACTATTACAATAGGTATCTAGGAGAGGAAGCAAGACTCCAGCATGCAGGGGGCAAGAGTGTTGTCCCTGTGCTTATTAGGGTAGCTCTGCACACTTCCCCTCTTTATTCACTTAATTACTGTTCTAAGCTGTTTGGATGCTATTTTGTTCATTGATTTATCAGTTTTTCTGTTCATTCATTCAGTCCTACCTCAGGTAATGATCAAACACTTACTCTACGAAAAATGCCCACTGGAAAATGTTCATAATGAACCGGTGCTCTTCTCTTCCTCACAAATAGCAAATCAGACTTTACAATAAAGCATATTTCAGCACTAAGAAGTGAAGCCAACTACCTGGGGCTGCGAGGTCATGGATCTTGCAAGAGACCCACTTCCCACAACTACATCAGCCTAATTCCTAACTGCATTCCAAAACTTACCCTTATACTCACGGATACATGTAGCTCTCGCGCCTCATCGAAGAACGTCCTCTACAATGCAAACCAAGGCCATTTCAGGAAACTAAAACAGGTCTTAATACAGAAAACAATGAACTGTGTGGATCCAAGCTCCAGAGGCTACCTCTACAACATGACTCCTGCACTGAAGGTATAGGGGCCATCATGGAAGAAGGGCGCAGCAGACTGTAAGAGCCAGAGGGCCAGGAAGTCGGCTGTGCGACTGTATCTGTATTGTGTGACTTTAGTCCTAGCGATGACATTGATTCTTCCAAAAATAGCTTCATCTGTTGGCATTATGAGCTAGTAGCCCTATGGGCTTATTAGGCAAATAATAATTAATTGCATTTGTTTACAAATCATAGTGCCAGTGACTCCAGAGAGAAAATATAATACTCTGTAAAGAATATATTCATTTAATTTTATTAAATGTCCAAATCACTGGGCTTATGAATGAACTATCATACTGTTTATTACCCCTTTGAAATGAGTGCTTGTGTTCCAGAATGTTCTTTGTCTTCTTCCCTGCCGGGGTCTGAGTCCAGCTCTAGTCCCCGCGATGGGTTCCTCAGCTTCCATGAAGGAGGGTAAACAATCGAAACTATGACAAGTGAGCGCAGTATCTCACTCTTCTATGGGACCCTTAGCTGGCAAGCTTAAAGCTCTTTTAATAAGACACATAGAATATGTCTTATGATGTTAGGGCTAGCCAGGCGGATTTCTAAGGAACCACGAGACATTCCAGATTGCTGCAAAATGCACGAGGCTTTACTGTTAACCGGCGCGCATCCGGGTTTCCTACAGGTCAAGCATGGCAGCGGCGGAACTCTCCGTCCCCAGGGCTTTTATCGGAGTCCAGGGGCCGGGGCCTGGGGACAGAGCTTGTGCAGCTCCGATTGGTTCAGAGCTCCTCAAATCCTGTGTCCTTCAACCTCGTTGGTCAGGTGTTCGCGCCCGCAGGAACCAGGGTGGGGGTAGTCACTTGGTACCCTTGGACTCAGGTGCATCTCTCCTGTACGTGACTGCTGGCACTCAGGTGAATCTCTAGGTTTTATATTTCTTAAATCCTTGCAATAAACCTGGGTTGCTCTATTGCAATTTACTTCTGAATAGCATGGTTGTGTTTCATTCCAGCCCTCAGTGGCCAGCTCAGGGATTAACTTTGCTATCACTATTAGGCTTATGCAGATCTTACTATTGATGAGAAAACATATGTCACCGTACAGTAAAGACAAGAAAAGGGCAAGGCAGTTAAGGAATTCCAGTTCCCGACAGCAGATGCCCAGGAACCTTGTCAAGCTGAAGCTTCCATAGTCTGGGTAACCTGGATCCCAACACTTCCCTTCCTCCCTATACCTCACCCTCCTTCCATCATCTCTGAGTTTCTTACTTCCATTTTCCAGAGGTCCCAGGATAAAAATGAGATAAGACTTGGTCCAGAAGAAGCATTTCCTCAAGCTAGTGCAGGGAGTGTCCAGTCCTGAGCTGGCGCTGGAGCTGAGACAGCCCTGGCTAGTCATTGTGTTCCTCCAGTAGCTCCTCCTCCTTTGGAATTTGCTTCTCTTCTCGGTTCACAGAAGCCCAGGTCCCTGCCTCTAGGGACACAGTTCAATCTTTATCTATTTGGTCAGTTATTTACTTCATGATTATTGAGGTTGTGGTTAATGAATGATGCCAACTCAAGCATTTGGGAAACATGTTTTTGAATCTACAGCATCTATGGTAGACATCAGACAAATATTTTATCTTTCGTTTTTAAGAAATGGGCTATGGGCCTAGAAATTTGGTCCCGTATTTTTTTATTTCCTTTTGAAGCAAGGTTTCACTGTATTGGCTGTGTTGCTTAGGCTGGCCTGGTACTCATAATTCTGCCTTGCTTTTCCAACAGATGAAACAACTGAGTATCGCTCTGTAGCATCGTTGTCTATGTTCGGGTTTCATCAAGAGGATTTAGTTCACCTATGGCTTTGAGGTATGTGCCTGAAGTAATTAAAGTATGCTAAAGTAAATGCCAAGACCACTAGATGGTCGTCAGGGGGGAAATATCTTGCTTTAATAGCTTGTAAAATATTTGGAGGATCAGCTCACATACAACATTCCTTTCCCCCATTCGATGGCTAAAAGTTTTGAAATGTATGAAGATGTTTGGAATAAATAAATAGGAATGTTAGCTGGTGAGATGGCTCAGCAGATAAAGGCACCTGCTACCAGGAACAGTGATGTTAATGTAAATCGAGTCTTCAGGACAAACATGGTCAAAGGAGAAAATGTATACCTATATTTGTCCCCCCCCCCCCGACCTTTACACATGTGCCATAATGTGTATGTGCTTGCACAGTCATACACACACAAAATAAATAAAATTCAAAAATAACTAAATAGAAATCCATAAGGAATAACATTCAGATTTGGGGCTGGTGGAAGCTTAAAAACAAATGAAAGCCAGGAGAAATCCTTGAGCAAAAGTCTTAATTGCAATTGACTAAACTTGACGTGCATTTTATACTCGAAAAGTTCAAAGAATAAAAAGTAGCAGTGTGACTGAAGCAGATGCTGATTCACTAAGAGTAAAAGCATTGGTATACACTTTTTCTTTTTTTAAGTAGAAATCATTGAAATGCCATGAAACTTGGAAACTCTTATGGAAGAATAGCATACTAAATAACCAATGTGCCTATTTGACTTCATTTGATTAAAATCGTAGGTAAGCATAGAGACACTACCCATTGAGTGTCTACTTATACCCAGAACATTGGTAGAGACTTTAGAAGTAAATAAATGCCACCCTCAACTCAAAGAATTAACAGTTTTGTTGAGGATTTACGATTCATATGCATTAGTAAAATAGTGAACAGCGTAAGTCATTCTACTTCGGAGCTAAAGAGTAGCTTACAGATATTAAGTCAATGATTCTCAAATTTTAGGACTCACAAAATTTCATATAAATCTAACTAAACATGAAGATTCTCAAGACTCATTTTGGTCCAGTGATACAGCCATTTGCATTTAGGTCAAGCACTCCCAGATATATGGATGCATATATGGCTTCCTGGGATGAAGTCAGAAAGTAATGGATCAGGGACTCGGGCACAGATTGGAATTATCAGTTTAGAGAAGCAGGCTAGCGATGAATCGATAAGATCAAATTTCAACATGAGTAGGATGGAAGGAGAGTAGGAAAACACAACTTTGACAATGGCTATGTCATAAGAAAAAGACAATCAGAAAATAGGTGTGAAAGACACTCGCTTCTACTCTGTACCCACGGATTACACAACTCAATCGTGATGGGCGATCGGATGGCCTTAACATAGATGAGGGGGCCTTCTTCCATCTGTGCTCAAAACTTTCATATTATTTATGCTGCCCATAATGCCTAAGAGTACAAGCCAAGGGATGTGATCCTTAAGCTTGCTAAACCATATACAGAGTCTATATGTGTTAATGAGTTGAATAGCCAATATTGTAGACATATGACAGAGTTAAAATAAGAATAAAGGAAACACTTCCTTAGGCGTCAGAAAGAGTTGGATTCAAATTATTACCATGCCACTTGATTCCTGGCATGTTTTATCTGACCTCTCTGAATCTGAGTTTTCACAAGATGCAAGTGGCGATAATAAAAGCAGCAAGTATCCACACAAGTGTTTATGCCTTGTATTTGTGTACGTTTGTGTTACAAGAGATCGACGCTGGAGCCGCATGCTTGCTAGGCAAGGGCTCTACCACTGCGTTGTTATACCCTCTCCTTTATGCTTTTAATATGGAGACAGGGTCTCACTAAATTGTCTCATGCTCACTCCGTAGCTCAGGGTGTCCTTGAACTTGCAGTCCTCCTGCCTGAGCCTCTGGAGTAGCTGTCTGGGCCTGCATCACATGCCTGGATTATTAGGGTTTTGAAAATTAAAGGAGGTAGAGATTAAAGAATCCCTGGTGCGTAGTAGAAGATAGGACACGAGGCAACAGTATTCGTAATTATTTTTTTTAGATTTGTTTTAAATTAACTAATGTTCACATGATGTCACAATTTAATTTATGTACAACACAACTACTATCTGTTAAAACAACACAACTGTAGTTGCGTCACAAGCGGTTTAGGTTTCTCTGCATAAGAAAGAGGCAAAATTTGACACAGGGAACTAACCTGTCTTTGACTCGAAATGGCTAACAATAGGGTGCAATTTGAAGAGCCTTTTGAGATACGTTCTCTAGAAGCCCCGAGTATCTTGGCATTTCATTCCCTGGTGACTCCCGAGTGACACTCATTCGAGTGACATTCCCTTCTAATCCTTTGTGTTTAGTGGGAATGACTCTGTCAGACCTTTTCTCTCTGTGATGACAGTGAGAGAACATAGCTGAGGTTTAGGAGAAAAGCTGTGTGGCGGACGTGAAGCCCAGGATGGACCTTTTGTAATTATGGGCTGAAACTTCTTGTGTGGACACCCGCAGATGACTGAGCTAGCTCTAGCTCCAGGCCACAGAATGAGGGTCCCCAGAGCCTTCCTATGGGGGAGAAACTGTCACCAGAGGAGAGGAGAGGCACGGACAAGCATGTTCTTCCTGAGGCTCTGTCTGGCTGACATGCCACCTCTCCTGATACTGCGCATGGGTCCTCATTTCCGTTAGATGACACACAAATGCCTTTTCAGTTTCGATATCGTTTCACAGAGCGACACCCTCTCGGATGAGAAAGTGAAGTTCGGATGGGCTCACCCGGTGGGCTGAGAAAAATCTGAGAGCAAAAGTGTTTTCTTCAGAAGATGGTGAAACAAGAAAAAGCATGTGATGAACAGGTTATTCAGGGTGTTGGTGCAGGAAAATAAGTATAATTCTGAGCAACTCAGCTCCTTTAATCTGTTCTTAACGCTCTGCATTATTGCTACTATGTGGATAGTCACTATTATATTACTACCATTATTCAAATGGCAATTACCTTTTCTTCCATCTGTAAAATTTCTGATATAATGCACGATTCTTATTCAGAAACTTTTTTTTTTTTCTGTTTACTTCTCTGGTTTTCCTAAATCACTGTGTGTGATTTGTCTGAAAATTTATAGTGGTAGAGGGGGAAAAAATCTTATTTACATCAATACAGGGATTGTTAGTGAAAAGAATTTTTTTTTCCTTGACGGAAAAATAAAACAGAGTGTCAACATTAATATGGAATTAGAAATCAGGTCTAAATGATAACCATACATTACACAAGATTAAAAATCTGTGTCAAAAGAAATTCACTATAAATTACAGGAGCTCCAGGGAAGTGTTAATATCTAGAACTAAGTGCACAGTTGCTTAGTGGAGCTTTAGTGGGTAATTAACTCATAATCTAAAACAAACCAGACCATCCCTGGCCATACCTTCTATTCCATGTTGTAACCATTTTTATCTTTACACACATGCACACATGGAGACACGCACACAAACAACACACACACACACGCACGCACATGTACACACGTGCTTGGAATGACCCTAGGAAATTATCCTTGTACAGCTCTCTTGATAATTATGTAGCTGATATCAGGGCAACAATATCAATTCAAACCCATAAAGTTCTTAAAGGAAAGGGTTTATATAATACCAAAAATGTTATTAAGGTCCCTAAGAGACACAGAATACTTTGCTTTCAAAGTAAAAGGAAAAATTGCTATCAGTTTTTCAGAATGCTGACTCAGTACCAGACCCGAGAAGCTCCAGTAAAACCCATTAGCACCAAACACCCTGTCTTTTACCCACTCCTCTGCACTAAAATCTCTGTTGCTGGAGATGCTGTTTCAACTTAGATGCTGACTATACATTCATAGACAAGGTTCTAGAGACAGTCTGTGGAGAAATACTGAAGGTCTCACAATAATAGTGACTACTCCAATTAGGAGAAGCCAGGGGTCATCAAAAGGGGCAGAAGCCATTAAGTGTGGACAGACTAAGTTAAGGTCATGATCTTACCTTCTTCTGGTCTCTCCAGGCTGTAGTTCAGTTACTGTGCACAAAGAAAGAAAAAAGACAAGATACTAGTATTGCGTTTTACAAACCATAGAAGCAAATGGTCTTTGAGTCCTCAAGCACTCTTGGGCTTATCTCTCTGTTTTAATTGTGATAGTAAAACAATAAAAATGAGATTTAATTTTAACTAACATTGGTCTGCTTGAGGCAGTAAGTAAAGATGATGTGGTAGAAAAATATTAATCCAGGCTGGTTATTTAACATCTGCCTGAGTGTGAGGAGGACACTGTTGAACGCACCCGCTCAGGACAATGAAACTCCTCAGTTATGTTCTGGTCTACCGCCGCTTGCTCCTTGTGCTTCTCACCGTGCTGTTACTTTTACCACTTCCTCTTGTCGTCCGCACCAAGGTAAGGAAACCCAGAGCACAGACTGGCACGTTTCCTGAGCTATTTAGGTTGTCCTTCGATATTGACAACCGTCTGGTTCGAAGCTGAGCAAGCGGTGATAGTTTAAGCTTGGCTATACACTGGGTTTTGTCATTTTCTTCATTTCTAGTGCCTAGTAATCTCAGTATTACTAACCAGAATAATGAAACATAATAATCAATGTATATAAGAATCAGGGTTCTCTACCTGTCAACTGGATGAAAGGAAGAAAAAGAAACAAAAGAAACACGGCCCCTTAGATCTGGTCTTTCAAGTTATCAACCTGCATGGAGCATCATGGGTAATATTCCTTTCCCCTGAGAATAGGCAATACTATATTTCTGTATAAAAGACTAGCAGGATGTCGTGACATTGTGATATGATGCTGTTGTCATCTACGAATGGGTTGTGCCGTATTCATAGTTATTCTAGGATACAGGAGGCCTGTGGGCTGCACTGTTAGACAACCCTGGACTGGACAATGGGCAGTGCAGGGTGGAGAGAAGCATAAAGAGCCGTCAGTTCTGTGGCTTAGAGTCTCAGAGTGACAAACCTTCTTAGAAATTTAATTTCCTCTTTTGATAGAGGTATCAAAAATGTGAAGTTGTTTTCCAGGTTAATCAGAAAATGTAATAAATCATCATACCGTGCTCTGATCATTTCAGATTTCTGTGTACCTACTTTGGTGTGCTTATGAATATCTTCCAGTTTGCTTTTGAAAACAATCAGTCTATCAAGTCCAGAATATTAAACTTAATGAATTTTCTGTGTTCTCGTGATGTGACCTGAACTAGCAAACATTTAGTGAGCGCCTTCTCTGTGCCAGCCATAAGTGTGATTTTTGGTAGGAAGAACAGGTGCTAGAGACACACTCCCTGCTTGAGATGCTATATTTAGCATTTGCAAGCTGTGTGACCTGAACGCCTTATGTAACCTCCCTGTGCTTCTGTTTTCTCCGGAGAGCAAGATCATAACAGGCTTGTTGTGAGGATTAAATGAGTAAGCACTCATTGAACATCAAGCAGGGGCCCCCAGGTCTCCCTGCATGTGTTGCAGGGTAATTCTTATCCTCCTTCCACTCAATAGAAGAGAACCTACCTGATGTTCTTTTCTCTTGACTACTATTGGATTACTAAAATAGAATAAGCAATTATGATACATTGGCCACTGTAGACTCTCTCAGAAGCCGTAGTCTCCCATCTAGAAATCTCTGAAGGAAATTCATACACAATAGTAGGGTACTTTATATTCGGCCAAAGTTCTCTATACCCGCAGAGCTGGCAAAGGGGCTGTACCTGCTTCACAGCTGTGGGTTCTCTTCTGCCAGGTGTGATCTTTCTACTCAGCTTCCCACACTCAATTCCCACCCGTGAGACTAGGCAGCTATGTGTGACCCTGGTGAACAAAACAGATAACAGAAATGACTCGCACATGCAGGGCTCCAATTTAGCTCCTCCCCATCCCATCTGCAGGCTCGCCACTCCACCTAGTATGCATAAGAACCCCTTTGTAAGCCCCCTGATCTTAGAAAATTCCAGATGTGGCAGAATCTTCTCAAGGGCACATTTTGATTCATACGTGGATGTTTGCTGTATTTTAACATTTCTGCATTAGTCTCGACATAAGCCCTTACTTATTGCAGAGAACACAGGAAACTAAACTGAAGTCAATCTCATGCCATGACTACACAGCATCTGAGCTGCTCCTCTGACATACAAATGCATCTCGCTCTAATTTCCATCCATAATTTTAGGGGAAATAAATATGAGCTCATTGAGAAAGAAAAAACAAACACATAAATAAAAAGCAATAATGTGAGTTCATGACTCACTAACTGGAAAGTGTATTATCGCTAAGAAATGCACGCATTGATTTTTCTTTTCCAAACACAACGATAAAAGTATATTACATCTACAGTTTACACATTACCCCAAGTCCACTGAGTGCAGCGTGAGGGGCTTAGTATCAAGTTATATGAATGGAGGTGTTCCTCTTTTGCTTCCTTCTAATCAACTCATTTGTTAGAATTCAATTAATGTTAATGAGTAGGATATGTTCCTAACACAACAGGATTCTTTTTTTTTTTTTGGCCATTTTGAATAGATATTTTTATCATTAAGCAACTGCTAACTAAACTTAAAAGAGCATTATTTTAGCTTTTGCAGTGAATGCAGGAAAGAAGGTATAAAATCTGATAGAAGCTTACACTGGCAAGGATACACACCAATTTACTGTTAATATTTTTGTCGCTGAAGCAAGGCAACCCGCACTTGTAGAGACCTAGCAATGAGTTAACAGAAGAACTCAAGCAAAACGAAAAGTCAGATTTGTCTTTTAAAAACACAAGGAAGCCATGTGACGGAGCCAACAAGCAATGACTTCTTGGCTGGTATTCCCATTCTTCTGGTTACAGGTGCTTCCAGAGACTGGCCTTGTCTCCTATCTCAATTCCGTCTCCAGCCAAAAAGGTGTCATCAGCAAAGGGACCCTCAGAGGATTTTTAAGCAACGTTAAGAGGGAAGGAGAGAGGCTATCTTCACAGAGCATTCCTCTCTTCCAGGCATTCTGCCAGATGCTTTGCCCAAATCATTATATTTAACCTTCTAACAAACTAACAGATGATGGCTGACAAGCCAGTCTTCTCATTTTACATGTGGAGGAATCCGTGCTCAGAGACCGTGAACGCAACAGAGGCCGAGAGACTTGTTTTGAACTTGGGTTTTGTTAAAACTCAGAATTCATGTATTAACGGGCTTTTTAGACTTTTCTCAGTTTTGTGTTTTTAAAGGCTTATTCCCCGTGGATTGTTAATCATTTATCAACAGCCCAGGCTGTTCTCTATGTGATAATGCTCCCAACAAGTCAAAGAGCAAAGGAGGCTTATCAACCATTTCCTTAATTAGCATTGTACTATTTAGCGGGCTTCAGGTAGAAAATGGCATTGATTCCCGACAGTGGGGAAAGGTCTTTTGAGAAACGAAGCTGCGAACTAGCTGTGTGCCATTTCCTGACGTCAGACAGTCCCAGCTGTATCACACGGTCATGTCTGCTTATCGGGTTAAAGTGACCCTTCCTCTTGCAGAGTTCTCTATGAGTCGTGGCTCTGGGCTGGCCTCTCCATGCCACCCTGTTGAAATAGAACTTGGGCCTATGTGTTTTGGTGCTTTCACAGGCATGGTATTTTATAAGGAAGGAGAATGTACCTTACTTCTGAAGCTTCTGGGGCATAAGTCAAATAGAAGGCCAGATTGACTTTTTACCAATTGGTTATTACTTTTACTCATTCACTCAAAATTTTTGGATAAAAATAGGAAGAAGAACCAGTAAAGAGCCTGTCATGATCTGGTTGCCCATGTTTCCAAACAACACTTGCCTGAGGTTCATTGTCTAACCAGCAATATCAATTAAAAGTGAATGCCTGCACCCTCATACTTTCCACGGTGGTAAAAAGTTCCGTCTCAAGGCCAATGCTGTAGATGTTCCTTCGGTGAATTATTTCTTTTTAGGGATCTTTAGTATCAGAAATACTTTTTAACTTTTCACCTAAGTACAAGGGTACTCTTATTTCTTCCCCAATTAGTAGTTACTGATCAATAAACAAATTTCTAAATGCAACTGCTCTTCATTTGAATTAAATAATCACAGTGAATTTTTCTCACTCTAAAGGAGAAATGCGTTAAATATCCCCACACAGAAGCCTGTTAACACTGGCCCAGAGAGTGTGCTCCAGTTTTATTTATAGTGTTCTATGTAATTTTGTTTGTTTATCATCATTTCTAGCAGTTTGTTAATCTTAACCTTTTTAGTTAGTGCACAGTTTTATTTTCATTCTTGATTTTATAGTGTTTTGGCTTTTCTCTGTATCACCGTCTATGAAACAAAAAAGATGAAAAGGAGGGTCACCTGAGGACATAGCTCCACCTGTATTGTGCTTGTTTATAATCCATGAAACCCAGAGTTCAAGGCCTAGCACTGCATAAACAGAGGCGAGTCGGAGGACCAGAGGTCAAGGTCGAGGGCAGCCTGGGCTTCTGTAGACACTATCTCTATAAATCAGCAAATAAATAAACATGCCCAGGTTGTTTGAGAAGAGGCAGGAAAGACCTGAGCAGTCAGATATAGCCCTATTGGGTGCATTATCTCCCAACTGTGCCTCTCTCCATCTATCTGACACGCTGGCTTTTCACAATAAAGAGACAGAGAAACAACCCTATGGGTACTGAGAAACAGGTACTAGTTGATGGATCCTGGCCACTCTTGGTACTTCTGGCTTTTTCTTTTTCTTTTTGAAAATTAATTTGCACCACGATAGACTCCAAGGGAGGAGAGGTTGGGTGAGTCAAGATTCAAGTATAAATCCACACCCATGTGACCTCTCCGATGCCCTCCCCCTATAGCACGCTTCCATCGGTGAGCATGTCGGTCTTTCCCTCTAAATTTCTCTCCCTCTACCCATCTTCCTCTCCTTCTCCATTCTCAGTGTAGTTTCCTGGAGACAATCTCCATCACTATTCTTCATACATCATCTTTCATACTCTTTCTTCCAAAATCGCACCAGAGTACTGATTTCAAAATACCAGTTGGATCCAGTTATGATCACCAGTCAAACATCTTTTAGATTGACAGAAATTTTCCACTTTGTCATCTGTCCTAAGAACCCTCCCATATCTATCTTTCACACTCACTAGTTGCAGTCCCCAGAGTACCAGTGAATAGTCCCGCCCCTCTCCCTTTGCACATGCTGTAATCTCTTCCTGGAACACCTGCCCTCCCACTTTGTCCCGCCTCTCCCTGAGAAGTGAGGCTCAGACTGGTGCAGACTGAGAATCATTATGGTTGCTCTTGTTGCATCATTGCTACCTTGGTCCCTGTTGTAGTACGTATTTCTTGTGGCTGTTATCTTTGCCTTCCCCTATAGCAGCGGTTCCCAACCTGTGAGTGACGACCCCTTTGGGGGCTAAATAACCCTTTCACAGGGGTCACCTAAGTCCATCTGCATATCAGATATTCACATTATGATTCATAATGGTAGCAGAATTACAGTTACGAAGTAGCAAAGGAAATAATTCTATGGTTGGGGTCAGCACAACATGAGGAACTGTATTAAAGGGTCTCTGAATTATGAAGGTTGAGAACCACTGCTGGATATACTGTAAACGCCTTAAAAGAATGTTGCAGATTGTTAAGCTGTGTCCTTTAGTATCAAGTAAAGGGCTTGCCACGTAGATAGTAGATGAGTATGTTGAGTGAGCTAATAGATTTTTCTCATGTGTCAGAAGGATATGGGACTTAAGGTATACCTCATAGGCAAGATGGGATCCAGGAGAGTGAAGGTGACAGAGGGCTTTGAATACAGAGAAAAGAGTAGTGGAGGGAGACAGAGCAGAACTCAGGTATAACAGGAGGCAGCCTGTGCCACAAGGCTCATTTTTTTCCATGATAGGATTATGCCCCCTGCTCAGTAAACATGGCAAATTCTAAAGCTCATAATAATAAGTCTTATAGTAATGATTAGAAACAGTCAATATCCCCATTCTGGAGTTGAATGAACTTAGGTTAAAAAATCAGCCAAAGTCACAGGAACCCACAGAGCAAAAGGACTAGAATGCAAGACTGCATGGCCCCCAAACCCCGAACACGGTGCTCTTTTTGTATTGTATTTTTTTTAATATTCAAATAGGCATAGAAGGTGCTAGAAACACTATGGCATTCTCTACTACTAAGATACACTTCGTTAGAAAACGACTTTGCTCTTGAATCATGTTTCTATAAGATCGTGAAATAATATGCTCATTTTGACTTAAGCCATTATTTCCACATTTAAAGTCACAAAAGTCCCCACTGAGATGCAGCTTCTGTGGGCCTGTGACTGTTGCTCTCACCAGAACCGTGACCCATGATGGACTCTTAATGTGTCAAAAAACACAGGTTGGTTGCTTTAAGCTTCTGAGCTGTATGCAGACTGGCCACAGTATAGCCTAACCCATCCCCCCTTACCTAGATGATGCTGATAATTTTCTCTAAGAGATTTTGACAAGTTACCCTCAGGCCTCCTTCTTCATCTATAAAATAAAGAGGATTCTCTTTAGAATGTTTCAAATATTGTCTGTAGATCAGCTGCTCTGGATTCAGCCGAGATTCTTTTGTAAAATTCTGGCTTCTAGGCATGTTTAACAGAATCCTCATGTGATTCTGACGTTAAGTCATGGATGGCATCCTAATGCATGAAATGTAGAAGTATGGTTATTCCCAATTCAGTGGTGTGGGTGGGGTGGGGTGGGCTGAACGCCATGCCTCTAGGTTCTGGCTAGGTATGAAGGCTGAGTTACAGGGGATTTAAAAAACATCCCTGACACCTGGCATATAGTGAAGCCACCAATCGCCCACCCCATCTCTGCTCTCTTCAAGTCTAAAATCCAACAAGAGATGCTATTTTTCCTTGACTCTGCAATTGAGCTCCATACTTCCCATCTTCAAAGACAGGGACCTTTAAAGATCTATTAAGCTTCGTGATTAGTATGGATTGAGCCTAGAGTAATACCCACCGCAGTGAGGCGGGTGTAGCAGAAACCACAAAAAGTTCCTTCGGGTTCTGCTAGGAAATAATAGGGCTTTCCTTATAGCACACTCCTTTCTTAATTGCTGTGTTCTCTTTGGAAAATAAGTCATCATGAGGCAGGGCTGTGGCTGGTCCGCTTTCTCCAGGCTCTCATGGGAGGAAAGAAACTCTCTTGCCTACATCACGAACCACACCATCAGCCAAAGTACTTCTCAGTATCAGTCAGCGTGTCATTTAAAATATAGAGTGAAAAAAAAAACAGCCGTATATTTTAAAAGAGAATTTATATTTCAATTCCATCTGGAGCTATCATTTAAAAGAGAGCAAAGGTGACTTCTAAACTTATCAGCCACGTTTCCCAAGATAATATGACAGAACTTTGTGAAGGGAAAATAAAATGAAGTTGCCTAGTCATAACTGCATTTGCCTTGGCTGCTTGCTCTTAGCTGAGGTGGATAGGATAAGACAGGGCTAAGATGTTCTTAAAGCAGCATAGGAGAACGGTGGCTGTGAGGACTGCACCTCTACATACAGACTTCCATTGTATTTCTTTTGGTTAGAGAGATGAAAATGGAGATTGTCTCAGCTGGGAGAGAGTCACGGTATCCAGGGTCGAGCAAGTAGAAGAGAGAAAAAGGGACAAGGTAAAGCAACAGAGCTTCCCATGCCAAGGAACCTTGTGCTAGGACGGACAATGAGCATTTTGTGTAAGGATCAAGATACACTGCTAAACACGACAGTAGAAAGAACACAGAGAGAGAACCTGTGGCCAACAGTTCCCATAAATTATTCTGGAGTCACATACATCTCACAACCAGAAACTAAGGGCTGACGAAGGTTGTTTTAAAGCCATGGATGACAATACAAGCGAGACTGGTCCATAGGAGGAAGGCACTGCCGGGTCCCCTAGCCAGAAAGCAGCACACATCAGCTCCCTTAGTCAGATGAGCCATTTGGGTCACACTAGGAGGGTTGTGGCTCTCAGATGACAGGATCTGATCTAAAGCTAATGGAGGTAAATGTCAAGCTCCCAGAGCAGATGAGTATGGAAAGAGAAAGCACAAAAATAAAACAGTTATAAAATTCCTTTTGCATGTATGATTTCAGGGCTGACCGCTTGGAACTGGAAATCGATTTGGGGGCTCTTCCCCAGGGAAGATGATTTCTCCAGTTTGCAGCATTCCTTAGTTGCCTATAATGCTTTGTCTAGGGTTGAACCCCCATGATCGTCCACCACTTGCATGTTAACATGCCTATTTGTGTATTCATGATTCATGGTTGCTCGCCTTGTTTGGGATAAATTTTGAAAGTTAAAGAAATAGAGGCCATGACTTTGAGACATAACAAGGTGTTATGGGGACATATGTGGAAAGCATTGGAGGGAGCAGTGGGAGGAGAGAACAGTGTAATTATATTTTCATTAAAAAATAAGAATTATATAAAAATAAATAAGTGAAACAACTATTACTTAGGATACATTTGAAAACCTCAAAAATTAATGTATTACAACAAAGAAGACCACAGAAATCGATGCACAGGTGAAAACACTCTCAGAGCAATAAAAATAATCAGGAAATACATAAGAGATGAAAGGAGAATATATACATGTATATGTATATATATACACACACACATATATTCTTATTTATAAATATAAAAGGAGAGATATAAGTTTTATTTAAAAAAAATAGAAGTACATACAAGGATAGGTGACCATTAAAAAAATCTAGGTAGGTATGTTAGACAGGAATAAAAGTAGTCACAGAAATTGAGAACAACAAAATAAATAAAAACCAAAGTATGTCGAGGTTTTGAGTGGTCCTTCCCCAGGGTAAAAGTCTCTTATTTGGTTGAATTCCACCATTGTAGAAGTTTAGTTATGTATAAAATGTTTTATGCACTGTTGGGTGAGGGGATAGCCTAGGTTTTGGCATTCTGTATTGTTTGCAGGTGTTAGCTTTCTGTGGGAGCTCTTTGATTGCTTATGATATGCACCTGAGGAATTCTGAATCAATAAAACACCTGAGGTCAGATGTTGGGGTTTCACGGTCGATTGAGTATGGCATTGGCCAGGACAGTGGTTCCCTCTCCTGAGGTCTGGCAGGGTTTGCACCAATGAATATGCCTTCTGTGTCTCCCTTGGTGAGCTGCCATAGCAGCGTATTGTTACAATCAACTAATGCTTAATCAGTTAACTGTAACAACACCACACATGAATAAGATGATTAGCAGGAAGACCCCAATGGTGTGGCTCAGATACAGCTAGGAGATGCACTGACTCAGAAGGTATCAGTTGCGAGACTATTCTCCGGCATGCCTGAGTAGGCTAGGGTATGTTATCAGTTTTTTCTTTCTTATAGGGAGTTTAAGGTATTCTTGCAAGGGTAGGCTTTATCCTAATCTGTGCTGTGTTTCCTTTGTCTCCTGAAAATCCCTTTGCCAGTCTGCAGCAAGATTGGTAGCTAAATATCAGGTAATAGGAGCCCTACAAGTTGTTTGAATTGCCCTCATGTCTATTATTAATTTTAGATTTTCTTAAGGTATACTACATTCTGCATCATGACCTTGAAGGGTCAATACTCTGATTTGCCAGCACTTGAAAATGTACCCTCACCATCTGCCAAATATTAAGGAGTAGCTCTTCCATTGGAAAGTGAGGAGATCTTGTACCAAGGGCTCTGAGCGAGAGTGTTAAATGTCCTGGAGGCCACAGGGCAGTCAGGAGAACAGTCGAGAGATAGAGAGGCTTCTTGGATTGGATAGCTTTGGTTTAGGTTTCCTGAGTAAGAGACAAAACTCAAGGAACAAAATCCTCACAGAATCCCAAAAGGTAGCTAATAACAATAGTATTATCTAAAACTATGACACACTCCCCTCAACAGACAGTGAGAGAACAGTGAAGACCTCAGGAGGTTTGTATGTCAGCTATAGTGGATAGGGTATTTCCTTGACCATGGCTATTTTGGCTTCCAAAAGTTATCTTTTTTCTGACATAAGAAACATCTACTGCTCCCAAAGATCAGGGTCTCTAAAGATCAGGGTCTCTAAAGATCAGGGTCTCTAAAGATCAGGGTCTCTATAAGAGCCGCCACAAATGCCCTACCACACTCTGTTGAAGGGAAGAGAAAAGTAACGGCCTGGAACACTGGTTACAGACACGTAAGGGAATCCAACAAGAGGGTGGGGTGACGCTATGGGCTAGCTCAATGGTAATTGCTAGAAATAGACTACCATGATCTTTTAGGGCTCATCAGGAGAGATGATGCTTCCAGAAGCCAGATCAGAGGCTCCAGTCAGAATCCTGTAGGCCAGGGCATCAAATTCTAGTATAGTAAGAGAGGAATAGGTACCATCCTTGGAAGAAGCAGGTGGGGCTAAACTACATCATTGTCAGGGAGAGCCAAGCAGGTCCATCATCCAGCAGAGCAGAGGACACGAGAGTTAGGTTCAGCTGTGGATCCAAAGCAGGTACCTGTGGGAAAGGAAGATGGGTTAACAGTAAACACAAGGAGCAAGTGTTTGGATTGGGACATGGGTTGAGTGTGACTTTCTGGGACTCATACGTTGGAAGGTTGGCCCCAGTGTGATCACATTAGGAAGCGATGACACTTTTAAGATGTGGACACTAGTAGTTGAAAATTACAAGGGTGGAGGCATATGCAAAGGCTATTAATAAATATTGTGGGGCCCCTGTTAGTTCCCATGGGACTGAGTCATTATTAAAAAGTAGCAAGGCTGGGCCCTCCCTAGTCTCCGTTACTTAGCCGTATCAACTGCCTTCACATGTACTTCCTCTGCTGTAAGACCAACCATCACAAGATGCTCATGAGAGACAAAAAAGATTTTCATCAAAGCTATAGTCTACATAGAATACACACACACACACACACACACACACACACACATATATATATACATACAATGTATATATACATAGAACATATGTATATATATTCTCTATGTGATATATTCACATATGCATATATATAATGTATATACAAATAGAATATGTATATATATGTGATTATATATATATATATATGGTAGTATGTACACACACATACACACACACAATATTTCTATTATAGCAATGGAAAACAGACTAATACAGGAGCAGGGTGTAGTCCAATGGGAGAATTAGAAGAAATCCTAGCATGAAACTGTGATTCTAAATTTTATTTTATTTTTCAAATAAAAGCCCAAGCCTATTAAGGCAAGTTTGAGAAAAATAAAGTGATTTACCATATAGACCACACACCATGTTGAAAAGCTGTAGAAACAAAGAGAATTGATGATATTGTAAGAAACTATTTGGAGAAGCAGCAATAAGGGAGAGGGTTGGTGTTTTGCACTGTGGTACCCACAACAATAGTATAAATCAGTATAATTGTCTCTTTAGAAATAGATAATAACATTTTTGAAAAGCTCTTCCACCAAGAAATTTTGTTACTTGTCTTCTGTTATAGGATTGAAAATCTTCTTTTTTGTTTCCTATATTCATTTGAAGCTTAAGTACAAGCGTGTTCTCAGCCATATAGTACTGAAAACTTAGGGAGAGTTAGAAAGCTGTACACACAAACTAGTATATGCTTTTACAAGAAAGTGTAATCCACTTAAAATGAACTTACAATACTTACATGAATATTAGCAAAAATGCATATGCAATGTAAAATACTGAATAAAAAAGTCACAGAATGATACACAAGTAATGCATTATTTAATTTTGAAAGTGCATGTAGAGGTTGGGGGTCTGGCTCAGTGGGGGTGATGTACATTGCACAGGCATGAATGTCTGAGTTCAGGTTTCCAGCACTTACATAAAAGCCAGGTGTGGCATGTGTACCTCTAACTCCTGTGCTGAGAGGTAGAGACAGGAGGATGCCAGGGATTACTGACCAGCCAGGCTAGCCCAAATGTTGAGCTCCTGGTTCAGTAAGAGACTGTCAACAATAGAGAAAAGAAGTGGTTGAGAATAACATTCTAATGTGGACCTTTGACCTACACACATGCCTGCACGGGTGAGTTCGCATGCACAGATGTGCACAGATGTAGATACCACACACAAAGACAAGATAACATAGTTATTAAAATATTAATGTCTATCTATAGCAAAAATCACAAAAACACAGACGGAAAGCGGCAAACCACACGTTAGACGAGGCGAATTTGGGGATGAGTACAGGAAACGGGCAGGAGGAAGTGGCTCTGATTAGATTTTCACAGAAATGTTTCATATCTTTAAAAAATGATATAAATGTGCCAGAGAATCCAAACTCAATATAATAAACAACTATATCTACTATGTACTTTTCTAACTGTTCTAAATATTTTATAATTCTGACAGTTCTTTTAAAACAGACTGCTCCAAAGATTTAACGTCTCGGTGTTTTTAATGTTAAGGAACAATGTCTTCCCGTAACAATTTCATCGCTCTTAGTGGGAGAGGATCTTCCTGCAGTAGAGAGAGGTAGAGATTGCCAAGAGTGGGCCAGGGAGGTGCAATGTGCACATACACACACACACACACACACATACAAATACACACATACACACACACACACACACACATATACACACATGTACACACACACAGAACACACATACACATACATGCACACATACACATACATACACACATATATACACACATACACACACATATACACATACATGCACACATACACACACATACACACATATATACACATACACACACATATACACATACCTACACACACATATACATACACACACACCACAAATACACACACACATACATACACATACACACACCACACACACACATATACACACATACATACACCACACACACACATACACACACAGAACACACATATACACACACACACACACATAAACACACAACACACACACACTACACACACACATACAGACACCACACACACTCACACATATTCACACACCACACACATATACACACACACACACACATAAACACACCACACACACACTCACACACATACAGACACCACACACACTCACACATATACACACACCACACACATATATACACACATACATACACATACACACATATACACACACACATACACACTTACACACATATACACACATACACACCACACATACACACACATGCACACACACACAAACACACACACACACAACACACATACACACACATACATACACACACACACACATGCACACACACTCACACAAGCATCCCAGGTTAAGGGACAGTGTATCTCCTTCATGTGTTTTAATAGAATGTCTGATGACCATATCATAAACAGTCTCCTCTGCCTGAATGAGTGTCTTGTTTCCTGAAACAAACGATGTACATTTTCAGGAAAAGTAGGGCATTTAGAGACTTTTGAGCAGATATGTGACATTTTTAGTACCGAGGAAGTTCATGAGTATTTTTTGTCTTCCTTTTTCTCCCCACTTCTTCATTTCACTCCTTCTCCGCCTTCATTTTTGCTCATTTCACATATGGCATTTTGAAAAAGACATCATAGATTTTAAAAGCATTTTGTGAAGTCTGTGATAGTCATAATTCCAAATAGGTCTTTTCTTCCTGGGTTTTCTGTCATAATATATAAACAAGATGAAAATAGGCATTACTCTGGTTTCTGTTAGAACTTATAATACTAAAAGACTTTCTAACTCGGGGACAGAATTTGGATGAAAATGTATGCTTGTCATGGTTGCAGTTCATCATGACAATATCACAAGCATTGCAACTTCTACCAGACTGTGGAGGGTAGGCTTCAGATGGGGAAAATAACCCCCTCACTCTACCTTGACAAGGGGGGACTCTATTTTCTCCTTTTGTAGATTCTTGCTTTCCTCCAGGCATGGAAAAAGTAGGGGCAACTTTTACAAATTATGGCAAGTTAGCTAGCAGAGACAACAGGAATACGGTCAATTACAACCCCATGAATTACTCACATGGAAACATTTATATTCAAATGTCCCAGGGAAAATTATGAATGAGACATAATTTTGAACTGCATATTGCAGGACGATCAGACTTTCCAAACAGCTTATAAATCCAGGGGTTCCACACAGCAGAAAAATATTCTCAGCAAGCAAGATTCTAGACCAAGTGGTAGATATGAGAAAAAAAAAAAAAAAGACTGATAGCATATCTCATATCTCAATCATTAGCCTAAACAAAAATAATTCACTTACTTTGAAAATGTTGGTCTTGTTTAAGTATGTCCAGGAACAGGCCTAGGACCTTACATTTCTCACGTTCCCAGATGATCCCAATGTTGCTGGTCCACTGATGATATAGGATATGTACAATTAAAGCCACTGAGCAAATATAATAATAACTCGGGGACAGCAATACAAGCAGGAAAGCCAGAACAAATAGGGAGTAGTTTGTTATGAGAAATTCCACTCAAATGCTAACTAAAAACAGGAGAGGAAGAGGTTGAGTGAAGTAGTCTGGAGGTGCTGTGCAGAGCTGGAAAGCAGCTCTCCCTCTCAAGGACTACGTTCTCCTTGAGTCTGGAGAACTGTTGTCATGTCGCAGTATGATGCTAATGCTTCCTAGTCTCTCACTTGTTGAGGTCATGACATAAATTCACTGCATTTTCATACAAAATTTACTGATTTATAAATGCTGAGTCAAATTTTTACATATATACACATTTACACATAGAGAGAGATGCAAGCATTGTGACTCAAACAAATAGAAATTGCTTGCTAGACTATCATCTACTTCAAATCCTTAAATAAGGTAAAGGGCCTAGAATCGGAGCAGAAGGAGGTATAGAGAAGCCCTTCAGGGGACCCTGAGGCTGACTGTTAGACATCCTGGCTAAATGTTGTGCATTAGAGTTCAATAAAAGGATGCAAACTGAGGGGTACTGGTCAGAAATAAATATCAAAATGGTGTAAAAAAAAAAAAAGAAGACTTGCTTGTTCACTTTGAGACAATCTTGCTGTGTAGCCTTGTTCTCGCTGTGTAGACCAGGCTAGTTTGAATCACATGACCGTTCTCCTCTTCCTCCTGCCTCAGTCGCCCCAGCACTGGGCCAAACGTTGTGTGTCACCCTGTCTGGCTCAAGAAGCATCTTTACAAATAGAGAACTGATGTCAAGAAGTATTGAGATAAATCTGATTGCAGAGTGAAGGTGATTGAATATAAGATGAAAATTATTAAAAAAATAAAAAATAGCAAGTCACAGCTGCATTAGTGAAAGCATGAAAATCTTCTGGGAAAGGTATTCATTCAGTAATTAAATTTTTGCTTGCTATATCCTGTCGCTGTAGCTGCCCCATCTGATTTCGAGCTTTATGACAGATGTCGGAAAGGGGACCAGAACTCACCAGCCTCATGTAGCTTTCCTTTTATTCTGATGCAAACGGTTATATGGGGGTCCTCCGGAGTGTGTTCAGGGTGGACAGGACTTTAATCTAGCTTTATGACAGAAAATGATGAAATCAAGCTGCATTCTTAGAAAATGATCTGGTCTTGGAACAAGCTTGCCTCTGATGCACTTGGATGGAGGCAAGGGGCAGACTTGAGTGTAAGAACAATAAACAGTATCAGGAGACTGGCTGGTTGGAACTAGGGAGCATGATAGTCAAGGGGCCCATGTTATCTTTAAAACCTATCTTCTTATAAGTATGGCAAAAACATATAAAGCTGTAAGGAAAAATTTCAGGGCCATCCATGGGTTATTGTTAAGAGAAGACACACAGCTTTCCCTCCACACTAGCATTTTAAATTAAACCAGTGCCTAACAGATTCTCTCTAGAGCTGTTCAGAAGGATTCAGTCAAGGCTCTGCTTTATTTTGCTGTTTTATTGTTTGTCAAGACTACAGAGGCAGACTCTGTACAAACTGTCAACATCAAAACACCTTTATTCTTTTTCCTTTAAAAACATAACACAATGAAGATATGACAGAGTCTGGGCTTATTAAGAATCTTTTAGATTCACCGAAAAAGCCAAGATGCCGGGGAACAAACGCCTGGTCCAGAGGATTCAGCCTGATGCCAGTGAGTCATAGAGAGAAAAGCTGGGTATCTGTGGGCCTAAAGAAAAGACTTCATCAAAACCCTAGCTGCAGTCTCAGTAAATTTCCAGATGCAACCCAGAGTTCTCAGACAGCAAGCAGCGCAAGAACAAGAAGCAGCAGTACAGTAGATGACAACATTTATTAATCAGTGAGCGCCTTTCAGGTGATCTCATACCAAATTATACAAGTCACAGATGTTTATAAACTTAACCACTTCCTTCCAGTGCCCTAAAACAGAAACCTACTTTTCTGAGACTAAGCAAAGCCACAAATTTGATTAGGACTGAGATTCTCTTTGAGTCTCTTTGTGTCGCCCACAGTACCTCAGTTGCCTTCCTCTAAAAGCCAAGTGTGCACCTCTGCATCTCCAGGTCTATGTACTGAGACCCTGCATTTGGGCTCATCTGAACCACGCGTCTCATTTCAGTGCTTGCTCTGAGATACACTGCAGGACATCTTTTCCTTTGGTTGAATTCCCACCGTTGCTTAGAATATCTGGATGCGGGTCCCACCCAAACAGGCACAATTAAAAAAGAGAAAAGAATTCAATGAAGAGAGAGGAGTACCATGAGAACATGTCTGCAGCCTGCCTATTTCTGCATCCCAACAGTATCCAGAGTACATTTGAGATGCCAACGGAGAGTGAAGGCAGACATCTATATCCGCGCATTTGAGCATAGAAAATTCACTCTAAGATCTTCTATTTGGAAGGAAATATGAAGAAAAATAGGGGAAGCTTTCCAGGTTTCTATTTTTCTATGTTTATTAACTTTTGTTCCAAAACCCTTAAAAAAGGAGTACTTGGTGGCAACTTAACCATGCAGAAATTTTCACAGCTCCACCCACTCACCCCCCAACTCCACCCAGCGAGGCAGTGATGATTTGAAGGATGATTTCTGAAGCTCTTTCTTTTCTTTTTTTCACTTTATGCCTTGTCTCATTTCTTTGCAGGAAGCAGAATGTGCCTACGTCCTCTTTGTTGTTGCCATATTTTGGATCACAGAAGCCTTGCCTCTGTCAATCACAGCCCTACTGCCTGGCTTAATGTTCCCCATGTTTGGGATCCTATCTTCTAAACATGTAAGTTCTCTGTCAAACGCTGTCACAATTTGATTGCTTATTTTACGTGATGATATCATTTGAGTAAAGGTGCCTTTAAGAGGACCCATGACCCTGAAATAAGGCTTCTTCAAAAGTCCCCAGACTTTCAAGTGATTTCCTCTCTGAGATTCGGCAGGTATGTCTATCTTCAAGGAACAAGCAGGTCAGGGGTTTTTAGGTCGTGTGTGTCTACAGAAGCAATGCGTGCCCATCTTCTCTGGCTGACATCTCCAGCTGGCCCCCTCCTCTCAACAAAGGGGCCATTCACTCACACCCTGGATAATCTTATACTGTTCTTCAGAATTTGAACTGATAATGTCAAAAAGAATTTTTTTTTTTAAGAAAAGGGAAACACTTTTTGCTTTTAATGAAGAAAATCTTCCTTGTTTTCCTTTCCAGAAACCTGGCATTTCAAAAGATAAAGCCAAATTAACTTTCACGTGTATTTCAATTTTGCTCTTGCTAAGAGGAGTTTTTTTTGCCCTCATGCAGTCTGAGGGTGCCCAGAACTCATCTCCATGCGGTCTCCAGGCAGCAAGCAAACAGCCACCTAAACTAGAGGAGCAACACCCTTAGGGAAGACTCAGGTTCAAGCAGCCAGTCGGTGCACGCTACCATTCCTCCCGTTTTCCATCAGGGTTCAACGCTGTGGCCTGAACGCTCACACATCTTTTATGTGGATGGACATTTTCCTACCTGACTAGTCCTGGTTAAATGCCTCCCATTTCATTTCACAGAGTGCTTCCCATTTGAGAGCCAAAATCTTCTTGTACTTAGGATCCTGTCTGTTCCTCCTTTTGTGCTGTGCTTCTACGTTCCACTGAACTTTGGTTCTGTTCTAATTCTGATGGGTTTGGAGGAGAGTGTGGCAATTTCTCTTACCTCTGGGCTGAGACACAGCTTCTGAGGAACCTGTGTCCCCAAATCTAAGTTCCTTAAAACGTTATGGGGTGGGTAAGACCAGATTGGACAGCAATTGGACAGTCTCTGGACAGCAAATCTTCTGGAAGAGCGGCCAGCGGTTGTCCCGCTGTGGCTGGCAGTTACCTGCCCAGAAATTCTTTATTCCTAAAGGTGACACCATCAACATCCCTAGTATCTAAGACATGGAAAGGCCTTCTTCTGGGACAATGCTCACCTAGGGCAGGCATCTCCTCCATTCTATGTTCTAAAAATGACATCCTTCCTTGTCTGGTTGTAGGTCTTCAGTAACTCACAAGGGAGTAATTTTAACTTTCCAGAAATTTAGCTTCATTTAGACAGGTCTGACTTTCAGTTAGGTTGATCTGTGCAACTTTTACCTTACATCTATTCAGCAAAGGAACTCCATCTTTCTTTCACATGAGGCATTTCTGGGATTTTAAAATCAATGTATTCCCTCCCTCCATTATGATTTCTAGACTTTAACTCCTCTCTTCATGCCTAACACCTCCAACTCCTTTCCTGCCACTGTCAGGTCATCTTTTCTCATTCCAGAAATTACTCTAGTTCGTCCACAGTACTTAAAATTAATCCAGTTAGTGCATTAGCCGTGTTTCCTGTTCCTGTGATAAAGCATCCTGACAAGAGTTAAAGAAGGAAGGAATAGTTTACTTTGGCTCACGCTTTGGGCGTATGGACAGTCATTCTGGGGAAATGTTAGCAGTGGGAATTTAAGGCAGCCCATCACGTTGTATGTGCAGTCAGGAAGCAGAGAACAATGAATGCTGGCTGTCAGCTCAACTTCCTTTTATTCAGTCTAGGATAGAAAGTCCACGGAATGGTGTTGCCTACACTGGGCAAGTCTTCCCACTTCAACTAATCGAATCAAGAAAACCCTTCCCAAATCTGCCTAGAGGCTAACCTAGAACCATCCTTACTGATATCTCCCCAGGCTTGTGTACCAGATGACTCTAGACCCCCATCAAGTTGAGAGTATTAACCATCACAGTTGGTGAATGTAAAATAGAAAGATACAGATGTCCACTTCCTGCTCCCACAGATGCGCGCACAGTCATAGGCACCTGCGCACACTGTGCACACATGTGCAAACATCATGAACTCCCACACAAAAGAAATGTAATTGATGATATGGCAAAAATGCAAAAGGTTAATGAGAACCCAAAGGGATAGCAATTTTAGATAGGGTTGCCTACTCTAATAAGAGTTTGTTATCAGGGTAGAACCACCTATTAACCTGAAGAGTTATGGGAGATGAGGGAATTAATCATTTAAGTACTGGGGATTGCCTACTTCTTAAGGGAAAAACACCCAGTACAAAGGCCTCAAACTAGGTCAATACCTACAGTATGACTACAGCCAAAGAGGTAAGTGGAAAATCAATTGAAGATGATGTCAGGGAGTTTCGGGCTGGCCACAGTCAGAGAAGGTCATGACAAGCTTTTATCAATTGAGGAAGTACAAACTTAATGGAAAAATTTGAGCAAACAGTCAGAGGATTAGGCTGACTTTGGTTTCAGAGAATAATCTGTGCTACTGTACTGAGAAAGTAACCAGAGAGGAATCAGACAAGCTACTGCAAGCTAGGTGGAGACCATGGTCATTCAGAACAGGGCTGTGACACATACATTGTTAATGAAGTTTGAAAGAAAAGTCAGCTTACTTCCTTTACTTATTAGATATGGCATATGATTCAAAGAAGAGGTTCAAGGGTGCCTCCTAGGTTTTCGGTCTTCCAAATGGAGAAACGGAGCTGTATCCTGTGAAAGGGAAACCATTTTGGCAGGATCCGGCTGGCTGTGGAGAGAGGCTGATGCGTGGGGTTCAGTGCTGAGCATGTGTCTTTGCAATGCCTATTGGGTATCTAAGTGAAGACGTTGGGTGTGGAAGTGGAGATATCCCACCAGAAGCTCAGAGTTCACGAGAGGTGGGCTCATAGGGAATTATTAGCTCTGAGAACCATCCTAATATAGACTTTTTTAAAAAAGTCTGTGGCTTGAGATCACTTAGGGAAGAAAGTGGAGACAGAAAATCAAAGCTGAGACTTGGATGCTGCGACCTCCAGAGGTTAATGAAGCTGGGCACAGTAGCGCAAAGCTATGATCCATAAAGCTGTAATCCAGGTACTCTGGGCAATATCGCGGCATCCTTCGAAGAAGAGTATGGAGAGGCAGTCTCAAACAAAGCAAAAGAAAACAAAAAGCAGATTAGTGAGATGAGAAAGTCCTAGGTAAGGAGACCAGAAGAAAAGATTACTGAGGTAAAAGGAAACCAGAATGATGTGAGCCCCAGGGTACGGAAGCAGTGGCCCAGCTGTCACGGGTGCTGTTAAGTCAGTTAAGGTGAAGCCCAGAGATCCGATCACTGTAGTTAGCTACACAAATAAACATTTTGAAATGAACTGTATAAGCATATTATTTTGACCAATAAGGCGTATTTTTAAGACACACCCTATTTAGCTCACAGTGTGAAGAACTGCTTTGTAGGACGATTGATTTGTTCACAGGTTGCTCAGCTGATAACTTACATAGCTAGGCGGGAACCCAGGTGTTCTGATTGAGAAAGTCCCTGTTTGTAGATGAAATCCCATTCGGGGCAGGAATAGAACTATCTTGGTTGTGCAAACTGACTTCAAATCTCATGAATTTTACTTGACATATCCATTTTTCTCTCCAAATAGTTATATATATCAGTGTCATTTCTAAATCACCAGTATTTATTTATTTATTTATTTATTTATTTATTTATTTATTTATTTATTCATTTATTCATTCATTCATTCATTCATTCAAACAGCCTCATGTATCTAATTCTGGCCTCACGCTATGTGGCCAAGGATGACCTGAACTTCCTTCTTATCCTCCTGCTTTTAACTTCTGAGTGCACACATGAGACTATAGGCATATGCCAGGCTCTGGCTTTTTTGTTACTCAGATTAAAACTGAGGACACTGTGCATGACCAAGGATACTACTGTACGTGCTAGGCATGCACTCTATCAGCCTAGACAGATTCCTAGTCCTCAAGAGAATTTTCTGCTACTATGTCCTGACCAGTTAGGCTGTGCATAGTGTTTTCCCTCAAGTCCATCTGATCCTGATGGAAAAACTAAGGAGTGTAGAATCTACAAGAGCAAACAGAGAATATGGACCTTCTTCTGGAAGTTTAATCCCTAAACTCATTTAGAAAGGTGACCATACTTCGTTGGCAAAGGATTGGTAATCTATAGACCAGAGAACAAATCCATCTTGTTACCTAATTTTTAAATTGTTGTTTTATTGCAATACAACATTGGCTGTTTACTTACACATTGTTTTTGGCTCTAGCGTGCCACTGTCAAAGTTGAAAATTGTTATAGGGATCGTGTAACTCAAAAATCTAGCACATTTGCTGTCTATCATTTTAAAAGAATGATAATCCCTCAATAAACTAAATAGGTTACGCCAATAACATCTTGCAGGACATGGTGGTGTATACCTTTAATCTCAGCACTCCATGGGCAGAGGTGGGTGGATCTCTGTGAGTTCAAGGCCAGACTGATCTATACAGTGAGTGCCAGGATAGAGCTACAGAAAGACCCTTCCAAACATCCTCCCATATCTATAAAGATATAATTGCCCTGAACTTATTATTGTGTTTAACCACTTACTAATCCAGTAGTTTCCTCTTATTTCCAGGGGATACATTCCAAGACACCTAGAGATTTTCACCCAAACTGCTGACAACACTAAACCCCGTATGGAATATAAATCTTTCCTATGTGATTTTCAGTACTGTGGCATAGTTCTAGAGATAATCTACCTTTCTGTATTTTATATCTTCTTTTGCTTGAGATCCCTTAGTACGTAAAATAAGAATTACTTAACATGAGTACTTTGATACTATAGTCATCAATCTGATAACCAAGAAGGCTACTAATGATTAACTTGCAAGTAATGAATACATAATGTATTCTGGAATGGATAGAAAAAGATATTGTGAGATTTCATTGTGTAACTCTGAACAGAGTATAATTTTAAATTTATGGGTTATTCATCCAGGCTTCTAAAACAAAATAGCAAAATTATTTTAAGCCAGGAACTTATAAACAATTGAAATTTAATTGCTCATAGTTCTGGAAGCTGAAAATCACAAAATCAAAATACCAGTAGAGGGGTTGGAGAGACAGTTCAGCAGCACCTGTTGCTCTTGTAGAGGATCAGTGTGGTTCTCAGAGTTGGCATTGGACAGCTCACAATTGTATGTAAATTCAGCCCTGGGGAGTTCAGCATCCTCTCCCAACTTCCATGAGTACCCCAACACATGTACACACACACACACACACACACACACACACGAATTAAATTTAAAAAATATCAAAGTTTAAAACATCAATAGATTTGGTGTCTATTAAGAGCTAACTATCTGTCCGTAAATTGCATTGATGTTGCACTCTTGGTGAAGGAGGAGCAAACACCTTCTATCCTCTTTATAAGACACTAGAGCCAATATTATGTCCATGTTATGGTACAAAAAATAAGGTTTGGTCAAACAACAACATCATGCCAGAGCAGTCAGTAAGTTATTTCTATAAGCAAAACTCAAAAAGAGGTAAGAGCATCTTTCAAAATTTAAGTATTAGGTCTTGCAGAACAACTTCACACATTTCCTAGGGAAAAGTGGTCACTTGCTTTAGTTAATCTTTGAAACTTAATTGTATCTTAAAGGAATATCTCCCATATACCCATGATACCTGTTTTGCCTTCTCTGCTAACTTGCTCTTTTTCCATTTAATAACTTACAAAAGTCTTGAACCTAGGAACTTAGTAATTAAATGCCTATTAAACATAAATCATATGTGCTGTGTTGTGCTAAGTTCATAACTATCTGATCAATATAATTCATTCTATCTTTAAAATTATCTGGTCAACTGAAGGGGGGATTAAGTGACAAAAAATCAACTTAATATACACTGATTTTTGCCATAACATGGAGAAATACCATGTAATCTAGCTTAGGGTCCCAGAGAAGGAAACTTTGGAGATTAACATCTGTTTTAATCCATGAAGGAAGATTATAAGAGTTTGCAAGAAATTCAAAAAGGTTTCCAGCTTAAAGTGGAAACAAATATCAAATTATTTTTGTTTGGGAAAAATCTATCCACAGAAAGCAGTTGGGAGAGGGGTAACAAGATTGAATTGGTGAATGAAGAGAGCCTGAAGTTTGATGGGTCTTGTGTGACAAATGGGGAGTATAGGATTTGGTCTTAGATACCACAAAATTAACCGGAAGGGCATTAAGAGGTCCATAGCATGACTAGACTCACAGTTTAGAAAAGTTACCGACAGTGGTATCAGGTGGGTTAGAAAAGGGTTGTGGGGCCCTTATTAAGGTAATCGTGTGTCAATAGAGAAGATTCAATGAATTAAAAATATAGGGAGCATAGAGGAAACAAGACACACATATTGGAATTGAAAAGAGAATCACAGAGAACTCTGCAATCTGACTTAGGCAACAGAATAGACGGAGTTTTATTCTCCATGAAATAGAGAACAAGAGGAAGAAAATGTTTGAAGGATGTTTGAGTTGAAAGGATGGATGTCATTCTGAATTGCTGAGCTTTTAGATGTTCGTGGGAAATGGAAATGTCTGTTCAGTTCACATTCTGGAACTTGGACTTCTCTGCTGGGGTACTGAGCATGGCCTGGCACTCACTGCCCATTCAGCAAATATGTAATTGATCTCTAATCTGTTAGATGGTATGTATGTAAGTCACACAGAGGTCGGAATTACATCTCTAGGAAACAAGAAGAGCACACTAGAACCTTCTAGAGTATATGCGATGTGAGAACAGATTTAAGACATTTTGAAACAGGCCAAGAAAATATTTTCAAAGAGCAAGGAACAAACTGCTGAGGGGAAAAAAAAAGTTGTTCACAGGAATAGACACACTAGAAAAATCAATAAACTGAAACAGTTACGCCAAGTGATAGCTCAGAGCGTTTGGTAGCTGGAAGGCTTAAGATGGAATATGCACATTTAGAAGAAATGAGCTCAGAAATTATTGTTCTAATCACTTCCCCTTTAATCTATTTAAAATTATTTACTGAGTTCCTACTTTGTGCCAAGACGTATGATGATTTAAAAACATCAGGTTTTTGATGCCACAGGACATGTGGTATCAGAGGTAAGTCAGAGAGCATGAGAAGTAAACAGTTGTGCGCTATGATGAAGAGAAGAAGCCTGGATGCTCAGAAAGACCTACACAGAAATCCCAGATGTTTGATCCTTGAAGAAATTCACAGAGGGAAGAATTGTCAGACATCTCTTTCATTTTGTTGCAGATGAGAACACCTCTAGCTCCTCAAGTAGTTGTCATTTTTTGCGTTGTAAAGCTTTGAATTCTTCTCTTCTAGCTTTTCTTAGAAAGATGTTAACAATTGTTGTGAACTCAAGCTGCCCTATTGTGCTTCGGAATATTTGAGTTTAAACCTGTATTCTAATAGTTCTTGGCAGCCACTATCTCACCTCTCTTCTCCCCACTCCCCCGACTACTGACCGCTATTCTCTCGGCCTCTATGAAATTATCTGTCTTGGTTTCCACCTATGAGAACTCAAAAATTCTTCTGTGCCTGATCTACTTCACCTAACCCATAGTCAGTGCATTTGTGATGTCAGACAATGGCTTCTTAGCCTTGCTCCTTTAAGACTTTAGGATGCATTTAAGCCTTTAGATACATTTTGAAGGTTAGAGTAAAAAATTAAAAGAATAACATTATTTGTTTTTATTACCTAATTACTACCAAATATAAAGAAATAATATACACTAAAATACATTAAAAATATCAATGTTTTAAAAAACATAAAGGAGGAATCTACTCTTCTGCTGTTAATTTCAAGAACTAGTAGCAACTTCTGTATCTTACTGAAATCAGGTCAGCAGTGTTAAAAGTGAAGACATGGTTTAAAGTAGCAAAAACACCATCAGAATTCATTTTCTCTTTTCTCCGTCTTTCATGGCACTAGAGTAGTTTTGGCTATCCCTCTCCTATTCTATTACCAGGGTTTTGAAAGGGCATTTCTCTAACAGCCCAGCTCCTTTTAGCACAGCTTTTTGTATTTAATTGTAAAAATCATTTCCTAAATGCCAGTTGCATGAGATGCTTTCTCTAGCAAATTGCAAGTGAATGTATTAAAATTAAAGAAAGTCTGAAAACAGGCAGTATGCACAATATTTGGAAAAATATAAGATGCATTATAAAAATATTAGATAAACGATCATTTAAATGTTTTAGGAAGGCCTCTGGAGGGAAAAAATCTAGTATTTTAAGAGTTTGGATTTTAACTCACTTGATCACACAACTTTCATGGATTGGAGAGATTTGTGCTTAAATGTTGGGAAATTCTTTGGAACGACCGTGGCGAGTAGTTATTCAGAGTGCCTGGACACTGTGTTCCTCTGAGTGAGGTTAAATGAACGTGGTTTGAAATGGTGGCCTTTAGGTAAGGTGATTTGTTTTATAACACATGATTTTTGAAGATGACATCATTCAAATATGTAGGGGGTCTAGTGATCAGAAAGCAGGTAGTGATAATGATGCGCATTCAGGTCAGTGAGAATGAAGATTTGGGAGGGAGGGACTGGATGTGACATTTCCTTGTATTTCAGTCATTGGCACGCTGGGACATTTTAAAGGTAATGTCAGTTTACAGATGGAGAAATCAAAGCATAGGACCATTTACATGAAAGGTACTCATATTTAATAATCAGGTCTCCTGACTATTTCCTTGTACCCTTTTAAATGGAGCTACCTCTAGGTGGAACTACAGTCTATATCTAAATTTGTACTCCAGCAGATCTGCACGTCCCCTGACACAGTAGAGAATCACACAGTTGAAGAGCATGGTTAAGAGCAGTAGCCTAAGAGCATCTTTGTTGTACATTATTTCTCCCAGCTAAGGGATGTAATGACGGGCTTCATTGCGATTTCAGGTGGCTTCTTCTTACTTCAAAGACTTTCACCTGCTGTTAATTGGAGTCATATGTTTAGCAACGTCAATAGAAAAATGGAATCTGCACAAAAGGATCGCTCTGAGGATGGTGATGCTGGTGGGTGTGAATCCAGCCTGGTAAGTGCAATGGTCACCGCACCCAGACTACCTCTTAAACAGGCTATTTGTGCAGAGCAGATAAACAAATAAGCAATAATGAAAATGGCTTCCGCAGCAGGATATAACCACAAAACACATGAAAGTGACTTGAAGTGTGCTTCAGGGGTAGGCGGGAAAAAAAAAAAAAAAAACAACTCTCCTTTCACTGCAGGTCAAATTTCAGGGAGATCGGGATAAAATGCGCACAGCTCCCTCACTCTCAATGCACCATTGGAGTCAAAGAGGAGAACAGCCTTGAACCTCAGCAAAGGAGATTGATAGACTTCAGAGTAGATTCCAATCTCCTTTCGTTTATTTGGCTGATTACACATTCCGAACTCATCCAAGAACATCCTTTATCAACAGGGAGGATGTTATGAACCAAAGGCATTACTGACAAAATACGAATGTGTGCAGAAAAATTTCAAGGTGAACACATTTTTCTTTTGAAATCAAGCGCTGCAAAGTGAAACAATCAATTAAGAATTTTCTTCTATATGTGAAATTACTCATTTGACTGATTTCCCTTCACTGGAATGAATGTGTTGGTTTTTTTCCCCATTAAATTAATTGGCTATTTATGTTCCACCCCACCTCTGGTTATGAACATGAACATCAGCTGAGGAACAGTTCCAATGTCATAATCATTTGCATAATGTTTTACTTTAAAGCCTTAGGTGGCTTTTCCCCTTCTCATCATTCTTTGGAAAATAAGAAGAAAGTGATTTCTGCTGCATAATTTCTTCAAGGGCATAGCAGACTCTGTGTTTACCACTGTGGAGTAAATTTCTTTGCTAAACCACTAATACTATGTGTTTATGTTCACACGCACACACACAGACACACACACACACACCATCTGTGTGTACATGACATATATGAGACAAATTTGACAAAATATATTACTTAAAAATTTATTATATAAGTACATTTCTTTAAGACGTATTTATTATGTAAACAGAGTAAATAGTGTCTCTTCCTTTTGGGTACCATGGAGAGCTTTTCCTTGACCATCCAATAATTGTTCCAAGAGGGAATAATGCACCGCACAGTGAGACAAGCCTCCTGTCCATAACATTACTATGAGACTCTTTGGTTTAAGGCATTTTCATCAACAGAAGCTTTATCTGATGCTATTTCTTAATATGGAAAAATGTACAAATCATACAGATACTATATGTTAAAAGTTTTCATTTTTTAGATTAAGAGTCATTTCTTATGCAAACAGATTTCTAAGACATTTTATCTTGTTTCACATGCAGAAAATATTCGCCATACCAAGTCTGAACATGGTATAGAATTGTATATATAAAATATGTAAATTGTGTATATAAATATTTTTTAAAAGAAGATTTTATAGTTTTGACACTTGATAGAAATATCTGCTTCTGAATGACTTTTAGGGTTTCCTATCAAATCAAACTTCCCCGCAAGCATTGTATTGAAATTTTATAGAAATGGTTTAAGTCCCAAAGTCTTAGAATTTTTATTTTAAGGATGAATTACTCTACTTATGAGAGAAGACGAGCAATAAATCTAATTCCTGACAAGAGTAAGGAATGTCAGGGTCTGGAGAACATAAATAATAGAATCTATAGAAAATTCTGAAAATTCATCTTAGCAAGTGATTTTCTCCACCCACTACATATTGAATCAGGAGACTGAATGAGTGAAAGGAAGACTTATAGATATTAGTTCCATTCCTGGTTTGTTTTGCGACACAGACTAACAAAGAGAGAAATGGCCAAAAGATGAAATAAAAACAAGGGGCTCTCATTAGTTGGTTGCACTTCCATCTTACTCGTGTCTAAAGGCAAGTAGCCATTCATAAAAACAGTACGCACATATTAGGGTAACCCTGCAAGTTGTCACACTGCATTCCTATTTGCAGTTAGGTATCAATTTAGTCATGCAGTTAGGTATCAATTTAGTCATGTATCTGATTTTGAAAGGAATGTTCTCGCAGTACCCTTAAGGGGATACATATCTTAGTAACTCCACTCTTACCAGCGTTACTTTGGTTCTAGCCAGCTATATGACCACACTCAAAGTTCCACGTGGGGGAAGAAGCTTTGCCTTCTGTGTTCTGAAACACACAATCCCCAGTTTGCAAACCACGCCCCTTACAGTTGAATGTAGCGAGCTACACCAGCTCGACAGCGCAGCTCCACACTAAAGACCCTCTCATTTCAGGCTGACGTTGGGGTTCATGAGCAGCACTGCCTTCTTATCTATGTGGCTTAGCAACACGTCTACTGCCGCCATGGTGATGCCCATCGTGGAGGCTGTGGCGCAGCAGATCATCAGTGCTGAAGCAGAGGCCGAGGCCACTCAGATGACTTATTTCAATGAATCTGCCGCCAATGGACTGGAAATTGATGGTATCATGGATCGATATGGCCACAGTGGGGTCTAGTCATTTGGGCAATAGGCATATATTCAAAGATGCTGGGATATATTTTTGAATTCAGTATGCACAAATGCATGCGATGCATTTAGCCTGTTTTTGTAGTTCCCAGTATCCATCCAACTGAATTCTACAAATATTTCACTTTAAATGAACAGCTGAATACATTCTCTGGAAGAATGCCTTTGTACCCTCCAGCCAGTCCAAAGGAATACTCTCACATCCTTGTCAGTAGACAACCAGGTTGCTCTCCCTTCTCCTGAATGTCTTTCCTGCATAAACTGTACATCTTAATTCTTATATCCTATTTGGGTACAATGCAGTATTAAATTCTACCATTGGTATTTCTTACTCTGCTGAACTGCTCTGATGCAACAGAATATGTTGCAGGGTATTTGTGCTTACAAAGGAGGAATGTTATATTGGTATAAGGTGAACTTATTTTTAATTTCAAATAATGCTTTTCATCTTCTACATGCATACACACATGCATACATATATACTCATGATAACTCTTTATTTAAATGGTTTTTCTTTCATTTGATATTTTACAGAAACTTTTACCGGACAAGAAACAAATGATAAAAAAGAGAAAACAAAACCAATTCCAGGGTAAAGACTATTGATATTTTGATAAGGATTTTTCCCAATTGCATTTTAATAAAATAACAAACTGAGCCAATTTATGTTTCAGAAGCAGTGATGACACAGGGAAAGTTTCAATCAAGATGGAGACAGAAAAGGTACATTTCACTTGATTCTTTCTTGTACTTACTTGTACATGAATTGTATTGGGTATATACCTATTGGATTTTAAAATGTGTTACTTTCTCATATAAAGTTACTTTTTCTGATTAAGTCCAAGTGTAGTCCAATGGTTTGATAAGCCTTCTTGGATAGACATCTAGATAAGAATTGTTTTAGGCTCTGTAAGACAATGTCATTATTTTTTGCTTTTATTAGAATTGTGGTCATGGCAATTAGCCAACTGAGTTTTAAGAAGCACAGTTCAGTGTATACTAAGTCTAGTTGGCCGGTCGCTCTGGTTTCCTACGGCATTGTCCCTGTTTCCTCGGGTTATGGACTTGGAATACCCTTTCCCATATAATCACAAGTTATCATGTAACTTTAGTGTTCCCGTTTCCACTAAAAATTTCAGTGGACAATTCATGAATTGTTTCTGGGCAAACACAGGCAAAGGGGTTGTAGCTACTGTAGACGCTGAAGAGAGGGTGGAGACCTTAGTAAACTGCACCATTTCTTTAATTCTTTTCCTCAGAATAAATCAATATAAAAACACTACCCTACACTGCACTAGGAGCAGAATTTCTCAAGGCTGCCAAAAATAATCCTACTTAGAAATAGTCCTGCAGTAACCATGGCGTTAAGAAGTGGGGAACTTGGGCTGTATGACATATTAGCATGCAGCTCAGTGGGAAAGGGAACATTATTGTTGTGCATAGAAATTTCAAGGAAAGTAGGAGTTTCTGTGTATAAAAAAAATAAATGCAAGATAAGAGAGGACCACTGGCTATGTCTACCTGAAGGTTTTTGTGAGAAAAATTCATATACATTCATGAAAACATAATTATCTTTGGGGATAGAAATATTCCATATATGAATCTAAACAAGTGTTTAAAGTGTATAAAAACATACATTGGAAACTGAACTTTGCATACTCTCATGAAAACTGGCAAATCTAAGCAGAAGGAATAAAGAATGTACTCATCGCCAGTACCTTGCTTGAAGATACTTTCAGCAAGATAAGTTCCTGGCACCATACCTAAGTTTATGGTTCAAATTGACTTGCTATCAGTTGTGTCCTAGGTCTTGTGGGTAGAGATGTTAAAAACAGACTCCTCTTTGTTATATGTATCTCAGAATCTAGTGAATATAAAACAACTAACAGATAAACACACACACACACACACACACACACGCACACACACACACACACACAAAACAAAAACTACAGTAAAGCTTGCCCTGAAGGCAAGCCTTCCAAACAGAGGCACAATTAGTTTAATATGGGCATTTCACAAAAAAAGGAGTGTACAATAAAGATGCTTGAATCTGGGGAAATGACAGAGTCTACGAGAGAAGAGTACAAATCTGTAATGACAGGTTCTCAGTCATTCTGATTTTGACCCCAGCATATCCCACTGCCTGAAACACAAGTAGGTATTCAGTATTCATCTTCACCAGTTAAGTTATGTGTGGATACCAAAGGTGGAAATAGGAAAAGACACTCTAATCAGAGAATATACTCTTCAAAAGCTCAACTCTGCAAAACTCACAGCCTCCCGGGGGCCTCTGCAGTAAGATGCTAGAGATGAGTGAATAACTGGACCTGGCGAGGGGCAGTTCTTTGAGTCTACAGTAGAGTCTGGAAATTCTCTGTGTGAAGAAGGAGCCTTGCACCTAGTAGGCACCTTGCACCTAGTAAGCACCTAGTAGGCATCATGGCCAACTCCATTTTAGGATGCATTCTCTTGTAACATTGAGAAAGGCAAGGGGATGTGGATCAGACTGACTTTCTGTTTAATCAGACGCTGGGAATGAGAGAAAAATCTAGAAAATGTCAGCACTGTTGGAGTACCACAAATCAGTTCTGTCCTATGAAGTGGGCCTTACATTCAACCAAAGAGTGGTTGGTTATCCCCAAAATGTACATGCCACTCTTACAACAATGGACAGACCTTGTCAAACTTGGTCATTATTGTCGCTCACAGGGTTCATTCACATCAGGGGACGACCATTGATGCTTTTTCTCCCCCAACCAGCCTGAATTCTATGAAAACTTTAACACTATGAAAACTAGCCAGCAGAGAGGAAGCTTCCAGGTCAGAATCAACTTGGTCTCTCCATGTCCTGTGCCCCAACTGTGTAATATCTTCAAAAATGGAGTCTTACCTTCAAATCCTGTTTGGGATCCAGTACCAATGGCTATAGAATGTGTCGTTTGAGAGGTGTATATGTGTTTCTGTATTCTGTACATGGCTATGCACACATGAATGCACGGGTCTGAGGAGGCCAGGAGATGGTGTCAGGTCCAGAGAAGCTGGAGTTGCTGGCAGTTATAAGCTGCTTGATGTGGGTGCTGGGAAAAAACCTTGGGTCCGGTGCAAGAGCGGTATGTGCTCTTCATTGCTAAGCTATCTCTCTCTAGTGCCCCCATTCACAAAGCTTATAAAATAATAGGTTTCCATGTGGCTCTTTCAAAGCTCCTTAGTGTTAGGTTTCCCTTCCTCTCCCCCTTGCCTGCCTTACTCTCCCATCCCCCTCTCCGCCTTGTCCACCCCTCTTCAATTATTCCACTGCCTGCCTTCAGGTCACATGTGCCCCACTGTCACTCTCTTTAAAAAAAATATCTTTCTTCACCTCCATGAGCCCTTTCTAAGTCCCTGGCTTCTACAGGCACTCCAAGTTAAACCCACAAATCCAAAATTATTTTGATTCCTACCAGTTATAGCTCTCTTTTCAAGAATAAACAAATCCTACGGATCATATTGCCGTTATAAAGAACTGCAGCTGTTCCTTGTCAGGTTCCATTAGATGACTTAACACCGGCTGATTATATGGAAGAATTCATACCTCATTTTTCTGCTTATGAAATAGAAGGCACATTTGAGTTTATAATGTTTTGTTTGCATCCTTCTCGAGGAAGGTAGGGTGTTCTATTGATTAAAATAAAACCTGTAGAGTTTGACATTGCATTTTATCTACAAGCTGGGAAAAATACAAATGTTACCTTCCTTTGGAAAAGAGTTGGTTAAAATACATTTCAACGGTGAGAAAAAAAAACCCCAGAAAACTGAAACTGTGCATGGTGATTTGCACCTGTAATCCCACCACTGGGAAGGCTAAGGCAGAACTGCTATGAGTTTGAGGTCAACCTGGGCTATATAGAGAGTTCCAGGCAAGCAAGCCTGCGCTACAGTGTGAGATTCTTTCACAAACAATAGACTTTAGCTTTTATTCATAATTTCCACCATTCTGCCATGTTTTTCACAAAAGATTTAATGTTATCTAATAAAAACTGATACAATGTTCATCGGTTCAAACATCATTTACTTTGTACAAAATTCAGAATTTTCCTGAATTTTATTAAGCCTGGAATAATAGGATTAAATTAACATAAGATTATTAATAAGCATACCTGATTTTTCAGGATCGTTTTTTCAAACTCAGTAAAGCATGCATGCAAACACACACAGAGAGAGAGAGAGAGAGAGAGAGAGAGAGAGAGAAGGGGGAACTGGGCTATAGTTTACTGTGTAGTAAATAAACCGTTCTCACTAAATGGAAGAAAATTAACAGTTGCTCCCAAATCAAAGCTCTATTTGTCATGACAATAATTACGCTGATCAAGAAATATGAACTTACCGTAACCCAAACACAACCATGGCAGTGAGCAGTCTACTGTCCCCTCTGCACTGCAGACACCACAGTCCATATCTCCCTCCCTAATCCTCTCACTTTATCTTTTCTAATTCTAAAGAGTGTATCACTTTCTCATAGGCTACATATAATTTGCTTTTTTAAAAATGTATTTTGGTGTTACTTGCTTTCTAACTAAAATGTAAGACTCATATAGGCAGATTCTTATCGCTGTACCACATATCTCAAATAGCCGGGACAGTGATGGCTGTAGTAAGCATTTAATATTAGTTGCTGAGTGCATGTATAATTTTAATAGTATATTATCAATTACGATTGATTTAAAATAACTGGTGCTGCATGTAAATTGTAATAAGAGCAAATAGATAGGTTTAAAGATAAAACTGCGAGTCATATTAATAGAGCTTTGTGTGGAAAGACAAATGACCGGAAAAACAAAGGGACTGCTCAAATGTTCTTCAAAAGAACACACACAAATGGTCAATAAGCACTTTTAAAAGCCTTCAACATCCCTAATTCACACGAATGCAAATTAAAATTGCTTTTTGAAATAACACCCCATATCAGAATGGATAGCATTAGAAATCCGGCAAAAAGGTGAGAATGTAAGGAAAGAAAGCCCTTACTGCTGGTGAGGGTACAAATTAGTATAGCTGGTGTGGAAATCAGTATGGATGTTTCTGAAAACATTAAAAATGGAACTAGCATGTGACCCAGCTAGATGACTCCTGGGCACACATTCAAGGGGTTCCATATCCTACCATGGAGATGCCTGCCTGTACATCTATTTTTATTGATGCTATGTTCACGATCCTAAGAAAATTCCCAGAAGCCCTTCAGCACTTGAAGGGACAATGAAGGACATATAGATGTGGATTTTTATGTTACGCTTTAAGGAAAAATTAAGCTATGAAAATTTGAGGAGCACAGGTGAGTTTGGAGAATATCTTGTTAAACAAGGTGACTCAAATTCAGACAAAGAAAACACATGGTTTCCTTCGTGTGCAGTTCCTAATCTATAATGTGTGTGTGTGTGAGTGTGTGTGTGTGTGTAAGAGAGAGAGAGAAATGAGAGAGATAATGAGCATGGATAAAACAGCACCAACAAAGAAAACTATAGAGGAGATCGAGGAGGGTGAAATGGTTGGTGAGTGGTGTGGGTTGGACAAAGAGACATCTGAGACATGAAGACGAAAAGGAGACAGGAAGACTACAAAGAGAGGTCAGAGATACTGACGAGAGGAGGGGAATCTACTGCAACACGCTTGGTTTGGAACTGTCACAATCCCTAATACCTTATATGATGGTTTAAAGAATATTTTTTAAGATGCCTGAGACATAGAATCTGCCGGCTGTAAACTTATTGCTAAGCAAGGAACTGCAAGGTTTTCATGTAGAGGAACAGTAGCTCTGCTGCCACCGGAGGTGGTGACTACAGTGGGTTGGAGTTGGGGATGATGGGTATTCAGTTGTCCCTTGGGTTTCAAGAACCAATTTAACAGTGCTTGTATCTAAGGGGCGCATTCCTATGCTGCATACCTGACAAGGGAGACATTTCCCCGGCAGATTCTCCTCTCACTGTAAGGCAAGGCCTTGGCGTCACCAGGCATGCTACTGATGTCTGGAATGGTAGTCCATGAATCCCACGCTGTTCTCTAAACATGCCTGCAACATTTTCAGAGAAAGAAACTGAGGAAGGGAACAGTGACCCCAAAGAACACTTGGGGTCACTTGCATACATGGGAGACTGTATTTCTCAGGATCCATGTGACAGCTGGGAGACCAAACATCACTTATAGGATTTTTGTGAGAAATAAGTTCAAGGCGTCTAAAATAACACTGCCATCACCTAAGGAAGAAGTCACCAGTCCTTTGCCTACACCGTGAGCTTTAGCATTCCTCAAAGAGACAGCGCGCAGACTTTCACACTCTCAATCCCTAAACCCCTAGGCTTCTTTGAATAAACAAAATTGGAACATCACTATGGTTTTATGGGAAAAAAATCAAGATAATTGTTTTCTACTCATTTAATATAACCTGTTGTTCCTCAAAGGAAAAAAAAAAGTTTAAGGGAAAAATATCCTTGAACAAATTGCGTCTTGCTTTTAATTAGGTGTTGTTTAGTCTGAGGGTGAAATCCTTATGGCTGAAAATTAAATTCTAGAAGACAATACTTCTTAATACTTGCCAACAATTCAGAGTCTGGTAAGCATAGTAATAAATACTCCTCTTAATATTAGGGGAAAAGCACATCAGTTCTGCCAAGCAAGGCGATAGTAATTTAGAACACCTGGCCCTAGACTGACTATAAAACTGTCACTTTAGCCTACATTACGGAGGCTCTATGGACACACCCTTCTTCACTACTCTGCCTTGACTGGGTGAAATTCAGTCGCCAGGGTGATGACTGTTAGATACTGCTCAGTCCTCACTTGACGCAACTTGGAGGCCTCCTTGTACTTCTGCGAATCCCATGGTGAAGAGACCGTGTTTCCAGGAGAGGCGTGAATGCAGACAGGGACAACCACACACACTCCCTTAGGAAACAGGTCCACCATCTCTGACCTAGCTTTCGCTTCTTTTAAAATCTCAACTGAAGTCAAAGTTCCCGATGCTTCGGTGGCTATACTTCATTGTGTTTCAATAAGATATCTCACTGTTAAATTACTGTCGACTTTGTATTTTCCATTTGATGAGCTACAAAATGGATTATGGAGCAAGGAACACAAGCTGAGCCACACTGAAAGCATTTGCAGGTTACTCTAACTCACAAGTGGCTCCGCACACTGAAGCATTCATTTTGGAACTGTTCCTTTGGAACAGCAGCAAAGTGTCTCCATGCATTTCCTTAAATCAGGGGTATAGTTATTTGGTTATCAAATTGTTTTTTAAAATATACTTTGAGTATGAAATATTTCATACTTACACATATCTTTTAAAGTCATGGAAGCTTCTAAAGAACAATAAAATAAACTAGATGATGTATAGTATACCCCAGGTTTAGAAATAGTAAGTAAGAATTTAAAAAAATTTCCACGAACCCCTCACCTGGCTCTTTTTCTTCTTTTCAAACTCACCCTGATGCTTTCGCAATGGCAGTCTTAATTGAAAACTGTTCCCGCTTCTCAGTTTGCCTGTGTTCTAGTGAGGGTGTGGGATTGAACATTCCAACAAACATCAAAAAGACAGAGAATTTCAGAAAGATTGAAATAGGCTGCAGTGGTGGTTCCTCAATCAGAATGACCTTTATGTTCTGTTTTTCCTGCGGCATCCTCAGCTCTGAAGCCTGTGGTCCATGCTGGGTCAACTATCTGCCTCTGTTCTGTACTGTAGCTAGCAGGGCGAGGAGAAGGCAGACGGGCTTCTTATGATTTCCCTGATCTTAGGACTATTCAGATTTTCTACTTCATGTCTAATTAGTTCTAGTTTACTACAAACAAATGGAAATGTGCAGTTATTTATACTATGGTGTTTATTTTCTATACTGTTTACGGGTATATCTTTCGTCACTTTAAATATATTTCCCTTGTGATTTTAAACCTTCATTTTACTGGTCTTGCAAAGTTAGTCAAGTCTAGAACTAGATTATACTTCATAGAGGTTCTTATAGTGTTGAATCTCTACGTTTGTAGATTATACTATGTAATATATATATATATATATATATATATATATATATATATATATATAGTAGTTATGGAGTCTCATATTTTACATTTACTGCTTTTTGACCATTTTTTTTTCTGTGAAAAGTCAGCTAACATTATTTGTAGGTAGTCTTTTCCCATTGGTTACTTTAGAGATGTGTGTGTGTGTGTGTGTGTGTGTGTGTCTGAGAGAGAGAGAGTTTTGGAATATCATTTGATGTTTTTATTAACGTAGTCTTCCTGAGTCCATGTTGTCTCTTCCCAAACCTGTCAATTATCAACCACGTCGTCCTAGTGGTCTCCTCCTCTCCAATCAAAGACATTAAGTAACTTTGTCTTCTGACATTACGGACAACTCTTCTGTTTTCTTCTTTGTCTAGTGGGCTTGTGGATTATTTACAAATAACAGATAAACCCTACCATTCAGCATTCCTTTAAGCTCTTTCTATTTCACTGATGGAGCTACTCACCGAGTTTTAAATTATGTTTTATGAACTCATTTTGTGTGCTAACATTTCAACACTTTCTAAAATGCCATTAATTATTAATAACCTTGCTGTGTACTGTATTTAATAACTTTAGTTTCTGATGCCCTTGTCAGTCATTTTCTGATCATTTTTTTATTTTCTAGACATTCTCACTCTGTTACACACTTTTTTTTTCACATTTTCATACTTCCAAATGTTAAAATGCTGATTTTCCTTGAAATCTCCAAGGAGAAATCAGAGTTCAGGGTTGCAGCTGCCCACAGGAGTTCTCAATTATATTACCAGCTTTTCCTTAACATTCAAGTAATGACAAGTTGCGCTTGGAAGTGTATGATAACAATTCTCAGGATACATTGTTCTTTTCCTTAACTTTCCTTGGCAGTTCCTTCTCCCCACTCTGCAAAGGAAATAGGTATCATAAATGTTTTCCTGTACTCATCCCTACACACAGCTGGCCTTGGGTATTATCTTCCATTACAAATTCTCTTTGCAAAGCTCTCAGAACTTCATGGAAATTGGGGAGGAGGGATGATGGCGGAAGACCAGAGGAGTTGAGGACATCAGGAGAACAAGCCACACAGTGTCAGTTGACAAATACTCTTAGGGGCTCACAGAGACTGAAGGGGCAGACACAAAACCTGCAGAGTCCCCTAAATATATCTTATCGCTGTCTGGATTGATGCTCTTGCAAAACTCCTATGGCCTGGGGGATTCTTTGATCTTTTTACCTGCCCTTGGGACTCATTTGCTCCTGCTGGGTTGCCTGGTTCACCCTGGATGTAGAGACTAGTTCCTGGCCTTGTTCGTCTTGCTATGCCATGCCCTGTTTGAGCAGTAAAGCTGTGAGGACTGTTCTTTTCTGGGGAGAAGTGTGTGGGCGGGGCTGTTTGTGGGCTAGGGTGGGGTGGTAGATCTGAGGGAAAGGGGAGATGGGAGGAACTGGGAGGAGCAGAGGGAAGAGAGGAGGAAGGGGGTTGAGTTGTATTGTATAAGTTGTATGGGAGTAGAAAAATAAAAAATAAAGATATAAAAAAGTAACAAATTCTCTTTGTAACAAGATAAATGAAATCTCTTGAGCAAAGTCAGACTCTTCACTCCCTTATATTAAAATTGCTTGTAACTTTATTTTATGATTAATACAGATTTCTTCTTTCATATAGTTCACTGGGGTATTTTTCAAAATGATGTTTAATGTTTTCAATTTAAAATTGTTTAACAAGGAGTTTGATTTGTTATGATACTAAATATATAATATGCTATTATCTATATATTATTTCAATCATTTTACTACTATAGAAAGAGCATTTTTAATCTAGTGCCACATATATTTTTCTCTTAGCTGCAAAACTGCACAGGAAGCTTCCAAGTATTTAGCATTTAACTTAATACAGTCTTTGTAAGTAAACCCTGTACCATGAAAAATCATGATTATTTTTAAGCATTGCTGAAAAATAGCTTATTTTCAATACTGAAGAGCCTTCATGCCTGGAATGCTAAATTTTAAATGCTGTTCCATGCATCCCACTATCGCTTTCTAAGCTGCTGTCCCCATTCACAACATGCAACAGAGTCCTTTAGTAGATTCAGAGGATGGAAACACAATTTCAAAGACTACTCTTAATAATGTTCATTTTATTAAAACCCCCAAGCTCCGCAGGTTATCGCTGACTAGATCTCCGGTAGATCTTCCTGAAGACTCCATGCAGGGAGTCAAGGGAAGAACCCTCCCTTTCCTTTCACCCGGCTCAGTCTCATATTAGTTACATTCTGTGACTTTGTTGCAGAAACAATTTCCTTGCAGAAATTATTTCAAACCATATGCACATTATGGAAAGCCAAGCTTAATTAAAACTAAATAACATTATCTGTTATCCATTTAACTGCGCACATGGAAACCCAATAAGAAAACAAACTGAGGCCCAACGTTTTCATACCTCCGTGCACTTGAACCTCAGCTCCACCCCCTTTCATTATTTATATCATCTACTGAGATATGCGACATAGAGGCACCAAGGCTAATCTGTGCATCCATTATTAGTAAAGAGCAATTCATTAAAACAACAGCAACTAAGGGATTTCCTAGAGACAGAACTTATAGGTTGTGTATATACTAAGCGAGCACTCCATCACTGAGCTGTATCCCAAGCATAATCTTTTCTTTTATTTTCAGACAAGGTCTCACTAAATTTCCCAGGTTGTCCTTGAACTCACTCTCCAACCAGAGGCTTTCCTGCCTCAGCCTTCTAGGTAGATAGAATTACAGGCCTACATCGTGTTTCTGTTGTTGTTGTTTTAATAGAAATATATGCATCTGATCTTCTTTGAAATGGCTTGTTAAACAGGCTAATTTACCTCTACTATATTCTGAATGTCCATCAAATTGAGAACAGGTAGACTGCCTAAGTCACAATCACGGTCAGTTTTGTAATTATAAAGGAAAGATTTAACAGCAAAATAATCCCAGAATATGGAAGGATGCTAATGAATGGGTGGAAAAGGCTTTGTTATTCGTGGGCATGTAATTGCAAATCAGTGCTGAAGAAAGCCAGAAGCTAGATTTAAATAGTGCAGTCTTCAAAGAATGTATGTCGGGGGTTGGGGGTTGGACAAACTTTGCTTCTGAAGACATTAAATCTCCAAATATCTCACCCGCAACTCCACATAGATAGCTGCTCCACCAGGAGGAGAAGTGTGATCTTTAGACATGGCAACAGAGAATAAGGAAAATCAGCGATGGGGCGGAGTCAGGAGAGGAGATCACACTGAAACTAAGTCAGGCTCTCTTGCCCTGAGTACAGGGAACCCCTGTGCTCCAATGCCCTCCAGGGGTGCCTGGCAGTTGAGACCTGGTTTCTATTCTACTGGAGCCAGCAGCCTAGTCTAATGCCCTCAAGGTGTGTACAGACAGCAGTCCAGGAAAGTCTTCCCTGGGGAATTCGATCAGTAAAACAGAATGAACAACATCCTGATACTAGAATTTTCTCAGAGAAATCCCTTCAGTGAACCTCACTGCCAAGAGTGAATCCCAAAGCGCACGTGCAGAGTTTCTAAACTGCTTTTCACTGCCTTAAATATGAGTAGGCAACCCCAAATGTCTAGGTATCCGAAGAAAGCCTGAGGCATGAAGAAGCAGTTCCAAACAAACAACAAGAAATCTGCTCTGTGCAGGAAACAATCGATAGAAGAAGAGGAAAGTTTGAGGAAGGAAAACATCATTAATATATTTACAGAGGTAAAGGAATAAATTGCATTCACAAAATATCAACAGCATTCCAGAGAAGAGGAAAAGAAGACAAGGATAAAAAAAAAAAAAAGACATAGACATATACAATGCAAATAAATGTATAAAGCTTAAGTAAAAAGTGAATATTTCAGAAGATACTGTAAAGGGAAAATTCAGAAGATAAACTACTGGCGAGGAATTAGAATTAATAGGAGATTCAGGAGCAGAGAACAGAGAGGGAAGAACTGTGAGAGAAGCAGGAGAACTTCCATACTGAAGAACAAAACATTTATCATTAAAATCCTACTGATGTCAGCCCAGGAGACAAAGCAAACTCACAGTTCAGATCTCACTTTCATGAGGTTTTTCCATATTATACATCCCTTTTCGGATGACTAGAAAAAAAAAACTGGTGCATGGAAAATAGAAATCATTTTCATGTAGAAAATAGAAGGCAAATAGAGTCTTTATAAATTTTGGGGGCTGAAGGGTAGATACCTATGGGGGCTGACCTTTAAGTTACTTAAAAAATAAAAGGTAAATTATAGCCCACAACACCCAATCCTGTCATGCTAAATGCCATTTCTATGTTTCTGATGACTTTTAGAGGGCAGTCATTTTTCCTTATCACGATTTTGTGAAAAGGCCTGACCCTGCCAATAAACACACAGCGTGATTATCTGTACGGAATACTAAAGCACCCTGCTGTGCTCTGTGGGTGGGAGTGTATGTTGTCACAGCCATTATCTAAAACACTATACATGTTCTTTACAAAATGAACACTAGAACTAACTTATGATCCATCGATATCCTGGGCATGTATCCAAACAATGCAATCAAAGTTACAGACAATGTCTAGTCTTCAGTGTTCATTGTAGCACTACCATAACAGCCGAGATACATGGATAAATGTATTTTTATAATGTATTCTTGGTTATCATGATAATCTATGGATCATCACATAGCAATTCTTGTCTATTTCAGATTTGTCCTATACACTAGTACTTTAAAAGTATCCATATGTATTAAAATACACATGAATACAACATGATAAAAGATATCAACTACTAATATAGTTCTTAGATTTATTTGCAGACTGGAGCATATAAAACAAGTTTGAATCCTCAAGTATTGATCCTTGGTCCTTGATCCTTGATCTCAAAGATATTACTGTATTAACCCAGGTCAGAGATAATATTGTCTCAGTCTAAAGTGACATGATGGCTTTGAATAAGGAGCAATCTAAACACATTTGTGGCGCTTTATATAAAAGGAAATCAATGGAATTAAGTGAACAGAGGAGAATATTTTCAGGAGGACAAATAGCACAGCGCAAGGGTTGCAGCTCTGGGCTTTAAAGCAAGTCAATAATTTCATTATCCAGGTTTGCCACTTTAAGGCACCGACACTGGGTAATTCATTTAACCTCTCTGTGTCTCATATCTTCATCTGCAACTCGGTATAACATTGTCCAGCTCACTATGGTATAAAATATATAAAAATGTATCGCTATGGATACAGTGTAGTCCAGGGAATCCTGAAGTATATAGCTTGGAAAAGTTGAGTGTAAACAACCAAGCAGGTTGATGTTACTAGATGTTCAAGCTCCTGTCACTCTGACTTTGCTGTACTCTGGGACTGGAGGATGAGCAAACCCCTTCTCTACCTCAGTTAGTTTCTGTCAGGATATCCTCTCAAAAAAAAGAAAGAAAAAAGAAAATAGGTCATTATTTGGGGTAGAGTGGAGAGAGCAAGCTAGGAGAAGCATAAAATAAAACCACTAAGTGGCTACTTCAGAATTTCATGGTCAAAAGTATAAAAAAAAGGAATATCCAATTTACGTGATCCTGTGTGTGTGCGTGTGTGTGTGTGTGTGTGTGTGTGTGTGTGTGTAGATGGGGGGGAAAGAGCGCTTAAGAGCGAGAGCAGGGTATTTCAGAAGAGGCAGTGAGGAACAACAATTCTGATTCTATCTCTAAGTTCTAAGGATCATAAAGATGAAAACACTTGGCCTCTAGAGGGATGACTTATGGACATCAACCAGTGAAGGCCTAAGGGAGAAAAGTTCCCAAAGATGTTGAACAACTTATTGACCATGTACCACCAATAATAACAGAAAACAATAGGAAGCTTTGGAAGTTATGATAGAGGGAAGAGATGAAGGAAGGATTGTATCAGAGACAGAAAAGAAACATTAAGGAAGGACTGAAATTATGTTTGTGCAACAGTTCAGCATTTGACTCACATGTATATTTTGTTGTTACATTTCTATGGACAATAAGGTGTTATGTTATTAGTCAGTCTAGGCTACCATAACAAAATACAACAAAGACTCATTTACCATGGTTAAATCTCAGATCGAGACCTGTCAGAGTTAGGGTTTGATGAGGACTGCTTCCTGGGCACACACGTGGTCACCTTCCTGCATGTACACTTGGGGAAGAGAAATCTTAATGTCTTCTTAAGGTCTTCTTTTAAACAGTTTCTGATCTCACTTCATGATATTAACTATCACTCAAAAGTTCTGTCTTCAAATACCATCATGTATGTAAAATAAGAATGCTGAGACACATTCATTATGTAAGAAATGTTACCACGAGTAGAGCTGATCTCATCATGTATTTCCTTTTCAACAGAACTCAGTCACAGGAACAAAATATCGGACAAAGAAGGATCACATGATGTGTAAACTCATGTGTTTATCTATTGCTTACTCATCTACTATTGGTGGGCTGACAACAGTCACCGGTACCTCCACCAACCTGATCTTCTCTGAGCATTTCAATACGTAAGTACAATCAGATTGGTGATTTAGTGAGTGGGCAACAAACAAACCATGGATACCATTCTTACCTGACGCACCAAATTCAGGGACCGTTATACAGGATTATCTTATCTTTGTTTCCTATCAGGATGTCTCTAGATCTAGAGACCTACCTTTGGACCGAGGATGAAATGTGCAGGCTCTAGTAAATTCACGTGTTCTTGAAGATTCATTCTCCTGCTAAGCTAAGATCAGGTCATGCTTTTGGAAAGAGGCCTTACTCTGCCAATATGACAGACAGCATGCTTATCTGTATGGAATAGATCAGCACTCCCATCTAAGCCTCTTACCAGAGAGGTAATAAATTTTTTGTTGCAACTAATTCACTAATATGATAATCAGCTGACATGCCAATGCACTGTTGCTTGAGACAGTTTATGCAGAGTTTGGATACTGAGCATTTGAGTTTAAATGGTAACCTGTGGACACAGGCACTAATTGCAAGAGGCTGAGGTTGGCAAACTCCCCCCCCCCAAAAAAAAAAAAAACTCTCTGGAGTTAGGTAGTTATCAGAGATGAAAGCACTGGAATAATTCACTGATGTGTGAATGGCTAAATTAAAGTTTACAGTTATGATACCAAACCATTACAAAAATTGAGGAATCTGTAGTTTTAACTATGATGATGTTTCAGTTAAAATGTCTACAACTTTCCTTACCTACTTTGTAAAATTTAACTAAAAAACAAAAAAAACAAAATTCCTTTGAGAGGTAGTTTTTCATATGTAAAATAGTCACATTTTGTAAAATTACTCTGAGAGTTAAATGTGTAAATAATGCTAAAATATTGTTGCATTATGTAAAACTATTGAAGCAACAGTTAGAAATGTGGGGTCTTCTTCGACAGCTCAGAAACAACGTCTACTTCAAGTATTGCAAGTACAATATAGACTAGCCTGAGTGGTTGGAGGGTGATCAATACTACAGAAACCTGAGAACACGAGATAGACTTTTCTCAAAAGATGGATTCAGAAGCAGGGAAAGAACACGCTACAGAGCAGAACTCTAGGCTCTATGGACTTTATCAAATTATGTGTGAAGCACTATTTTTCTCCAATAAATCCAAGGCTAAGAATGCCAATCCCTGATCTACCAAGAGTGACATCTTGTGTGCAAAGGTCAATGGTGCAGAGGCTCAGGTTCAATATTGAAGACTTTTGTGTGTGTTTATTTACTGTTTCTGTGAATATATGTCCATCACTAATTTAGTTTTATTTGCATATTTAATACAAATACGTATCTAACCATAAATACAATTTATGGTTAAATTTTTATAATTTCTTTTCAACAATATATTTTGACCAGGTTTTGCCCCTTTCCCAGCTCCTTCTCTCTGTCACTCAAACCAAAGCAAGACAAAAAAATGAAAATCAAAGCAAAAACTAAATAAATGATAATGATATAAATAAATGAATGAGTGAATGAATGAATGAATAGGTCAAAAGGAAATAAAAAGCCTTAACAAATATGGAGTGCATTTTCTGTTGGTTAACTATACCTGGGCATGGAGCCTGCCCTGTAGAGTGGTTGATATACCCAGCGACACTCCACTGGAGATAACTGATTTTTCCTCTCCCAGCAAATATTGATTGAAAATAGCCTCTTGGTGGGGCATTTGTGTCCACTTTCCTTTCTCTGTGATGCTTCTTAGGTTTAATCATTTAGGAAGACATATTTGAAAGGTATTTGATTTATAAAAGGAGGAATTCTGGAGGAATTTATAAATGGAGGATCCTTTAGTGTCAAGGGGCTATAATCCACAAACTCAGAACTAAAGTTGTACCCGAATCATTTCTGCAGGCTAGAATTGAACCCATGATCAAGAAAAAGAGACTCTGTATCTCAACCAGCACTTCAGAATCCTTTCCTACCGTTTAGGCCCAATTGAAATGGGTTTACCCATTGGTGTCAGAGAACTGCTGTCCTATATAGAATGGTTATATCATTCTAATGGAATCCCGATATAAAGTCGGATCCATGCTGAGTTTGCCTCTGGCCTTCATGTTCCTGTTTAGTGTGTCAACCCGTTTTTAAAATTATTGTTAATCTTTCTCTTGATTCTTTCCATGCGTTAATCTACTTTTAGTGTCTGGTCAAGAGCATTTTAACAGCATGAACAAATGTTTCAATAACGACTTTCACGAGCCTAATATTTCCGAAGCTTCAAAACGTTGCCTTTGTACTACTAAACGTATGGAAATTATGACTAGGATAAAATCAGATTCACCATTTGACAGGAAATGCTGTTATACAAGAGAAAAATATGCCATTTTAGAGATGTAATTTATATCATTAAATAAATAGATACTTCAGCTTTTTCTTAAATGTTTCTTGCAAAATGCAATAGTATCGTAAACTACGATGAGGCAATGCTCATTCAATTTCATTGGGAAAACGCCAGAAGCTGAAAGCTCTCCACTATATTTATTTCTTCATATGTTTAGAGCTAGGGAGATATTCTGATTTACTTAGGAATGCACTAAGACAGTACAATCTTTTCCTCTAGATACTACTCGCCATAATTCTGGGCAATAATGAATTTGTAATGATTTTGTCTTTCAATGCTGAAGGCCAGTAGGAACTCAAATATTGGTAATTTCTGTCGTTGGAATTCAGAGCTAGGTGTCAGCTTCCAAATGTAAGAAAACTATGGTATAACCTTTTGAAATCTCTTATAGCTCTTTACCTGTCTACTTATCTTCTATTTATTATCATCTAACCCGTATGTCGTTTTTGTAAATAGATTGAGAGATAATAATAAAACAACAGTGAGAATAGAAATATCTCCTAAAATTGCCTTCATGAAAAGATGCCTCCCAGACACTGAAGGTGTGTTGGGGGACTTTAGTTACATGCCACAGAAAATTTGCTAGAGAAAATTTGACATGAGAAATATTTTAGAGGTAGATACTAGGTACAGGAATAAAAATCAGTGCATATAACTCATAAATCAACGAAGCAATGTCTACAGCGTATTTCTTTTAAGGACAGGGATAGTCTCCTTTTTTTTTTTTTTTTTTTTTTTTTTACATAGTTTACTGTAACAGTGTGCTCCCTCACAGATTGTCACTCTAAGAGTCTGGGGAAAGAAAACCAGTCAGAAGCAATCACTAATGCGCTGACAAATGGGAAAAGGCTGCTTCTGAGATGACCGTTTGCAATCCAAGGTGCCATGCAGTAGGAAGGTCAGTACAATTCATCGTGAGAGTTTCAAGTTAAGGAGAGGTTAAAGAAACTCTGGGGATGTCTGGCTAGAGAGTAGGGCCATGAACTTCTAGAAAAGAAAATGCAGATTCACCTGAGAAATTAATAAATTTGATCTGGACGGACCCTCATGGCCTACCGAGAACATATCCACAAGGAGATCTGAAGCAGGCTTTGCAAGTGCGTTGCTGAGGTAACTATAATTAGAATATCTGCAAGAGCAGAAATTAAGTTCTTGAGTGTGGAAAGAGCCACAGTTAAAAAACAGTTAAGAAATATAAATATAAATATAAATATACTTCCAGTAGCTGCTGTCACTAGGGAAGGGTGAAGAAAGTTAATTAAAATCGGAGGAGAGTCAGAAGCACATGGTGTTCTGAAAGTCAAAAGAGAAAGTGGGACAAGACACCCAAAGTGACAGAAGGGGAAAAGAAGATGGCTGAGAACGGCCCATGGTTCTCCTGGGCCTTTCAGAAGAGGGTAGGTTAGATGGAGCAGCCAATGGTGGACACTGTCCCAACTGAGCAGAGGGAACGGAAGGCAGAAATTTGAAATTGTTCAAGTTTGAAAAAGACAAGAATAAATTTTGGCCTGACCAAAATTCAGGGGGGAAGTCGTTTAGAACAAGGTGAAGATGTCAGTCGGATGTTAATTGTTGAAAGAAATAGAAACTTTTAGAAAAGAAAGGTTGTGGGGAGGGATAAGGAAGGAGAGCTAGGAGGTGAGCATTGGTTGAGATAAACAGCATCAAGACGAACATGGAGTCCATAAAGTCCTGGTAGTTCTTGATGCTTATCCAACCACAGGATCATTTATATCAAGACAAACTTGTAAAAGGAAATATATTATTGAGAACAATTACTATTTTTATAGTAGTAGTGATGTTCTGATGCATTATTATCACCAAACAAATGTAACAGCTACTAGTCAAGAAGGAGCTGTTGAGATAGAAGCAGAGTGTTATCCCATGTAAAAGGCATAGCTGGATGTATAAAGATATATTATTCAGGTTTTAAGTTTTAGCTGCAAAATTATGAGTATGGAAAGTAGTTTGGATGAAAGGCTTATTATCAAGATCATCACAATCATCCCTGAAAATTGTATATTCAGTTGTTACACCAGTCTCATCCATGTGAGTTAGGTCCCCAGAATCTTAGCACCCAACCACACATGTAGCATTTGCTACTACACATGTATAGTACTGAATCTGTAAAGTACTCATTAGTCACTGTAAGATATTTATGATACCAATCAAAAATTATAGGAGCTATAACATACTGTAAATGAAAGAGTCAAGACAAATATGAATAATTTCAGATTATGATTGATTACAGACAGCTCTTCTGCAGAAAATAAAACTGTGACCAAAGGGTGGAGTGCTGTTCTAAGGTTCACAGACCAAGAGATAGTCAAAGACATGTGTTTGTACTTGCCTTTGGTTCAAATGGCTACCTTATCGTCTTTGCTATAAAGATGAAGAAAGTAAACATATTCCCTTTCATGCAGTACTAACTCAACAACTTCAACAACTATCATGGCTTCACTTTGGAAATGAGCAGTGTAAATCCCTTAGAAACAAACTGTCTGACAACTACCAGAGAAGAAATGTGGGGACCAGCAAAATGCCCAGGCAACTAAAGGTACTTGCCACCAAGCCTGGCACCCTGAATTCAATCCCTGGGACCCATGTGATAGATTGTGAAAGCCAACTGCTACAGGTTGTTCTATGACCTTAATATGTGCTCTGTGGCATGACTACACACACACACACACACACACACACACACACACACCTCATTTGCAAATACATAATCCAAAAAGTTTTTTTTCATTTAGACATGTAGATGTCACAGAATTTGGATCCGATATCAGTTCAGATTTCAAGCTTGTCATATATCAGCTTGATTTCTTTGAATATCAGGTTTGTTTTTTTCATCTAAGTAGGGAAATATGGTAATTTATTTTCATAAAGATGAAAAATGCAGTGTATGTGTGATCTGCATCGAGCCTGGGAATGGCAACATTGTCTACAACTGTGTTGTGCTACCATCGTTCTCTTCTTTAGTAGTTGAGAGGTTCACACACCCTGTTTTGATCATATTCACATTCCTCCCACCAACTCTCTCCATATCTACATGCCACTTTCTTGCCCACCCAACTTGGTATCCTTTAAATTTTTTCTGATCGAGGCCAGTTTTTGCTACCCAAATAGCCTTGGATGTGTGGCCTTCCATTGAAGCAAGGTCGGCTTAGCAGGAGCTACACTCCTAAGGAAAACTGATTCTCCTCACAGAGCAGTTGGCAATTTGCCATTAGCTCCCCAGCTGGGGGTAGGACCTCATGCCCTCTCCTCTCTTCATGCTGAGATTTAGTCTGGCTTCAACTTGCGTTTTTGTGCATGCTGTTACAACCACTGTGCGTTCATATGCGTTGCCTTGTTCTTACTGTTAGAAATTATGCCTGGCTTACAAAAACAAAAGGCAGTCAACACTGCCAAACTTCTCTTTAGAAGTAAGTATCTCTTGAAATTCGCAAATCCAAAGCCGAGAAGTGACTTTTGACTCACACAATTGAAAAGGTTGTTAATCAAAATATAATAGAAAGGGATTAGAATCGGTGCAGATATCACCTCATTATGACTGTTAATGATCTAAATCTGTAACATAGCTGTCAATTTCCATAACTGCATCCTTCCATTGAAGGCCATTGCTGTGCATTTCACTAGGATTATAGCCATTCATCGTGTTCACAGTTGGTCCTAAGACCTGCAATAGCAGTGGTATCTTCTTCACTACCAACATTTGGGTTTATACATGCTTTAGGCGCAAGCATGTTTCTGTTTTGCATGAAAGAGAATGTAGCTGTTTTACATGTTCTTAAAAATATAAAGATTGTATTCTAGTTTATGGATATTTCATGATACACATAGAATTTTTAACTTATAGCTGGGATCGGTAGTTGAAGACAGTGGTTTAGTGATTAACAGTTTTAAGTTAAAATTTCTCTTGGGCTGAAAATTCCACTTGGCTACATAATCTATGACCTTGAATAATACACTTAGCCCCTAAGACTTAGTTCTTCCCCCTGTGAAATGGAAATATAATGCCATGCTGGGGGATTTTCTTTAGAAAAGAGAATTCTTAGCCTACCTGCTCAGTCCTGCACTGATTCCTGATCTCTTAAAACAAAGAGAGTCCAGGTGTGTACTGCAACTTGTCTTTACATCTAAATTTCCATTTGATACCTAATGAATCATACCTCCCTGGCTTAGAATCCCACCTATGCAGTAATGCTTTCCATTGTGTATCGGCATCTCCACCCTTCCTCTTAGCTCTAGACTCATGTATATAGAGGCCTATCAAACACGATCCCTTGGAAAACTAAGGGCGTTCTAAATCAGTTCCCTTCATGACCTGTTCCTCAGCCAGTCTATCCCTCAGACTACACCATCTTAATATATGACACACATTTTCTCTGTATCTATGGAAAGACCACTTATGCTCATGGATTGGTGGGGTTAGTATTATGAAAATGGTCATCCTGCCAAAAGCAATCTTTTTATTCAATATAATTCTTATGAAAATTTCAATGCAAATGTTGGCAATCTTTTTTTAAATCTTAAAGTTCATATGGAGTCACAAACGACCCTGTTTATACACCATGCTTGCTACCTCGATCTCTTCGAGTTCCTATGCGTGTCAGTGGTGCTGTGTTTACTAGGCCTTATTTCTTTAGTGCCCTTCATTACCCTCTCTCATGCACCCTTTCTGCCAAAGGGATCCTATGGGAACCCCCAAACAACCCAGGCTGTTTCCAAGGCTATTAGCTGCTCTCCATAATTTGATAGCAAGGCCCCATTGCTGAAGACAGTACCTCTGCAACTCATCCAACATTGATTAACTGAGCTGGTGCCTACATAGAGCCTTCACCCATACAGAGTAGTGTTCACGGTTCTAGAAAGTATTCTGCATTCTATCAAAGGTTAAAGGTAAACACCAACACAGCTACAAACCCTTCAACATAGAGCCATGGCCCAACTGCAAGATAAGCTGGTGCAATAGTAGCACAAAGTTTATAGGTGTAACCAACCAAGATCTGATTTGATTTAAGGCCCTTGTCCTGAGATAGAACCCATAGTGCTTGGGTGGCCCAAGACTAAATAGATCCAGGGGCATAGGGTAAAGCCAAGTACTGTGGTTCTGCTAAAGGAATGTAGCAATAAAGTTACTCCTAACGACTTCAGCTATACTCATAGATCCATGCCTTGCTCAGCAGTAGAAAGCTCGGCTCTCTCTAGCAGTAGATGAGAACAAAGAGACCCACAGCCAGACAATTTGCACAAAGTCTAGTGTTGTGCTCAGAATCCAGGTCCCCAAAGACCACTAGGGAGCCAGAGTCCACATTCAAAAAGCAAGTAGCCTTTATTCAAGCTCAGCAGGAGCTCTCTCCATCCTCCAATGCAGCCCCAAGCTGTCCTTAAGAAGGCTTTTTAATCATGGTTACAAGAAGGGGTGGGAGTTTCTAACCCAGTGGTTACGGATTGGATGTTGTTCTGTTCTATCAAGTTCTGGTGTGAGGGAATTGGTGGGCTAGGGAATGTAATCTCTGATTGGCTCTTTGGGGAGCGATCTGATTGGCTCTTTGGGACCCGAGTTTAGGTCTTTCACTAGCTGTATAATCTTTCTTTAGCAACAAGATACAGTATTATTTAAATATGTTGTATGAATTTTCTTCGGGAGATCTGAACAGAAACAGATGTGTACTTACCTGAGATAAGACACCAAGAACAGGTCAAATAAGTTATTCTGTTAAAGATCAGCTTGAAGAAACTTACTAGAGTTACTTACTGGAGTATAGTTGAGGAGTTATAGGAATTTGGATGGCTCAGAGAAGGCCGCTGTACCACTAAAGAGCCCAGCGTCAGGTAAGCGATGGCTCAGAAACGCTAGCTCCAGAGATCCCTGCTGGACTTTCAGGCAGCCCATTGGGTCCCAGAGCCTCAACCTGGCGGTGGTTTCTCGCTGATAACCTGAAGGAGGGGCTTTGTGATTTAGTTTCAGCTTCCGGGACTTGCAGGATTTGTTTACTTCCTGAATCTCATGAACTTCCCTCCTCCCTCCAGGAAGTTATGCTTCAATTTAGAGGAAAATTGGTATGTAGCAAACTGTAACAAAAATTGAAAAATCTTTATTTTCACAAAGCCTTCTGCAGTTTGTCATTTCAAAAGCATTAAGAACAGGTTGTCTACTTTTTGTATGTTTAGATTTCCAGCTCCCTTTTGTTACCACGTTAAGAAAAAAATATTCAAAGCCAATTATTTTTCAAATTTCTTGTTGTTCCTCTGTAGCTATAAAATGCCTATGATATGATAATTTATTTAGTACTTAGGGTATATTTTAAAGTGATGAATGTAAGGTCACAAAAAGAAAGGTGTTTGTAATCTGAGCAAAGTTAATTGCTGGTGTTTTGTTATTATGTTAATTTCAAAGTAAAATAACTAGGAGATAAAAATATCAGATGTCTTACAGAGACTATTTTACTATTTTCATCTGGTCTAGAGTTATTTCATTAGGCTGAGCCCAAAGCTGGGTAGAATGGTGTCTTGTGATGGCACCATGCTTTTGATAAATGAAACCAAAAAAAAAAAAAATTAAAAAAGAAAAAAACCAGAGGAGACAGTCAGAGCAGAGTCTACGTTCTTCATAGGTATTAGGTACCAGCTACCAATGGGGAATTGGAATCAACGGTGAGTTCTCACATTTATCCGTTCCCAGCCCAGCTGCTTGGTCTTTGTCCATTCCTAGTCTGAGGTGAACGGTAATAACAAAACATTCGTGTGCATATATTCATTGTGTATGTAACGGTTATGAGCCGCAGTGGTAGATATCTTTCACAAGCATTTCATTACAGATTGGTTAAAAGGAATAAAAGTTAAAACATAGCCCTCCTACATTTGTGGAGGTATAATTACGTAGTTACAGAGCGAGGGCAAGAGATGAAAAGGAGCTCCAGTCTGTGCACACTGTGAGTGCACTCAAGCCTTCTTGAGTGCCGGACAGCCTTCTCTGCTGAGAGCACAAATTAAGGCGGAGACTGCCGCCTCTCACCTCCTGACCATAGGCCAAGCCTCCAAGTGTCTCTCCTCGCTGACCTGGCTCCCTGTTCTCACAGACATTACCCTGAGTGTCGCTGCCTGAACTTCGGATCCTGGTTTTTGCTTTCCTTCCCGGTTGCAATCATCCTTCTACTCTTGTCCTGGGTCTGGCTTCAGTGGCTTTTCTTAGGATTCAAGTAAGTAAATCTTACTTTAATGTGATAACAGTCTCTACCTCCCATGCCTTCAGCTCTGTATCCAGTGTTCTTTCCCCTCCCCATGCTTCACACACCGTGTTTCCATACTTTTCACACTCAAAAAAATTAATATGTGAACACATTTTTAGGATAGGCTGGAATAATTTGAACAATGTTGATGTTGGTGGAGTCTATAAAATGCAGATCCAAGTGGGTACCCTTCAAATCTTAAAACAGTGCCATAGTAACTGCTCAGAAAGGCAGAAGGAAATGATTACATTGTGGTCTCAGTCCAACTCTCACAGTAGAGTTGTGAGAAGCCTTGCCCCTGTGCTTGTCTTAGTGTTATACCCAGATCGCAAGGTCCCCCAACATACCAGGGGTCTGAAATCACATGCATAAAGCAAGGGGACTTTTATTTTATTCTGCAGAGCTAACCAGCAAGCTGGGGTCAGGCACAAGGAAGAATGCCCGACCTTGGACAAAGGCTTACTGGCCTTTTTTATAGGTTGTAAGGAGAATATTAGCATGGGTAAGATAACAGGGAACCTGATTGGTGGTCAGTGAGACAGTTACACGGGTCGATTTGGGATTGGCTAGTTTTAAGACAAGACACTCACATACCTCCTGTCATGTAGGGGTACCAGGCACAGATGTCTGGTATTGAGATAAGGCCTTCCTGCATTCCTGTGACTATACTGTGGTTGCCCTCATCTCTGATTGGTTGCCCTTCGGGTATGTGTGTGTGGGGACAGCGGTGAGCACATACACAGCAGGTCTGAAGGCCTGAACTGGGCCTAGGATGAGGACCTGAGACAGAGGACATACACAAAAAATGGAGTTTAGGTCCTTTATTAGGATAAATGTCCTTAGATCATCGAGTTACTTTCAGTTGTTAACACGGCAAGTTTTCTTGCTTCATGCTAGCTCCAAAACTGATAACACCTTCAACATATAAAGTGAAAGAAAGATTCTCTGTGGAAAGATGTTGAACTAGTAATTAGGAGAGGAGATGTGTCTTCATCACTGTTCTATTGCTGTGAAGAGACACCACGACCAAGGCCAACTCCTGTAAAAGAAAGCTTTTAATTGGAGGCTTGCTTCCAGTTTCAGAGGTTAGTCCAGGATCATCATGGTGGGGAGCGTGGTGGCACGCATGATGTTAGAGAAGGGGGTGAGAGTAACATTCAGATCTGTAGGCTGAGAAAGAGAGAGAGAGAGACAAAGAGAGACAAAGAGACAGAAAGAAGAAGGAGGAGCAGGAAGGGGAGGAAGAAGAAGATAGATTGAATCTGGCATAGACTTTTGAAATTTCTAAGCACACCCCACCCCCCCTTTCCTCCAAGAAAGCCACACCTCCTAATCCTTCTAGTCCTTTCAAAGAGTTATAGTCCCTGGCAACTAAGCATTCAAAGATATGAGCCTACGAGGCCATTATTACTCAAACCATCACAAGAAGTAACACCAGTTTCTCACAGGACAAATTAGTAATCTCTGCAAATCCCGCCAACGATCTGTCTCAGTATCTTCCACTGTGAACAACAGGATTCATCTATAAATTTGATGAGATCGCTTCCAGTATCATGATGTCAACCTTCAAGAGTCCGAATTGAACACGCAGCCACCAAAATAAAATACATTGGTTAGTAAAGAACCGCCAATGCCGCAAAGATGCCAAATTCTGTATTCCCAAGAGAATTCCAGCATTCAGCTTTTCAAGGGTAGAAGCTGGTGGTTTATTTAATAAGCACTGGGTAGCTGCATGACCAAGAGGACACTCACCATGAAAGTCACAAAGGGCTAGTCAGCGAGCTCTAAAGCACATCTTGTGCTTCCAACTCATTGAATACACCGTTAGGAATTAGACATATCACAAATCATGAAAAACGTTTCCTACCTCATAAAGTATTTAACATTCACTTTTATAGTGTAACTGAAATAATTTCAAGGACCTGTGAATCAAACAGCGTATCACTCTCTAAGTCAGAGAAAGCAAATCAGCTGCTACGTCTTCTTTTGAAAAGCGACACAGTGCAGTAGGTTGCGGTGTCTTACCCGCCGCCATAGTTTCCAGATCTAGTAAGGTAATAACCAACATGTCCCCCTCTTCTCTATCTTTCATCCTGTTTTGTTTCTATAACTCTCCAATTGTGCTAGTAGTTGGAAGATGGCACTGATGGTTTTTAAAAAAAAACGTTCTATCCAGATTGTGGGAGCAGCATGCGGCAGTCCTCCTGCCCCAGCAAATGTGCGGAATGTCACTGACTTCAGCAGGTGGCCTTCAGCATGGCGGGTCAGCTGCATACTAAGAGCCCCTCCCAGGAAATCCAAGCTTTTGGCAGGGGTGCTTCAGTTGTACAGGTGACAAGGCTGGGAACAGGGAGAAGGAACCCCAAGCCAATGGACATGGACGCATTGTCCAATGACCAGCTCTTTTCATTCTTTGTTGCTACTTTTAATGACTTTAAGCAAATGCATATGCAACCTCCAACGTGATTTTCATACAGAGTCACTGAGAATGAAAAAAGAAAAAAGAAAACCTCAGAAGATAAGGGCTGGAGTATTAGAACACACTCCCAGTGAGGAAGCAAAAAACCCTGTGAAATGCACTCAGTAGGGAAGTCCATAAATCATGATCAGCGTTGTATTTAAACAGTCCTCTTGCTGTCCGCTACTGGTTAGACATGGCAGTGTCAAGTTCCAGCTAATTTTTCAGTTTGTCAGGGTGTTTACTTCTAAAGGCCCTAGACGGACAAACAGTAATTACCTGCCACTCCCCTGGAAGGCTATCATACATTCTGATTAGGGTAGCACTGTTAGCACAGTTAACGCACTCATTATAAACAACCCCAAACATACAAGGTGCTCGGCCATCAGTCCTTTGTATTTATTTCAATGGAGAGGTTGACACATCCTCATAAGCTTCATTGGTTCCCTTGTCAGATATTAACCTTCATTTGCAGCAGAGCAAATTGGGCTTGACCTAACTGTTTACGGTCTGCAGCCGAAGGGACAACGTGTGCAAGCAGCTTAGAGGGGGGAAAAGGAGTTTCTAAGGTACATTTTTAATCTTTGACTATCGTTTTCTCTTCTATAGAAAGTTCTCAGAGTGGTCCTCAGACTTGTGTCTTAGAATACTAATAATATCCATGTTGTGACTAGGGATAAAAACTTGAGTTTGGCACTGGTCAGAAGCTTAATTGAAATGAAAATTTCAGTAGTCCTTTGCTGATCATAAAGGAAACAATAGCCAGCTAATTACACTCAGAGGTCATCGTGTTTGCATGATGGTAACAGTGAGTGTCTGCGGTGGATTGCTTAAGAATCAAAGAAACTCTATTTTCCCTGGTGTGGTGGTGCACACCTTTAACCCTCCAGCACTTGGAGGAAGAGGCAAGCAGATCTCTGTGAGTTTGGGGCCAGCCTGGTCTACAGAGTGAGTTCCAGAAGAGAAACTGTCCCGGAACAGCCAGGACTATGTAGAGAGATCCTGTCTCAGACAAACAAAGAAACAAACAAACAGAATCAAGAAAGTTCTGCTTCTTCAAAAGGAAGCATGGAACAATGTGTTGTAACAAAGTCATATGAAAAAATGAAGACTGAGCGCAAGCTACCTATGCTGGTTATGACCAAGTGCAAACAAACTGATAATTCCTTCCTCACTGTGCGTTCTTCATTTTCACTCTCTTCTTAACTGCAACTTTAGAACACATTGTTTCTGTCTTTACTGCACGGGCGCAAGGACCTAACTGAGAGATTCACAATCATTTGAAGAGACAATCCCTGAGAATCTATTTCCCCATTTGATTCTTCCTCCAAAGGGATTTTTAAAATATTACACCTGGAGTAATGTCCCACAAAAAGTTGTACAGAGTCTTAAAAACTCCAGACTTTGAGAAAAAAAAAAAGAATAATCAGAGTGACAAGAGGCTACAAACACAGGCAGCGAAGGACAAAGGAGTGGTATTTAGTGAAGGGCTCTGACTGGCCGAAGCACTAGAAGGTAGTGGCGGGGGCAAGACCCTCACAGGAAAATGATGGACTAGAGTTGTTTTTACCTCTTTGAGTAGCTTAGTTTGAAGTCTAAGATCAGTATTTTGGCTTCCATGCCCCCGGTATCTAACTCTTGAACATCTTTGTGAGAATCGGTGGATCTGACAGTGTCATAAAATTGTCAGAGATGCTGTGGAGTAGGTGAGCCCAGTCCTTACTCTGTATGCCAGTGGTTAGGCACTGGTCGAAGAGAACACCCATGCTATTCTCCTGACACTGCCCTCCATGTCTACATAATGGGGCAAAACTCGCATATGCACAGTAATTAGCAACCACAATGCAAATAAATAGATATACTTAAATGTAATATAATTATCAAGGATATATATTACATATGTATACATCATTGAATAGAGAGTGATAAAGACAGGTGGCACATGGAAACATTTGAGTAGTACAAAAGATCTTTAAGAGGGAAGAGGTGGAAAGACAATGTCATGGGAAGCAAAGAAAAAATTAGATGCCTAGAAGTGAGCAAGACAGAAAGCAGAGAAGGAAAGTCAACGAAGGAGGCAATAGATTCTTGGTGTCCGCAGAGAATCACATTTTAGAAAGCTGTTACAAAATGTCTTCCATGAGGAAGGGTAGTGGGGTGATTTTCTGACTCTACAGCTCTATTTATCTGTTTCAGCTTTAAGGAGATGTTCAAATGTGGCAAAACCAAAACACTCAAAGAAAAGGCTTGTGCTGAGGTGATCAAGCAAGAATATGAAAAACTTGGACGAATGAGGTAAACCTAAACATGAGCACACACACACACACACACACACACACACACTTACACACCACACATACTTACACACCATACACACACTTACACACACACCATACACACACATTCCCACACACACTTACACACATACACACACTTATACACACCATACACACACACACTCAACTCACACACATCACACACACACTTATACACACTACACACATTTACACACAAACACTCAACTCACGCACCACACACTTACACACCATACACACTTACACACACACACACTCAACTCACACACACACCACACACTTACATACAGACCACACACTTACACACACACTTACATGCATGCAAACCCACACAAACAAATACAAGCAGCCCTTGAAAAGAATCACATACTTGTCATCAAGGAACTTATAACACTTGACTAAAACCACAAACCAGCAAAGCTCACAAGTCAATAAAATAGAATTTGTAGCACCGCCCAACAGAAATTTGCTAGGTAGCAAAACAAAAGCGAGACCCAGGTAAACTGAGGAGGAGAAAGGGCCTTTCCTGAGAGCACCAGGGCCCTCCAAATAAGAGCACACACTGAGCTCCCACTGCGTGTTAAGCTTACACTTGACGACAACTCAGAGTCTTTCACAAACGTCTGGAAAATAAGAATTGACAGCAGAGGATTTTTCTACAGGTATCAAGAAATCATCACCTTGGTAATCTTCGTTATAATGGCCTTGCTATGGTTCAGCAGGGACCCTGGCTTTGTTACTGGTTGGTCGGTCCTGTTCTCAGAGTGAGTATTCACGTGAAGTCTCTCGGCCCTTGGTCTTCTGTGCTGTGTCTCTCCTACATACAACTTTGAAAGGCTGCCTGAGATGCAGTGTTCAATTCTTTGGGAAAAGTATTTTCATGTCTAATCTTCTTGGGGTGAGGTATTGAGTATAAGGTAAGAAGACAGAAGGGATAGCCATCATAACCTGTATAAAATGAGGGCCAAGTAGACATAAGGCTGTTCCCTCCGGACAAAGTTAGACATTTAAGCTGCAGATGGACCATGATCTACATGGTTAGAAAGGGAGCCGTGAGAGACACAGCTCCTGGACTGTGCTCCCGGAACCTTCTGTTAATTCTGGGCAAGTAGCTCTCATGCTCTTTACCTAGAAGATGGAAGTTACAGCAGCACATAGAATACTGCTATTTATTTTTCTAATAAAAGTAGCTAAATGAGTCTTTATTGTGTAAAATAAATACTACACAGTACCTCTTAATGATCTGACATAAATGGAATCATATTCTCTGATTTTTTTTGCCACTTTTATATCTCCTGAAGATTATTTTTTGGGGCTCAAAGTTCGTTTTCCTTCTCTCCATCACACACGTTTTTTTCAGTAGTTTCTTAAAAATAGATCCTGCCACCATTTCACTGATCAAAATGTGCTGACTAGGTAGTAAGAATGCACTTGAAGCAAATGCTGAAAGCCACAGTTAACCTTACCTTTTAGAGTTAGAGTCTCAGCAGCCATGACTGAGAAGTAAGGAGATGATTGTATTACAATGTTTTTGTTTTGTTAATTAACCATCATATGTATCAATGGAATTTGTTGGATTTTTTTTTTATTTGTGTTTTCAGTCTATTTTTGACCTACAGACTCCAAATCTTCTATCTGGAAGATTTTCATCTTGGAATTCCAGTCATATATCCCCAAAAAGAATCCATATAACTGAAAAGCACAAATCAAAACTGTTCGAGATCAGATGTCTTTTGGCCTCATGAAAGAAACAACACCTCCCCTCAGCCCTACCATCTCATTTACCAACATCACCAATAGTTTCTTTAAGGTGCAAATGATGAATTCAGATCTCTTAGGACTCCCTTGCCTCGCGCAATGCAATGAAAGGGGATGTTTCGTAAAGGTCATTTTGGGCCTCTTGGTTAGGTTAGGCAAAAAACTTCTCATTTTCAGACTACCTTACCCAAAGTATCACCTGTTTTTTTAAAGCAGGCTATTGTTTAATTGTTTATTGTTTAATAATATTGATTAGTACTTTATGTTTATCTAATGGAATTTAGAGTAAAATAAAAAATAATAACCCCACCTCCCTTTAAAATCCAACCTCTACTGTTATAAAGTCCCCCCACCGCCTCTCTCGACAGTAATATGTTGAGAGCTGGATGAAGTGAGAAAAATAACTAATAAAAGCTAGGAGAAAATCCCAACAGGATTTCAGTACAAGTTTTCTAGTTTTTCTTCCTTATGGGAGGATAATATAATCCAGGAGATGTGTTGTTGGTAGCAGGAAAGCAGTGTTTGCTGTGGACAGACACATCTGCCGTCACCTAGCATTGTGGGAGACAGCAATAGGAAAAAGGAATAAGGCTTAAAAGAGTTCAGAACCTGAAAATATAATAAACAGTCACAAAGAAAATAAAGTTTGTATAAGCTTCGTATTTTATACTACCGAGATAACCCAATTCACAGTGAGCCCAAACCCAAAGCCATGATGCAACAACTATAATTTAAAATATTCTATGAAAATGGTCAGCATTAATATCGTGATGTATCTAAAGTATGTGTTCTGTTAAACATATCTACCACATGCAAGTTTAAGACAGTTACAATTTCTAAAGCTGGTGTGGTATATTAAGATTTATGGCTACCACCTAATGTTTTCATTCCATCTGTTAGGATTTGGACCGATTTCAATATGTCTTTTCATATAAAACAAAAGCCAGTTACATGACACCTGGCCCAGCTTGGCAAAATTCTAGCCAAAAAAAAAAACTGACTGAAATAGAATAATAAGAAACAATATAGTTACAAGGATCGGTCAGGTTTTTAGAGTGAGTTATGCCAATGTCGGATTTTAGTCAACAAGGAAAGAAAGAGCCTGTGTTTCAGATAAACTTTAAAACACACATTAAACCAAGAAACATAACATATCTCCTTGATTATTTCCATGTTTATACATACACTACAAGAGCATAAACGCTTGCATAGAAAATACATAGATTGAGAAATAAGATAGAAAAACAAGCCTTATGGTAGATACGTTTCCTCAGGCTGCAGGAATGCATTGGGGTGATTGCTACTGACTTCCAAAGCTGCATTCTAATTATTTGTGCCTGTTTCATTTGTATAATCTCCAGGTGCCTCTCAACCGCCCAGGCTTCCAGGAACCTGCCTTCTTGCTAGAATGGTCTGGCAATTCTTAGCCCCATCTGTTCACAAATTATTCTTAATGTGTACAGTGGTCATTTGTGAGCATCTCACAAGCCACTCTCATAATTAATAACTTAAGTTTCTGGAGGGCAAAGCATCCCATGGGTTGATTTCCTTTGTAAATATGTCTAGCTCTTACCCACTGTAGAAGCAGGTGTTTCACCCTCGAAACCAGATCAATTTGCTTTCCCAGTTTACACAGGAGTTTGAGGGACACTAGCAACAGCATGTCTCGCTAAATTCAATCGAAGGACGGTATGAATCAATTACATGGGGCTTTGCCTTACTCCAGCAACTGTTTCAACCTTTATTCTCTGACATTTAAAAAAAAATAGTATTTCAAGGAGAAAATTGGATAAGAAATCTGAAGGTTTACATGAAAACGTTGCTCCTTTGGTCTGCTAAGGTAGCACCTGTATATTCGTTATTGACAATATGAGAAACACATTGAATTATTGGAAATGCATTCTGAAATGATGGGTCCTTATGTTACATCACTTCATTATAAATCTATGTTTTCATACGGTCTGTCCAGAATAGATAACCTATGTTAATTAACACTTCTATTTATCATTATTGACATAATTTGTTGACATCTTAGCTCATATAGGTTCTTTGTGCCGTTTTTAATGCCCGCGATTTTTTTTTATTTTTATTTTTCAGATACCCTGGTTTTGTTACAGATTCAACTGTTGCTTTAGTTGCGGGCCTACTTTTCTTTATAATTCCGGCTAAGATATTGACAAAAACTACATCTTCAGGAGAAATTGGTTAAGTATCATTTCTAACACTGAATTTATAGAAAAGATTCTTAAGAAATTAAAATCCCATAAGCTTCAGCCAGCACATGGAATATTAAAATTGACCATCCCTGTACACCCCTTAACTTAGCCCATCCTGCTTGCACCCTGAACCCCCCATTTAGCCAGTGTTTGTTGCTACCTACAGGAAGACTCACTAGAGTTCATAGAAGTGAGAAGTAGGTTGCCTTTTATACCTGGGTTCCAGCTCTTCTATGAGGATGCCACCTCCTCTGCCAAAATCAAAATACTAACAAAGAAACAAGAATTTGAGGGTCACTTCCTCATGATGAGGCCTCAGTAAGAAGTTCTAAGGATCTAGAAAAGGATGAATTTCATAAGAAAGATTGCTTACAGTTTCACAGATGTCCGGGAAGAAAAAGAAAACAAGCCCCATGTAGCCATAACCTCGGGTCTCAAGCAGAAAAGTTACTCAGTAGGAACACTCACTTGATCTACAATGCATGGACAGGGAAGTGTCCACATCTGCAGGAGCATGCATTCACCCACATGAACTTCTGACACGGGGTTCATTCATGCCTGTGCTTTAGAGTAACATCAGTTTTCAGGAGCTATATTCCCATATTGTATACAACAGCGCAAATGCGTTACAATAGTTTGGAAACACAGTTGAGTGAGGTTTTGTTTGTCTGTTTTTGCTGCAGTGAATCTGGGAGTTTTATAGTTGGGTTGATCCAGCTGACCTCTTGAGTCATTCTCTGTAAATGGCAAATATTTCAGATTTTCAAGATATGATATGAATGTGCAGCATTCATATTGTAGAAATAAAATCTTTCCAATCTTCCTGAGATTAGAATATTTCAAGGTGTGTTATGGGGATTTAGCAAATCTGTAGCAATGGTTCCCTTGAGATGCTAGAAACAATAGCCATTGTACTCAAAACCCTAGCACCCAGAAGTGATGAGTATTAAAGAAGAAGAAGTTTGCTTTCATCTCCCTGTTACTTACCTCTGAATGTTGCCCTTCAGAAAGGTCCTAAGTACTATCAAGTTGTGGTTTTTCGTGAGTGCAGGGTTCCCGGAGATGATGAGTAGAGCAGAGTCACTAACCCAAGAAACAGATTCTGGGGAAATGGCTTTATGGTGCAAATCCAGTTTATTGTGGAAGGAAGGGTTTATGTGGAGGAAATAGGGCGTTACATGAGAGAGAGATCCAATAGCTTTGGTCTATGCTTACTAGATGCTTCAATCTATCTAAGGCTTGCTGTAGTGCGGGAGGCTGGGCCTCAGGCCTAGCACATACACTGATGCCCTCCTCTCTCCCGCCATCAGGATCCAGTTGTCACCAACACTAAGGTCAGTGGAGACTCAAAGCCCAGGTCAAATCTCTGCCTTGAAAACAATATCAAAATATTGTCTGCTCTTTATAAAATGACTATTCAGGATACTGATAAAATTGTCATATTGTCTTATTTTAAACAGCATTTAATTATAGGGTTTTTGTTTTGCAGTGGCTTTTGACTATTCTGCCCTTATTACTTGGAAAGAGTTCCAGTCATTCATGCCCTGGGACATAGCCATTCTTGTTGGTGGAGGCTTTGCCCTGGCAGATGGCTGTCAGGTAATGCTCAGTGTGTAAGGTATTTAACAATTAACTAGGCCATTGAAAAGAAGAACACAGACACATTCAAGCTTTGGGCATATTCACCTTTATCCTCTTGTTTTAATAATGCAGAATTCAATAGCCATGTAGCATCCCACACAGACGAGGAGAGTTCATAGTTCAAGAACTTTTGCAGGTCATAGCATAAACAAAATTTTATGGTGTCCCAGCCTGTCAAAAGAAATAATGCAAATACGATTAAGAATTTTAACCTATGGAAACTTAGCTTAGTAAGAGCAACACTTGCATTCAAAAAAAGTGATTCCTAATAAAACTTGTTTATTTGTTGGCTTGCTTATATTTTTCCCTTATTTCATATAGAACTTGCATAGCTTTGGGTCTCAATAAGCCATGTTTTTAATCATTGTCTAATAAGGAGATTGAAAAACAATGCCATAACTAAGCATACTAATTAAATATATCTAATGAATTAAGTACAGAAAATTTAATGAGCCTGTTTCTAATATACTATGTTCACTATCAGGAAGAAATAAAAACATCATGAGTTAGAGAGTTGGCCATTTCGTTGCTCTATCCACCAGCAGATGCAAAGCAAGTTTTGACCCCTTGTAATTGCCCAGGTTGTTGTAGGTTTTCCTAGAAGAAAATTAACTTCTCTAAAATTTCTTGGGCACATGTAGACACAAGCAACATCTAATGTATCCAGTAGGTTGCATATGCACCTGTGTATATATAGGAAAAGTAATAGTCACGAATAGTAACGCATAATTAAAGAAGAGAAAGTGAACTGAGGAAGGGAGATATGGAAGTTTGGGGAGGGAGGATTGGGAGTGCGGATGCAATGCTGATGTATGAAATTCTCAAACATTTCCGTAGAACAGAAAAGAGTATTCCTTTTCTTCTGTCTGACCACAAACCTTACTCAGTCCTCATGGGTTTCATAGCCCTTTATTAAATACACAAAGCTGTTTTACATCATTTCCATACTTAATCACAAGCAGGAGAACTGCAAGGGAGGAATTGTGACAAGTCCCCTGGCTTCTTAGAGATTTTTTTTTTTTTTTTACAATTCTGAGGACAAATTGCTATCTTTTCTTCTTGATAATTTGTTGGGAGAATATTATTTTCTTCTAATTTTATTACCGGTTTCTGTATAGCATTTAGATTCTGAGCTTTTAGCAATCAAATTTAATAACAGTTGTAAGTCTTAAAAATTGTCTCAATCCAGAGAGCCTTTTGCAAAATTGTTTTAGGCTTCGATTTGTCTTGCCTTATAACCTGTTCAGATAGAAATGGTAAAAATCTAAGACAATAATAATTTTCTTTTCTACTGTTTCAACAGTAATGAGATCTGAATTTCTCAGCATAAATAACTGCCATCTCTGTGTCTGCTGATCTGAACTGTGAGGAAAGCAGAATCAGAAAGTTTGGCATTCATAGGACTTTTGCTCGTCTCTCCTCAGTCTATGCCTAGATTGGATTCTGTGTACATTAAATGTGGCATCGACCAAACCGTAGAACAGTAAAGTCTGAGGAAATGAAAAGGTGTGGATTTAGTTTAATGCACATGGCTCTCTCAGTGGAAGACTTAAGAAAACTATAGAGGAAATACTAATTCATTTTTAAAATCCAAGTGACCAGAATCTGGATCCTGAGAAGATTTCCAGGAAAAAAAAAAACAAAACAAAAAAACCTATTCCTGAGTAACCAAGTAACCAACCAACCAAAGCAGTAGAACCGAGTAACCATCAGCTTTCCACAAAAAAAGGTTGTGCACAAATGTGACCCTAGAAATTGGTTTTACAAAATGCCAGGAGACAACCTGAGAAACTTTTTTTTTTCAAGTCGTAATTTGTCCAGCAAATGTCTTCAGCCAGAGAACATGTCTACTTGACAAATAAAGGAGACAGCAAATATGTGTTCCCCCGTGCTGTGATCTCTCTCTTGAATGCCCCTGACTTGATTTATCATGATGATGTCTCACAAAGTGATAGACACTGTCCAATTTTTACCTGTTTATTTACACATTCCTCAAATGTATTTTTAAGATAACCATGAAAGATTAAATACTGTTTTTCTAAGTTCTCAAGAGCAGAATAATAATGACAAAAACTCGATCAGTTTTTAAAGATAAAAACTGTATAGCACAGACAATAACAAAACCATATAAGATAGAAAGAAAATATTCTAGAAGTAAATGGTTTTCTGCAAGTCCATGAAATATGTAGTCCAGAAAATGGAAGAGTCCACAAAAAATTAGGCGAGTTAACAAGATCTTGAAAGGGTAAAAGATTTGGAAGCAGAAGATAACCTTGTAAACATATGGAAAGCCAGAGCTGGATACTAATGATGTTTTAAAAGGCGCGCCACGCTGTACGGTTTGCTCGGGTACCATCCCTGTTTATGAAGAGCCACACAGCCTTTAGGAAACTGAGTTTATTCTATAGCAAAGTTGAAGCACAGTCTCCATCGAGAATCCTTGTGTCTCTGAGAGCTTTTAGTCACTGTTTTATGGTCTCTTTAAGTACAAATAGGTAGTCAGGAGACCCCAGATGACTGAGGGAGGTTGGGTATACAATTGCCAAAAACAGGAAAATAAGATAAAATGTAGAAACAGAAAGAAGAAACGCATCGAGGAAAAGGTGAAGAAAATGCACAAAGCAGAAGACACTTGACAAATTGTCATCGTTGCCTCAAAGCGATGTCCGATGTAACAAAGACGCGTAAAGTAAAAGAAAACCTCATTTTAAAAATAACCAGAAATTAAATCTCTGGAAATTTGAATTATGATATCAGATTTTTAAAAAGTCAACAACATTGCCAAAAGATAAGATTGAGCATATATCAGAAATACAGGTAAAGGGTAAAAGAAAGAAAACACTAAAAATAGATGATTATCTAATACCAAGGGTCAGCCCTAAAATATACACACAAGCAACACTAACACATTCAGCAACCTGTGTTTATATTTTCACCCAAGTGTATGTATAGCACTAATAATTAAAGAAAAGGGGGGCATTAATTTCAGAGGGAATACGGGGGCATAGGAAGGGTTTAAAAGAGGAGAGAGGGAAAAATGATGTAATTATATTTTAACAAAAATAAAATAAAATTTAGAAAGCGATAAGAAAACTAGGGCCTTAGTTTAAAAAGAAAAGAAAAGAAAAAACTCCTAAAGAGTCTGTTTAGAATGAGAAAAAAGTAAAAAGAAAAGACATTTTCAAAAAACAACACAAAGAATTTCTCAGAAGTGAAGCTCCTGAGATTCTCCACTGAGGGGCTCTTAAGAAGTTAATGCTGAAGGAATTTGTTAAAAGTCTACATTGTAGATCTCAGCATCTTCAGGTGGGGATTGAATCATAATGGCCTCCAGAAAGGATTGCAAACAAAGGGTGCCTGCGTTCCTTTCGCCTTTCAGTCAGACTTAGGTAAAACTCATTTTCCATTCACATTCTAGGAATTTGTCTTGGTACGTTAGTTGCTTATGTGTCTAAGAGCTATACCCAATGTCCATATCCACATATATAAATCCATAGAGTTAATATCTATTCTTTTATATGACTCACTGGTTAAAATGGTTTCTCTACAAGCTTGAGAAGCAGAGTTTGAATCCCCAGATCCCATGTAAATGTCAGGTGGGTCTAGTGGTCCTCTGTAATTCCAGAGCAAGCTAGCTACCTAGATCAGCCATATTAGTGGACACTGTGTTAAATTGAGAGAACTTGTCTGGACACATAGCATGAAGAGCAATCTAGGAAGACTGGTTATATCAACCTCAGACTTCCACGTACACATATACATGAACATGGGCCTACACACATAAAACACACATGCACATATAACATGCACACATGCACACACACATATACACATGCTAAATACAAACAAAATAATGAATCATGTACATGTAAGTAAAAAACAATAAACAATACAACTGATATCTAGTGCCCATGTCTATGATGTCCGTATTCGCTTTGGAACTAAACTTACTGCTTATGATCAAAGCCTTTTCTGATGCACAAACTAGTTTGTCATAAGCATCATCTCACCAAAAAGTAGACTTTTCCTTCTATTTGGGGGTGGGGGAAGAAATAATAAGTCCATTAATCAGGGTGTAGGCAATTATTTGAACTTCATGCAACAAAACAGAGATCAGCATGCGATCAATCTATAGAACCCCACAGGAAGACACAGAAAATAGATTCATGGCTTAACATTGCTGAGAAATTTCATTGATTTCAAAACAAGAACTCTAGAGATTAGAACTAGAAAAATAGTATGAAAAGATATAAGAGAATTTTCAGACCTATAAAGATCTCCCCCCCCCAAAATGTGCCTTCTATCCAACCATCTCAGCACATACAAAAGGATGTATTTCTCCAAATGAATGGAATGAAGGAAGGGTTCCCGCAAAGCAGAATGCAGAGAACAACAGTTGAGTAGGTTTAAAATGAATCTAGTCCAGATGGAGCAGGAGGAGGGTCTATTCCAGGACGGACATCTTGAGGGAACATGAGCAAAACAAACCCACTTACTTCATGTGTTTGTTTGCTTATTGGCTAGGTTTCCAGATATTTTGAAGAGCATGATGAATTAGTGATAGGTACTTAGAAAACCAAGCAAACAGAATAATGTTTTCTTGGGAAAACAAAGAAAGTAAATATAATCTTAGATAGTTAAGTGGCTCAGCGATGAACAATTATTTATATAACTGCGGCAGTAAATATCAAATATTGATTTAACCAAAAGTATTGTTGTGTAAGTGTGTGGAGCTGAGGGCAGGAAATATATGTATGGTGAGTGGGGTAAGAAAACAAAATCCTCGTGTAACATATTTGAAATTCAATAAATAATGTTTCAAGTTGAAAACATTTTTTTTAAAAAAAAGCATAGTTAGAATATTATTTTGAAAGATAACTATACTAGTACCTAAATGTCAGCCTAATAGCTAATAACTGTTAAAAGTTCTTGCTTCTGGAGAGATACAGCTTAGGAGTAGGGAGAGGAGCTCAAGGGTTTATTAAGACATTCACATGTGCTAATTTACAAAACTTAAAAGTTTAATTGAGAAAGGCGTAAACTTCTCAAAGTGTGATGATAGTTCTGAAATCTTGTTTATATAGAAATTATCCACGTTTACCAAACCACCAGAAAATGGGAAACAATATTTCAGAACCGAACTCAGTAGATACTTTGTGTGCATGTGTGCACTTAAATTGTGCTTCATTAAAGTGAATTATCTGGATAACAAATGCTGTAAATTTGTTTTTTTAGGTCTCAGGACTATCTAACTGGATAGGAAGTAAATTATCTCCTCTAGGTTCGTTACCCGTTTGGCTGATAATTCTGATATCTTCTTTGATTGTCACGTCTTTGACAGAGGTAGCCAGTAACCCAGCTACCATCACCATCCTCTTACCAATATTGTCTCCTTTGGTGAGTATCACATTTCTGCCGTTTCCAGTACAATAGGTTTCCTTGTGGTTGCTTTGACTGCAAGTTCTCATCCTGTGGTACAGATTCTTTTATTCCAACTGGGCCTTCAGTAAGCAACTTATGTGGTCTGTGTCTGTACTAAGTGACCTTCGCTCAAGGGAACTATTTTTCTCATTCAAGCAGCATAATCTGTAGTAAACAGTTTATCTTCCCTCTGTCTGGATTTTTGTTTGTTTTGTTTTCATTTGCAAGTAAATGAGACCATTTTGGATCCATTGTAGCTATAAGATGATTCATTATTTTCTGGCACTTGGACCTATCTCCTTCCAGAACAGTGGTCCCTGAGTTTCTGAGAAGTGCTTCCTTTAAGAAATGTGCAGATGGATGAGAAGATAGTCCTAACCCTGAGGTTTAAATATCTTAGACAGTTCTCTGCTGCCCAGGAAATAAGTCAGACAAATTTACCATTAGAGGGAGAAAGACTCCCTCTTCCATGTTCCATAGCAAATTTACAAGAGATAGTTTTGAATGAAATGTTTTTCTGATTCAGATGAGTTAATTTGATGAAATGAAAGCACTTTACGAATTGTTTTAAAGAAACAAGAAGGCTAGTCTTCTAGAAACGCTTTCTAGCCATCCCACAGGGTTATTTGCTCAGATACTTAAGTTGCCCCTTCAGATTAGAAAAGAAAATGCAGGTTGTTTATCCATTGCTCATTGGCAAGAAATCACCGGGTAAAATGCTGTCTCTGCTTTATGCTTTCTGTTTTTATTTCATGAAATAAAACAGTTACAAAACTGTGCGACGACTTCCAGGTGATGGCAACTCTCCTTCAGTAATGATCACAAAGACATATTAAATTTGTCACAGAAGTGATAGAATCAGTAGTTCCATGAAAATCTCTAGAGCCACAATCATCAGGACCTTCCCCACATGTGCTCTCTATTTTTCCCTCTCCCTCTCCCTCTCCCTCTCCCTCTCCCTCTCTTTCTCCCTCTCCCTATCCCTCTCCCTCCCCCACCCCCTCCCTTGGTTTCCCTTCAGAAAAGAGCAGAGCTCCAAGAGATGGCAACCAAACTTGGAAAACAAGATACAGTAAGACATGGCAAATGCCTTCACATCAAGGCTGGAAAAGACAACCTAATAGGAGGGGAAAAGTCCCAAGAGCAGGCAAGGAAGAGTCATGGACACCTCCTACTCTCACTGTTAAGAGCCCCACAAAAACATGCTCTCTTGCTTGCCAGCAGTTTTTGACAAAATTTTTTTTTGGTGTTTCTGGCCTCCATGCCATCATCTTTCATTTTGAGCTATACTAAGCATCTTATGTAATATTCTAAAATGTTGAAGTTTATACAGAGATAATATATAATGTCTCATGTGTGTGTATATAACACTAATTCCATAATAAATAAATTCAGTTTTTATGTAGTTCCTGAAATAAATAATCCTTTGCTTTCTAAATGAATGGTAATATAAAGGTTTAAATACACAACCTTAACCATTACGAGTAAAAAGTTAAAAGTTATGCATATTTTTATGCTATGAGGTTTTAACCTGATTCTAGGAAAGGCTGTTAGAATCAGGTCGTCCATTTCCATGCTTGGTGCTTGCCCTCAGACTTGTAATTCATCTTTGTCTCTCCCAACAGGCCGAAGCCATTCGTGTGAACCCTCTTCTTATTCTGCTGCCCGCCACACTCTGCACCTCATTTGCATTCCTTCTGCCCGTCGCAAACCCACCCAACGCGATTGTTTTCTCATATGGCCACCTGAAAGTCATTGACATGGTAAGTCAGCAAGCTAAAAGAAAACAGTGTCACCCAGTATGTCCCCCGACCTGAAGGGCTGTATAAGTACGACCCTTGAACTCTCATCAACCTCCAGGATAATCGGAATTTGATGCCTGTTTCTAAAAGTGTGTGCGTTATTGGCCATGCCATTAGAGTTTATAGTCACAAGTAGAGGAGCACTGCTTTAGGAACAGGAAAAGAGCACAGAATTTCTCAGGGAATCTGCTTAAATGATGTCAAGATAGGATCCAACCTAATTAAGGCAAATAGAAGAAACAGGGTCAATAAAGTCCATCATTCTAAAAAAAACACTATGGGTTTCTATCACAAATATCTATGCAACATTTGCTCTGATTGAGACACTGCTCAGTGCCTCAGGAAAGGGCATCCTTTTGTTGCTGTTGTTGCTCTAACACCTGTAGGGTCTTGGTCTTGTGCCTGTAGGGTACAGGTATTCTAACACCTGTAGGGTCTTGGTCTTGTGCCTGTAGGGTACAGGTATTCTAACACCTGTAGGGTCTTTGAGCATATTCTAGTCTTAACGCCACCTCCGTCGCCAATATCCAAACCAACTCAAACAAAAATATAATCAAAGTGAATTCTGTGTTTGCGGTATAAACGGAGTCACAAGGTGAAGTTCCTGTTCCTCTTTCCCATGCAGACTGCTGTTCCTCCATCCCAGCAAAATAAAACTTCTGGAAATATTTCCATGTACAAGACACATAACACCCCATTGGAAAATAGAATATGTTTAATATAAAATATGCCATGTATGTGTGTGTGTGTGTGTGCGCGCGCGCGCGTGCGTGCGAATAAAAGCAGACTTGTGTGTCCATGTGTGTGTGTATGAATACGAGTAGACTTGTTGAATAAAGTGAATGGCTTGTATAGATGGAGAAAAGGATCTCTATAATAATCATTGCTAAATGTTCCCCTTTTGCTTTGGAAGGCCATGTTTTAGTGCAGAGAATTCAGGAGTACGCAACATTCTCTGTGAGGGGGCAAACAAGTACTATTTTAGGCTTTACAGACTGTAGAGTCTCTGTCACAAATACTCTCCTCCACTGTTGTATATCATATAACCAGCCAAAGATAATATGTAAATATATGAGCAAGGTCTTGGTCTAGGGGAAAAAAAAATCTGTGGTAACAAAAGCAGATTAAGAGCAGGAATTGACTATCTTTAATGTATAGAAATCAATTTAGAGATTGTGCTGTGGGCACTAGAATTATTAGAAAGAGTTTCAAAAATAGGAGCACTTAAAAAAAAGGAATAGAAGTAACATTAAAATTTTCAATTAAAGAGTACTTGCATGGAAAAATCAATAATGCAAAGAGTACTGTTATCACATGCATTCTGAAATCTATCCACTGAGAAATAAGATCATCAAACTCCAATTCTAACTTAACACACAAGGGCAGATTGACTTACATATATTCGAAAGAAAAACCTCTCTGACATTGTCAAAATGATAGTTAGGGACAGATTCTCATTTGTCATGAGTGGGAAAATATCACTAGTTTGATGATAACCACAACTTACACACATGTCATTTATGATGTATGTGAATCGGGTTTATGCTCTGTACGACACTATTCTGAAACCTTTGCAGGATTTCTCCCTGGGAGACTGATATTCATGCTTATTCATACTTTTCCCTGTTCTAGGTTAAAGCTGGACTTGGAGTCAATATTTTGGGTGTTGCTGTGGTGATGCTGGGCATATTCACCTGGATGGAACCTATGTTTGACCTCAATGAGTACCCTTCCTGGGCTCCTAACTTTGCTAATCAGACCATGCCATGACAAGCACAAAATAACTATCTACTTCATGGTGACTTTGGGACTTGCTAGGAATTCACTGTAAGATGTAGCTGTATATGACTAACACATGTAAATCAGTGATATAGCCACTGCTGTTCCAATGCATGCCCCACATTTGCTGTCATAATACGGAGTCCATATGTCGTCTTAAATACAACCAAAGAGCATCTACATGCCTTCATCCAGAAACCTAAGGGTGAGATTGCATTGGCAGACATGCCTTTTCTATAAAGGATACTTAGTGACATTCAAAGAAGTTAGGCCATTTGCCCCTTCTTACACTTGGAGTTTAGTGTAGCATTTCAAACATCAATTTATTATTTGAACGTCTTCTCGTGACACTAAAAGCAGAAAATAAAGTATAAAAGTGAATGAGATACTTGGATAAATACTTTCTACAGTGTTTGTCAAGGGAATTTGCTCAATAATTAAGCCATTTGGTGTGATCTTCGGTAAATGTGTATTTATTTATTGAGAAAGTATGACTGTGTTATTACTAATATATACCGGGATGAATTGAATTTATAACAGTTACAAATTCCAAAGTTCATGAATCCATTGCTAGTTAAAAAAAAAATTCATGATGATTAATTTCTATTGTCCATATAAACAGGCTACTATTTTGTCCTTCTATGATTTCTGTACTGAGTAATGCATTTTGAATAAGTACAAATAAGTGAGTTATGATTTGTAGTATTTTTACAGTATAGTAAGAAAACTATGTATTAGAGCTATTAACACATCAATGCAATGTATAACTTTTGGCTCTGTCAGAACAGAGAGTACTTTGGTAATGAATCTCTCCACCTTAGTCTCACAGAGGAAAAAATAATTAATAAACTCTCTAGTGTCACTAAACCTTGACTGACATAAAGACTACAAATTTTGAAAATCACAACCATGTGCATATTAGTTTCTCTCTATTACTGTGGTAACAGTTGCTTAACTTACTTTGTTACCACTTACTGTAACCACTTTTGTTGTAGACATTGACTCTTCACTTGGGTTAGCAGATGTCCAATAGGTGACCATGGCAGGATAAAAACCTGTAAAGTCTCTCCTTTGTATTGTTTCTGCCATTTTATTATAATTAAATTTATTTTTATTTTAAAAAGTGTTTATTTTAGAAAATATAATATATGAAAATGAAACAATTTAAAAAATATTGCTGTACATATAAGGAAAGTCAAATAATTCCATTGTATCAATATTGAAGTGAGATAGAAGTAAAATACAGAATTAAAAATTAAAATGACAAACTTAACAAAAGAGAAAAACCATTTATAATCATAGGAAAAAGAAAACCAATCTCTGAGCATACAGAAAAACAAACAATAAGATAGGAAAAAAAGAAAGATCTTTGGCACTCCCAAGTTGGGCTAACAAAAATAAAATTAGCAAAACCAAAATTAAGTCAGCCTGTAAACTATAAGGATGTGTTAATTTCAGAATGGAAGTCAAGGAATGTGTTGTGTTGGGGAAGAGGCTTTGCTTATATTTCCACAGGCAATGAAAAGCTGTGTGTTCCATCAAAATTGATAAAGATTTGATCCTAGTAAGAGAAGCTTCCTAGATACCAACTGCTAACCTGAAGGGTGTGACTTAAGGAAGGAAGAGGCCCAGAAAGACAGGATGCAGGTGGCACCAAAATCTGATCCCCCTGTGTGAGGACAGCTCAAGAAACTGGCTGAAGAAGGAGAGACCATAGTTTGTCCGACTGGAAAAACTTGATGCTGAAACAGACACTTGCTGAACAGGTATTGAAGAGAGCTCCACAGATGACCAGGACTGATAGTTGCTGCAGTTATGGAAGACCAACACATCGATGACTGCTGCCACAGATGAAGTGGATCTTCGTAGAGACATTCAGACTTTTAAGTTTATGGGACTAATACAAGCATTCTGTAGAACTTTGGGCTCAAACAAATAAACTTCATTTAATCTTGTCATATTGCAATAGGTAAACTGTGTTAAAGCTATTTTCACAGTACAATTTACAGTTTAAACAGAAAGGGGGAGGATATAGAGGAACATTTAATCATTTAACATTTAACCCAGCAGCATGGCTGCTCTAGCAAAGGATCACATTGGAAGGCCTGTGTGATAGATAGCTAGGAAGGGATCTCATCCAAAGGCCTGTATGAAGGGATCACATTCAGAGACCTGTGTGATACAGATGGAACATGCTGGAGGCAATGGTAATAAAATCTTTATTCCCAAACTCTGAGATTGAATTGGAGTGAAGAGCTGGCAGAATGAAGTCTTAGACTGAATCAGAGTGAAGTTGACTCAGAGTGAAGTGTGAGACTGAGTCAGAGTGAAGACACACCCAACTGTCAAGATATAAAAGGAGGCTCTCAGCTTACAGACAAGCCGTTCAGAGGGAAGACTTCAGAAGAGTTGGAGAAAAGAGATAGTTCAGTCAGGCAGTTTGAGTGCAGTCAGCTTACAGACAGAAGGAGAAGCCAAGAAAAGCAGAGCCAGTCCAGAAGAAGCAGAGAGTAAGTAGCAGACTGTTTTCAGTTTGGAGTCCACTATACAAATCAGAGTGAAATGAGGTAATTCAGAAGACAGCTAGCCAGAGGGAGCTCAGTTAGCAGAAAGTCTCAGAGACTGAAACATTCTATGTTTAGGTTTGCAGATTAGATTGTACAGAGGCTAAAACCCTCTAGGACCAGCGATTGAATTACCAAAGAATAAACTCCCTTTTGCCATGAACCCATGAAAATAAAAAATAATAAAAAAATCAAATCTTACATCAGTGCCTACAGGAGTCCATTCTATATTGCTCAACTACTGATCCTGAGATCTGTCCTGGAGTGTTTGGTATACCCAGGGTCATTCCACTGGCAAAAACTGATTTTTCCCTCTCCCAGGGGGTATAAGTAACAGTTTAGTTGTTAACTTAACCCTGATGGCTAGATTTTCATTCATTCATTCATTCATTCATTCTTTGAAATATAACAAAATAAATTAAGATTAAACAAAAACTAGCACATTGAAATTAGACAAGACAAACCAACAGAAGGAAAAGAGCCCAAGAGACTGCGCAAGAATCAGAGACCTGTCCATTTACACATTCAGTAATCCCATAAAACCACTAAACTGGAAGCCATATATATACACAAAGGACCTGATACAGACACTGTCAATAGTCCTGTGCATGCTGCCTCCATCTGTGTGAGTTCATATGAGCTTTGCTTATGTCCTCCATTCCCTCCAGATCTTACACCGTTTGTGCTTCCTCTTCTGTGGAGTGTCCTGAGTTCGGAGGGGAAAGATTTAATGGAGACATCTTATTTAGAGCTGAGTATCCCTAGGTCTCTCCCACTCTCTGCATAGTGTCTGGCCTTGGGCTTCTATATTTGTTTTCATCAACTGCAGGAGAAAGCTTCTCTGATGATGACTGAACAAGGCCCTGATCTATGAGTATAGAAGAACATCACTAGGAATCATTTTTATCTTTTCCTTTTTGTTCTATCCTTAGGGTTTTATCCTAGGTCCCTGAGCTATCTAGTCTCTGGTTCTAAGTCACCCAAGCAGCAATGGGTATTTCTTTTAAAATAATGTACAATGAATTGTCTATCTTTATTACTTGTGGTTATTAATCAATAAAAAATTAATCATTTCAAGTAAAAATTTGCTCTTTTCAATCTTAAAATACAGTACTGCTGCTTTGTGAAAATCATCCATGCTCATTTAATTCATGTATTTCTTTATTCTTTTATTTATTATATGTTATACTCTTATTTATGATCTGGAATATTGATTAAATTCTGCTCACTTCTAGCTGTTTAATTTATCACTGCTAAAATTACATTATAGGATAGATGCATTTTTGTTATGAAAAACTAAAGTGACTTTTCAAGTTATCATAAGTTTTGGACTCGAGAAAATAATATCAGCATTTCAGCTTCAATAATTTTAATGTATTACTTCCAGCATCTGCCATCTGAACACAAGAATGGTAATACTTAGCCCAAAATTGTTTAATTGAGCCATCCTGTTTTCTTGCCACATCCTTGTGTTTGGTTGATTTATCAGAACTGACTGATTCATTTCACATTAATCCCTTTTATACCAAAATTCTAAAGCTTTTTAAATCTGAGGATTGCATGCTGTCTTTGAAATTTCCAAAAGGCACTCCTAAACAGATGATCAAACAAGTCTTTGTCCTCCCACTCTCTGGTGGATAGTATTTTTGCTATTATCTTGAGCACTACTTAAAGGTTAACAAGAAATCGCTGTCACTTTAAATTCCAGTATCTTACTTAGGATCAGATCTTGTCTGGAAAATAGTAGCAATTTTACTAACTACCCCTTTACTCTTCATGTAAGCACTGTGAAGGCTCTGCTGACATATGTGTGTTCTTCATTTGCAACAATTGCTACTGTAAACTACATTGTCTCCAGAATACAGACTTTCTTTCTATCTAACTTGTGTGCTGTCTTCCTCTACTTGGTTTCCATGTCTTTGTTTTTCAGCCTTAGAGGTAGAGAAATTGACCTTCAGCCAATGCTACTAATTAATATTGTTGCAGATAATTGATGTAACAACATCATGGCATGTTGTTTCTGTATTGATGTTCTTTCTATATGTAAAATATTGCTACATATATTTCTATGTCTCTATCACAGCTAAATATTTAGTAAGAACCTCTGTGATATTCTAATTGTTAAATACAGACCATAAAATCATGAGTCTAACATCCAAAGAGGGTCCTAGAAATAGTATAAACATAATATCCCCTTAAGATTTCAGTACTTATATGTTCAAAGTTACTGATCAAAAGGAATTTTGCAGATGGATATAATTAAATTACCAGCTTAAATGTGCAGCTGATTTTAAAATAGAGAGATAGTGATGGATTATTAAGATTATTCAAATGTGCCCAGGCATATTGTATCAGCCCGTAAAGGCAGAAGAGGAAGGCAGAGGGGGACCTTGTAGAGGAGTGGATATCAGAATGAGAAACTCTCAACCCACCTTTGATGGTTTGGGGTGAAGTAGCTCTCAAGCCAAGTAGTACAGGCAGTTTATGGGGGCTGAGATTGGGCCTCAACTGAAAACTCAACTAGGAAATGGGAATCTCCACTTGACAGCTATGTGGAGCTGAACTCTGACAATAGTCAGTGACCCCAGAGCATTTGTGAGGGTTGTTGAGAAGGCAATGAATTTTCTCCTGAAGATTTTGTTTTGGCAACCAATTCCGCAGACCTTCTGATTATGATGAGTGTCATTTTAATTCACTAAACTGATATTACCACGTCATGGTAACAAGAGAAAACAAATATAACATGCAACATGAGACTGCAAACCATGGCCAGAGAGCAAAGAAAATGTATCAAATAGAAGATAGAAATTTGAAATATCAAATATAAAATTAGAAATAAGAAGTATCACAACGTTAAAAACTTAAGAGATTAAGTAACACATCGTACGAACCAGTTCATGGAGATGTGCTTAAAAAAATGTAAAATGTATAGCACGGGGATTTAAAACAATGGAATTCTGAAAGGAGGATTGATTGCTTGCTTATTGCTGGGGCAAAAGCCTGTCAAAATGACTTTATTTTGGCTTAGGTTTAAGATATAGTTCATCATAGCGAGTAATCTTTAACAGCAGGAGCCTGACGCAGCTGCTCACATTGCATGCACAGTCAGAAAGCTGAGATAAGTAAATGCTGGTGCTCAGTTCACATGCTCCTTTTTCTTCAGTTTAGGATTCTGATCCGTGGGATAGTGCTATCCACATTCAGAGTGGGGTTTCTCTCTTCAGTTAAACCTTTCTCAAACTATGCAAAGAAATACCCAGGAGTATGATTCAAAACAATTCTGAAAACCATCAAGTAAGAAAAGATGATTAGTCACCATACAGAGTTAGGAAAAATCAACTTAAAATCAGAAATATACCTTTAACTAGAATAGGAGTAGATAATACAAGAGAGATCTGAGACCTGGTAGCTTTGTGAGTTTGAGATAGGGATCTTAGGAGTTCAAGGCCAGTTTGAGCTATATAGTGAGCCCTATTTTTTACAAAATGGGAGTGAGGTGGGAATGTAATTCAATAGTAGAGTGCTCACTAAGCATGCAGAAGTTCTGAAAACAAAGAACTATTAACCAGACTGTATGACTCAAGAATATTTGTTCCATAGATGAAAGACAAAAAAAGACTTCAAACTAAACAAAGTTGACCTTCACATCAAATGCTCACTAGAGTTCTTCTAACAGGTGCATCAAGAAAGCAAAATATTAAAGAGAATATACATGATCTAATGAGGAAGGATGAATAAAAAATTGGTCAACATCTATGTAAAAAAATAATCTATAAAACTTGAAAATTATAATGTACACATTCAAAGGACAACAACTGTTCTCTGTTGCCTTCCTCAGAAGGGTAGAAACGATACTTAATATTGGCAGTCGTTCATTTAAATGCTAGCAGTTTTAAGAAAGTTATGGTAGCCTGGGGAGATGACTCAGTGACTGGTAGTTTGAATGAAAAATGTCCCCCATAGGCTCAAGAATTTAAATATTAGTCCCATCTTGTTGGTGCTGTTTGGGGAGGCTGTACCGGAGACGTAGACTGTTTTTCTACAGGTTCACAGACCATGGAATAATAAAAGACAGGTTGAAGGCTCATCTACCCTGTTTCTGAGGCTCTCCTTCACTGACATTAGAACCTACCTCTTTGTAAATCTAATAGACCAAAGACCAGCAGCTATCAAGGAACGCCCTGGAAGTCCAGCACCAGACTGGAAGTGCGATGATATCCAGTCTTGTGGGCTGAACAACTCCTGGATTCTTGTCCTGTCTGTTGGGAGACTGTTGTGGAAGTTTATTTTTAATTGTGCATAAGATAATTGTTTTGTGCACTGTTGGGTGAGGGACTGCCTAGGTCTCTCCATTTTCTATTGTCTGCAGGTGTTGGGTTTCTGTGGGGGATGTTGATTGCTCCTGATCTGCACGTGCTATCAGTGGAACATCTGAGGAGTTCTGAATCAGTGAAAATACCTAAGCTGGGGCAGTCAGGGTTCCACTCTCTAGTATGGTGCTTTCCAGGATGGTGGTTCCCTCTGCTGAGGTCTAGTTGTATTGATAGCCACTGTTGGATTACTCAGACCACACCCTGGAAGCCATTCCAATAAATCCCCTCTTTTATATTTTCATTCTATCACTTCTTTTCCTTTGAGGAGCCTTGATGCAAGAGGGAATTTTTGACATGGGGAGGTCAGTGTTGTATATCTGTTCTAGGGATGGAATTTTACACACACACACACACACACACACACACACACACACACACAAGATCTATAGAACAAAGAATGCCCCAATTAAGCTATAAGAGACAAAATGTCTACAAAGATACTATTGAATGTATTTTCTGTTGACCATCTACTTCTGGTCGTAAGGCCTGCTTTGAAGTGTAGTTAATAAGCCCAATGAGACTCCATTACAAAAAACTAATTTTTCCTTTGCGGGTGGGTACCATTGTAGATAGCATCTTGGTTAGGGGTGGGAGCAGTGTTCACTTTCCTCTCTGAGCACTGGGTAGACATTAGCAGTCATATAGGAAGTGTTTTCATTTCTTACATATATGTGTGTGTGTATATATATATATATTGTCTTTCCCTCTGTGCTATCTAGGCTGCTTTAAAAATCTTTCTCTTTATTACTTAAGAATTTTCTTGAGACAGAACTTGTATGCTCCTTTCATTGCTTCCATGTGTGGGTTTCTTAAGCGAAATCTGTGTTTGTTTGTCTTTCCTCAGTCATTTCCTCTCTATTAAAATTATCCAAACATTTATTCTACACAATTTTCAGTCTTTTTCTTTAGATTCAATGATGCTTCTGTTGTTGGATTCAATGTTGTTTCTGGTTCGGTTCATTGATTTCCTGTAATTGATCTTTCAGATGAAGCCTTGTTGGGCAATGTTATTTGTTGTGATGTGAGTACATGGACACAACATCCCTGTATTATGTACTATGTACACAATATGTACATAACACATACTATACATGCATAATATAATTATAATACACGATGCACAATAGCACATATTACTCATAGTATATAGTACATAATATACATATGTTATACATACTGTGCACTATGTCACAGCAAACACCTTGGTTCTCTGTTCTTATAATATTTCCACCCCTCTTCCCTGATATTCACTGAGTTTGAGGCATACAGTTTGTATTGTAGGTGTAACAAATGGGCTTGGAACTCCACAGTCACCTTTCCCCTTCATTTTGACTAGCTGTGGATCTGTGTTGTGCCCCACCTGCTACAGGAAGAACTTTCTTTGATGAGGGACGGCAGTGATGGGACACGTACGCAAATTCGAATCACTACAACCAAAATACCCGACATAAGCAAACCAAGGGAGAAAAGGTGCGTTTGGGTTCAGTTTCCGAGAATTCGGACCACGGTTCCTGCCCCACTGTGCTGGGACAGAACATAATTGCTGTGTGTTTGTTGGAATAGAGCTAGTCAGTTCCTGAACACCCTAACAAGAAAGCACTGAGAACATACAGATAAGCCAGGAACATCATACCCACAAGGACTAGCAGCCCCTAGTGACCTGTTTCCTTCAACTAGGCCCCACATCCTTAAGTTTCCAGAGCGTCTCAAAGTAGCCCCACCAGGTAAGTACCAGCAACTCAAATTATTAACTTGTAGATAACGATCCGTTTTCAACATGTAACAGGTAAGCATGTTGGATATACTCACCCAACCTCTGAGGCAACACATCAGCATTGCAGCTGAGTCAGTACTCAGCCCAAAGATCCATGGCTTTAGAAGCCTTCCATTCTGTCTGGTAAGCTATTTTCTGTCCTGCATGAGCCCTGAGAATTGCCTCATCTGGAATTTTTGAGTGATTCCCTACTCTCCTGTAATTCTCTGGTAGAAATTTGGTGATCAGTTTTCAGCAGATTGTATGTGGTACGGGGTGGGACGCTTCATATTTCTGGCCATATTATGGTCTGGGTCTGTGCATTTTTCTCTTCTATGATTCTCAGCTCTGCAATCTTTCGTCACCTTGAGCTTACATCTCCACAGTGAACAGCAGAAAAGCCTGAGTTCACTTGGATGCGCTGCTCCTCAGAACCTATTCCCATAGAATAATCTAGAGCCATTATAATACTCACTTATTCCTATGTGTCAAAAGTCACTGTCCCATGTTGCCTAGAATTCAAACTCTGGAAGTATTGTTTTGTATAATTTGCCCTACTTCCGAGTTGTTTCAGACAAAAGACTAGATTTTGTTCCTAATGTTGAATCCTGGCAAACGCAGAAGTTCCTAGAACAGGCTAACTTAATTATGATTCTTTTTATTTTTCCTAGGAAGCTTGGCATTAGGAGAAACCGAGCTAATGGAGTAATTATGAAATCTCTTATTATAATTGCTGCTGTGTGATAAAGTCCTTTAATAAGAGTAATAATCTCTGCTGACGAACCTTTATGGTGGGAAGGATTTCTTCATGAGTTGAAATGTGAAACTTGTTCAGTTTAAGAGTTTTTTTTTTTCCTAACACCAAGAATCTGCAAGAATCAGGAGGAAATACTTGTAAAAACTTAAATGTTAAATGAGAACAGTGGCCAGACAAGCATTTTAAATTCCAATCAATCAACGCAAGCTAAAATGAGCAAAGGATGTGCACAGGCATTTCACATGAAAGAAAATACATATGTCAAGCAAACTCATGGAAAGACACTTAACACAGGAACCAGGGCACTCTGCTTAATGACAAGTTTTATTTTTTTTGCCTGATTATATGTACAAGGCCCAGGGTTGCATCCCAGCCCCACAAAGCAATTTAAAGAATTTAACATGCACATCACACTATCAACCATAACATAAGCACAAATTAAAACCATGAGCTGGTACTACACAGTTGCTGGCATGGCTACCAGAAAGAATAATGGAAACGTCAAGGGCAGGTCGGGAGAAACTCAGTCACTGACGCAGCACCGGTGAGAATATATCAGCTACAGCCAGAGTGGGAAACAGTAGCGCTTTCTAAAAGCAAAACTACCGTATGACCCAGAGATTATAGTCTGGAGGAGAGGAAAATTCACACTTACATGAAAACTTACATTTGAATATTTACAGAAGCTTATTAATAAATGTAAAAAAAAATCCAGAAATTTGGAATCTCTAGAGATAGCAACAGTTAATCATAAATTCTAATCCCCATCACCAAGTTCTCTTACTCGAATTCACAGTGTTTCTGTCCAAACACATTGACCTGAAATGTCATGAGCATCTTCAGTGATTTTTGCTAATTTTTTTTATTGATGTGAATAATGTTTACAGGAGGACTGCTATAAATATTCTTATGTTATTCTATTGCCTCTCACTACAAATTGCAGATTCTACAAGAAATAAAAATGAATGAATGAATGAATGAATGAATGAAAGCTTGAGGAAGGAAGCTGGGAAAGAGATGTGGTGGCATATGGAGAGTGCAGCTGGCGAAGGAGCTCATGGACGGACCTCCCAGCTGCTGTTGAAATTTGGGTTAGTTGAAAGGACAGAGCTGACACCCTGAACACCCAGGGGTGACATTGATCCTTTTTTCTTCTTCCCCAACATTCGTGCTTCTCAGTCCATCTGTTTTTTATCCCTACTGTGGGAACGGCTGACGGAGTACCTCTTTAAGACACTCTGCACATCATAATTGATAGATACATTGCAGTGCAATTGCAATTCTCAGAGGGTGTTCACACTTCTCAATTTTATTAAAATCTGATGAAGTACTCTCTAAGAGAATAAAGTGGCAGCGCTGGAGATATCAAAGCAGACACTCCCAGGGTATTTCCATGTCCTCTGTATGAAGAGATGTCAATCTCCAAAATTAAGATACTTTCCAAAAAAATACTTGTTGACATTTTCTAATCCCTTTCTTCATTCTCTCAAGAAAAAAAAAACTGATGACTTAATAGTACTGTCATTCTTTCAATTATTGCTCTAAATCCTTGTGAGTGTATGCACAAATTTCTCAGGAGAACTGGCAGATTCAGATATCTACAGTCACTCGTGGGCTGATTCAATTCAGTGCAAAGCATCTCTAAAGTCAAAAGTCTGCAGTGGGTTGTAAGTTTTCCCTGATAATCCTTTGTTTCATTTCTTCATGAAAATGGATGACCATAATAAATATTCCTGTTGTGTTAAGGAAAGAGTAAATGAAAATTGGCAGTGATATTTGGGGGGACAGCTATCCTATGGTTTTCTTAATATGAGTTCCATAAATACATTTGGTTATGAAAACTTCTCAGTTGATTCTAAGGAAAGTATGAATAAGACATCGTTCTGAAGGTTTTAGTGGAGTTCAGAGGACCTCAGAATAGATGAGATGGTGAACAGAAATGTCTTAAAATCATGTAGGTTGGAGACTTGGCTGCAATATTATCTAACATTATATTACATTTAGGTAATTTGCTGGAGTACTGTTATCTAATTTAGTAGTAGGGGGAAATTTTAAAGTACTAAGAGCCTGGGTTTGGTGTAAAAATAAGTCCAGAAATGAATGTTCCTGCTCCATTAACTTTGGGTCAATTACTTAATTCCTAAAACCTTTTTCTACTTTGTAAAATGTTATTATACAAGTGCACACCTCATTATGACTCCTGATTTAATCCAAATTCCTGTGTCCATTTTATCATTTTAATTTTAAAGAGTGCTCCTTATGTGATCATAGTTTATAATATATGTTTTTGCCTCCATGGAACATATTTTTATGCAAGAGGAGGACTGAGGATTCAGTACCTTGTTAAATCGTAGTAGTGACTTGCTTTTTGTGTTTGTTTATTTGTTTTGTTTTGTTTTGTCAGGTTTGCTTGCCAAAGACCATCCATGTTACAGTGTGTGTTTTTATTTCACCATGCAATTTCAATGTGCACTGATTTCAAATTAATAAGCATCAATATCCATGCAGGAGATTAGTTTCATTTTATGTTCATTTTATGGCTGAAAGTTTGTACTGTCTGATCAGAGTCTTCATCTCTCCCATGCTCAACCACCACTAGCCAGTTATTTTTTCTTTTCTTCTCCTTCTTCCCCCTCTCCCTCCCTCCCTCCCTTCCTTCCTCCCTTCTTTCCTTCCTCCTCCTCCTCCCCCTCCTCCTCCTCCTCCACACCCTTCTTCTTCTAGGAAGAGAGGTTGTGGTCAGGATGTATTGTACAAGAGAAGAAAAAATGAATAAAAATTTTTAAAAAATTGACATTATTTTAACTACTGTTTTACTCACTGTTCCTATGAATTCAACTGTTTTAGATTCTACCTATATATAGAACCTATATGTGTGTCTTTCTGTGTGATTGGTTTATCCTACCATAATGTGTAGTAATATCCTGCTGTGGTGGCTCAGCAAGAACAACACAGAGGCATATTCATATCTGCAAACCCTGCCAGACCTCAGAAGGGGGAACCACTGCCCTGGCCAGCACCATACTCAATGACAGTGGAACCCCAATTGTCTCAGCTCAGGTGTTTTTATTCATTCAGAACTTCTTAGGTGTTCTACTGATACCACGTGCAGGTCATAAGCAATTAAACATCTCCCACAGAAATCCAACACCTGCAGACAATACAAAACACCAAGCCTATGCATCCCTTTTTCCAACAGTGCATAAAACAATTTCAAACACAATGAAAAATAAACTTCCACAACAATAATGTTCTCTGTTTTCCTCAGAGTTGTGTCAAAATGGCTCAGTTTCCTTCCTTTTCATGTATAAATGATATTTGATTATTAATGGATATTTAAGTCATTTTGATATGATAGATATAAATTATGCTGCAACAAATATAAGATGTGGTTATCTTTTCTCAGAATGCTGACTTGTGTTCTTTGGATACAGACACAGAAATGGAATCGCTAGATCAGATGGGCAATCTATTTTTATTTTTTAAAAGAACTTTGGTGTTCCTTCCACGCCAACTGTATCAGGGACCGTGTCCGCTGGAGGACAGTAGTTCTATTTCCTCTGTAACTTCACCACTTGCCAGTTCTGCTTTTCTGACAGTGGTCATTCTAATAGTTAGGGAGTGAGATCTTACTGAGTTTCCAATTTACACGTCTCTGGTAACCAATACTATTGAGTGTCTTCTAATTTACCTGTCAGCTATCTGCATATATTCCTTGGAAGTGTGTCAACTAAGGTTTTCTGTCCATTTAAAAAAAATTACATTTTTTAATTATTGTTTCCTTTTAAAAAGTGAACACATTATTTCCCTCCTCTATTCTTCCCTCTCCTACCCCCTGCATAGCCACCAACCTTCCCAATTTATTTTCTCCCCTCCTTTTAACCATTGTTTTTATACACATACATAATTATTTATATAATATATACAATTATATTTATATACATTTAAATACATTTACATATATAATATATTATATAAAATTATATATATAATTACATACTTATAAATAATATGTTATGTAATTATATATGTATATATGTATGTAAGTATATATATTAATAAATAAATTTAATCTGCTGAGTCCATTCACTGTTCCCTGCATAGACACATATATTTGAGTTCTTAGAGAGTGGTACTATTTGAAGGGATTCGTTGGAGGAAATGAGCCACTAGAGGTGGGGTTTGAGGTTTAAAAAGCCCATACCAGACCCAATGACTCTCTCTCCCACTATACCACATCTGCTGCATACAGCCATGCTCCTCACCATGGGGACAATGGACTACACCTCTGAAACTGTAAGCAAGCTATAACTAAATGCTTTCCTTTATAAGAGTGGCCGAGGTCATGATGTCTCTTCACAACAATAGAATGTTGACTAAGACACTGCCCATTAATGGGGAAAAGACATCTCAAAGTACTCCTACACGTTCAGAGATTAAAAGCATTTCTAGTAAGCTTTACTCATGGGTTTATGTATGATTGGTTCTTGGTTCATGTTTTATCGTGTTACTTGCTACTGTGCTCATAGCATTTGAGAGTTTGTGGTTATGTGCAGCATGTGTTTTTCTTTTTATATTATATTAATCCAACCTTCATCTTATGCCCTTTTATAATATGCTGCAGTATTATTTCCATAGGTACAATGCTGAGCACATTGTTGACATTATTCTCCAGAGACTAATGATTTCCACCAACCTCTTCCACTGTGGAACTCCACACAGGGTCAGTGGGTTCACTACACCTAGTATATATCTCCCTTCACTTGTTTTAACAGATCTGAAAATTGTCACCCGTCTGTTTTTCCTATGAATTGCTGAGTGTCGCTGGTTTTCATTACTCAGATCTCTTCCTATCCAGACTTCTTGTTCTGTTTCTGAAGAGAGGTGCTTCAGGAGCTGGCCACTTACACTGACAGCTGTGCATTTTTGTAACGGATATCTGTACCTCAGAAGAAGAATATTTTCTACCTTTAACTAGATGAGTTTGTCTCTAAATAGTCTTCCCTGCTGTTCAGAACCAAGAATAAGAAGACTTGTGCCCTGAGAACACTGATTACATTTTGATTTTCCCGGAGAGACAAACATCTACTTGTGCCAGATAGGCCACTAAAAACAGATTTAAGAAAATGATTCCACTCAAGGTTAGCTTAATGAAAACAATGAATTTAACTACATCTGTGAACAGGAGAGGGAGTAAAGGGTTATTTACAGGGATATGGGCAAAGAGTGAGCAGCTACAAGACTTGGGAGCGGCGCGGGGGGTGCAGGGGGAGAACCTCTCTATCCTCCACTTTAAATGGTCTTTAGTCCGTATACACTGAGCCCTCTCCCTAGTAACTTTTCATGGTCTATAAATCTTTGGAGACAGTAGGTAGCCTGTGAGCTCCTCCCCAGCTCCTTAATGGACAATCAGCAATCCCAGTCTTCTGCTGGTCTTCTTCGAATAAGCATAGATACCAATAGTTCAAGAGACTAGTGTTCAGGTCACACCCAGAGGTCCGTACTCCTCAACGCTGTACTTATAGTCCTTTCATTTTGTTAATTGCTGTATGTATAACAAATATAGTTCTGGAAAATTTAAATTTAATTACATAGATTGTATACTTTATATCAAAGTAACGTTTTAACCTTCTTCATATATACCCGAAGTTTGTCTCAACAATCTGTTTAAATGTGAAAAAAAATTAATTTAGTTCAGATTCAGTATTAGCAAGGCTAATAATAAACAGGTTTTCAGCATTTCCTCTTGCCCTTGATGTTAAGATTAAATTAAGATTGCCACAATACGTTAAATTTGCATAATTTCAGTTACTATTTGCATAGACTATGGAAATATGCAAAGATACCCAAATGTAATTTACAATTTGACTTTTGATGCGCTCTAGCTCTCTCTGCTGACTGTATAATTTTTTAAGTGATCCTTGCAGCTTATTTTGCTGTTTTCTGCCCTCCACTCATTTGATGGCATTTATAAAAGTTATATTCGCCGCTTTTGCATATTTATTGGCAGGTTTTGCTAATGTTTAAATAGCTTAGAGGAAAGTACACATACAGGTTTTTTTTTTTTTACAGTCTATGGAAACAGAATTTTTATTATATTTTCTTGCCAAATGGAATTTCCAATAGACCGTTGTTAACAGAGATTGGAAACGATGCCTTGTTTTGTGGCCTCGTAATGTAGCCATAGGTCATAGAACCAACATATTCACCCTGTAACTCCCTTTTGATTCCAGTTACTTCAGCCTGTCCTGACTCTTCTCTACAAAGAGCAAAGCTTTCTTTCCAGTCACTGAATACATACACATAAGTGTTTGCTTTATTTTCAATCCCTCAAGTATACTGGTGAATGCAGAGCCATTTCTGCCAACTCTTATCCACGCAGAAGAGGAATCAAACAAAATTCAGAGCCTTGAATGTATATTGAAATTCTGTGTGCCCGGTGATTCTGATTTCTGCTCCATGTTTGTTTACGCTAGCTTGCTAGCTAATCACTGAATGCTTCTTTCTCTCTCTTCCTTCAATTTAGAATAGGGTTTGGAGAAGTGCTCTTATTGACATTAGCACATTTGTCTGTCACGACTCTGTTCTACACATAGTAGGGTGCTTAGCAGCACTCCTGTCCTCTACCTCCTCAATACCAGGAGCAACTCCTTCTAATTCTGACAACAAAAAATAAAACCACGCCTCTCCAACTGACCCCATGAGAACCAGATAACTTCCAGATCAGAATAACTGATAATTGCCACATTTAATTGAATATATAATGTATCTAATTACAATTATACCCTCAACTGACTCAATATGTAGAAAATACAGAAACAAAGATGTTTATTATATAAATAAAATGTCTTTAAAGTTTATATCTTAAAAGAATAGGGTGCTTTCAAATGTTGATCAAGCTTGCAAAAATAAATAATTCTGACATGGAAATAATCTTAACAGGACCAAGAATATTGTGTTATAGCCACAATAGCACATCAGCTGCCCATCAGGCACTTAGTCTTACACCAGTTAAAATGCGTTATTTATTATCTCATTCAGCAATACTGAAATGATGATTCTGCTCTAGAAACTGCTCAAAGCAACAGACAAAGAAATGAAAAAATCAGAGTCCTGTCTTTAGGTAAAATGCACAACAAATGTTTTTTTGGAATATATAAACCTCCTAGAGTTTAAAGAATATGGCCACAGCAAGAATAAACATGTGTCATTATTTTACCAAACTACTGCCTACTTTTGCATATATACCCCCAAATTAAAATCTCTGTGAATCTGAAGCAGTCCTGGTCTATGAAAAAGAGTTCTAGGCTATCCAGGACAGCATACAGTGAGACCCTGTCTCAACAAAACAAAACAACAAAAGTAAGATTTTGTTAATTGTAGTCAATAAAAGAAAACTGCAGAAGACACACAATAAACCCCCCTTTGACCTTTTGTTATTCAAACGAAATTACTTGTAAATGATCTGGTTAGATATTTTAGACAGCTATCTTTATGACTAAATTAGTTTTGAATTTCTTGGAGGGGTTATTTTATTATTTTTCATTCAAGCTATTTTGATTATATTCTTTCTCCTCCCCAACTCCTCCCAAGTTGTCCTCTATCACCTTACCAACCCAACTACACATACCACTCCCTCTCAAAATAACAACAACCAAAGGTAAAGAACAAAAACAAAAAATGTCAAATTAAAAAAACACCAAAACAAAGCAAAAATGCATACACATAAACACACACACACACATACAAACAACCAATGGGTTTAACATATACACAACAACAACAGCAATAACAACAGCCAATGGCTTTATTTTATGACGTCCAACTACTCCTAAGCACGGGACCAGCACTAGAGTATGATTGGTATACCCAGTGACACTCCATTGAAGAAAACTGATTTTCCCTTTTGCAATAGATATTAATTGCAAATCGCTTCTTGATGAGGGGTAGGGTTTTATGTCTAGTCCCCCTTCTTTGTGCTAGAATTTTGTCTGGTTTGAACTTATGCAGGTCTCATATGTGCTATCATGGTCTCTGCGAGTTCAAATGTGTTTCAGTCCTGTTGTGTCTAGAAGACCGTTTCCCTGGGGTCATCTACCACCTCTGGCTCTTAAAATCTTTTTACTGCCTCTTCTGCATTCATCTCTGAGCCCCCAGGGGAGATTTTTCATAAAGACATCCCATTTAGGACTGATTGTTCTGACGTCTCTCACTCTCTGCACATTGTCCAGTTGTGGGTTTCTGTGATAATTACAGTTTACTGCAATAAGCGTATCTATTGAGAGTTGAACAATGCCCTGTTCTATGAGTACAGAAACTGAAGGAATGTTTCCTAAATTATTTTATGATGCCACTAATATCCTGTTGCCAAACTACATAAAGATCCAATGAAAAGAAAAAATATAGATCAATATCCCTTATGAACATAGATGCAAAACTTATCAATAAAATACTTGCAAATGGAATCTAAGAATACATCAAAAAGATTTCACCGTTTGACTAAGTTGACTCCATCATGGAGATGCAAAGATGGTTCAACATACATAATAGATGAACAGAAATATCACATGATCAAACTAAGAGACAAAATACACATGATCATCTCATTAGATACAGAAAATGCCTTTGACAAAATCGAATACCCTTTCATGATAAAAGTCCTATGAAGCTCAGAGATGTAGGGACATACCTCAGCATAATAAAGGCAATCAATATCATCCTAAATAGACAGAAGCTCAAAGCATTTCCATTAAAATCATAACGATTTCATGCAGCACTTGAAATCTTCCCTACAATGAAAACAATCAAGGAGATACAAATCAGAAGGGAAGAAGTCAACATATCCATATTTGCAGATGGTGTGATTTTATACATAAAAGAAACTAAAAATCCACTAGGAAACTTCTACAGTAGATAAATACCTCCAACAAAGTAGCTGGATACAAAATTAATGCATAACTATCTGTAGTCCTCCAATTACAGATGACAAATCTACTGAGAAAGAAGTCAGAAAAAAGGTACCTTTCACAGTTGCTTCAAAAAAATTCTTGGGATAACTCTAACCGAACAAGTAAAAGACTTGCATAATGAAACTGTTAAGACACTGAAGATAGAAATTGAAGAAGACACTAGAATATGGAAGAAATCTTCCATGCTCAAGGACCGGTAGGATGAATATTGTGAAAATGTCCATCCTATCAAAAGAAATCTACATACTCAATGCAATTCCTATCAAAATTCTAATACAATTCTTCACAGAAACAGAAAAACCAATCTTCAACTTTATATAGAAACATAAAAATCCCAGAATAGCTAAAACAATCCTGAATAATAGAAGAACTGCTAGAGGTATCGCCATCCCAGATTTCAGGTTGTGTTACAGAGCAGTAGTGTAAAACAGCATCATGTTGACATAGAAACACATTGGTTTCTGCATGTGTATAGATATCCTCATATATCGTGTATTTTAATGAGTTTAAAAAATCATGTTTATCTATGGCTTTATTTTATTCATCTCTTTTCTCTCTCTCTCTCTCTCTCTCTCTCTCTCTCTCTCTCTCTCTCTTTCTCTGAAACAATATATATTTAAGATGTGTCATGAAAAAAATTATATTTCATTCACAAATAATGAATGTATAAAATTTCTTTATAAGAATATGCTGCAAACATTTCCATTTTCCCAACTGTCTGATTTGCATGGGTATAACAGGATACCTGAGACTGGGTACTACATAATGAATAGAAACTTACTGGCTTATAGTTCTGAAGGTTTAGAAGCCCATTACCCTCATTCTTTGAGGAAGTGGATAATTTTCTCATTCATTAATCTGATGGCTAGGTGATTAGTGTCCCATGACTTCTGTTTGTATCAGGATTTTTTGTAAGCACAAGAACTGTCTTAGTGAAAGCTGTTTTCAGGTTATGCAATGAAGACTTGGCTCTGTAAATATGAGCTCAGGTGTTCACACACGTGTGCTTGAAAGCACTCTGGGAATGAGAAAACAGTGTGTTTATGCTAGATTCTACAAATAGGGGGTCACTAGCTTGCTTTACCTGTACCATAACACAATGACCTTCATCTTCTTCCTTGACAAGGATCTCTCAGATGTTAGGGCTCTTGTGTTTGGGATACTTCTAAGTTCTTGGTCATGTCTCATTGCTCTGTTTCCCATTCCTATATCTATGCTCCACTGCCTTAATTTATATGACAACCCATCAGAGGAAATAATTTCCTATCATTAAAAAATACTTATTATTGTCCCTTATTTTCCTTCCTTATAAATTGTTGTATCAGCCTATCCACTTCAAAGTAAACTATCACTTCAAAAATGCTTCATTCTCTTTTAATGTTTTTCCCTTTAGCCTAACCTGTGGGTGTCCCTTCTTATGATCTACCACCCCTCTAAATTAGAGTTTGTAGACAAAGAGATGATTTGTCCATTTATGAAGGAAGCATCAGGTTGTAAAAGGAGACATTTTTAATATCACAGCAGGCAGGAGAGGTTCCACAAACATGGAGAGAGACCAACCATGCTAATGGATATCCTATAGAGAACAAGAGAGCCACAACTCGCTAACCTCAAAAGCTGAAGGTGAGGAGTTCTGCTCTATCAGTGCAGGGAAATACACAATGCATTGATGTATGTGTACACACGAGTACCTGTGTGTTCATGTAGGTGCTACTATACCTGTGTACTAGACTATCCTAGACTAGACTAGACTAGACCTACAATCAGTACCTATTTAGCAACCTTCCATCTCAGTGTACTTCACTGAAGATTCTAATAACAATTTACTTGCATTACATTGTTGATCCTGGTCTTATGCTGTAGAAAGAGCTGACAACATGATTGGATTGTTAAGTAATTCAGAACTACAAAGTTTTTCATGTGGTGGAGGGCAGAGAAGGATATTTCTAAAAGTCTTTTGCTTCAACCATTATAAAATGGTTTATATGTTTTTTTTAATTTTAATTTCTTCTTCTGCTTATAAAACGTGGGTTACTTTTCCCAGGCAATAAGGCACTTCCTACTTTTTAACATGTTACTGATTTCTAAGCATCAAATTCTAAGCATAGAGAAGAATTTCACCTTCGCGTTCATTTTAACACTTGATTTGGGGAGGCAAATATCTTTCCTTGCTTGAAATAGAATCGAAGGAAGACTTATAAAACATTGTAATGGTTTAGTGATGTACAACTACCTGACAACTCATTTTTGTGGAGAAATTTGTCAATCACAACAGGACACCATTATGCCTTAAGCTCACTATCTAGCAGAAACCACCTCCGTGGTAGCTCTGAAATTCTTTTTCTACTAAAATCGTTGATTTTTAAGGAATTGCGAAGCTGGAAAGGTCTTGCAGCCACATGCTGAGGGCTCAAGTCACAAGGGCCAGCGCATCCTCTTGGCTGTCAGACCTTGTGGAGTTATGCTTGAGTGTGTAAATAAATGGTTTATTGATTATGTGTCAACCATATGCAGAAAGATGGACTGACAGACATACCTCTCTTTAAGTGTGATTATTATGCAGTTTCCAGGAACTGGTTGGATTCTCTTTGCCATGTCTTTACTTCCAGATTCCGTATATGTGCTGTAAGTATCATAAAGGTCCTGAGATAAACACTGTACACCCGGATACTGGCTATCCAGCCAGAGTGAGGCAGGTCCATATGAATAACCTTAATCACAGGAATTCAAATGGGAATGGCGCTTGTCATCTCTAGACTTGATCAGGGGGTGGTCTTTTCTTCCCTCCCTATTGTCTTGTATTGAGATATCAGTTCCTCAATTAGCCAAGACCCTTGAGTGACTCTGACATATCCCACTGTAAACATAGTGTATGTTACTGAAACAAACAAGCACTGCTGGAATGCATGTTACTGTCAGTACCCCTCCATAAATGTGTATCTGACTAATGAGTATTACAGTGCTTTCTTCCTGGTGCTGGGAGAAAAGAAGTGTTGATTGTAACTCTAATCTGATGAAACAGAACCTTCCTTTTAAATTAATCATTGGGATTCATAATTAATGCATATACATTTTAATATTCACACTACCACTGTTTTCTGATACTGTGGCTGGGTTAAAATGTATTTTTAAGCCAGTTCATGTGTACAGATATTATCCAAGTCATTGTTTTTTCTCATCACAATAGCTTACAGAAATTAGCAATGATGACTGTTTACAACGGGGTGAGGTTCTTGTATGATGTACTTAAGTGCATCCCAGATTTCTTCAGGTCTTCCAGGGCACGTCAACCAAGCAATGGTGGTCACATAACTTTGGATCCAAGAATGTAATGCAAAGTGATAGGAATTGGTATGTGTGCCTAATCTGTTTCTTCCACTTCCTTTCCTGACAATGATGAAGTATGAGGCTATCCAGCATTCCTTTTAGTTGCCAGCTAGCCATCTCACCTACATTTCAAGAGGAAAAGATTTTTAAAAACGTTACATTTCACTTACATTTCTAAAAAATTTTTTGCATTTCAAGTACTTTACTGTCATCAGGGACCAGACCTCAGTCATTTGGACAGCCCGTGCAATCCCTCTCCCCACTCTCAGATGAGAAGGGATTTGTCCTCCTCCTCAGGACAAGCCCCAGATCTTTAAGACACCAGCTTGTTATGCTGAACACCCCGCTGAACCTTCTCAACTATCAATATCCTCAACTGAAGATGCACTTGTATGTATTTAAAGCAAGGGTTCTGTACTACTTGATTGTGCAAAATTACTTAATTAAATAGATGCAAAAGCAGAAGGGTAGATCATAAATATGAGTTTAGATAAAAATAATACTGGTGAGAAGTTATCTTCTAGATGGGTTACTGGTACAAAGATACAAAATATTATCCGCAAATAAAATATTTAGAATCTCTCTCTCTCTCTCTCTCTCTCTCTCTCTCTCTCTCTCTCTGCGTGCGTGTGTGTGTATATGTGTGTGTGTGTGTGTTTGTGTGTGTGTCTGTGTCTGTGTGTGTGTTTGTGTGTGTGTGAATGCTTACATTGATGCGTATTTTTCCAGGTGAATGTGAAGGACAAGATTGACCTTAGGGTCATTCTTCGAGTGCTGTCCACTTTAGGTTGTTGTTGGTTGTGACAGTTTGTTTTTAGGCAGCATCTCACCGTAGCTCTAACTGGACTGGAACTCACTATGTGGACCAGGCTAGCCATGATCCTACAGAGCTCCACCTGCCTCTTCTTCTAGAGTACTGAGGTTAATAGTTTGTGCCAATCAATCTGTTTTTCTTTTAAGACTTGGTCACTCAATGGCCATGGCTTCACCGACTCAGCTAGGCTTGCTGGCCAAGGAGTTCCAGGAATCCTCCTGTCTCCATATTCCAGAGCTGGAAAATAAGTATGTTCCACTGTGCGTGGCTTTTCAGGTGGGTGCTAGAGACCAAATTTCTATCTTCCTGCTTGCTTGGCTGTGGAGAGCTTGACTGATCCAAGACTTGCTTAGAGGCCCTGATTAAAGGACAAGTGAAACTTTCGTTCCATGTCTTTTCCAGGAATAGAGTTGGCAAAGCCTGTCTTACACTGAACTAGTACCTCAGAAGAGTCAAGGTTGCAGCTCTGAGGACCCAGCTCTCCCCCTTAGGCTGTGGTTATCAATCCCAAGGCAGCTGGGTCTGAGGTGTTCTATGTTTGCTTTATCAACATTGTCTTACTCAGTTCTCTGCTGATCTTGGCTATTTTTCCCCTGGCAAATAATATAAAATGTGCTGTAGTTCTTAATAAACATGCTCAACGTAAGTCATCTGCTTATGCAAGACCTCCTGGTCCCAGCTATTGCTTTTGTCTTCTTTTTCTCGTTTTCATTATTTCTCATCCCAGTCTTCCCACTGGACACCTGACTGCTGGGGACCCTTATTCCTGCTGGTTCTGGTCATGTGGCAAGCATCTCACAGTCATAAGTATAGCACTTGTGCTAGATGTGTGCTCAGAGCTGGAGTTCACAACACAGAAGAATTCTTATGGGCCCCGTCAGCATGTAGTAGACTACTCAAAAGTTGAAATCGTTTTCTTGACAAGAGAGCATCTGGCTCCCTGCTTCAGGGTATACCTGGAAAAGCTTCCTCATACCATGCTTGGGCTTCCTAGCAAAGTGGGGGTTCTGCATTAGGGAGATAACAAGAGCAGGCTCTGCTGCCTTTTAAGAGGAATCAGGTGGTTGTCTTTAGACTTCTTCCTATACTCACCTCTCATGGTAGAAGCTGCCAGCAAAATGTCCACATTACATGGATACTCCTGGGCAGATGCTTCTTAACACTATGAACGCATGTAAAAGGCTTTTCACCCTGGAGTGGCACAGGGGTTCATTGAACCTGTAGTATAGCTGAGGACATTGTTATCATCAGAATGTCTCAATGTCTAAAACTTAGTGCTACTTCAAATCAGATCTCCAAAGAGTGGCTCTCTGCCCAGAGAGACTCCAACCTCAGGCTTCCCTGTTCTCTCAGAATCCCGAAACATTTTATCACCATGACTGATTCTGAAATTCTTACAACTTCAGATGCACTTGGCAATTTACAGCTATTTGTGAAATTGATCTGTAGCTATTAAATTAAACTATTTTCATCTCTGAGATAAAGACACAATCCAGCCAGATAATGACTGGTGATTAAAACGCTACCACTTCTTCAATGTTTGATTTTATTTTGCTTGCTGCTGTCCCAAACCACATATCACTCCTTTAGACACACTTGCACACACACACATGCACACACACACATGCACACACAGACATACACACACACATGCACACACACACACACAGACATACACACACATGCACACATACACACAGACATACACACACACACAGACATACACACACACTCACATGCACACACATACACACACACACATGCACACACACACAGACATACACACACACTCACATGCACACACATACACACACACACACATGCACACACACACACACATGCACACACACACACAGACATACACACACACATGCACACACACACACACAGACATACACACACACTCACATGCACACACATACACACACACACATGCACACACACACAGACATACATACATACACACACATGCACACACACACAGACATACACACACACATGCACACACACACAGACATACACACACACATGCACACACACACACACATGCACACACACACAGACATACACACACACATGCACACACACACATACATACATACATACACACACACACGCAGGTCTGCCATCAGTATCACTCTGTTTTAATTATGGCATCACAAAGATGTTTTGTAAGATGAAGAGTATTTTTTTTTCATTTTTCACTTAAAATTGATCATGTATTGTCATGCCTTTGAAAGGAAGTATTTTGGTTAGTCTTGGCTGTTAACTTGGTTGAATTTGGAATCAACTAAGAGGTAAACCTCTGGGCAAATCTATAAGCATATTTTCCTGGAAGGATTTACTGAGTGGAGAAGACCTTTCTGCAGAGTGAGTGTTCCTTCTGCAGGTGGTCCAGATACAAAGAGTTTCCAACAGGAAAGCTTTTGGTTTTTGTCTGCTTGCCTGCACCCCTTGATAACCGCACATCTAATCAATTGCTGCCACTACGGATAATGTTCGTTGACATTGGAGCCCAGCTTCTTCAGCCTTCCAACACCTTCCAATATGGCCTGAAGTCTAGTAGTTCTCTGGAGTCATCAGGACCTTCGGTACCATACTGGGACTACAGAAGCATCCAGCTTTATGGGCTAGAACAGTGTTAGCTTTCTCAGGCTCTTTGGTATGAAGACAGCTACTATTGGAGTACCCAGACTGTATCATGTAGGTCAATATAAAGAATGTTACATGTTTTAAAATATATTCATTTTAACATATATTTAATTATATGGAGCTTTTTTAATTTATTTAATTAATCTTGAATTGTAATAGCCCCTGGACAGTCCATAATAGTAAGCCTATAAATGGTTGTGGTCTTTTCTAAAGCCAAAGATGCTTCAAAAAATTAAGGATAGGAATTTCTTCCTGGGTCTCTGTCAGGCTAACACTCAGGAAGATATAGTCTTAGTCCCTAGCAAGCACTAGTCCTGAAAGAAAATTAACAAGGCATGACTAACACCAGAAAGTGTTGAAACATTTGCCCTAAAATAACAAATTATAGAAAGTGATTGGTAGTTTTATTTGGTTAATTTCTTTAAGATTATGAGTGTGGTGGCTAATCTTGGTTACCAACTTGACACACCTGGTAAGAGGGAACAGCAGTTGTGAAATGATTTCTGTAAGATTGGCTTGTGGCCATGTCTGGGGAGCACATTCTTCATTTTTAGTTGATATAGGGAAGCTAAGTCCACTATGGGCAGTGCCATTCCTTGGAAAGGGGGCTTCTTTCTTATTCCACTTTCCAGGATTCTGTCTGGAGTCCTACCCTGGCTTCTCCTGATACTGAACTGCATCTTCATGGATGCACCATACAACCTCATAGCACACCTTATATATTTCTTAGCATTGTTTAGCAGCAGATTTTCAATGTCCTTTGAATATGTGTACTGTTAGAAGCAGACACTGTTCAGGCTACAAAGTACTGTGAAATGAAAAGAGAAAGTCTTCAAGCAAAATATTCTCAAGAAAACCATTTTCATACACTGCTCATCCCAGTAAAACTATGGCTTTGGTGTCTGTTCTAGGAACAGCAAGACCTGCAGTGATGACTTCTTGAATCTCTCATTTTGGCAAATGACCTTGGACCTTTGAGCAACCGATACTTCACCGATGTCTGTGAGCGATTTCTCCACCCTCTAGCCTCTCAAGCACCTCATCCTTTTCCCTAACTTTTAAGTTTACAGGTGCATCTGGAAGTAGTAAACGAGACTCTAAGAGCAGAGAGTCGTGTGATCTGCTCTCTCTGAGAGGTGGGGTGAGATGATGAAAGACAAAACTTGAACGACCATTTGATGGAGAGAAAAAAAAAACTCAAGGGAAATGGCCACATACAAAACTGGGAGTTCCTTAGGGGGGTGAATCTCCACATCACTTAGACTACTCTGTTCCAGGGTATTCTTTGGCGCATAGTAGGTACTCAGACAAAGGCATGAATCATTTCAACATTTCCTTTAAGTGGTTCACATTCAGCCTATAGAAACTAACAGTTATATAATTTCTATATGGTAAAGTATATATACATCATAGTATTAGTGCACAGGATGGGTAAGTATGTCTATATCAGTGTGTGTATATATGCATGTGTATTTAGAACCAATGTAAAAACAAGACCATCTTGAAACTGAACAGCCAGTAACTATAGGGAGTGGAAACCACCATGAATACTTCAGACTTAAATGATTTCCACTGCGTCCTTCTAGAGAACCACAGAACAGTGGCATTATTGCCTTTCTCCTAAATATAGACTTTGTCATCTGTTGTCCTTTCTTATTGCAACTCAACCAAAAGGTACAGGTAGAATGATTTTTGCCTTTTCAGAATCCTTGCTGTTTCTGGGTGTATTTCTGAAAATCTCAAACACACAATGTACTGAAAACTCTTGCCAAAGTGCTAGTGCTCGCCTTATTTAGGAAAGATTCTACTGATAGGGGGTAGGAGAAGAGACTATCCGGTGTGATACAGATGTCTGAAGAGTTTGAGATGCTGACTCGGGGTCAGGTTCTGCTGTTCGCTGAAGAACTTAATGGTTGGGGAGTCTGGTGTCAAGTGCATGCCCTTGCCTGCTCTATCTCTTGGTCTGCAGCGTAACCTGAAACTCCAGTCAAGAGTGTCTACTTATTCTGAAACAGTTTTGCTATAACTTTAAATTACTTGTGCAGCTTTGGGAACAGCAGGGATTCTGGGTAGTGTCCACGTTAAGGAGCAATTCTTGGTTAGCTACCAGACTTGTATTAGCGTGATGCAAGTGTTTTGTTTCACTAAATTCTACTTTCAACAGCCGGCTGATAGGACCTCACAACACCCCCTAAACCTCAGCGGTGAAGACAAGTGGCGTGAGTGCTATGATTTTAACATGTAGTCAGGAGCTATACACCTTGTTTTGTCTATTTTCTATGCACATGGGCATTTTTCTATAACAATAGAGGCGAGCGGTAATGTTTTCCAATGTGAATTATAACATGAACCTCTGATTGCCTGCCCCCCCATATAATTAAATGCCACCATATAATGATTAAACCCTTATATAATTCAACCCATTTTCTATCATCAAAACAATGCCTTCCTCCCTCCTTCCTAATCCAGTGACACTTGCGAGATCCCTGGTGGCAAGCAGCTTATAGCAGTGCTACTGAAACCCACCTGCCTGCCTGGGACCCGCTCTCAGTCATGATAAGGTGCCAACCTAATTATGTGTGTCAGAAGCCTTGACTCTCTCTCCAGAGAGGATTCTGACTCACAGGTGCACTGAGTGTCTGAGGAGGCAAGATAAACCTCATTTCCAGCCGGCAACTTTAAAGCAGCTTCTCAGAGTTTCCATGTGGATATCTCATATACTACTGCCTAAAACGAATTCAGCTGTGAGGGGAAAATATTAATAAAAACAGACTAGAAAGTTTGAAATGTTTTTAGACACATTCTGCAAGGAATGAGATCATCAGCAGAGAGGAACCACGGAAGCTCATTATTTGACATGTGAATGTGCAGTTCAACACTAGCTTCCTCCACATACATTCTCAGGAATTGCTTCTGTATCTGCAAGGGAGGGTAGACTTTTTTTTATTGTTCTAGATGATTTCACCAAAATAGGACTAACTTAATAAGGCTACTACATTTCAGAAGATATTCAAACATGTGTTTCAAAGAAGGGTTACTAAGGTGATCAGGCAAACAGAGATGAGATTAACAGTGAAGGTCTATGATGAGGCTTTGATGCTCATGCAAAGGTGTAAACCATTGAGGATGTTTTTACATTGAGTTTTTAACACCTAGAGCATGGCAATATTCTGCTGATTTGAGAAGGGATGATTTCTTATTCCATTCCCTAATACATCAAGTCACACATACTACATTCTCACGGAGCTTGTAACTCCTATTTCAGACTAATTTATGATTCTTTATTGCAAACTGGTCGACTACAATTCCTCTAAAACTATAAATCAAACTTTCTGGGAGATGTGATGCTATGCGATGCCAACTCCATCAGAATTGCTGGGAGGTGACTCATCACAGATCTTCAGATGACCACAGTGAAGTTCAAAATGGTGATGCGTTAGAGGAGCACACAGTTCATTAGAGAGATCTGTTTGAATAGTTTTTTCTCCTTAACTTTCTACTCTGGGATGTACAAAACTGCACTGATTTATTTCAAAGAAAGGTGTGGGAGGAGGAAGGAAAGAAGGAAAGAAGGGAGGGAGGGAGGGAAGAAGAAATGGAGGAAGGGAGGGAAGGAAGGAAGTCATGAGCCAGGAACCTCCTTAGAGCTGCCCAGCCTTAATGTGAGAACACAGTCATCTGCAAAGGCTCCTCTTGCTCACTTCAGTAGTGATGTCCAGAAGCCCGTTCCCTCCCACAGACCCCAGGCCACTTTAATTGTCTTACATGGGAGCGCTTTACCTTGCTCCATTTCACTGTGTTTGCACATCTTTACAATGTACGCATTTGGTCTTTTTCTTTTTCCTCTTCTTCTTCTTTTTTTTTTCAGTGAATAAATCCGAGGCCAAACATACAAAATTAAATTTTAGCATTTCATAGTTGGATTCCTCTGCTCCTAAGCTAAAGGACAAAGTCCAATACCTGACAGGCCTTTAAGTACTGTGGGTGCAGGCATCTGATTCGGACCCTCTGAGAAGCAAAAAGCTCAGGAGCCAGAGTATAAATAGATCTCCAATTCTAAAGTGGGGACCAGTCACTAACTGTTCTGAGTCCCATTTCTGTGTGACGGAAGTTGGATGATCTTTGTAGGTTTAGGGAGCAGGATAGCTGCTCAGCTCTGAGATGCTGCCCCAAATTCCTGCCCTTCCCCATTTGTGTGCCAGTTAAAGCATCATTGCCGAGTTCACCTGAGGACCCTTCTCTCTCTCTCTCTCTCTCTCTCTCTCTCTCTCTCTCTCTCTCTCTCTCTCTCTCCCCCCCCCCGCCCTCTGTATTCCTGTGTGTATGTCTGTGTGTGCTTGTCTTTCTGTCTGTTTGAAAGATTCTAACAATTGTTCACCTGAAGAAAAGAAGCCACCTTAATTTTGCCCAGAAATGCTTTCTTTTTTTAAAAGATAAAAATGTCAACAAACAATATTCAATCCTGAGGTTTCATATTATGACTGCTTGAAAGAATAACACAGCTTAGACTTCTCTGAAAAAAACCTAGATAGACACTTTTTATTCAACTCCCCAAGTTGTAAAATTCTTTGAGGAAAACTTGATGCCCTAGAGGAGAAAGTTGTAAGACTTTCATTTGAAGTTTTTATTCTCATCCAAGAGAACTAATATAACAATCATTTTTACTAAGTTTAGCTTTATACTTTACCCCTTTTGCTATATGAATGCTTAGTAGGGAAAAAAAATCAAAATAGGCAGAAACTAGCTCACCTAATTTCTCCAGAGCATATACTTTTAGTGCTTTGTACAATGTCTTTTTCTAGATTATTTTTAGCAAAATTTTCTCTATTCAAAGTATAATTCAAGATGGGCTTATAAACATTTCTACCCTTATATTGTATCCAAACGGACCTCCAAAAGCATTTTGTCATTTGCAAATGGAGTTTAAATGAAATTTTCAACAGTAAAATGTAAGGCTATGATTAATAGATGCTATTGAAATGTCAAAACATGAAACATTTCACATCCTGTAGTCTATGCTGAGCTAGTTTGGAGGAAATCGCAGTTTGGTACACTGCCTCTGACTTAGAAACTTAGATTATTTGGAATCAGATCTGGTCTAGCTTTTGGTTTAAAGGAAATTATCTCAGAAACAAGATGTCAAATGTTTGTCTGGAATGCATCCACGAAAAAAGTAGCGTAATCATCCTGCTTTTTAACAACAGTCGATGGAAAGAGAGGCGACGAATTTGAAAAAGAACAAGGAAGGATACACAAGTGGGTTTAGAGGGAGGAATGGGAGGAGGGGAAATGGTGCGATTTTGATGATATAATATCAAAAACGAGAAGAAATCACGTAAAACTTAACTTTTCTTAAAACCTCTCTTTTTCCTTCTTTTAATTTAAAATATTTTCATACAGTATATTTTTACTGGAAACATGCTTTTCCTACTGTATATTCTGATTATCCCCAGACTCCTCCCAGAACCTCCCCCCACTTCTCCACTCATTCAAATACACATCTTGTTTTTCTCTCTCACTAGGATACAAACAAACATATAAGATGGTGATGATGATGATGATAAAATAAAATTAGATTAAAATAAAAACAGACAAACTAGAAGAGGGGAAAAAAAAAACAAGCCTTAGGAAAAAGCACAAGGAGCTCAGGTAGACTTAGAGACAGACACGCATTCGCGAACACCAAATTCCCATAAAAACACAAAACTGGGAACTGTAATATATGCACAAGGACCTACAAGGGGAAGAAAAGGCCCTGACAAAGCATTAGGAGACAAAGATCTCCAAAATACCATTGAGTTCCTTTTGTGTTGGACATCCACTGCTGGTCATGGGGCCTGGTCTTACGAGTGGCTTGCATACCCAATGGATTCTGTTGGAGAAAACTAATTTTTCGTTTGCGAGCAGTTATCAATTGGAGATGACTTCTGGGTTAGGGATGAGCTTGTGTCCACTTCCCCTCTCAGCACTGGGACCCCTTCTGGTGCAGACCTCTGCCGTCCTGTGCATGCTGCCGCAGTCTCTGTGAATTTGTATGTGCATTGGTCCTGCTGTGCTCAGAAGGCCTTGTCTTCCTTGGTGTCCTTTTTCCCCTTTGGCTCTTACAATCTTTATGCTTCATCTTCTACAGGGTTCCCAGAGCCCTGAGGGGAAGGTTTTGATGGAGAAATTCCATTGAGGATTGAGTATTATAAAGCCTCTCACTCTGAACATTGCCTAGCTGGAGATCCATTTCCTACAGGAGACAGCCTCTCTGATGATAGCTGAGCGACACACTGATATGTAAGCATAGCAGGATGTTGTTAGGAACAGTTATTTTTTCCTACATTCCTTGGTTTTACCTGGGGTCCCTGGGCTATCTAGTCTCAGGTTCTTGGCCACCTGAGTAGTGTCAGATTTTGTAAACAGATCACCAATGTATATCAGAAGGTTTGTAGCTGGGTTGATGTTTATCTTTATCCTTTGGTAACATACAAAGTACTTCCAGTATTATGAACATGAGGCAGTAGGGTAAGCACCAGCTTGACTTCTCTATGTTCAATGGTTTTTGTAAGTGTAATCATTAGTAACAGGACCTTACCTTCTATGTATGGAGAGCAATCAATAGCCTTAGCAATAGTTTGGGTTGTCTGACAGTTCCTATGAGACCCCTGTGGCCAATAACTCAATCTGACATAACCATTCCCAGAACTGAAGGCTTCATTTAGTGATGAGAGATATCCAGTTAGGGTTTTGTCTTCCCCGTTATTGGACTATTTCATAGGTCACCTTCATATAGCCATACAGTTTATTTTCATCATTCTTTCCCCCTTCTCCAAATCCTCCAAGATCTGCCCCACCTCCCTACCCACACAACTTTGTGTTCTTTCTCTCTTTCTCTGTCTCAGGGAAAAAAAACACAAAACAAAAATCAAAACAAACAAAAACCATTAAGACAAAAAAAAAACTGCCAAAAGAAAACGAAATTTAAAAACCCACAAAGAAACCATGGAGTTTATTTTGTGGTGACCACTGTTCCTGGGCATGGGGCCTACCCTGGGGGGTGGTTATTGTACCCAGGGATATTCCATTGGAGAAAATTGATTTTCCCTCTCCCAGCAGGTGTCAATTACAAATAGCTTCTTGGCTAAGGGCAGACACCATGTCCATCCACTTCACCTTCTCCGTGCTGGGATTTTGTCCGGCTTGAACCTGTGCAGGTCTTGTGCATGCTGCCGCAGCCTCTCTGAGTTCATACATGCATCAGTCTTGTGTGTCTGGAAAACACTGTTTCCTGGGAGTTATCCATCCATCACCGCTGGCGGCATAAAGGTCATGGGAGTGACCAATCACATTTTGATAGGTTTTAAGGCTCACTCCATGAGATCGTAACTATGCCTCACATTGATAAAGTAGCCAAGAAGTTGAGACTAGATACGCCATGGGCCGAGGGGAAAACATACTACTATTATTCTGCTAAAGAACATAGCAAAAATTTTTTTTCTAATTTAGAAAATTAAGTCAATGCAATTGAACAATGTCAACCCCAGCCATACATTAGATTTGTGTGGGAGGATTAATTGCTATTTTAATATTAGTAGAGTAGAGCAATGATAACTTTTATTTAATTGGGCTATGAAAGCTCTAAGGACTAGACTACCAATTCTCCTGACAAGGGAGACTTCAAAAGTCAGGGGAACACACAGGACTACTAAAGAAGTCTGTTTGCACGCTGGGGGATATCTTTCCGTGCTATGAAAAGTTTTAAGGTTAGTCAAGATATCAACGTGTCTTTTCTACTTTTATACATTGGCAATTCCTGTATATTTTTGTTAAGTTGATTTATACAAATTCATGGAGGACTCTTGTTGTTGATCATGTATATGGGATAGAGAAATGAAAATTCAGACTGAGCCATCTTACTCTAAAGGCTCACATAGATGCATGTTTAGGTGGAGCTGTGAGTGATCTCTTTATACAGTCAGGTCAGGGTTTTGCCCAGGAGGGACTAAAGACTTGGAAAAGGCGAACAGCCACAGAAAACTTCATGTGTCTGATCCTAAATTGCAACCCTGAAGATGTTTTATGTATGATTGTCAGCTAATTTAGAAAATTTCTCTAAACGCAAGGGTTCTTTATTTCTTTGAGTATTATACACAGATATTTAATGTGATTTGATTATATCAACCCCCAACGGTTCCCCTAACTGCTCCTGAACCCCATCAACGTGTTCATCTCCCAATTTTGGAACCTCTTCCTTTTTGTAAAATAACTTTATGCGTTGGTTACTGTTCTGTTGCTGTAAGGAAGCACCATGATAAAGGGGAATTATAGAACGAATACTTTATTGGGACTTATGCTTCCAGAGGGCGAGAGTCCATATAGCAGAGAGTAGCATGATGGCAGACAGCAGCAATGGCACCAGGAGAGCTCACATCTTGAGCCACAAACTCAAAGCAGAGAGAGTGAACTCCAAGCAAGGTGAAGCTTTAAACTCTCAAAGCCTGCCCACAGTGACTATTGCTTCTAGCAAGGCCATACCCCCTAAACCTCTCCAAAGGGTGCCATCAACTGAGGACCAAGTATTCACATGCAGGAGCCTATGAGGGTCATTTCCTATCGAAACCATACACCAAGTTCACTGAGTGCTACTCATGTCTATGGAGGTGGGAAGCCTACCAGTGGCCACAGACCAGAGAACAATGGCATTCCACCCCAGTAATTCTTTTTATTTTTCAGAGAACAATGGCATTCCACCCCAGTAATTCTTTTTATTTTTCTTTTCAAGCAGGGTTTCTCTGTTGTAACTCTGGCTGTCCTGGAACTCACTCTGTAGACCAGGCTGGCCTCAAACTCACAGAGATCTGCCTGCCTCTGCCTCTCGAGTGCTGGGATTAAAGGTGTACATCTTTACTGCCTAGTTCCAGTAATTCTTAAATTAAAGGTAGGGTCTTGTGAGATCTTCCCTTTTTGAAGAGTTTTGGGGCATGCTTTCGGATATAGATAGTCTAGAGGAGAATAGAGAAGCCCACTGTGCTGACTTGAATGATAAATGGCCCCCAAAGGCTCATGTATTAGAATGATTTGTCCCCAATTAGAGATCCTGGTTGGGGGAGTTTATGGAGCCTTTAAGAACCTTCTAGAGAAAGTCTGTCTCTGGACCTTACCCTACTTTCAGTTTTCTGTCTCTGCTTTGTTCTTGTGGGTGGAGACATGATCACTAAGGTTCCTGCTCTGGCCCCCTGTTGCCAGTCCTCCCCAGCATTCTGGACTCTCCGTCTACAACCATAAGCCAAAATAAGATCTTTTTTCCATAACTGTCCTCTGGTCATGGTGTTTTATCACAGTAGGAAAAATGTAACTAATATACCCTAATATAATGTTTCTGCTTTTGCAAAGCATTTGAGTTTGGTAATATTTTGCTCATCTACAAGACACATTCTTCACAACCTCTTCCTTGCCTGACAAAAAAATAGATACTTTGCAAATATTCTGGGACTCAATTATAAAACAATGCTTGAGTTCAAGGAAAAGAAGCTTTCTCCAGAAAAAAAATAAAAGGTCTTGTGTAAAAACTCACTGGCTTTAAATGAGAAAAAAAATAATTTAATTTAATCAACTTGGTCATCTGGATCACCTGAAAATGTAAAATATCAACTTAGAGAGACTCAAGTATAACTATGCTAAAAGCTAATGTTGAAAAGTTTATATTTTGTTCAGAATAATATATTCAAAGTTTATATTTTTTTAGAATAATATGATTAAAATACAAGAACATGTCTAAAATATGTTAAAGAAATGTGACTTAATCAACTAAATGGCTTAAATACTTTAGTGGATAAACTCTGTTTCAATTATTATAAAATACAATTATTGGTGACAGCTCTTTTTTTTCTGATTAAGTAGGTAAGATGAGTTTTCTTCCTTCTTTATAAGAAATAAAAAAATCAGCCAGGTTGTGATGACTGATGCCTTAAATCCCAGCACTCCAGAGGCAGAGGCAGGAGGATCCCTGTGAGTTCAATGCCAACAAGGTCTACAGAGTGAGTTCCAAGAGAGCCAGGGGTACAGTGGAGAAAACCTGTCTTGAAAAATAAATAAGAAAGAAAGAGAGAGGGCGGCAAAGGTAGGAATGGAAGGTTGGAGGGAAAGAAAACCTCATGGTCTCAGAGTAGACATCTCTATATTCCCAATGAATCTCACACTTAATTACTACATGCCTTCTTGCTATGACTCTAGCAATAGATTGCATACCAGTCAGCATTAGCTACTGACTCCTGGGGTCTTCTGAAGCTTGCATGCTGACTCTGTAATTAAAAGTTTGAGCAAAGAAACAACTGTCAGATCAAACCTCACCTCCTACAGTTGAATGTCTGTCAACTCAAGGGCTTAGGATTTTTAATGCAAGAAAATGTCAGTTACCCCATAAATTGAAGTTTTCTGATGATTGAAGTAAACATTTAATTCTTGGTAGTTAAATGAGAGACTATTAATATATATATATATATATATATATATATATATATATATATATATACACACACACACATACACACATTGGTGTGTGTGTGTGTGTGTGTGTGTGTGTGTGTGTGTGTGTGTGTTTGTATGTGGAGAGAGAGAAAGAATTTTAACCAAGTAATTTGTATTTATCAGGAAAAGTATATGTTCCCAATTAGAAATTCTAAGGAATAGATACACACATTAAATTCATATTTTTGTTCTAAGGTTTAGAATTCCTTGATAGAAAAACCTAGAAAAAAAACCCACTATTTTTTCATCATTGCATCTGTTCTTGTGAGAACAAAAACCTTCTCAGTGGGAAATACCAGGAAGTTCAGTTGCAAAGATGCTATTTATTCATTATTTGAGCATTTCATCAAGTAATAGAGCAGCTATGCTGATCTCATGGGAAAAAGCAGGCTAACATTTCTTTGAACCAGAAGATATGTTAGTGCACAGGATCTGAACATATCTGCATGGTTGTAGTTCTTTACTGAGTTTATCCATGAGAATTTGAGTACAGCACACTTATAAACGTTCAGCATGTAATTCCATTAGGGACAGAAAAACAGTAATAGTCTTGGTTATTTCCTTTTCTTTTTCTATTTTTATTATTTAATTTTTTCTTACAGTACATTTTGACCATATTTTCCCCTCCACCAACTCTTCCCAGATCCTCTCCAGCTCCCTATCCACCCAATTTCATGATGTTTTTTCTCTCCTTGTAAGAAAAAAACAAAACAAAACATGAAAATAAAAACAAAAAAATTGGACAAAAAAATATTGAAAATACTAAAACAAAACAAAAAAGCACACACACAAATCATGGAATCCTTTTTCTCTTGGCTAACTACTCCTGGCCTTGAAATCTGCTCTGAAGTGTGATTGACATACTCAGTGACACTCCACTGGAAGGAAACCGATTTTCCCTTTCCCAGCAGCCATCCATTGCAAATAGCCTCAAGGTTAGGAGTAGGACTTGTAGTAGGACTCTGCTGCTGCTGGGGTGGCTCAGCAAGGAGACAAAGAGACATTTTTCATAGGTGCAAACCCTGCCAGACCTCAGCAGAGGGAACTACCATCATGGCCAGCGCTGTATTCAACAGTGAAACACTGGGTGTCTGAGCTCAGGTGTTTTAATGATATAGAACTCCTTGGGTGCAGATCAGAAGCAGTCAAACATCCCCCACAGACATCCAACACCTGCAGACAAATCAAAATGCCAAGGCCTATGCATCTCTATTTCCAACAGTGAAAAACAAACAATTATTTTAAACACAACTAAAAATAAACTTCCACAACAAGGACTTGCCCATCTCAGGGCTGGAATTTTACCTAGCTTAATCCTGTGCATGTCTTGTGTGTGCTGTCACTGTCTCTGAGTGCTTATATGTTCATAAGCCCTATTGTATCTGGAAGACTTGGAGTCATCCACCACCTCTGGCTCTCACAATCTTTCTGCCTCCCTTTCCATGTGAATCCCTGAGTCTTGAAGGCAAGGTTTTGATGAAAACAACCCATTTAGGCTGAGTTTTCCAAACTCTCATTTCCAGCACATCATGTACTTGTGGGTCTCCGTTAGTTATTGTCTACTAAAGGAAGAAGCTTCTATAATGGTGGTTGAGTGATACATTGATCTATGGTTGTAATGATTCTAATCCTATTCACCAACGAAAATTTCAGTCCCTATAAATTCCTATCAATGGTTTCTGGTTCCCATGAAACTCCATTTTATTCACAATCTTGTTCTGCATGACATGACCACTGTTCCCTGGATCATATCATCCTTTCAGGGTCTTTCCAAAAATTCCCACTGGGACCACTGGACCCTAATCCTTTCATAGGGCTGTGGACGCTCTATTTCACATGCATTTGCTGAGATAGATCATCCTCTGTGTGCACCCATTGCTGTCATAGAAGGATTTCGGCTGGAGACCCATCACTCTATCCTTTCCACTTCCTCAATTTCTTCTCCCAATTTGAGCCATTTTTGAACTTACTCCTTCTTATGCTATCGTCAAAAAGAAAGAACGAATGCAAAGCCACTGGTGCAAACACATCCATCTAAGGTGTACTTCAGAGGGTTTATTTAAGTCTTCCCACAGGAGTTGTCTGTCCACATCCATTCCCTCAGAAAGCATTTATTAGGACCTTTGCATTTTCCACTGCACCATGAAAATATAGGATGAAGAGCGGCGGGATGCTAAGGATGATAAGCATATAGGGGTAAGAGGAACATTTTAAGATCATGCCTCATCTATGGAGACGAGGAACAGGAGGGTGTTCTTATGAATTTTGTTTCTAGATGACTTTTCACTTTAAAGCTTACCAACAACAATTCCAACTCTACCTCAAAGTTTTGTGAATATATTTAGAGGCTTATTTGAGGATTACACTCAGTAAATCCAGCTAATGGCTAATAACTCTTCGAATCACTCGATTGCTAAAAGAAGATGGCACATGCTAAGTTTTTATTTGCAAGCTCTGAATGAAACTATATTTTTATTTCATATAGCTAGAGTTGGACTTGCTAGAGACTTTAAATCCATTACTAATCTATTTCTTTCACAATCAATAAATATACTTTAATCACCTTATCAAAGAGCTAACGTGACTGTTTTTGATGTATTAAAAAACTGAAAATTGACATAAAGATAGTTAATATCTAGCTTAGGGAGAAAATTGTGTGTGTGTTGTGTGTGTATTGTGTGTGTGTTGTGTGTGTTGTGTGTGTGTTGTGTGTATGTGTGTAAAATCTCAACATACTTACATTTCAAATTAACATGTACTATGATCTAAATGATATAATTGATAAAAATATGGAATTATATATATATATATATATACTAAAAGATTTTAAGCCCCTAACCAATAGTTACTCAGATATCAATTTTATAGGCTTATTCTTTGTCATAAAATTGTAAGTAGTTTGGAAAACTTATTAGTTACGACCCTGTCATTGCTTTTGAACATAGGTTCCTTGAAACTCATTCCCCTGCTTGTTTACTGGGTGACATACACGTTTAATAGCTTACTCAAAGGTAAAATATGCGGACAATGGAAGCCAAGCACAAATCCTCCCCTGCCAGACCACTCGTCCCTTCCCTCTGAGGCAGTGCTTTCTCTAGTTTCTCATACATCTTTCTAGAGAAACATTGTGCTTTCCATGTATATGCAGACGTGGTGTTTTGATATGACTATCCTCACAGAACATACACTCCTGCATACTTATTTTACTCTTTGAAGATTTTATTAAAGGTATTTCAATGCTAATCTATAGAAAAGTGGATATGACATCTATTTAATCAGTAACTTACTAGAGGACATTTAGTTATTTTCCAAACTGTGCTACTATAAAAATTTAAATGAATGTTTTTGTCCATTCATTATTTAACCTTTAGAGTGAAATTGTTGGACTAAAGAGAGGACATAATCTTATAGGTGCTTAACCTACACACATTAAACACATTTTATGCATCCCATGCACTGTCTTCATGTGGTACCTGACTACGCATATAAAATCATTCATTGGAGAAGATGAGGGAAGGGGAAATGAATGGATGCAGCCTGAGACAAATTTGAAATGAAAGGCATTGACTAGATACTGGGAGAGCTTAATAGGATTTTGTATCTTCCAAGGTAAAATTTACTAAATAAAGATCTGTGTCAAAATGTCCATCAGAATCTGATACAGATACATATACATGGAAAGTACATATCTACAGTGGCTGGCAAGACTATAAAAGGCTCCGACCAGATCACTCTAGATACATAATCTCACCTACAGCTCCCAATAAACACATACATTTCTATGTGTATCATAAGGGTAAAGTAGGGGCATACTACTCTAGACAGCAGGGAGGAGTTTTTAAGACTTTTAAGCTAGTGAATTATATTCCGTTTAGAAGGATCACTGGAAACAGAGCGTTTTGTAGAAGTTTGCACAAAAGATATTAAAGGTTTAAAGGCCAGATACAAAGGTCAGAGCTGATAGCCAGGAATAAAAGTTTAGCACCTACGGTTTTGCTTTATTGACTAAGAGAAAACTAACAGCTTTGCAGAGTTTAATAAGGGGAATTTTCGAAAAGGATGAGTTGAATTTTGAGTTCCTGTGAAATGCCAGTGAGACGAATGTGACACGTATGAAAAACCGCGGTAAATATCAAATGTTACCATTGGACACCCAGGGCTGATTTAAATTAAGCCACAGAAGGTATAAGTACTATAATTATCCTAGTTCCGTTAGAAATTGCTCTGACTATGAAATCAAATGTGCACCAATGAGGATTTAAAAGGCGAGGATCTCTTTCGATGAACATTCCCAGTCTGGAGAAAGATATTCCAGGGCTTGAGGTATCAGTTCCTGGATGCTCCCAGCACCCCTGCTTTTCCACTCCACTGATCTGCCTGGTGGTTTCCAATCTTAGATCACTACCAGGCCGTAAGATGGCTGCTGTAGCACTAGTCAAAGCATGCACATCCATGGAGAACAGGAAACAAAGAAGGGTAACCTCACATACTGATTATCTTACTCCTCCTTTTATGAAGTTTCCCATAATGCAGTCTGAGGTGGCTTTGGCTTATTCATTTGATTTTGTTTGTTCTCACATTTCCATCCTGATTAAACCCAAACTTTGATAGATGAGGAAAACTAGACACTGGCATCTCTTTGGTATTTTTATTTTGGTATTCATTTTATTTTATTTTATTTTATTTTAGGAACAAAGTGACAACTAACAGATTCAAACTCTTTCCTCTGATCCTCTGGCTGCATTTTCTTATTTGGGAGATATATATATCTCCCAAATATATATATCTCCCAAATAAGAAGAAAAACATATATATATATATCTGATAAAGAATCTTCATAAGTAAATTACCTTGGTTTGGACTTTGACTTAACTTTCCTTACTGCCAAATGTTCATGCAACGACAAACTATGCTAAATATCGCATTTAACTCCAGACAAGGTTTTTTTCACAGTCTTTGTTCATTATATAAAAGCAATCTGTCATGATCGTGAATATTATATTATAAAGAGATCAACTTTTGACATTCCTGGTTTTAAAAACACTCCCACCAATCTCCTCCTCTTGATTCTCCTCTTGTGACTCATCCGTTTTCTTTTCATCTGCCATTCTATTTACCTTTTAAATTAATGCTTTCTGAAAATGGACGTGCTCTGACAATGTTATGTAAATAATACCCCATAAAACCTTCAGACACTTTATTTTCCATTAAGTCCCTCGGGAGAACTGCTTTTGTCTCTTTTAAAATTCAATTTACCAACCTGCCTCCCCCCCAAAAAAACACAGCAGTTTGGGGGGAGGTGGAGCTGTTTACTTCCTGTGCATTCTTCTATTCAGACAAGACCCAGCCTGCCTGAGCTGGCCTCATTTCATTGGTCAGATGTGTGGATCACAACCTCTGACGTCATTTGGTTCTTTATAATGATGGCCACCTTTAGGAAATGACAAATGCTCTCAGCAGCTCAGGTAACTTACATATATTACTTCTTTTTTTGGCAGGACTTGGATCATCTTTTGTAGGGCCTGTCTGTTCTTCTCCCTTCTGTTTTCTTCTCCGGCTTCCTACAGCCAGGAAAGACAGAATGTGTCTTTTTCTTTCATTCTCAAACTTTCAGTCTTTCACAGGAAGTAAAAAGTGTCTGAAGTTAATGAAAGGCAATTTTTCCTTCACCCACTGGGGAAATTGAAAATATGACCTTTCTCAGAGACACACTGAGAGGTAGGTTAAAGTATGATGGAAATCTCTGTCGAATTAAGTGATCTCCTCCCCGCCCTGTAAGCCCTCATCAGGTAAGCTAGTGCACTCAGCCGGGATCGCTAGAGAGGCGTCCCATCTTGTACAATTTACAGATACTCCCTGCCTGTGAGTTTTATCTTTATTTCAGCCTCATTACTTCATTCTCTCAATTTTTTTTTTTTTTTTTTGGTCTTCACCCATTTGCTGATCAAATTACACATCAGACACCAGTAACCTTGAGCAGAAGTTTTAAGCACAGTAAGTTGAAATGAAGAAGCTCAAGCAACATCTCCTTTACCTGAGAAGGGCATGTTCACTTCTTCGCAGAGGAAAAAAAAAAATGTGTCTTATTCCAGGTTAAGCTGTGGATAATTTAACTAGAAATAGTGATGGATGAATAATACTTTTAGAGTGGAGATAAGAGTAGAGGAAGTGCCCATGGTCTGATCAATAGAAGAAGCTTATAATTGAAACAATGACAGCAAATATGTGATTTCTAGATTTTTTTTTTTTTTTTTGTAGACCAGGCTGGCCTCAAACTCACAGAGATCTGCCGCTTCGGCCTCCCAAGTGCTGGGATTAAAGGCGTTGCCACCACCACCCTGTTGATTATCTAGACTTTTAAATTGTACAAAAGGCTTCATATGTTTCTATTCTAGTTTGACACCACAGTAAACTCCAGAAAAGGTTAGATAAAGGTTATTGTGGTTGAAGAGTTTTTGCTTTTTTTTTTTTTAAGACAAGATCTCACTAAGAAGTTCTGACTGGGCTGAAACGTACTATCATAGAAAGAGCCATCTGCCTCTGCTTTCCAAGTTCTGGGATTAAAGCATTGTGCCACTGCACCCGGCAGAAATTTAGAGGACTTATTTGGAAGGAATTGGTTGAATCTACTCTTAAACAATCATTCTATAAATTAAAAAAAATAAGTCTTAACTAACTGTGCTTATCTTCTTGCATAAAAAGCTACTTTCTTCCATTGAGAAACAGACTTCTAAAATCAGCAATGTCTCTGATGAATGAATGAACATAGACAATAAATATCCAATTGAGAGGAAGCAGCAACCAGTGTTTACAGCAAAGACTTTGCAAATTCTGTTCAGAAAACAAGGAATTCTTGTGAAGGAAATACCACTATGCCTTCAAAGTAGTGGTACCCTCTATTCCTCTTGGAGTGTGGAACCCAGGCTCCTCAGCTAGCACTTCTGCACACTTGATGTTGGTTCAGAACCAATTAGTGCATAGCCTGCCCGCTTGACTGTCTTTCAGAATTTTTATTTCAAACTTTATTTTGGATATCCCCAATTTAATTTTTTTAAGTGAAATGTGAGCTGGAAGCTTCTGGATACTGAGGAACAGAGTTCTACTCAATGGATTGTCTACTACTACCTTTCAACACTGTCTGAGGCTACCAAAACAACGTTTTGTGACTGTACTGGTGAATTTTCTTTTTCTCAGAAGAACCAGGCAGATTAAAAAAAAAAAAAGTTCTATGTTAGTTCAGTTTTGTGAGAAGCTGATATTAATACTGGATTAGATGTATACCATGTGAAGTAAGAGACATGCCCATGTGAAAGAAAGGAGGACTGGAGAAGGCTAGGAGGGACTGAGCAGAAAGCCTGACCTGTGCAAAAAAAAAGCAAGGGGTTTGTTACTAGGGTACTATGCAATCTCAGGCAGGTTTGAAAAATTTACCATGGACCAAAGTCAGCAAAAAAAGGGAGCATATGGTCTCCCTAGACACACTCAGACCACACCACAGTTAATCATACGTTAGAAGGAAAATCTGCACAAATATGGTTATGGGCTTCTAAGCACAGTGTTGGGTCCTGGGTAATACACCTTATGGAATATGAGGTCTACAGACACATTACAGGGCTGCCATCTGCACCATACTTCGTGTAAAATGAAATTCTTATAGGTAGTGAAAATGTATGCCATTCTTTCTGGAGAAAAGCATATACGAAAAGTGAATTGAACTATGACCCCACACACAACAAATGTTCTGGGCATTCCTCTTCTCCCTTGACTCTCCATACTGAAATCTTTTGGCTTTAGCTAAGATCTTAAAGGATTTTGCGGTGCTATGACCCACATGACCATATGTTAAAGTTCTAAATATTTGATAGCCATATCCTTTTCAATTCAAGTTTGTGTCTACACTCATTCATAGTTACAATGGGAGAAGCACACTGTCAGAAAACACTCCCACAGTATCATCTGGGTTCCATATGCAGGATTTCCCACAAACACTGCCTCCTATGGGGAGGGACGATGGTCAACCACCCCAAAAGTATAACTATTCTTTTCACCTGAGGATTCCAAACTCCAAGTCAAAAGTACCCAAAGTAGCCATAATTTTTATTTCTATTAGATCCTCATTGGACACCTATATAAAAGTATATACTCTTTGAAGACTAGAATGGCCAGTCCTGCAGCACCTAGAGTTACAGTACGAACAGGTGTACTACCTTGCTCTTCATCGTGCAAACATTTGATACCTTTCTGCCTTTTTGTCTTTAAGAAGCTTTGTGTAGTCACGTCTGAGTATTTCCAACACTTCACTTTCCTTATTTTCCAGGTGACATTTAATGCAAAACAAAAACTGATTGGGATTTAGAATTGTCCTTGGCTTATTGTGTTTCCATAGTTACAGGTCTGTGCTGTTCATCTTCCTAATTCAGCCTCAATGACTTGCCCTGCCTTTTTGACCCATGCTTATTAAATCCTGATTACTATGTTCCATTGGTGTTGGCCTCTTCCTTACACACTACAATCACTTATAAAGCAGACATTCTTCTTACATTGTGATTGAAGCTTTGAAGCACAAACACCACTTTTCCAGTATTTCTCACTCCTCATGATAAAGTCCATCCTAAAATAACCGGCCCCTTTTCATGAAACTCTTTGTAGAAGCAACATATTTTTTTAACTTCTTCTATGTCAAGGTTTTCCTTTTATTCTTTCCAGTCTGTGATTAATCACCCAGTTTCTACCTTTTCAGCCAAAAAAGCAATTATTTCTTTGGGGTTTTTTGGTTTGTTACTACAATAATAAAGGAAGATAATAAATAAATAAAGCAATGGGATTGTGCTGGAAAGTAAGCAAAACGAGATACGAATCGATAGAAAATATTTTGAAAATGAAAATCATAATTCAAACAATTTGTGTATTGCCTTTTGTGAGTGAAATTTGAAAATCTTAGACCATTGTATAAATTAGGGAGGGAAAATTGAACAAAATTCTTGAGGACTGTAATTGAAAAGCACTCTGTAACACCAGCAATAACAATGGCAAGAAAAATAACAGTTCTAAGTGCAATCGTTTATTTTTCTTAAAAGGAATCTAAAAGTAGGCAGTCCATAAAGAGATGCAGTTACAGCATCATCAGTGTCTGGACCTTGTGACCACAGAATCTTTAGTAGTCTTATTTGTGATCAAGTATGGTTCCTCAAAGACCAACTATCATATCCATATTCCAGGCCACAGAGAAGAAAAAGGAGATAGTCCTTTAAAGTCTTCATGAAGTATGCATGCGTCTCGTTGGCCATAACTCAGTTACAGGTTTCCATATGGTTGTGAAGAGGCTGGAAAAGGCCGTCTCTTTAAGGAACCAGAAGGTAAGCAACTAAAATTCAAGCCTGTTATTTCTATAGGAGAAGAGGAATAAAGATTCTATGATCTACTATCAATCTCTGTTTGAAATCTCTAAGGAAATAAGATAGAGAACAGATGAACAGTAGGTACTACAGACTCACTTGTGTTGGAATAAGTGCTATAACACACACACAAACCTATTCCAAACACTGTCCATTTCAAGTATTCACTTGTTTTAAAGGGTATTTGACACATGGAAAGCTAATTTCTTCTTCCTTCCCATTTCTCATAGTATCAGTGGTATTTTCTGTAGGCAATTTGATAGTAAAATAATTGACAGTTATTAATGTGTTAATTAATATAGTTATTAAATTATTAATTATATTAGTTATTTAAATTATTCTTATTGTTCAAGTTAAATTTTTAAGGTATAACTATATTTTGAATAAAATTTATATCCCCATTTTATACAGAAAAAAATCAATTACTTGCATATAATTTCTCTCCCCATTTTTCATGAGTTGAAATCTTGGTCCCCATAACAGCAGAGTAAGAGGTGATAGGCTCCTCAGGAAGGGAAGCTCAATGAGTATTAGAGACACTGCCCTCCTAAGAGACCAAGGTTGACTCCATGGGGTCCTAAGTTAGTTATTGGGTGAGTAAGTTGTTATAAGATAACCCTCCCTGCATGCTTGCCTACTGCCTGCCCTGGGATGCCTTTCTCTGTCTGTGACGCTGACAGTGTAATGACATCTGCCATGGCAAGCAGCTAAGAACAGCTCTCACCAAGCCAGAACCATGCTGTGGGGATGCCCAAAATGTGAACTAAGTAAACCTTTTTTGTCTTTAAAAATTATACAGCCTTAGATATTCCATTACAACAGAAAATGGACAAAATTCACAGTCACTAAAGTCATGAGCCGCAACGTGGTGAATCCAGGATTTTAAGCCAGTTGATCTTACCAATTCTCATCAAAGAGTCAATTCTCACTAAACCACAACTCCCCTCACTTACTATGCTTGTCTTTTGTCGGTTGTACTATTTTTATATAAGATACATAACTCCCTTAACATATGCTTTTTATATCTGACTACATTTTCCCACCTGCTTTGCAACCATCACCAGATAACAAATGTGTAACTCCTGTTTAGGAGCAGTCTGGAACTTGTGCGCTCGGTACTTTATGTTCGTCCATACTCTTTTGTATAAATTAGATGCCTGATAATTAAGAAAAGAATAAAAGAACATATTTGTTGATACCCTGGTGAGTGGTTCTGCTGAGTAGTTTCTGGCAAAAGATGGAAGAAGAAATCATTCCTAAAGTGTCAGCAGAAATAGAAAGCATAAACTTTGGTTGCGTTTTTTACCCCTGAGTCTTTCATTAGACTTTTGGAGGTTAAATAAAGGCTGTGAGTATTCAAAAGGCTCTGCGCAATTTTGTTTCTGATTGTTTGGTTTTGTTTGTTCTGATTTTATCATCTGGGAATATGAGAACGCATGAGAATATATAAAAAGCCTGAGGAAATAATGAGAGAAGCGGTGTTTCCAGAGAAGAAGACAAGATGTAGAAGTAATCTCAGAAGAAGTGTAG